>OY979628.1:4635526-5885526 GCA_963855885.1 Coenonympha glycerion
GTCGCTCCCGGATCCTAATATTTGTAACAAACATCTAATCTGCAAATAGCGTAGATCTGTAGTAGCTGAGACTTCCAGTTCAAATGTTCAAAATTCAATGTGGCAGCCATTTTTTAAATTTTGACCACAAATTACATGTCTTTGCTTGCTGCAATGGTTTTTGTAATTTAGTCATTTCGAGATATGAACAATTATTTTCTTAAAATACAGTCCCGCCAAACTGACTTACAGTTGTTACTTAAAAGTTGTCAGACATCGATTTTAAAGAAATTCATAATTCATGAAAAACCTTTAGAAATTTTCACTCCTTACAATTTGAATTTCGAAAATTCCCGTCTTTGTACAGAATATACAAATATTCTGTAGATTCATGACCTAATAATATGAACCTGAGTACTAAATTTTACATCTCTACGACTTTTAGTTTTACCGGAATCCGTGGAACAACGAAAATGCCTCACTCCTTTATTTATATTATTATATATTATATAAAATTTACGGAACCCTTCATGCACGAGTCCGACTCGTACTTGTTTGTCTTTGGCCTACTCTCTGTTTCTTTTTTATAACTTTAATCTATAATATTCTGTAAAACCCCGAGATTTTCCTATCTAGTCAGCTATCACAAGCATAGTATGAAATTTATCGATAACGGTATAATAGTAGTCACATCATTAGTACTTTGACATGAAGCAATGCGCATGTCAAAGTGCTACACTTTATGGCGGTTTTTGCCACCCCGACACATATAGTGATAAGTAAACTATGGCCTCTCTATAAGGTTGAAACTTGGAAGTGGACCGTCGTTTTGAATGTCATTTAATTTTAGTTCCATAGACGCTCATGCCAGGTTACGCAACAATCAGCGCCAAAATAGCGAAAATCAAGTCTTCATTTTTTACGTTGACAGTCAGCTGTCTAGAGTGTATTCTATATACTCTATGGAGATCAGCGGAAGTTGAGTGGAAGAGATACTTATTACTTGCCCAATTGTGGGCCGCTAAAAGATATCATGTCATCTACATGAAAACAAGGCAAAGTATTATAGTGATAAGTGAGAGTAGATTAGTGTGTAAGTCTTCCAAAGCGGCCTTATCTGTTATACTGTTTAATTTGAAGAAACGATATTGACTTTATGAATGATATTAGATTATTTTAAGGTTTCTTATGTTACATACTAAATAATATAACTAAGCATTTTACTCCTATATTTAGTTAAATAATGTTAGCGATTCGGCTTTAGAGACTAAAGGATAATAATCATTTATGTATGAAAACCCGTACCTCAATACAAACTTAGGGGAGTGAGAAGAGACGTATTCCATAGTTATAGGCAAATAAAGCCTATAACTCTAAATCCGGTTGTTAAAATAAATTTAGGAGTTAATGTGGAGACCGTAGCTTATTTTATCTATATATATTAAAAATTAATCGCAAAATGTGTTGTTAAGCGCATAACTCAACAACGCCTGGACCAATTTGACCAATTCTTTTTTTTAATGTTCTTTGAAGTTCAAGGATGTTTTTTATGGCGAGAAAAATTCAAATAATTGCCGGAAAAAACCCTAAAAACAGCCCTTTTCTTTTTCCCATACAAACGTTTTCTAACTAAAACGTAGAGTAAATTTGAGCTTTATTGCTATTGTATAAAGTTCATATTAAATTACAAGCACTCACTGTTGTCTAAGCAATGTAGGTGTGTTACGTCAAAGAGTCAATTTGCACTTTATTACCGCTTTTTGCCCCGACTATAAAAATCTTTTTGACAGGACGAAGTCTGTCAGGTCCGCTAGTAAAGAATAAAGTTTGGATATGAATTGGTATTCCATACATCCATGGTCATTATCCTTTAGAAACTCAAACTGAATTACTGCCATGCTAATGCTGGTGGTAAATATACTCAACGTTATTTCGTTTGTTATATTAATTAATTCTTAATTTTGAAATGCACAAAAGATTGTGTCTTCCTAGTTTTATATAAGACTTTTGATTGTTAATTACCTAGTACCTCTTTGTGTTTTTCAATGTAAACCACATTTTTATTATTTTCTTCCAACTTAAGAAATACTTTTTTTATGTTTTTTGGTAATTTTTCGCCATGTTCTCTTGTTTGTTACAAATTCTTTATTCGCAGGATTAATCAAGAAGAAATTTATCTTTTTACGTTAGAAATACGTTTTTAGTGCCTTATTATTGTGCCTTAATACAGTAATAATTAAATCCTACTCACGTTTTATTTCATTCCTATGATGAATCCCATTCGATTCGATGCGATTCGGGTCGATGCTGTGTAGCTGCTTACGAAGGCTAGACTATTTCCAAGTTAGTACGGAATTACGAATCTTCATATAGGTACGATCAGTATAACTGCATTCATATTTCATAGTAAGAAATTGTCTTTCAGACCGTCACAAACATGGACCAAGGTAACTAACTATGTATAAGGTGGTCATTAAAGTACATATTGTATATCAATAGTGGATCTGATGGATGAGTCTGTATCGTTCAATGTATAAATAGTTAATAATCTAGTGGCTAAAAAACGGGGGCAAAAATCTCATTTGTGTATTCACGATGCTCAAGTTACCAAGTGGGTTGGTATAATAGACATAGACATACATTGAAAAAAAATTCGAAAAAAGTTTATTATGACATTTGACTGCCATAAGCCTATTATGTCTAATTAGCGTACAAATTGCAAAACACCACGAACATTTTGAGTTTCGCGGGCACACTCGATGATTTCACGTTTTCTTAGACAATCTAGGGGCAGTAGGTAAGTTGGTCTGTGGGTACATAAGTACTATAGGAGTATAGAGAGCTTCCATGCAAAGTAGGTCGAGCAGTCCCGTTCAGACCTAGATACATTAACTTGTTTTTAATTGGTCAGTTCAATTTGTTATTTAAAGAAGGTTAATTTTCATTGACCGAAATTAAAACCTGCTATGCAAATATGTGACTCAGATTAACATTTCACTCTGTTAAGTATCTCTATAACTTGGAACTTAATGATCAAAACATTCTAAAGCTCAAATAACAACTTATTAGTTTGAAGCTTTCTGTTGAAGACTACAAACTTGCCCAGACTTCTCTCGGTCTGCAAATTATTATAGGTACCTACCCCAGCGATCGTTTGATAACAGACGTGCGAATTTCAACCAGAATAATTTAAAAATTAAAAAACACGACTGCCTCGTGGTAAAACGACTTTTTCCAGAATAAATATAGCCTGTTTGTTCGGAATGATGTAAGGATTCTAACGATAGGTACCCCATATTATGTACAAAATCCAAATCTGTTCAGCCGTTCGGAAGTTATGGTGGAACATAGACACTCACATGCATACATTATACATAGGTACCTACATGAACCCTAAAAACATTACACAGTACACTCCTTTTTTGGGCAGTCGTGTAATAAATGACGTGTTTCCCGAGAATTCCGACAGAAGAACAATTGCGTGAGGTGTCGGTTATGGTTACAGTGTCGCGAGTTTAATCGTTTTTTCCATCTCAAAAAACGCGAAATGAGGCTATATCCTGCAATGCAATAAATAAAATGCAATTCTGAGCATATTTTAGACAAAAGCATTGAATGTACCTAAGTACCTCCTCCTTTGACGACCTCCGTGGCGCAGGGGACGCACGCTCGGATTCGAGTGGGAGGTCGCGGGTTCGATTCCCGCCACGGGCCACTTTGGAATTTTATAATTTCTAAATTGGCTCCGGTCTGGTCTGGTGGGAGGCTTTAGCCGTGGCTAGTTACCACCCTACCAGCAAAGATGTACGTAGCGAGTGAGCGTTCCTGAGCGATGCTGTGTAGAAACCGTTGGGGTGACATAACTTACCCCTTCCAAGTTAGTACGCTAACATCTTCGGCTGCATCATCACTTAACATCAGGAGAGATCGCAGTCAAGTACTAACTTGTATAGCGTAAAAAAAAAGTTTTTCGAAGCCATAGTTTATCTTGCCTATCACAAGAAGTGTTTTTGAGTGGATTCCCAATATCTCCAGCTACGTGTGCACAAACAAACCGTAGCTTTGGGGCCGTTCAGAGAACGTTTACCGTTGCTGGGTACAGTTACGGCGGGCGGCGCGCGCGCATCGCAACTGGTCGTTTTACCTACTTCGCCGGACACCGCGCACCGGACGCGGCCGATCTCAGATCCAGATCTGTGCTAAACTCTGTTTATTTATTTTTGTAGATCCTGCGAATCTTGTTGAAACGGGGTCAGGTATTTTCTTATTACTAAGGACCCTTAGGTACTTCATAAAAGTAGCGATTATAGCTTAGTTATTGTTTTGAAACTTCTTTATGCAAGATGGCCATTTTTGAGATGGAAAAACCAATGAATTCGTGACACTTGCCCTGTTTTAGATGGGAAAACCATTGAACCCGCGATACTTACCGTAATTATTGAGATGTGTTTGAGTTTTAAATTCTGACGGCACTCCCGGAGTCCGGAGTCTTTACTTTAATAGAGTCCAATCTCACCTGATGTGACGTGACGATGCAGCCGAAGAAGTTTACATCTTAACATCGAAACAATTGCTTAGCGGCCAGCCGCGGCCGAAGCCGTCGACCAAAAGACAGCTAAGAAAATGCAGAAATTACGAGTATAAAAATTCAAGCTGGCCCGTGCCGGCAATCGAACCTAGGACCATGTAAGTTAGTTTGATCTTCCATAGTAATTAGTAACCGATATTTTACTGATTTTGAGATGCTAATAACTATGAATGCATCTGTAACCATATAGGTATATCGACCTAATAGGGGATTGTAAACACGCTACACGTGAAAAAGAAATCCCATCTCAAGTGCTAACCTACGAGCAATATAACGGCCTACATAGCTCGTTTCATTAATTCCAGTCGAGCCTGCCCGGCCGGTGGTGACCGCTCGGTCTATACCGCTATCTCGGCGAATAAATAAAAGATGCAGCGGCTGTGCTTACAGAGAGGGTCCCGCTAGCGAAAGCTCAGTGTACCAGCGAACGTTCCACGCGACAGTCATGATCAACTACAAACGCGTGGTCTGCGAGGTGGCGGTGCTGCTGGCGCTGGTCGCAGTGGCGTTCGCTGCGCCGAAAGAATACAAAGAGCACAAGGAGCACAAGGAACCTCGCGATTGCGTCGAGATCGAGAAGGAGACGCACTACGACCAGCGGCAAAACGGTACCGAAAACTATAGACTGAACATCGACGGAGTGGTTATCGCCGTCGCTCCAGCAGAGTCCATCCTAGAAGCGGCTGCCGACTTCACTGACATATTCGACATTGACGACATCGAAGACTTGCTGAAACCACCTAGTTCGTCCAGCTCGTCGAGTTCTTCCAACTCTCCCAGTTCACCGAGCTCACCGAGTTCGTCAAGTTCAGAGACAGCGACGAAACCTGAAGCCAGCAGCGATGCTAAGCCTGAGAAGCCCGCCGAAGCGCCCCTCAGCGATGTAAGCATGAATTCTGAAAAGCCTCAGCGAAAGGATGCCACGACAGGAAAGCAAGATAAAGTGCAAAGGTAAAAATTTCATCATCTAAGTAGTTTCTAGAAGGTATCTTAATCCGGTGATAAGAAAGTTTATGAGATCCCATCTAACACTGTGACACAAAAAAAAAGTACCTAACTGAAAATCGGTTCATCCCTTCGGGAGCTACGTGATACCACATCTACAGCCATATACACAAACATTCTAAACTTATAACACCCCTTTCTTTTTGCGTCGGGGGTTAAAAAGGAGACAGACTGACTGATTTATCTGGTGGACAGAGATGACGCTGATGGTAGATTAAGATTTAGATGATGACTCTTTAGGTAATTTAGCATAGTAGGTACTACAGTTAAGTATCTAGCAATCATGCCGTAACTATCATCTAAGAAAGGATACCTATTAATAGCAGTTCAACCGTTAAGTTCGTCCCCTTGGGGGTTGGTATATTTACATCATAACTATGAATATTACCTACTTATAATTTAGATATAAATTTTGCAGTCTCATTACACGACTGCAATTTCTGAACATGATAAATGATAATAAACATGCATATGATCGTAAAAACTTGTCTACTTATCTACGTATTATATTTTGTATCAAAATAACATGAGTAACAATGACTTGAACAAAAGTTAAGTCGAAATTGATTGTTTATCATAATATCAATGAAATTGTGGCTAGGTCATGAATTTACTTATGACAGAAAATACAGTGTGGGGATTTCGTATCTTTTAGATTACTATGATATTGATATGTTTACCTACGGGCTAAAGTTATAAGATAAAGATAAGAACAAATGAAAAACATCGATAATAAATAAAATGAGTAGGTAATTTTATTACATCATTTTCCTCACCCACGCACCTATACGCGAACCGTATAAGTATAGAGGAACATTCCGGGTTCCAGACCTGTACGTTAGGCCTATGTGAAATAAAGATATTTTGACTTTGACTTTGAATATACAAAAATACTTACTTAAAACCATGGGCGTAGCCAGGGGGTGGGTTTATAGGGGGTTCAAACCCATTACCCATATATATATCTAATGAGCAGAATATTAGGTAAATAGTAGCAGACCCATAGAGTAATAAAATACTTGGCAGACCGACAAAACAAAGTTATAAAAAAATAGCTTACGACCCTCTCAGATCCACCGTAGCACTGTTCATCTACTTCCTTGAAACCCTAACCCCCCCCCTTTTTCGCGATTTTCCAGGACAATGTAGGTACATAACTGGATAGATGCATTATGTAGGTATAGTTTTAACATGCTTACGTATTTACTTACGTACTAACAGCTATTTATCTTTTCAGACTGAAACACCGACTGGCGAATATCTTGATACCTCTGCTAAGAAGGACGCGTCATCACTGAAGAGTTGACTGAAGACTATAATATGTACTTATATGAACACGACTTGATAAAAGCAAAGGCCATAGGAATCTATTCTTTTTGCAGCGAGTCACGTCAAAGCATAATTATTTTAATTTATTTCTAGTTTTTATAACTTAGCTCTAAGTTTAAGTTTTAAGTATGATTGTAAGAGAAATTGTTTTGTTAAAAATAAATGATAATTTGTATTGAAAAATCCCTAAAAAGATTTATTACGTTTTATTATCACGACTAAATAGAAGAGGAACTGTCATTTGTTTGCATACGACATTTAGGTATTATAAATATTTATTATGGTTCATAATATGAAACACCAGTCTCTTAAACTCTCTATTTCATGAAGAAATATCTGGGTGACCGAGCTTCGCTCGGTGGCCAATAGATGGCAGCAGTAGTCATATTTTTATTTTTTTGGTAAATTCGACATTTTCAAAAAAGGAACCCAGCTAGATCGATTTATCGCCCCCAAAACCCGCTGTATACAAAATTTCATGAAAATCGTTCTTGCCGTTTCCGAGATCCAGATTATATAGAAATATATATACAAGAATTGCTCGTTTAAAGGTATAAGATAAGATAAGATAAGATATGAACGGGTCGAATCCCTAAGTGGACCAAATAATGTTTCGGTTACTACAATCGCAATTAACGACTCTTTAGTGATTAATATCTGGGTGACCGAGCCTCGCTCGGTGGCCATTAGATGGCAGCAGTAGTCATATTTTTTTTTAGTAAATTCGACATTTTCTAAAAATGAATCTTAGCTAGATCAATTTATCGCCCCCAAAAACCCCTTTATACTAAATTTCATGAAAATCGTTCGAGCCGTTTCCGAGATCCAGATTATATAGAAATATATATACATACAAGAATTGCTCGTTTAAAGGTTTAGGATAGCTGGTACTACAGTGCTATTCTACAAAATGTCCATCTCTGAAACAGCTGCCAGATAGCTGCCAAGCCGAACATGGCATGCAAAATTGTACTCTATTATAACTGACTAATTCATAGATGCAGAGATGTACGCTCGTCTCTGTTTTAAGAAGTATTTTTGCAGAATAGCACGGCTGATAGTCTCTTTTGAGTTTTTGTCATTTTAAATATTATCAAATAAAATAATAGCTTAATTATAATCGCAACAAAAATGAAAATAATAATAAAAGCAAACGTAAACATACTTACTTTCCAAGGAACAGACACCGCCAAATTGTAAACTCAATTTATAGACAGAAAAGGCGCAACTCGGAGATCGAACCCAAACCCTCAACTTTCCTTTTATTCAAGAACTTAGTATGGAATCACAAACTCACAAAGAAACTAGCTAACGGTAATAAATGCTTCAGGATTAGATGCTCAGATAACACGGTAAGATCTTACATTACAAAACGGACGGCTTTCGATCCTTTAAAACCGCGAGGTATAACATAGCTCAATGGTTCTGAATTCAGATAATCTGTCGCCTCAAACAACCGTCAAGTAGTTGGAGACAGATACACACCTTTTGACCTTTGAGTAATTTGAGTTTGACTTTGAGTAAAAACCGTCAACAGTTCAACAGAGGTTGAGGTCCTCATGAGGAACCCTGCATCCAAAACTGTGTCAACGCCTTCATAAAGGTAACGCCTCTGGGCTTTGCCAGGAAGATGGGCTATAGCCAAACCCATCTATTCTCATTATCTCTTCATTTCAAGAAAATACCCCTGTGCTCAAAAACTCAGTCAATTTGACCGCAAGGTTGACTAGAACGAACCTGTTCAAACGTTTTTTTTTTTAATGTATCGCGCTGGATTTTAATGGGAGACCATTTAAATGCGAACTTTGCTCTAGAGAAGTGCCAATTCTCGACGGTCGTGACCAGCCCCTAGATTGTGTCAAAAAATATTCATCGTTATTGTAATCGTTTACAAATTCTGTCCGTTAATTGATTCCCTGATTTATGTCAGCCAATCGGGGGGCAGAATTTTCTAACAATTACGATAACTATGAATATTATATTTTTCTTATAATATTTATACTGCAAAATGGCTGACGTAGCTTTCGCGCCTTTCGTTTGTGAGCAACGCTCACCAGAGCATCTGAGTGCTCCATCAAAATTAATGTGAGTATTTATAAAAAAAATCAACCTCAGTGTAACGTTCTTATTCTTCTATGGGCTCATCAAGATTGGCGGAGAGCTCGATAATCGACACTGGGAAATAGTTATTAGTCTGCATACACTGCGTAATAATTTATGCCACAACGGTTTTCTCTATTTAAAGTAAGTAGGTAACTATTATAGGGGTCAATTGATACAAACGTGTAGAGATGTCCTGTACTTAGATATACTCTGGTCTCTACAAGTATTTAACTACTTAACTACGGCCTACCTAGTTTACGCGATAATTTGCACGTAGCGCCGTTTATAAGGGCCGTCCCAGACAAGTACATATTGTACAAAGATCTTTACAAAGTTCAAGTTTAAGCTCTTCATGTTGTAGACCTTTTCAGAAGGGCTATGGTAGATCCAAAAATTGACAGTCAGCTATAGGATAAGTTGCTCAATGCTGACAGCATTTACCTTTCTAGCACCCCTATAATTATGTTGCCACTAGCCAGCGTGTTTGATAAGTAGGTACCTCACGGCATTGGATGAATAGGTACTATTTTAGCTTTTACTTATTAACAACAGAAATTTAATTGAAACTAGGTAGTAACCTAGAAAAAAGATGAAATGTTTGTGAAAGATTGTCTGAACAAAATATTTTCTGAAATTTCTGAACCTTTCCCAAAATCTTTGTGACACGTCTGAGACGGGCCTAAGAATCATCAGTTACATCATCAGTATCATCTATCGATAACCTGCGGTCACTGTCAAAGGCGACCAACCGACTGACTCTATGAGTCAGCACGACACGAGATCTTGGGACCATATTCACGAGTGAACATAACACTATATAAAACATATCAGGAAATTGGGTCAGTAATTAATATAAGCGCTTTTAATTTTTTCAAAGCGGTGTGGTCAGTATTTTTCGGATCAAGTCGTGAAAGTTGTTATCGCCAGTGATCTGATGGTAGGCGAGCTTTTTTAATTGTTCATCAGCAAAATAAGTGGCACGAACGGAAATTAAGAACAGAAAGTCATAATATAGGACCTACTTCTCAGTAAACAGCGTTGATTCCGCCCATTTGAATACATTAAATCCTACCCACTCAATTTACCTAGGTCAAGCTCACGGTCTAAAAATAAAGCCGTGTGATTTTATTCCAAAACACTAACAAGTCAACAATGTACCTACTCGTAAGCGTAAAACACATTGCCTTGAATTGAATTGAATTGCCAAAATCTAATGATAATTGATATTATCATTATTATTAGGTACTTATACCTATTGCGTTGTGTCTCTACACTTGAACTTGCGGTCAGTAATCAGGAGGAAACTCGCGAAGTGTGTGTCACTCGAGCTGTAAATAAAGCGATCAGTGTCATTTAAACCGTTAGCCGCGTTCTCGATTCATCCGGGCGACTGGTTCGCGGCTGCTCGGTAAAAGCACAGCGAGAGGGGCCCGCGCGCAGTCTCCGAGCTCAGGGTGTCACCGACGCACGCACCATGCTTCTGCTCCTCGCTTGCACGCTCGCCGTGGCCGCAGCATCACCCTTGAAGTTCGAGCACGAGGAACTCAAGAAGTACGACCAACGGCAGGATGGCGAGTTCAACGTGCAAGCGGACCTCCAGAACATCCTAATCATCGTGGGGTTGCCTAAAAAGATGCCGACGGGTCTGTTGGAGCTCCTGATGAAGAGCTCGAAGAGCGGAGACCAGCCGATCGCGCAGGACCGAGCGGATGTTTCGCTGGACGCGTTCGTGGAACCGAGCACGCCGTACCGCGTTATCATCGGTCCGGAAGGCGAGAGAACCGTGGAGGCGGACAATGCGATCGTTATAGCTGGTCGCCGGCGCGTGGAGGCGGAGTCCGATCCTCAGGAGGAGGTGAAGCTTATCGGAGCGACGGAGCAGTGCGGACCGGACCGGAGGAGGGACCCGGTCACCCTCATGTGCAAATCCGTGTTCGAACTCCGCGACGCCAAACCGGAACCCGGGAATGCCCCTGAAGTGGTTCCGACGTAATCCGATATCCTGACTGTTTAGTGTCTGTTGATTAATAGGTTAAGTAATTTATTTCGTCCAAGAAAAAATTAATTTAATACTTAATTAAGGATTTTTAAAATGTAAATAAAATTTATTTTTTAACAAAGTTGGAATGTTTGTTTTTCTCAAGGCTAACACTGATAAGGTGATCATAGTGTTATTTTAACTGATAAATAGTTATATTATTGCGGGTACATAAACAGGGTATCAGGTGTATGTGCGTAATAGGCAAATACTTAGATAACAATAACTATTTACCAGTTAAAACCACACTTATTTTTAAATTAATTCTTGATTAATTAATTCATTATTTTGAGTCAATAATAATTATTGTATGGGTTAGCTGCTAGAGTTGCATTATTAAAGAGAAAAAAAACTAAAAAATCCTTGCATTTGCCTTATGCAACAACAGTCAACAGTTCAACCCGATCTATTAAAGATCGGGTCAGACGTCGGAAATGGTAAAATAAAATAAAAATAGGATGAAACGCATTGCAAATGGAAGAGTTTACCTAAGTGTTAACATAAATAACGGGCGATTTGTGGTCGGAAAGTGGGAGGGGGAGGGAGTTTGAGCACGCACTGAGGGTTTCGTACTATCAAGACAAATTCTCAACAGTATTAAAGTAAACTAAACACCCCTGTCGACCAAATTAAAAACAAGCAAATCACAGTTGTTGTATGGAAATTGAATATATTTAAATTAAATATTCTGTGTACATTTGAAGCGTCTATCTTTTACCGTTATTAATATCGTACAATAACAAGCCAAAAAAAACACTTTTGTTGTATGGGAGCCGGAGCACCCTTAAATATTTATTTTATTTTAAATTAACTATTTATTTTTAAAATTAATATTATAACTGAATATCTACTCGTTAGAAATATCGAGCAAAAACAAGCAATAAAATCTTGTTTGTTGTATGGGAGCTCCCCTTAATTTTTATTTTTATTTTACTATTTATTTTTAAATTGAATAGGTATATTTAAAATAAATATTCTGTGTACCTACATTTGAAGCGTCTACCTTTTACCGTTATTAATATCGTGCAATAACAAGCAAAAAAAATCACTTTCGCTGTACTTGTATAGTATACAAAAAAGAAGTAAAGAGTTCTGGCCCATTATTGAATTAGTTTGGTGGGGAGGGGTGTTTAGATACTTAATAGTACTTACCTTAGTAGTCGTTTAATACGTGGTCTTAATGGTACGGAACCCTAAAAGCGCGAGCGCCAATTTTATTCAATTACAAGTCTACAAATGTCGTGACTCGTGGGTGTTCTAAATTTAAATTTATATAAACAATATAAATACAGATTAAAAATTAATCTTCAAACTAGCCATTAGTTCCACTATGTAACATCAGAAGGCATCATCTGACCCTTGTCAGCAGACCAAATGTGTCAGAATTTCGTTAAACCAAACCAAGTGAGCGCAAACTCGAGGTGCTTACCTACTAGTCACCATTGTTTAAAGAAAGAAAGAAAGAAAAATATGTTTATTTCCAAATATTATGCCACACATAAAACAAAGTACACACTTATGTACTAAAACGTTGTCTGAAACTTCCATCACCTGGGCACCAGACACCGCCTGTTACCTATGTGTGGCACGACCCAGAAATGGGCCCCAACTCGCATAGTGCTGCGCGCCCCATGCAAGCATGAGAGCACACAGCGCTGATTTTCAGTTGGAGCCCTTGACAGGATGACGCCACGAACTAAAGATACAAATAAAACGTGTGGGAAAAAGTTAAAACAAAGAAATTAAAGTAAGTATAAAATTTTATCAGTGAAAAAGAGTAAGTAAAGGCATTTCAATATAATACCTAATAGTAAAGTAGGTAATTAAATTATAAGAATATGATAATAAATATTTGAAAACTGAGCCTAGTTAAACATATTACAAATCCCTAACACAAGGAGTTTACAAAAAAGATAAACATGAAACGCAGAGAATTAAGAATTTGCCTACAAAGTGATAACAAACGTTTATTGTGGCGCCCCCTGCTATATGTATAATGATCCGTAACAACTGTCTACTAACGATTGCCAATAAGTCACTAACATTTTATACAAAACTGTATCCAAATCGGTTAAGCTGTTTTTTCGTTTGCGCTATAAGCGTTTTTTATGTCACCCATCTCGTAAGCGATGTTCGTACCAACTATCTACCAACCATCGCCGATGAATGAACTTTATACAGAAAATTTTACCTTAATCGGTCAAGCCATTTTTGAAATAACATAACATACATAACATTACATACATTTATTTGCATTATAAAATTTTTATGGCGCCCCCTGGTGAGCGATGATCGTCACAACTATCTACGAACTATCGCTAATGAATAACAAACATTACAAAGAAAATTGTATCTAAATCAGTCAAGCCGTTTTTGAAATAAATTATTTTTATTTATTTATTTATTAAACTCAGCACAAAAAAGATACAATAAAATGTGTGAAAGGTGCAAACATAAACTCTTGTGAGTTTTTCCGTGCACCCAGCCGTTGACATAATTAGTTAGCACTCACAATACCTACGCAACACACAACAAAACAATTCATAGCATACATAAAATATCCTTTACAAGTAATCAGTACACAATTTAAGAATTATCGAATGCAGAGGGTAATCAAAAAAAAAAAAAATAATAATAATAAAAATCTTTTGTTGACGTCGCCACTACTAAATGTCTAAATGCTAAAGGTCTATCTATATACAGGGTGTTTTTTTTTTTTTTTGGTTTGAGTTCGAGATTAACTATTTATGTGTATTTGTTAATTGTTTCACGTATATAATATTGTTTTATTTTGTATTTAAAATTTTTCTTAGTAATAACTTCTCTTAGTGCCGTAGGAAGCTTATTTATTAGATAGGGTATTACGTAAATCAACCGTCTTTTACCATATAAGTTATTATATTTAGGTAGTTGCAGTCTAAATTGGTTAAATCTTCGAACAGAATACGTCTTTTGGACTTTTTGCAAATTTTCAGTGAAATAATTCTCAAGTAACAAGTTCAATTCAGTTTTCTCATGTATAGGAATAATTTTACATAAAGCAAATAATGGAAACATTGGTTTGTGTGCACAATCAAATAAAATGGAAAATTCTTTTCAAAAAAACCGACTTCAAATGTCACTACAAAGAGTGAAATAACTTTTCAATGTAGGTACACCAATTCGAAGTCGGGCGATTAATACGAAGGACTATGATTGTACGAATTGCCCGACTTCGAATTGGTGTACCTACATTGAAAAGTTATTTCACTCTTTGTAGTGACATTTGAAGTCGGTTTTTTTGAAAAGAATTTTCCATTTTATTTTTTACTTTTTAGTGGAAAACAACAAATGTACAGGGTATTGAAAAAAATGCCCAAATCGCTTAAAGTGTGCTTATAAAATCTGAAGAGTTCCCTCAATTGTTCCGAGATCCTATCATCAGAACCTGACTTGATGACTATAGCCATTAAGTCTGCATCTGCAAGCAAATGCACTAGTAACTATAAAAAAATACCCAAACCGCTTCAAATATACTAGCAAAATTTGAAGAGTTCCCTCGATTTCACCAAGATCCCATGATCAGATCCTGACCTGATGACCATAGGAAAACCTGAAAAATATTACTCTTTCAAACAGTACCCAAATCGTTACTAGTATCCATATAAAATTTGAAGAGTTCCCTCGACTTCTCCAGGATCCCATCATCAGATCCTGACCAAAAAAAAATGGAACCATCTGGGAAGTATACCCTTTTAAACAAAAAAAGAATTTTTCAAATCGGTTTACGCGTCTTCGAGTAATCGGTGAACATATATAAAAAAAAAGATTCCGACGAATTGAGAACCTCCTCCTTTTTTTGAAGTCGGTTAAAGAGCAAATAAATAAAAATTTTATTGGATTATTGGATTGTATGCACAATTTAACATACAAACAAACAAAAAACCATATCAACAAACTAATGTACAAAATAGTCTCTCACCCTAAACGCATATACCCGTAGGTACTCCGTTCCGTCGTGGGTAATAAAGTACCTAGGTATTTAATTATATTACAAACAAGATACAGAAAAATAAAAAATATGATAAACCAATCAAATATAATATAAAATCTAAGCTAGCAATGACTACGTGGTTTAGTTCCACTGTTTGTTGCAAATTGCGCTAACGTTTTGTCTTAACCTAAAATTAAAAATAATTTGAGTATTAAGTAATTGTGTTATAGTGATGAGTAACAAACGTTTAAAAATTAAAGATTACCCTTTCGACATTGAAGTACCAGATGTCTCGGTACATCAAGATGTTTATGATATTTTTGCAAGTACGAGTTTGTATTCCTTAAAAAATCTTGTTGCCTTTTGATCCTTAAAAGTTAAACAACGCTATAGGTACATCATACATTATCGATCAGTGTTTTAGATTGTAGTTTTTAACAGACTTCAAAAAAAGGAGGAGGTTCTCAATTCGTCGGAATCTTTAGCAGAACCGATTTGGCAAGGGCTATAAGTTTTGTCAAACAATCAACTGAAGAGCTCATTACTTCTCTAATCCTTTGCTTTATCAATATGCAGATTTCGGAAACCTTGCCTTTATTGGTCCAAAGAAATACATGTTGACGGAGCGCTTCCTGGAACGAGCTGCTGATATTTACAACTTACTCGTGAATTGTAACGATACATTCGTTGTTACCTACCCGAAATCAGGTGAGCTCTCTGGCATAACTTGTGTGAATACGAGTATGCAATAATTTTGGTATTACGAATGTATGGGAGACTTCGTAGGTTCAAAGGATAATGACCATGGATGTATGGAATCCGTATCAAGCTGTATCAAAAACAAACTTTATTTTTTATTGCGATTTAAAATATTACAATAAAACTTATTATTAGCTTATTCTAATTACTATACAAATCTTGCCCGCGTGGAATGGTGCCAAGAATACTGGCTGCATTTCCGCGTTGAACAGCTAGGCTGATAGATTTTTTATAGAATTCGATCTCCTTACAAAGTGCCGGTTGCTTCCACCGCCATAGTACCCTTAATGACATCATCCGGAGGTCTTTTGCTGCCGCCCATGTGACAGCTGTATTAGAACCAACTGGTCTGGCGCGTGGTGATGGCAAGAGACCCGAAGGGATGACGCTTGTTCCCTAGCGTTTAGGGAGGTCGCTTGTTTGGGATGCAACTTGTGCTGACACCATGGCTGCATCCCACTTTGAGGCGACCTCCTCTGCGGCTACTAGTGCCGAACGGGCCAAGGGACGCAAATATGAATCTCTTGACAAGATTTTCATATTTGCGCCTTTTGGTGTGGAGACTCTGGGGTCGTGGGGTTCGGGGGCTTTTTGAAGAAATTTCAAAGAGAGTTATCGAGTCTACTGGGGATCTAAGAGCTGGCAGCTATCTTGGCCAACGTATTAGTTTGGCCATCCAAAGAGGTAATGCTGCCAGTATTTTGGGTACCATGCCTCGTTGCGATGGAATCGATGAGGTTTTAAGTTTATAACCTAGTCTGTTTATTTTTATTTCGCTTATTTATAGAAAATTATGTATATTTTATAACTGAGTGAGTAAATAATATAAATAAATTATCCAAAGTTGTACGCAAACGCAAATAAACAAGTTGTACAATGTTCTTCTATAAAATCTCTATGACAGGAAATGAGCATTGAAAACTTTTTGTATGCAAAATTAAATGCCGGATATGAAAATCAAATTACTAGTGCCAATGGTTCTTAAAATACTATTTTATTTGCTTGAATAAACCTTCCGGCTGCGGGTTTGGCCGACGCGGGCACAAAGCTGCTAATTGCAATAAGTAATAAATGTTTAAACAAAATATTATAAATCAATACATTTGTCGTGTAAGTGAATTCTGAAAACCGATGAAAAGTGATCGATCTAGTACCTACTTTTAACACAAAATAAGGTTCTTAGACCTTAATATTTACCTTTTAATCCCTGTATTGAAATAAACAATAAGACGTATTTCTTGCAGGAACAACTTTGACTCAGGATTTAGTGTGGTTGTTATGCAACGATTTAGATTACGAGAAGGCAAAATCCGTAAACCTTAATGAAAGGTTTCCATTTTTAGAGTAAGTAAATTAGTATTTTATATTGCAGTTTTTAAGATGAGATAAGGAAATAAACGTAAAATTTGCTGTACCTATGGCAATCTACGATTAGTTTCTGTTATGATAAGTGTTTTTCTTTGTCAAAATTGATGCAATTCGGTATTTGACTCAATTTTTTTATAACATAGAAAATAAAATAAAAAACAAACAAATAAATACGAAGTTACAGGTATCCAAACTTTGTACCTACGTAAGGACGAAGTGGTTTCAAATATTGAAAGGAAACAGTCGATATATTTTTCGAAAACCCTCAATCAATTTGTTTTGCTAACTCTTATAATATAATCCGCTCCTTGAAAAGATTCTATATGGTCCAATATGCAATTGCAGGAACACAATTATTCTTCCAAAACTTTCTTCAACGCACGTTTCGTCCCGATTTCGCCTTGTGAAGTCAACATTTCCTGAGGGTGTCCTGGTGTCAGGACGAAACGTGCGTCGAAGAAAGGGTTGGAAGAATTGTGTGCAGTGTTTCACGTGGGCAGTGAACCACACAGAATCTTTTCAAGTAGCGGATTATAACAAAGCAAATAAATCTGTCCCGCTGAAGCGGTTTCAAATTATTTGAAAGCAAAAATATCTTTTTTTTTTTAGAATAACATCTATGTTCCCTTTGGACACTATGCCCTATGCAGAAGATCAAAAGGAGAAACTGAGGAAATCCCAGATGCCCGTCACACTCGACGAACTGAAGCAAATGCCTTCACCGAGATACATCAAAAGTCATCTTCCGTTGTCTCTGTTGCCGCCATCGCTGGTGGACACTGCAAAGGTTAAAGTTGATCCCATTTTTAATCGAAAAGCGTTTGCTTTTTGTCAGAAACAGATGTTTCTAAAGTAGTATTTTTATAATAACCAAAAAACGAGATTATTGTGTGGAATATTGAGGATTTTTGCAATTTTTAGAGCCTTTTTGTTTTCTTTGGTGTCCTAATTTGGTCCTGATGAATGTGGAAAGGAAAACAGCGGGAAAGCCTGTTTGCCTGATCAGAATTCTCAAAAAAGTTCTCAAAGTGAAGCCTGAGAAACCGTACCGTAACCGCTAATGGTTTGGGCTATATTATTACTAGCTGATGCCCGCGACTTCGTCCACGTGGGATAAAAACTATTCTATCTTTTAAGTTGGACCAAATGACAGATATTCACGAAGTTTGAACTAAATCGGTTCAGTAGTTTAGGAGTCCATTGAGGACAAACATTGTGACACGAGATATATATTTTTTCATTCATGAAGATCTGCATCCATCTGTACAAAACTGTGCAAAAATGTTTGCACAGGGCGTTCCACGGCGATGCCACATTGAGGGGAACTACCTACCTTAAATATTCCGAGTCCCGGTTCAACCAGTCATTATTAGTTGTAGTGCCAAACCGTTTGTGAAAAGGTGCAGAAATCCTTTGTGGAGTTGAGTGCACGCTTCTACAATATGATCCCGAAGTCCGTTTTGGACTTACCTTTACACAGGTTTCAAGTCAGTGTCAAGAAACATCTCATAAATCAGGTATATTTGTTTAACAGGTGGTATACATAGCTCGGGATCCAAGGGACGTCGCTTTATCGTTTTACAAATTCCATAAGTTTTTGAGGATGCTCTCGCCTGACGAAGAGTTTAAAGATTATTGGAAGTTATTCGTTTCAAACAAAAGTGAGTACCTACAAGTATGACTATTACCACCGAGAGCGATACAGGCCGAGAGCGATTTGGTGTTTTTTTATATAACCCTGTAATCTGTACGTAATGTTACTAACGTCTGTATAATCTTACTAACGTAGGTATACGGGCTAAGTTGATCTCATTTTGAGAAAAAGTGGGTCAAGAACGGTAATTGCAAATATGTATTATACTCGAGTTTCGTCCTCGATATTAGTAACTAGAATTTATTTTCCACAATGTAGTAACGCAGTAAGTGTTACCACTCATCACTTGTTTAGAGAAAAAAGTAGCTAAGTATGGCAACCCTTTTCTTTTTTTTTTTTTATTTTACCTGCCTTGTTCCTAACCATAGACTACCAAACTAGCCCCACTCGGCCGCTAATTCATTCGCATTTTAGTGCTCAACCACTCCACTTGTATCAAACGTTCGTGATTTCAACGGTGCAACGTTCATTATTTCAACAACGTGCATGTTTCAACATGCCGAAACGGAAAAACGAGGAAAGCGTTGAATTTCTTTCGAAATGCCTGAAGAAACTCGAGAGATATTGGAACGTAGAACGTCGTAAACGACGTGGTTCGGAATAATCTTCCTCATCATCATCCTCGGGTTCTATGTCGGCGTTATCTTCGCAGAGCGAGCAGATATTTCCGGATTTAAAAATTGGTTAGTACCCTCAATCATTTTTTGTTTTTGTACAAACTGTAATAATGCATTCAGTGTAGCCTATAGGGCTATTTCGCCGCATTATAAAGACACCCATGTATTCAGATCAGTCTGCGGGACTGTTTCGCCACATGGTTCTTATCGGCATATATATACAATAAGTGCCATCTTTTTGTACGTCTTTTCCAAAATGCACTCAGGGTGGTCTATAGGACCATTCCGCCGCATTTAACAAAGATATCATGTACTCAGATCAGTCTGTAGGACTGTTTCGCCACATGATCTATCTCGCCTTACGGCATAGTGCTTATATATAAACCATCCAGTTTTAAAAGAAACCCATGTAATCAGATCAGTCTGCGGGACTGTTTCGTCACATGGTATTTATCGGCATATATATACAATAAGTGCCATCTTTTTGTACGTCTTTGCCAAAATGCACTCAGGGTGGTCTATAGGACCATACCACCGCATTTAACAAAGATATCATGTACTCAGATCAGTCTGTAGGACTGTTTCGCTACATGATCTATCTCGCCTTACGGCACAGTGCTTATATATAAATCATCCAGTTTTAACAAAAAACAGCTTGCAGCAGCCATTGCTGGCATTGGTTTCTAAGCAATTAATGGAAATTGGACGTATTCTTTGTGACATACAACACAATGAATAGTCATGTCGTAGAAATTTAGCACTGTACTCGCTAAAAAGGATTTCCGTGAACAATTATCGGCTACAAAAATAGATAAATATCTCTTCGGTGTAGATTAACCAGAAACATTATAAACAGCTAAAGCCGTTTGTAAATCTGGCACTGACATGAAAGATGTTCAGAAACAGAAGCAAAAACTGAAGGCTTTAAACTGGAAGGCGGGACCCTCAGCTCGCCAGCCGAAGGGTCCGACACAGAAGACAGCCTGCAGCTCCAGGCAGTCGGCGCGCAACCTCGTCGCACAAGTTATCACATCGGCACAAGTCAACTCGCCGCCGCTAGACCCGGTACGTTATGCTGGCCGTCTTGCAAATTTCTACGAACAGTGGTCATTGATCACACAAGACGAAACTGTTTTGTCGTGGGTAAATGGTTACCAATTGACTTTCAAGTAACCCGTTTACCAATCCAGTTATCCCACTACTGTATCAACCGACATTGTCGAAAAACGTAACTTCTCTGACGCAGTCGATAATCTTTTATCAATACGCTCAGTCTCAGAATGTCCGAATGTGAACCGTGTCCAGATCAATTCGTTTCTAAAGTGTTCTTGGTACCTAAACCTAATGGGAGCATGAGATTTATTCTCAACTCAAAAGACCTTAATAAGTTTATACCTACACAGCACTTTAAGTTAGAAGACCTAAGAACGGCCTCAATTAATCTCAAAAGATTGTTTTATGGAGACTTTAGATCTGAAAGATGCATGTAATTTTTTTGATAAAAGTTCATCCCAATTCTAGAAAATACCTTAGGTTTATATACCAATTTAATGTTCTCGCCTTCGGGATCTGCACGGCTCCGTTTATCTTCACAAAATTGATGAAACCAGTAATCAGATTATTACGTTCTTGTGGATTGGTTTCATCAATTATCTCGACGATTTTTTTTTGATAGGAAATTCTCGCTAGGAATGTCTAAATAACATAAGAATTACTGAACAATTATTAAAGGATTGGATTTATTGTAAATGAACATAAAAAAAAAAAATCTTGTTCCGTCCCATTCCTGCAAGTATCTTAGGTTTACAATAGATTCTTACAAATCGACAGTAAGCCTGCCAACCGAAAAAAGAAATCGAATCGTACTCGAAATAGAACATTTTAAACAACTAAAACGTTGTAAAATCAGAAGATTCGCGCAGCTAGTAGGGTTGTTAGTATCCGCTTGTCCAGCTGTTGAATACGGTTGGCTGTACAAATAGAACGGGTCTATTTGGCCATGATGAGTACGATAAATTTATGAATATTCCTGACAATCTACTTGCCGATTTCAATTGGTGGCTCAATGCTTTACGCAAACCAAGCCATCGAATAAAAGAAGATTTCTTTTCAATTGAAATCTTTTCTGACGCTTCAACTACTGGGTGGGGGGCGACCTGCGGTGATCAGACAGCTAGTGGCAGGTGGTCTTAATCAGAATGTTTGTTGCACATTAACCAGCTCGAGCTGCTAGCAGCCTTTTTCGCTCTTAAAATATTTGCCAAGAATATCTATGACTGTCAAATACTTTTAAGGGTAGACAACACCACGGCGGTATCTTACATAAACAGGATGGGTGGTATTCAGTACCCCCATCTTACGAAAGTTAAAAAAGACTTATGGCAGTGGTGTGAGTCTCGTAAAATATTTGTTGTAGCATCTTACATAAAATCCTCGGATAACGTCATCGCGGATATAGAGTCTAGACGTTCTCACCAGGATATAGAATAACAAATTTCATTAGATGGATATCAAAAGCTAACTAAAGCAATTGGAAATCCTAATATCAACTTATTTGCGAGCCGTATTAACAAAAAAAGTGACGTATACGTATCTTGGAACAGGGACCCTGACGCATACGCATACGATGCATTTACAATTAAATTTTTTCTTTTACGCCTTCCCTCCAGTGGCCATAATTCTTAGGCCCTAAGAAAAATAATTTCCAAAAAGGCTAAAGTTATAATGGTCGTTCCAGATTGGCCTACACAACCGTGGTACCCTGTATTTATGAACCTTGTGGTATCAAAAATAATAAGATTAAATCCTAACCATATTATAATATCTAATTCCAGCAACCGGAACATCAAGTCAAGCGTTACCCTGGTTGCAGGAGTCTTATCAGCGCGGCGCTGCTGCAGCGCTGTGTCCCCCCTTCCGCGGTAAATATTATCATGTTAGCGTCTTTATACGAGAGTACAATGAAACAATACGATGTGTGCCTTAAACGCTGGTATAGTTTTTGCTTAAAAAATGAAACTGATTTATATAACACATCAGTTCCTATAATTATTGATTTTCTTACCGATTGCTTTAATTCTGGTAGGCGATACGGTACCATAAACAGTTACCGGTTAGCCCTCGCGCTTATATTAGGGCCAATATCTGATGATGATCGTATCAAAAGATTTTGTAAAGGTGTGTTCAGACTCAGACCTCCGATGCCACGCTATAATATAACGTGGGATGTGGCAAAGGTTCTAAATTATTTGGAATCTTTTTTTCCAAATGATGTATTGCCATTAGACCAACTTTCCATGAAATATACGACCTTGCTTGCGCTTGTGACAGCTCATAGAGCAATATGATTCTGCCAGATCAAATTGTAATTAAAATCTCAGAACTCATAAAAGCCTCTAGAGCAAGCGTTGATCAACTAACTCTTTACTTACCGTTCTTTGAAGAACGTCCTCAAATATGCACAGCCAGAACATTAAGGGCGTACATAAATAAAACAAGGGATTTGCGCAAATCTGATTCACTTTTTATAGGGCTTAAAACCCCCCACAATTCGGTGAAAGCTCAAACACTGAGTCGCTGGATTAAATTAACTTTGGAAAATAGCGGAATCGACACTTCCATATTTTCGTCGCATAGCACAAGACATGCCGCGACTTCTTTAGCCTATAAGTCAGGTGTAAGCCTCGACACGATTAGAAAATCTGCCGGATGGAATGGCAATTCCGCTATCTTCGCAAAATTCTATAATAGAACAATTGTTAACTTAGTTAATGATAACACAGTTCTAGCAGAACTATATGTCGATCAAATCAAGTGTGATTACCAATGTCGATCAATGAAGTGCAATTTTGAATGTACCTAAATTAAGTAATTCCTCTAGGTTGTTACTTATTATTTTGTTTTGATAATGAACATTAATCTATTTTGGAGAACGGTGTTTATGTTGATTTTGATATTTCCTCATAGGTGTTACTCTCAACATCTACATTGTGGAAAATAAATTCTAGTTACTAATATCGAGGACGAAACTCGAGTATAATTAATGATTAAACGAACTTACCTGTAAGTGAAGTTCTATCATAATTATACGAAGGGTTTAGTCCGAAGATATTAGTAACGTACTACCGCCCACCCAAACCCATTCGGAAATATCAAAAAGTTTTGGGCTCCGAACGAAATGAATTAGCGGCCGAGTGGGGCTAGTTTGGTAGTCTATGGTTAGGAACAAGGCAGGTAAAAAAAAAAAAAAAAAGAAAAGGGTTGCCATACTTAGCTACTTTTTTCTCTAAACAAGTGATGAGTGGTAACACTTACTGCGTTACTACATTGTGGAAAATAAATTCTAGTTACTAATATCTTCGGACGAAACCCTTCGTATAATTATGATAGAACTTCACTTACAGGTAAGTTCGTTTAATCATTAATTTACTATTAAGTTAGGTAGTATATATCTCGCCATCTCTGAGGGTCCGTGTTCGATCCCCGGTCGGGGCAATGTAGAAAAATAAGTTTTCTACATTGTCTCGGGTCTGGGTGTTGTGGTACCTTCGTTGTTTCTGATTTCCATAACACAAGTGCTATCTATTTACTATGGGATCGGAGCAATGTATGTGATGTTGTCCTCTATTTATTTATTTATTTATTTATTTATAATAATTTAGGTCTTTCTAAGTACCTAGTCTTCTCGGTACTCATTTACGAAGTCCTCATCTACTTTACCAAAAACCCTGCATTATAATTTGGATTTCAGTGATAGAAACCGTGTGACGTAGGTACCTACCATAATTTGCAATTCTCTGTAAGATTCAATAAAAGGCCATAGATTTATTAAGTCGTCGCTCACAGGCAATACCTATTAAAAGTTAGATGACTGCGCAGGTTAGGGTACTGGCTATATTATAACGAGAATTTCTCTTTGGTGACGATGATAAATTTTGATAATTTATATGTAATAAACTAGCTGTTGCCCGCGGCTCCGCCCGCGTGAATAACGATTTTTTTTTACATATACCGTAGAATTCATTGATTTTCCCGGGATTCTGGTGTGATGTTGTACAGAAACCTGTTCTTACTTCGCACGGGTTATCTTGTGGTGATTTTGAAAACTCCTTTTTTTAATAAAAAATATAAAGTTTCATGAATACGTAGTTGAAAGATCAAAAGAACGATTTTAACTGTCGATATTTCGACCCAATGGCACAGGTCGTGGTCACTACGTGACCACGACTTGTACCAATGTATCGAAATATCGACAGTTAAAATCGTCCTTTTCATTGCGATTTTTATTCTGAAACCACGAAATATGTCAAAAATTATTAAATCATGTAAAAAGTTGTACTGGTGGTAGAAACCTTCTTTCAGAGTTCGGCCGGGTAGGTACCACTGGGTAAAATACTCTACAAACAATATTCCCCAGCCTAACATAAGAGTCTGTTAAAAATCTTTGCTTCATCTCAATACAATCCCAAGTATCAGAATGGGCAATGGGTATATATTTCTTTACGTATAAAAATACCTATGACGGTCAATCGGTTAGGACCATAATATAAGACCTGAGAGTTAAAAATATTTGTGAACCATTATTTTACTCTTTCCATGTTGCGGATGATAAAAAAAGACGTGGCACTCTGGGAATGTCCACAAAAGTGAAAACTTTAATCTGTTTATATCTCAGTGCCATCTTAATATAAAGTCAAGGAACAGTACATTACATGACAATTAATTATGATTAACAAAAATTCGGTAGTATCTATCTCCAAGTTTTACATTCAAGTTCCACATAATTTGTAGAGATGGCGCGATATGGTATAACGTGGTGATAAATTCATGATTTTTGTCCATACAAAATCTTCTGCTAAGCATATTTATTTATGACTTGAGCCCCTACGTCCTAGCCCTAGGTGCTTGTCCATTCCGAGTTTCAAGTCACCAACTTGAACTCATCGATAAAGGTTCTGATGTCTATAATTTCTGAACTACAACAGTGATGATGATAAAATTTATACGAAATGATCTTTAAAGAACCTTCTTTCTAACAAAAAAAGAATAAATGAAATCGGACAACGGGTTAATGAATTATAACTAAATACACATTTTGACTTTGATGCCGTCTTCCAGGGAAACCATGATGAATTCCGGGACAAAAAGTATCCTATGTCCTACCTCGGAGTATGAACTATAATCATGTCAAGTTTCATTTAAATCCATCCAGCGGATTAGCCGTGATGCCCGGTCGTGAAACAGACAGACAGACAGACAGACAGACAGACAGACAGACAGACAGACAGACAAAAATTAAACAAATTACAGTTTTGGCTTTAGTATCGACTAAATAGTGTCCTCCAACAAAAATTTTCAAAATATCTTCAATGTACAGAATTCGACCCTTTACAGTTTTATTATAAGTATAGATATTGTATATCTTTTCTGATTAAGCAAAATTTTTGATTTGATTACCATGAGCAGAATTGTTTTGAACAAAATTGCATACAGGATTTTTTTTTCAGTATTTTGGAGTCCGGTGTTTGAACATGTGCTAGAAGCTTGGGAAAAGAGGAATCATCCAAACATGTTGTTCTTATTTTATGAGGATATGATCAGGGTAGGTAAGAGCATACCATTAAATATTTGCAACGACAAAGAGGATTGTGTTTGACCATTTATTTTATACCAATTACTATACGTACCTATTTACCAGTTTCATATAATTATTTTAATTTTCTGTAGTAAGAAAATGAAAGACTAAATCTTTGTCAAATATTGTCATTTATCGTAGATATTCTATCGAGTTAAAATCTGCTAATGATGCTCCAGTGTCTAAGTGAAACGTGCGATTTAACATAGGTACTTTGTTATACAGATTCATCTGAATTTCCGATTTGTGGAGTGCCTTTAGCATGCCTACAGTAAAATAATAATTCTACATGTTTATTTTCCATCGCAAAATACAAAGTTGATAATATTTGAAACAAAGAATTTTGGTTTCTTGGGGTTTAATGCGTGCGACCCGTAAGACGAAATTAGATTGCGAAATTAGTGGCATAAAATTATTTTCACGACACTAGTTTCATCAACAGTTTTACGTGTAAACTTTAAATTTTACTATTCATGCATTAATTTCATAACACTAATTTAGTTTTGTGCCGTGCGCATTAGGTAGGTAGCTCTAAGTATAAAAGTAGCATCAAGCAGAATAAATGGCATTATAAGTTTAGCAATTATACAGGTGTGGGTTAATTCTTATAGTGTGCCCGCAGCAACATGATCCTAGAAACACATTAACGTGATAAGAAGTCCCAATTATTTTATTTTCAATACAAAAAATATTATTTCATTTAGAAAAATAAAATTTAGCAACCCTAATAGTGATATCGACAGACCTCATATCATTTTCATTATTTCCCAGTTCATGGATATGAACCCAGCTGGTTTTTAGGGATGTTACTTAAAATTTATGGTACATTTTGAACTACCTTTAGTTCCCTCAGGATATGAGCTACACTTCTTGTGATATTTTTTCATGCATCTACACCGTTCCCTACTTTAGGTTTTCGGCTAATTAGGGCAAGTAATCTACAAGTTGTATTTTCTCAGGACTTGCCAGCAGCAATACGACGTGTAGCGGATTTCTATGGAAAAACAATTTCAGCTGAACAAGTTGACGAACTTGCTCAACATGTCAATATCGATAACTTTAAAAAGAACAAATCAGTCAACATGGAAGACATGATAGAAGCTGGCATATACAGTAGTGATGGAGCTTTTATAAGAAAAGGTGAACACAATACTCTATTTATATACCTACATACATACCTAAATATATGTATAGGTGATAGGTATGATTTTTGACGACCTCCCTGGCGCAGTGACGCGCACTCGGATTCGAGTGGGAGGTCGCGGGTTCGATGCCCGCCACGGACCACTTTGGAATTTTACAATTTCTAAATTGGCTCAGGTCTGGTCTGATGGGAGGCTTCGGCCGTGCCTGGTTACCACCCTACCAGCAAAGACGCAACGCCAAGCGATTTAGCGTTCCGGTGCGATGCTGTGTAGAAAGTAGTTCCAAGTTAGTACGATAACATCTTCGGCTGCACCATCACTTACCATCAGGTGATGTAGTCATCAAGTACTAACTTGTATAGTGTAAAAAAATACTTCAAAAATATTACGTCGCATGCGGCATGACAATACAAATACGTAAATTTCTTGAACGTTCATTAATATAACAAAAATTATTATTTGTATCTCTTTAAAACTTCAGACATTTTGTGATCAATATAAAATAAATCCACAGGTAAGTCTGGCGGGTGGCGAGATCACTTCGACGAAGAGATGACGGCTCAGGCGGACGAGTGGATCGCGACTCAGCTACGAGGCACTGATTTCCGCTTGCCAAACTATTAATTATTATCGAAGCGAATCACAAGTAGTAGGTACCAAGAAAAAGCACCTAGTCCATTAAATCATAATATTTTATTCTTATTAAAGTAAATAATGTTTTTATCTAATAATAATACATATAAACTACCCATGTAAGTTTTATTTTCCACACAAAAAATATTTTATATTTTATCATACCTATTTGCGTTTTTATGTTTCCAAAGAAAGTAGAACAATAACAATCACAGTATGCATCCTATGAATATTATGATTTTTCCTTACTTCTGTACCATGGTCCGGTATCACTTAATTCAGTATTTAGGATTAGAATATGATTTTGGAACAAAATGTGTAAAGGGTGAAAAAGGGTGTGAGTAGGGATAGTGTGTGTGCGATAGTTGGAAGGCAGAACAAACGTCATTGCTTTCACTGTCTGTCACCTGTTGTTAACCGCGGGGAAAGCTGTCGAAGGAATTTTTGGCACTGACTCCATGGTCCCAGGGTCTCCACGGCAAACGGGACAAATATGTAACTCTCTAATAGAGAGGCATATTTGCGACGCTTACTGGATTCAGCAGTTTCAGCTGCGACTCCCGGCTTTGATTCTGTCTACTTGATATGAATCGAAGCCAATGTTTCAACGCATGTTGCGTCCCACATCAGCGCCCGACCCCGGTCCCAGGGAACCAGCGTCAATCCATCAGGTCTCTTGGCATCATCACGACTAATTCCTGCTGGCTCCAATAGGGCAGGAATATCAATGGTGGCAAGAGCCCTTTTAATAACATCGTTGAGGGATCCATGCCGAAAAAGCCTACAGGCGTTCCTGTGGCAAGAGAGTCCGTGAATTCCAAACTTGTCTAGCTCTTTTCCACACGGACACCTGTGCTCGTGGCACAGTGGTGCACCCAATGTTAAATTCATGTTGATCTACTGCTACATGCTACACTGTGGCAACGATCACGCATTCATGAACCAGCCGGACTGAGCGGTACGTGGATAAGTCGAGCAATCGAAGGCCGAGGGTAGTTTTAAATTTATTTTATCTTTTTGATAAAAAACTATTGTTTCTCAGTAAGCTATAAACCTTGCTAGATCTCGAGCACTTGTAATATTTTGTACTAAAGTTGTGTGTGTCAGCCAAATCAACGGCACATCCCAAAGTTTTTGTGTAGAACGTTCCTCTGGGATGTGGGACCTTCCAACTCTCTAAGGCAGGGGTTCCCAAACTTAAAAGTACCATGCCTCCCTACTGCTTAAAATGAATACGTCCACGCCTCCCCTCGGCCCAGGGCCCAGCAAGTAGCAGTAAGATGGCATGCCGAGCAATTGTAAAATAGAATAATAATTTGATTATTTTAAACAGTAAAATAAGGTAGGGTAATAAAGTCCAAAAGTACATTTTCAGATGTTTTATTATAAAAAATATTGCTTTTACACACTTGTTATAAAAAGAGTCAATGTGACGGATGAGCTTGCATTTTCTTGACAAGATTTCCAATTCTGGGTTGAATAGAAGAAAGTGCACAACGTAGATCACCAGTTATATCTAGTTTGCTTCTGTACTTTGTTTTTATTGCTACAACTGCTGAAAACGCTTTTTCGCACAAATAAGTGCTAGAAAAAGGTAAAAACAATTTTATTGCTTGTTCTGCTGTGCTCGGATAAACTTTGAGATATTTAACCCAAAATTGTGCTTTATCCATCTTCTCAAAATCATATTGGGCAGCTGAATCATTTTTGATTTCCAAAACTTGCTCTTGTAATGTATCTGGCAGCATTTCTATGTCAACGTTGAAAGGATCGGTCGCTAATCGATAATTAATATTATCAAACGAGTCGGGAAAATAGCGCTTGAATTCGTCCGTGAGGTGCTGCAAATGGTTTACGATTTTATTCTTGGTATCAATTTCATCCATAATCTCCTTAAAGGACGCCTCTTCTGCGATTGCAAAAAGCTTAGGAAAGCAGGAATAATTATTGGATGCTAAAATTTTACGTTTCCACAGCTGCAGCTTTTCAGTATATGCCGTGATAGAATCCCGATGATAAATTATGTTCGAGTCCCCACCTTGTAATTTCAAATTTAAAGTGTTCAATGAATCGAATATATCTGATAGATAAGCAAATATTACTCGGACCCATGGTTTCTTAAATTCCACAAACAATTCACTTTGTTTTTGAATTTCTAAAAACTGAATTACTTCATCTCGCAGCTCATATAATCTTGTCAACATATTTCCTTTTGAGAGCCAGCGAACTTCAGTATGAAATAACAATGTCTTGTGTTCTGCACCCAAATCTTCACAAAGAACAGTAAAAAGCCGCGTGTTTAATGCACTCTTTTTAACATAATTTACAGTTTTAATGCATAATTTTAAGACGTCATAGAGTTCGTTCGAAAGTGTTTTAGCCGCCAAGGCTTGACGATGTATAAAACAATGAATAGTGATAACGTTGGGATTTTTTCTTTGATCAATTGTACAAATCCTGAACGAGATCCAAGCATAGCCGGAGCACCGTCTGTGCATACGCCTATCAACTTTTTCCATGACAGTTCGTGTTTATCAATGAATTCAGAGATTGCTGTCATTATATCAATCGCTTTCGAAGTTGTCGTTAACTCTGTTGAAAACAGTAACTCGTCTTTGATTGTTTCGTTCTGAATGTATCGAACGAAAACTAGCAGTTGACAAGATTGCGCAAGTTGCGACAATTGGATGAGAGTACAGATGTTGCGCAGCGCAACATCTGTACTCTCATCCAATTGTATTGCAAAAAAACTTGATTCTTTCACGGCCTTCACTACCTGATTTTTTATATCTTCAGCCATATCATCAATGCGACGTTTCACAGTGTTGTCAGAAAGAGGTATTTGTGAAAATTTTTGTTTACTTTCTGGTCCAAGAACGATATCAGCTGCTTTCAATAAGCAGGGTTTGACGAGTGTTTCTCCAATAGTATGGCTTTTTTTGGCCTTTGCAATGAGTAGTGACAATTCATATGAAGCTTCGAGTACTTTCTCGGATGACTGAGCAAAGGATCCAGTACTATCCAATTTCATGCGCTTCAAACTTGCAGGTTTTGAAGAAAAAAACTCCTTCGGCTTGTCTTTTAAAGCGCTGTGTTTTGATGTCAAATGTCGTTCCAGACGTGAAGGTCTCATAGCATCATTGCTCAATACTTCGTAACAAATAACACACTGCGGCTGGTCGATACCATTTTTATTCATAGAAACAAAACCGTATTTAATATACCTAATCATCATTATATTTGCGTTTTTTCACTGAGCTCATGGCGAAATAAAAGAAATAACCAGTCACTATCATTACTCTAACACACAATAGCAGGTTGCTTCTTTGTTTCTGCAACAAAAGTAAGTACACTTGCTCGCAAGGCGCGTCCGACGCTGTAGGGATGCGCGGGCGACTGGACCGACCACCGATAAACCTACGCCCGCACCGCGCCGCCCCCCTGTACATGTCTTCGCGCCTCCCTAGTGGGGCGCGCCCTCCACTTTGAAAATCAATGCTCTAAGGCCTCTGTGACATAGATCAAAGAAACCGAATTGGAACCGAGAATTTGAGAACTGAGCTCACGTATACTATGCACTGAGAACAGAAAAGCCGGAAAAGCAGCACTAGAAAATTTTCTCACGCCGATGCCACCATATTTGGCCGGTAGCCACCATAAGTAGCTTGGGTCTAAGAACGTTCATCAAAAGATAAATTTAGAATTTTTTCTAGCGCAATTTTTAAGCTGGCATCCATATTTTCGAGAAGTCCAGGAAATCTCTAAATTGGGCTCGCGTGCAGTATATACATATTAATGTATATATTACCTATACCTTTAAACGAGCAATTCTTGTATATATATATATTTCTATATAATCTGAATCTCAGAAACGGCTCGAACGATTTTCATGAAATTTAGTGTATACAGGGGGTTTTGGGGGCGATAAATCGATCTAGCTAGGATTCATTTTTATAAAATGTCAAATTTACCAAAAAAAAAATATGACTCCTGCTGCCATCTATTAGCCAGTAGTTAAACTACCGAGCGAAGCTCGGTCACCCAGATATTTTAGCATTAATTTAGGAACAAAAAGGCAAATTTTTTAATCGAAAATGCTATGCTCGATTTAGTGTGCTCAATTTGTTAACATTATCAGAAAAAAGTTTAATTTTACCACCCAAGAGTGGTTGTATGGCTTCGCTAAAAGTGGAGCGCCTTGGAGGCACAGTGCATGTTTCTTTACTATTTTAATGTCAGGGGTAATTTCATTAAAACGTTGGGATGCCAAAAATATCTATTCTTGTGACAGGTATCCGTAAAAATAATTCGCATTTAGAGAAATTTAGTTCTAAACCAATTTCACCAAATTTTTGCTTCATTTGCTTAAGGCCTTCTAGGACATCATCTCCATTACCTCCAATTGTTCCATCATCAAGATACCATTTATATTAAACTTAGATTTAAAATTTGATAAATGGCTGGACCTAAAGGATCCCCCGGCTGGGCACCAACAGAACTTAATGTCGCTATCTCCAAAAATAATTTTGAAGGAGAACTAAGTATAACATTGCCAAACATAAGCATAAATTTCTGGTAGTTGGGTTGATACTTCGGCCAGTAGAGTTGTCCTGTTCATTGAATTAAAAGCATTCTTTACATCTACTTTCAGCAGTACTTCAACCTCGTCATCCGATAAGAATGTACGAGCAGAATGCACCGCTGCCTCACAGCCGCCTTTACTGCCAAAACTTTTATGGTCTGTCATGTCACCCGTACTCCGTAATAAACTATTTAATTATATTACAAACATAAGATAGAGAAAAATAAAAAAAATTGGTCAAGTGCGAGTAGAGCGTGTGCACGGGTTCCGTGACATCAAGAGTATATTCCCATTCTCTATTCTTCGTCGTCGTGGCGCTCTTGACAGAGCGGTCGTGGTCGTCAAATTAGGAGCTGACACTGTTTGAGGCCGATGTTATTGTCCTCACGAGCATACGCCACTTCTCCCTGCTTGCTGTCATTCTGGTACACTCATGCAAGGGACCACCAACAGCTGTCTTTATTTGGTCAGTCCATCGCATGGGCGACCTTCCACGTGGTCTTGTGCCTTCCACTTTGCCCTGCACGACGAGTCGCTCGATGGAATCGTTCCCTCGCCGGGAGACGTGTCCGAAGAACTTAAGGATGCGACTTTGTACCAACGTCGATAAACGATTTTTAATGCCGAGTTCTTGGAGTATAGAGATGTTGGTGCGAAATTCGGTCCATGATATTCTGAGCATTCGCCTCCAGCACCACATCTCCAGAGCGTCAATTTTCTTTTTCTCGACTTGTCGCAAAGGCCACGTCTCAGCAGCATACAAAAATATGGGGAAAACAAGCGTTTGTACGAGGTTGATTTTGGTGGCCTTCGTGTTTGGTGTTTGGTGTTTGGTGTTTCGTGTTTGGTGTTTCGTGGTGTTTGGTGTCATAGTACACGTTTACTGTATGGGAGACCAATTAATTTTTTATTTTATTTCAATTTAATTATTTATTTCTACAGTAAGTACCTATATAACTTCTGCGAAATTTGAAGCGTCTACCTGTTACCGTTATCAATATCGAGCAAAAACAAGCAAAAATCACGTTTGATGCATGGGATCCCCCTTAAATATTTATTTTATACTATTTTTTTGTATTTGTTGTTATAGCGGCAAGAGAAATACATCAACTGTGAAAATTTCAAGTCTAACGGTTCAAGAGATACAGCCTGGTCACAGACGGACGGATGGACGGACGGACAGACGGACGGACAGCGAAGTCTCAGTAATGGAGTTCCTCTTTTACCCTTTGGGTACGGAACCCCAAAAATATGATAAAACAATCAAATAAAATTTGCAAGCATTGACTACGTGGTTTATTTCCACTGTTTGTTGCAAATTGCGTTAACGTTTTGTCATAATATAAAATTAAAATTAATTTGAGTACTAATTGTGATATAGTGATGAGTAAAAAACTTTTAAAAATTAAAGATTACCCTTTTGAGATTGAAGTACCAGATGTTTCGGTACTTCAAGATGTTTATGCCATTTTTGAAGGTACGAGCTTTAAGGTGTTTCGACTCTACCAGCCCGCGAAATTCAAATTTTATTTAGTTTTTTTGCAAATAACATTGTAGATTTATGGCAATGCATTTTGCGGGCCTATTTTTTATGCATCTACACGTTTGCTCGAAAGTTCCCACTCATCTCATATTGGTTACCGAAAGATAATTTTTCGCAGTTTCCCAGATTTCGAGCTATCAGAGTTTTTGTAAAAAACATGTAGATGCATAAATGTTGTGCCCGCAAAACTCATTGCCATTAGCCTTCGATGTATAATTAGCCCACTATGAGCGAAAACGCGAGCGAGTTAGACAATGGTCAGTTTGAATTTACTTAAAGTCGAGCATTGTATTTCCTATGAACAAATACATTCAATTTTACACTTTAAACCCATAAATGTAACGTTAATTTTTCAGTGGTAATTTATTTTCTTTTTCTTCTTTCATATCACTGTTTAGATCGTAGTTTTTTAGGATCGTAGACGTAGTTTTTAGCAGAACCGACTTGGCAAGGGCTAAGTTTTAACAAACCATCAACTGAAGAGCTCAGTACTTCTCTAATCCTTTGTTTTATCAAAATGCAGTTTTCGGAAACCTTGCCTTCATTGGTCCAAAGAAATACATGTTGACGGAGCAGTTCCTGGAACAAGCTGCTGATATTTACAACCTGCCCGTGAATTGCAACGATACTTTTGTTGTTACCTACCCGAAATCAGGTGAGCTCGCCCGAAATCTGTAAGTCTGTCAGAGCCTTATAACTTCTGAACTAATGAAGAGAATTGTACTTCAAACAGCAATATCACCGAATATACTTATACTTGGCAATATTATGTAAAGTGATATACGAGTATAATAACAGAAAATTATTATAAAAATATGTATGAATATATTTCAGTTGCGTGACAATAGAAACAAATAGGGGGCAAAAAAAACTTAATTGAGCGTAGAACTCAAAATACGAGTATTGTTTTATAAAAGTGGGTCTACGCTAGGTAAATCGAGCACGAACTGAGCACGAGCCGAACACAATTCGTCTAGTGTGGACTGGACTGACTTACAAGCCTCGAACAACTTTTTTATTTATTTATTTAATGTTACAAAGCATTACATATACAAAAATATATCTCATGCACTAACAAACCACTAAAGTTTAAACTAAGTGCACATAATCTGACATCTGTTATTTACAGTTTGGTTATACAAAAGTTTTTCAGTTTCTTATTAATGTTTTTTGGAGTTAATCCATCCTTAAATTTATTGTCTAAATTATTTATTAAACGAGGAACCATGTAGGCATTGGTGCGCATTCCATATTTATTTTTGGCAGGTTTGGTCACTAGTAAACTTTGTGCTGCTCTCCGAGTAAATCTTTCATATTTAAGTGTCTTTTGAATATCTGAGTTAAAAAAATTGCTCTTTTAATTGTTGGTAACTTACAACGACGAAGCCGATAACGGCTCCGCTTGTGCTTCGCTCGTGCTCGGTTCGTCTAGCGGAGACACACCTTACAATGACGAAGCCGAAACGGCTCCGCTCGTGCTCGCCGCTCGGTTCGTGCTCGATTCGCCTAGCGTAGACCCACCTTTAAGTCCTAAGTATTCTTTTAATACCTAAACCTCAAAAAATGTCATCATTATTGAACAATAAGGTTTTCTTGCAGGAACGACTTTGACTCAGGATTTAGTGTGGTTGTTATGCAACGATTTAGATTACGAGAAGGCAAAATCCGTAAACCTTAATGAAAGATTTCCATTTGTAGAGTAAGTCAATAAGTATTAATTTCTGTTGCAGTTTTAAAGATAAGATAAGATAAGCAAATAAACGTATTTGCTTTAAGTACATAGCTTTATGGCAATTGTAACTCCGCAAAATCTACGATTAGTTTCTGTTATAACGGGTCATATAAAAATACCAAATCGCTCTCGGTAAACCTAAACTTAAACAAACTGGTTTTGTTCTAGGATTTTTCAAATTTCAGTATTTTATTTCACACAAAAAATTTAATAAATCATGTTATTTCTGTAAAGTGTCATTACACTGTGCAATAAACGTGACCAGCGAAACGGTTAGCACAATTTACAGATCTAGTCCCGGTTGCCAAACCACTGCAAGGTTAAAGGAAGAAGCGGTTTCAAATAATTTCAAAGCAAAAAAATCATGTTTTTATCTTTTTAGAATAACATCTATGTTTCCTGTGAATAATATGCCCTATGCGGAAGATCAGAAGGAGAAACTGAGAAAATCGCAGATGCCCGTCACACTCGACGAACTGAAGCAAATGCCTTCACCGAGATATATCAAAAGTCATCTTCCGTTGTCTCTGCTGCCGCCATTGCTGGTGGACACTGCAAAGGTTAAAAGTTGATCCCATCTTTAATCGAAAATCGTTTGCTTTTTGTCAGAAACAGATGTTTCTAAAATTAGTATATAATTAATAATAAAAAAAGTGCTCAAAGTGAATCCTGAGAAACCGTACCGTATAACCCTATAACCGCTCGTGGGGTGGGCTATATACTTTTTTGATTTATGAAGAACTGTACCTCTCTGTACAAAAATGTTTCTACAGGACGTCCCACGGCGGTGCCACATAAGAGCAAGTACCTACCTTAAATATTGTAGATACGGCTTTTCAATGAAAGAAAATTTCATTTCAATTTCAAAAACAATTTGAATTGCGTATTCATAGATTTTTAAATTATTGCATGGTAGAACCGGGACTCGGATAGTTGCCCCTCAATGTGGCAATGCTGTGGGACATCCTGTAAATTTGTTTAACAGGTGGTATACGTAGCTCGGGATCCAAGGGACGTCGCTTTATCGTTTTACAAATTCCATAAGTTTTTGAGGATGATATCACCTGACAAAGAGTTTAAAGATTATTGGAAGTTATTCATTTCAAACAAAAGTGAGTAACTCCAAGTATTTTAATGGCACTCCGCACAATTACCAATGACGAAGAAATAATTTCTCTAAGACTATTACCAACTTATATATATCAGGTGAGATCGCAGTCAAGTACTAACTTGTATAGCGTAAAAAAAATATATTACTAACGACACAGACTAAGTTGACCTTTAACAAATTATCTACTTTAACAAAAACCCTGCATTTATAATCTGGATCTCAGTGATAGAAACCGTATGTTGATGTACCTATCATAATTTGCAATTATCTGAATTCAATAAAAAGGCAACATTAAAAGTTAGGTGTCTGCACAGATTAGTGGGTAACTGGCTATACCTAGTATAAAGATAATTTCTCTTACTGGCGATGATAAAAACGTTGATATAAGTAATAAATATTGTATATCTTTTTTGATTATGCAATATTTTTGATTTTAGTATGATTCAATTATTATAAGCAGAAAATTTTTGAACAAAATTGCATACAGGATTTTTTTTATTTCAGTATTTTGGAGTCCGGTGTTTGAACATGTGCTAGAAGCTTGGGAAAAGAGGAGTCATCCAAACATGTTGTTCTTATTTTATGAGGATATGATCAGGGTGGGTCGAGCATACCATTGAATATTTGCAATGACAAAAATATTTGCTTTTATAATTTTTATTATACCAATCACAGTACGGAACGTATTTATTTACCGCATATAATTATCTTAATTTTAAGTAGTAAGAAAATGAAAGACTGTAAATCTTTGTCATATTATGTCATTTATCGCAGTTATTCTATCGAGTCAAAATCTACTAAGGATGCTCCAGTGTCGAGGTGAAACGTGCTTAAAAGAAAGAAATATTTGACGTAATAATTTTAGTTTCAAGTGCAACCCTTATGCTCGTTTTCAAAAACATTTCAAGAGACACAAGCCCTTTGGTGACAGTTGTTGTAAGTGAAAAACTGTCACCTATCGGCTTAGGCGTTTCTTAAAGTGTTGGTGAAAACGAGCATTAGTTCCCTCTATAATATACGTATAAAAGTGGCATGAAGCTCAATAAATGGCGTTATAAGTTAATACTAATTTAACAAATAATGTGTAACAAGTATATCTTCTTCTTCTTTCTGCCCTTTTCCCACATTATGTGGGGTCGGCACAACATGTCTTCTTCTTCCATTCGCTCCTGTCAGCCGTCAACTCGCAATCCACTCCTTTCACACGCATATCTTCTTTCACGCAATCCATCCACCTCTTTTTCGGTCTTCCTTTTCTTTTTCGCCCCTGCACAAGCATATTCATCGTTCTTTTAGTAACATGATTTTCATCCCTCCGCATAACATGCCCATACCACGCTAACCTTTTACTCCTCATTTTTTCTGTTATGGGCGCAACTTTTAAACTTCCCCTTATGTACTCGTTCCTTATCCTATCCATTCTCGTCACCCCACACATCCATCTCAACATTCGCATTTCGGTCGCATGCACTCTTTTTTCATCTGTCCTTTTTACCGCCCAACACTCTGATCCATACAACAAGTATATAATTAAAAAAAAAGCACGTTTGCTCTGTTGTTAATTAAGTACTTTTTTCAAATGTTACTCGAAATTATGTAAGGATTCTAACGACACCCCATATTATGTCCAAATTATTTCAGAAGTTCAGAAGTTATGGTGGAATAAAGAAACTCACATACCTACATACATACATGAACCCTAATAACATTACACTCTTTTTTGGGCAGACGTGTAATAAACCTGAAAATATTTTTTCAGGACTTACCGGCAGCAATACGACGTGTTGCGGATTTCTATGGAAAAACATTTTCAGATGAACAAGTTGAAGGCTTAACTCAACATCTCAATATCGATAACTTTAAAAAGAACAAATCAGTTAACATGGAAGACTTGGTAGAAGCTGGTATATACCGTAGTGATGGAGCTTTTATAAGAAAAGGTGAAAACAATACTATAATAATTTATATACCCACATATATAGGTGATAGGTATGATTTTTGACAACCTCCCAGGCGCAGTGGCGCGAACTCGCGAACTCAGATTCGAGTGGGAGGTCGCGGGTTCGATTCCCGCCACGGGCCGCCCACTTTGGAATTTTATAATTTTTAAATTGGCTCAGGTCTGGTCTGATGGGAGGCTACGGCTAGTTACCACCCTACCAGCAAACACGCACCGCCAAACGATTTAGCGTTCCGGTGCGATGCTGTGTAGAAACCGTTCCGGTTGAGTTCACTTATATCCCTTCCAAGTTAGTACATGAACATCTTCGGCTGCATCATCACTGCCCAGTTCCCATCAGGTGAGATCGAAGTCAAGTACTAACTTGTATAGTGTAAAAAAAAGATACTTCAAAAATCTTACGTCGCATGCGGCATACAAATACCTAGGTTTTTTGAACGTTCATTATTGTAACAAAAAACACTATTTGTACCTATAAATTTAAATATGCATCAAAATTTCACTCGCGGTGGGACTCGAACCCACGTCCCCTAGCTATCGCGGCTAGGAGCTCTTCCTATGAGCTACGCGAGACTGTCTCACCACGACGAAATTCGAATGCATATTGTTTTTCGTTCTTAGGCAGAACTAACGCCATCTATCTGAAAACATTACAGTTATTCAAATATGCCGAAGTCCCATTAATACCAATGGAGCTAACTTCGAACGAGTAATGACGCCTTGCCGTTACTTACTACTTATATTTTATATTATAGTGTTTTTACACACTTAGGAAATTATTCCTATAAATTTAAATATGCATCAAAATTTCGTGGGTTCGAGTCCCGCCGCGAGTTAAAATTTTGATGCATAGATATTTAAATTTATAGGAATAAGTTCCTAAGTGTCTAAAAACACTATAATATAAAATATAAGTAGTAACTATTTGTATTTGTTTAAAACTTCAGACATTTTGTGACCAATATAATAATAACAGGTAAGTCTGGCGGGTGGCGAGATTACTTCGACGAAGAGATGACGGCTCAGGCGGACGAGTGGATTGCGACTCAGCTACGAGATACTGACTTCCGCTTGCCAAACTATTAATTATTATTATCGAAGCGAATCATTGTACTAGGTACCTACCAAGAAAAACACCTACCAAGAAAAAAGCACCTAGTCCATTAAATCATAATATTTCATTATTATTTTAAGTAAATAATGTTTTTATTTCATAAAAATACATATAAATTACTCATGTAAGTTTTATTTTCCATACTAGTAGGGCGCGTGGGTGCGAGGGCCACATGTGGCCCGCGGGCTGTCTTCCCGCCTATAAAATAATCTCCGTCAGCTCGAATCTGAAAAATATACCTCGGAGCACGGTCATGGATTTAAAGAGAGTTAAGGGCTGTTTGAACAAAAAATACGCTGAACCTCTGGAGGTTCAGCGTATAACTTACTTTCCGAAATATCGACGAAATTCGAATGGCGGCGAATTGGTCGAGCACCCTCCCCCTTTCTTCAATACTTTCCCTGTGCTCTTTACCCGTCTTCGAAATCCTCAATCATCAGCTCTCTCCGTATTTTTCTTCCGAATGAATTTTTTTCTTCTATACGACATATATACGACAAATATTTTACATTTTTGCATGATAAATCATTATTTATTCCTTGACCTGAAATGACCTTGTATATCCGTGTATTCAAGGTTATTTCATGAAAATTTGCCGTGGAGGACACTTTTTTTTACGTAAATATAATTTCAAAACCCAAGTATATCAGGAGACTAATTAATAAAATAAGTAAATAAGGAGGGTTGTTGATAAATCAGGAAATCTCCTGGGAAATCAGGAGGATATCAGATACAAGGTCGCGGTGGCGAGGTAAAATTCAAATTTCGATACTTTCGTTCCCTAATAATGCGTGTGACACCATATAAAATAAAATCAATGATAAATCAATTAAATATTATAGGTTCTGGAAGGCCTATTCTATTTCTGGATCCCCAATGTATAATACCTATACATATTGCAAAGTTTGCCGCATTATTATCATAATAAATAATTGATACATTTTTACGCGATTGGGAAGCAGGTGACAAATGAATGGTTTGTCAACATGGTTTGCAACGCACAGCTGTAGGCCACGATCACTTGGTGTTCACACAATGGCGCATGGCTCATTGCTGTTTTGCGATGGACGTAGAAGTAGTTACGGCCGCGGCTATTTATTTTCAATATAATGCTTTGTTGAGATTATTTTAAATATTTATACAATGTTAACTCGTAAAGTTTCGAATATATTTAGCAAAAAATATCGACAAAAGAGTGCAACTATCCGTATCAGTGGTTACGAACAAGCAATGGGTCATTGTGTGAACACCACTGACCACGCAACGCCACGATTCCTTTGAAATGTGCCTCAAAAACCGACAACATCCCCGATCACGCGCCACGATTGACCATTATCCGCCACTGTATACCATTGCCGCCTGTACACAATGGCGATGGTCTGCAGTGGGCCAGCATACGCCATTGTGTACTAGATAGGGAATCATTTGCTAGCGATAAAACGTGTTTATTATCTAATCTGTGGTTAACTATGATAAATTGTTAATGAGTTTATAAATTATAACGGTTTATAAGTTTATAAAACGAAAGGTAGAAATTTTACAGTTGTAGATTGCAGTGGTGTACAACTGTAAGCAACATTACAAAAATACAAATTAAATCTCTCGTTAGAGAGTATATGTGTTCTGTGAATTAAATACGCTGAGTGATAGCGACAGCAATGGATAACAAACGTTTAAATAATGATTGCCCAATTAAAGTTGAATTACTAAATAAAACGCAGGAAAATCAAAAGCTATTTAATTATTTTGGAGGTAATCGATTTTTAATTCTTTATTGAGTTTTTGTCAGTAAAAGATAAGTCCAAAACAGACATAGGGATCATAATTATTGTAGAAGCGTACACTCATGAAAGGCCTTCCGTACCTTACGCAAGCAGTGTATAACAAACTTATGTCCTTCATTTCTCATTTGTCGGTTAGTTATGGCTATATTATAATAATTACCACCGACCTCTATTGTACCTACCTACGGTACAATAGAGGTCCGTGATAATTACCAATATTTTTACGTACAAATAGTTATGAATATATCGAGATGTTACTGCAAAAACCTTTGGAATCGTTCAATTTTAGGGTTCCATACCAAAATAGTAAAAATGGAACCCTTATGGTGAGACTTTCTCCGTCCGTCCGTCCGTCCGTCCGTCCGTCCGTCTGTCACACTCGATTATTTCAGTAACTATCGAAGCTATCGACTTGAAATTTGGAATAGATTCAAAGATTCAAATCATTTATTTCATATTGGCCACTACTTGTTAGCACTTATGAAGGTCAAGTAGGTACATAATATACTTATTAATAGTGATAACTATTTAACGACTTAAAAACTAAGTTTACGAGTTTTAGGTAATAGTGACCCAACGTCATGGCGATCATAAAATGTTCAAAATCATTTTTAATTTTATTTAAAAGGGGGGGGGGGGGGGTAAACCGGGTTGCTGAAATTTCAAAATGAGATAAAAATATTGAGTGGGGTATCTATATATATATATGAAAGAGGGTATATATGAAAGGGCGTTACTTGTGTATTCTAAAACTGATTTTTATTTATTTTTGTGCCCGATAGTTTTTGATTTATTCGGCAAACTGTCGAAAAAAATACTGTGGACTACATAGAATAACCCGCAGTTGAAATAATACTTTTACTTTGGGTCTAAGTAATTGCACCATACTATATTATAGTTATTGATGATTTATCAATCGATATCTTTTCAAAATTCTGGCATAAATATACTAATAAATAATACCCAAAGATTACGTGTGGACCAAGACCCAAGAGTGATTAAAGTAGGTGTAATCTCCATAACTAATATGAAAGGAACCCTTATTACACTTAATCTCGAAAATATTTGTATGCTTTAATGAAAATTAAAAATAGTAAGCTTAGCTGACTATTAATGTGGGTGGCAAAAATCTGAAATGTTTGTGCCAAATCGTAACAGGAACTTAATAAATAGGATACGTAAATAGTGCAAACAATATGATAATGCACCTAATAATAATAATCTCTTCATTTTGTTTAGGAACCGAGTTTGCCTGCTTTGGCTCAAAGAAATACTTCTTGCCAAAAACGTTTCTATCAGGTGTTGCTGATATTTACAAATTTCCATTGAATCCAAATGATACTTTTGTTCTTACATTTCCGAAATCAGGTGAGTTTTGAAAAACCGAATTAAGAAATTTTATTTCATAATTATCTTTTTGAATGCATTCCCACTTATTGTAACGTCTAAACGTCACAGTTATCATAAGTAAGTATTATTATTTTGCAGGAACAACTTTAATGCAAGATTTAGTATGGCTCTTAGGTAATAACTTGGATTATTAGAGAGCTAAATCGATAAACATCAATGAAAGATTCCCATTTTTAGAGTAAGTAATATTATGAATTAAATATTATGAAATTTTGAAGATTTCGCATCCCTTTTGTGAAAGTGAAAGAGAAGATCTTTTCCGAATATTGCATTTCATCAATATATTAAGCGACGCGCTCTGTGATGAAGTTCGTTTATCTTTAAAAAGTTTCATTATGACATTATAAAAATGAATATTTAATTTCACTGTAATATGCAGTATTCAAAGTTTATTTTACTTGACTATTCTTCGAAAATAAAATCAGTGTAGTAGTAACCTACAAAAAACTTGGTTAACGTATTTGCAGAATATCGACATTGATGTCTATAAATGAGTTACCATATCCGGAAGATCAGAAGGAGAGACTGATTAAATCCCAAGCACCTGTGACACTCAAACAATTGAAAGAAATGCCTTCACCAAGATACATCAAAAGCCACCTTCCGTTGTCTCTTCTACCACCATCACTGTTGGACACTACAAAGGTCAAAGAAGCTACGACAAATGTCTTAATCTCAGAGTATAGTATAATCCGACTTCATATTTTTATTTTGGTCGACAGGTGGTTTACGTAGCCAGAGATCCAAGAGATGTTGTTGTTTCGTTTTTTAAATTCCAACAGTTTGTGCAGCTACTATCACCTGATATGGATTTTAAGGGCTATTGGAAACTATTTATTACTAATAAAAGTAAGTGCTCAACTAAGGAGTAGAAAAATCAATATTTTACACATATTATTAATAAATATCTGGGTGACCGAGCTTCGCTCGGTAGTTAACTACTGGCTAATAGATGGCAACAGGAGTGCTTCGCTCGGTAGTTTAACTACTGGCTAATAGATGGCAGCAGAAGTCATATTTTTATTTATTTTTTTGGTAAATTCGACATTTTCTTAAAATGAATCCAAGCTAGATCGATTTATCGCCCCCAAAACCCCCTGTATACTAAATTTCATGAAAATCGATGGAGCCGTTGCCGAGATCTAGATTATATAGAAATATTATATATATATACAAGAATTGCTCGTTTAAAGGTATAGGATTATTAAATAATAATTGAATAATATAAAGGGATTAGTCACTACACGTCACAGTATTCAATTTTCAAATAATTCAGATGTTAGAATAGAATAGGTAGACTATAAGAGAAAATTCTTTATTAAAATGTAACTTACTTCTGTACATGCAACAAATATTCACATCCTTTCCGTTTTTTTTTATTATTTAGTAATGTGGTCTCCATATTTTGAGCACGTACTAGAAGCTTGGGATAAACGGAAGCATCCAAACATGTTATTCTTATTTTATGAAGATATAGTTAAGGTAAGGTTTAATTTTTCTTTTGGGTTTCCTCTCAAAATAAGATATTAAGATAAATTATTGCGGAGCATAATATTAAAAATTCTCAAGAATGCAGGTTCTGCAAGTAGTATTTAGTTGTTTCAAACATGTACATGTAATTTGTTTGCCAAAAAAAATACTTTTCCCGCGAGATTAATATAAAAATGGATATTCACAAGGCTTAGTTTTGTCATTAATAATTATTACAGAATAAACTTTAGGCTTTTAACTTATGCGGTTCGAAAGTTACACAACGTACTTTTTCAGGACATGCCAGCAGCTATAAGACGTGTGGCGGATTTTTATGGAAAGACTCTTTCAGAAGAACAAATTGAGGAACTTGCTCAACACCTCCATTTCGATAACTTTAAAAAGAACAAGTCAGTTAATATGGCGGACATGAAAGAAGCTGGTATATATAGAAGTGATGGAGCTTTTATGAGAAAAGGTAAACAAAGTCAAACAAATTTTTAGTTTTATATAGGTAGTCATTATGTCTATATATATAGTAAGTACGAACATATCAATTCGTGTCATCACACCAAAAAATACCTGACCAGAATTAGCAGAGTACCTGTCATATTGTCCAGATCGATAGATACTCGTACGTCATTATTTGTGTAACATTAACTTAAAGTGTTGCTTTTTGCACTCCTTTTCCATATTAAACTTAATCCATATATAAGTACCAAATTTCACTCTGCGTAACCACAGAATACATGGCTGTGGACAAAAAATGCTTTGAAAGATGTACAAATATATCTTTTACAAATAGCTTACATAATTAAACACATAATCTAGTACTGCCCTGCTACTTGATTCTGACTTTATTAATATTGTTATATGAATACAATATAGTGAAGTAAAATGTAAAAAAAAATCACAGGTAAGTCTGGCGGGTGGCGAGATCACTTCGACGAAGAGATGAGGGCTCAGGCGGACGAGTGGATCGCGACTCATCTACGAGATACTGACTTCCGCTTCCCGCATTGTTAGCGTGGATTTTATTATGAACATTTTTTTGTTATTTGTGTTTCCTTCTTCCACATTACACTGACTCCTTCCCTCGGTTCCAATTCAATTCATGTAATAGTTGAATAACGTGAAAATCTCTTCTTAATAGATATTATAAATGTGAATGTATTTTTTTCACGAGCATTGTACTATTTACGAAAAAAGATTGTTATAATACGTACGTAGTTTTATAACCTTTGCCACATAATACCATAGCACAAATATAATAGCACAAATAGTATGAAACCATGTAGGTCGAAGATACCTCACCTATGTAGGGTCAGTGATACGGAGGGTTAGTACTACAGAGGAGTGCCCAGCTTGGGCGCAGTAGTGTTGTGTAGGTACATACTCGATGCAGCAGTCAGTGGCCTTCCGCTCTCAAACATCGTTCAGGCGATGGTTCAACTGATAATTCTTTATTTATCAGTACGATTAGTACTAGAACTTCATTTTCATTATTTTATATTAGTTAAGTAAATAAATAATGTGATTTTTGTGTGACAAAATTTATCAGGCAACTATGATAATACCTACATGAGAATGTAAATGATAAACCGGTATCAAATATAATAAAGATAAAAATCTGGTATATAGGTGTTTACTTTCGTTGTTCGTTGCAAAGTGCGTCAACGTTTTGATCATAATTAATAGTAAAAAAAAAGTAGACAATTATAGTGATGAGTGACAAACTATTGAAAATTAATGATTACCCTTTTGAGATTGAAGTACTAGAAGCTTCGGGAAATCACGATGTTTACAATTGTTTTATGAGGACATGATTCGGGGACCTTCAATATTCACAATTGCAAAAAGTTTTTTAAATTCATTATTCACATAACATACCTATCTTATATCTAGTACCTGAAGAACCTACCTATCTTATCTTAAAAGACTTGCAAAGTTTTGTCTGATTTGTTTTCACATATTTTATAGGATCAACATCTCTTGATCATGCTCTAGTATCAGGGCGAAGAGTCAGTTAGTTTCCTCTTATTATGATTTACAGGAATATCGCCTATTAAAAAGGCTATATTTTTTTAATTATTCAATGTAAACAAAATATATATATATAAAAAGTACAAGTAATTAAAAAAAATAGCCTCAATATGACACAATTAGAATATTTCAGGACTTGCCAGCAGCTATACGACGTGAGGCGAATTTCTATGGGAAAAAGCTCTCCGAGGAACAGGTTGAGGAACTTGCCCAATACCTCAATATCAATAACTTCAAAAAAAACAAATCAGTTAAGTTGGAAGATTTGAAAGAATCTGGTATATATACCGTGATGATGGTGCCTTTTTGCCGTCGTCTTTTTTTAGTATTAAAATAATAATAACAATAATTAAAAACATACGTGCATGAAAAAGTATGAAGACAGTCTGGATTCAGACATATTAGTATCAATCAAATCCCCAGTTATTTATAAGTCGTCAGACTCACACAACAATACAAATATTTTTGATGTTCCTCGAATTTTGGTTCACATATTTGAATTAAGCTTCAGACATTTTTAAAATAAAAGTAAAAATAAATATACATTTATGTACCTTTAGGCGAAGTTCACGCGAATTTTACTCGTACGAACGCGCGATCAAACATAATATCTCGAACAAGTGTCCTAATTGGCATTTTTCAAATGTTTGAAAATCTATTCGCGCGAACTTAGTTCGTACGAATGCGCGATCAAACATATTGCTGTCGAATAGGTGTCCTAACAGACATTCGCGCCAGCCATTCACAGGGCTGCCAGATGATACAAAACGCCAACTTCAAAAAAAAATGGCCAAATTTTCAGTCCCAGTTTTTCGGTTGGCCACCATTTAAGGAGTGTGATTTGTAGACAGCGCAACGCACGCTATAATTATAATCTATACTATATATACTTATACTAATATTATAAAGAGAAAGCGTAACGATGTTTGTGAGTTTGTGAGTTTGTGACGTTGTAAGGGTTAATCTCTGGATCCACTGAACCGATTTTCAAAAATTTTTCACCAATAGAAAGCTACGTTATTGTGGAGTGTCATAGGCTATAATAATTTCCAAAATTAAATACGTATCTGTACTTAAACTTGGATAATGTAATCCAAGTCGTAGAAAAAATTGCTTTCATCGCGTGTACCGATATAGGCCGTTAAGCGGTAATGAGACTATAAAAGAGTCGGACTCGCGCACCGAGGGTTCCATACCATAAAAGAAGTAAAACATTAAAAGAATCACTTTTGTTCATGATTTTACGAGTATAATTTACATATAGGTACTTTTGTTGGCAAACCGCAAACCTAACTTTGTTTTCGGCGGATTATTGTTATTAGCAAAAAAAGTATAATAGTTAGAGGGTTGATTTTATTTTTCCTGTAAAATATACGTTAACTTCTATTGATCACATTTATTTCAGATTTTTCGAATGGTAAACTTCGGAGATAAGGGGAGGGGAACGGTATTTTTTTCGACAGTTTGTCCAATTAATCAAAAACTATCAGGCATAAAAATAAATAAAAATTGTTTTTAGAATATACAAGTAACGCCCTTTCATATGATACCCCACTCAATATTGTTATCTCATTTTGAAATTTCGGCGACCCGGTTTTCCCCCCTTTTTAAATAAAATTAAAAACAATTTTCAAATTTTTACGATTGCTATGACGTCGCGTCACTATTATCTATAATTATTCTAAATTTCAGGTCGATAGCTTGAACAGTTACTGAAATAATCGAGTGTGACAGACGGACGGACGGACGGACGGACGGACGGACGGACGGAGAAAGTCTCACCATAAGGGTTCCATTTTTACCAAATTGGTATGGAAAAATAAAAGATGGTACAAAAAATTCAAAATAATAATTTATTTACCATACGGTACACAAATTTATCAGGGCGTGGTTCCTATCTATCTGCAATTCACTTGTGTAGCAGTACGTAAGCACTTCCCTTAGTTTTTGTTTGGGCCGGAGGTGTGAGGCGGCCGTAAGTCGCGGGAGGTGCCCTGCGCTCGGTGGTCAGCGCGCGAGGTGATGGATGCGGAACGAACCGGCCGCCGGCTGTAGGTGATGTTGCTGGTCGGTGGAAGAATCCTCCAAGGTTAACGAGGTTAACAAAGTTTCCAAGGTTTTCTCTCGCTCGCGCATGCGTGCCTGGCTACGGTATCGAGTCGCCAGCCCGCGTTCCTTTCGGCGCGAACTCAATTTTAAAATACCTATAATGGCCAGGCAAACGTTGTTTTGCCATTAATGATAAGAAAAATTAATCGATGTAACACTACGTTACACGCGTGCGCTGCGGAAACTATTGAAGATAGAACAAAACAATGTTCTACGATATTAAAGAACGTATCAAAATCCGTAAAAAAGTCCGTGATAGCATATGCCTATCTCCTACGGGTAACTCACAATAACTGCATTTACTGTTAAAATTGTGGATTAAAAATAAATAATTTTTGTGAAGCTTATTTAGCCCATATGGTATCTTTGTAAATATGTTTTTAGAACGGAAATTTAATGTAGAATATTTGTGCCCTTTACTCTATACAGTTTAAACAAATAATTTTACAGATATTAGCAAAATAAAAACGTGTTGCGCGCCGCCGCGGCCGATGCGTGGCGATAGGTAAGTATAGACAGTATGATATCTATATCAAATGCCTCGCGTCCTGTGAGCTGTGGGTATAAGGCCCGGTTTCCACACATGTCCACATTGTTCCACATGACATGTCCGAAACTGAGGGGAGAGGAGATGTCGAAATGATGAAAACTGGTTGGTTATTCAAACAGCTCCGCTTTTGTGGAAACCGAGCCTTACGCGGGACAAACGGGCCGGGACAAAAACATTTCTAACGCGGAACGGAGTCCGCGGGCACTGCTAGTTTATAATATAACTAGTAGGTCACGTGAGGGCGCGGGCCACATGTGGTCCGCGTGCCGTCTTCCCCCCTATTTGCCTTCCAACTTTTAGTCTTTTCAATATCCGCCATACATTTTCTATGAAAAAAAAGTCCGCCATTTTGTTTTTTTTTTCTATCCAACGAATAGACCTTCGGGTCCTGATTAACTCTTGTCAAGAAACCACTCTTCCATCTTTTATACTCTTCGAGATAGACACCGATGAAGTTTGTATGGCGGCCATCTTGAATCCGCCATTTTGAACTTTTTTTCAGCTCACTGCCAATTGCATGACATTTCGAATGACATTTGGTCGAGCACCCCCCACCTATCTTTAATACCCTCCCCGTGCTCTTCACCCGTCTTCGAAATCCTCAATCATCAGCTCTCTCCGTATTTTTCTTCGAATTGCTTTTTTTTCTTCTATAAGACCCCACCCGTGAAAAAAAAATTTTCATACAAAATTGTTCAGGAGAGGTGATAATCAGTCAGTCAGTCAGTCAGTGAATCAGCACGAGTAGCTATATATATAGTAATACAAAATATTATAATTTGTTTGCGGAAGCAAAATAAACTCCTAAATAAAATGTCATTTGAAGATAAATTGATAATTGAGGTGCGTAATGGGCCAACTCTATGGGATAAACGTCAAGATGACTACAAAAACCGTCTGTGAAGAGTGATAAAGAGTGGAGTATTGTTGCAAAAATTCTAAATAAAACAATTGTGTATATTTTTTATTTATTTATTATTTTATTTACTACTAGTTGCGCCCCACGGTTTCACCCGCTTAAGTTTCGATTTGATAAAGAGTAACAGTTTAGGTAACAGGTATTATGTATAACAGGTATGTAGGTAAGTACCTATAAAGATTCATCGGTCGCAATCGGTTCATTAGTTTATTGCGTGAAAAAGTAACAAATATAATTATAAACGGTTGCAATCATCTCTGATTATGCTGCATATGTATTCAAAGGATTCTAGTGACATAGACATATAATCATAAAATGCAGACTCATCTCCTCGTACATCAAAATATTGATTGTAAAATTCGCTACGTATTGGTCTCATTTTTAACAAATCACTTTGTGATCCACGTCGTTTTTTTTTCATTGCTTTCAAGACTCGCAGAATAGGTCATCCATATATTTCCAGAAACTAAAAACTGGGCGTTTCTGACATCCATGCTAGCGCCAATGCTTCGTGCAAACTGCGAAGCGAAGCGCATAAGCGATCCTTCGGCCGCTTCGTCGATTCGCGCGATGATCGCGTCGCATTCAATTAGGACACCCAGTTTTTGTTATCGCGCGAGCACACGATGGTCGCATCGCTTATTCGCGCGATGATCGCGCATTCGCGTTGTATTAGGACAACGCCTTAAAAATCCACAGGCAAGTCTGGCGGGTGGCGAGATCACTTCGACAAAGAGATGACGGCTCAGGCGGACGAATGGATCGCGACCCAGCTACGAGACACTGACTTCCGCTTTCCGCATTGGTAGCGTGAAAAAATAATAATGTCATAAAGAGTGTCGAAAATGCATTAGTCCCAGTTTTAAATGAAAAAATCATTATACACATATAAATAAATAAAAAAATCAATCCGATTTTATTCTAAATGAAAACTCCTGGCTATCTAACCAACTTGAATGGTGTTTAAAGAATCTGACTAAGGTCCAAAGTAAACAATACCATAATATCCTTTATGCGACCCTGACTTATTCCAATATTTTCACGGTTTCATATAACTAAAGTTATAGTTAACATACATAGTGAATAATTGAGAATAGAATAATTTTCAATAAAAATAATATTTTAAAATATTATTATAAAAGATACGTAATTTTGTACATCGGTGTACCTTAAAACAATTGTGCAGGTAAGTAGGTGTAAGGAATAGTGATGTATATTACCTAGTGCCGGCTAAACAACATCGGAATTAAATAGAATGTATTAAATTGATTGTATTTTTTTTTAACAGAGAACAATCGGAACTAAGAAAATTCAAATTAAGTTTAAATTGAAGACTTTGAAGTTAATTTTAACTATAACTTGTGGGATATCATAATATGAAAAGGATTACATGTTTAACCGTTTTATTTTTTCATGCATCATAATTTTTGACTTATCGGAGTAAACATCGAAAAAATACCGTTTCCTTGTGGTTGAAATACTTATCTAATGTATCTTGATACAGAAGAATAAAATTGATATACCACTCAAATAGAATAAAGATAAGATCATAGATTTATAATAGGTCGTCGGAAGGATAAAATCTTACTGTCATTAGGTAATCTTACCTTCGTGGTGTGGGTGTATTTTACGTCGACATTTTATCATTATTTACATGTTCTTTGAAATAAATTAGTTTAATTAAAATGACTGAAAAACGTTTAAAAATTAAAGAATACCCTTTTGAGATTGAAGTACTAGATGCTTCGGAAAATCAAGATGTATACAGTTATTTTGAAGGTAAGAAGACCCTACGGACCCTAAGAGTCAAATCCGGGTGACAGTTTTTAAAAGTATTGGTATCGATCAAACAGCTTTATATTTGTTTGTCGTTGTTTAATATTATTGAGTATCTACTTACTTTATTTATTTATTTGGCAACTAAAACAAGTTATAAATATAATCTACAATTAGGTTCTTAAATACTAAGTTTAAATTCTAATTATAACTCTAATATACACACTATAAGCAAAAGTTTCGAAAAAAATAATGCGGGACGTTAAAAACAATGCAACAAAATACTAGAAAAAATAAGAAAGAAAAAATATCTCATTCTATAAATAATATATCTCATTCTAATTCTATAAATAATATTCTATAAATAATAATACAAGAAAATTATATGAAATGAAATGAAATGAAAGAATTTAAGAATGAAAAGAAAAAAAATTAGGAGGCTTAAGCGTAGGGCAAAAAAACTCGCAGAAGTTGACTTCTGAAAGCTATACGCAATACCTACCACATTATAAACAGTCACGTCAAGCTCACTAAACAAAGTAGGAATAGCTTTCAGAAGTCAACTTCTGCAAGTTTTGTTGTCTAACACCTGGTTTCTTCAACTAACTTTTACTGTAAAGGAAATTTTATATATATATATACAATATGGTGGTCTGATCCTTATCACGAAAGACATAAGGACAGACCGCTGTTACTTTTCTGTAAAAGTCAGTTAAAGAAACCGGGTATCAATCAATCTAAATCTCGCTTGTAGGTTGAATAATTGAATAGCTTGCAGAACTTAACTTTCACAACAAAACTTAAATTATAATAATAAAAAATATATATAAATCTCGTGTCACAATGTTTGTCCTCAATGGACTCCTAAACCACTTAACCGATTATAATAAAATTCGCACACCATGTGCAGTTCGATCCAACTTGAGAGATAGGATAGTTTAAATCTCAATTTATCTATTTTTTACTACCCCTAAGGGCAAAACAACGTTTGCCAGGTCAGCTAGTAATAAATTAATTTGTGTCGGCGCCAAACAATTAATGACCAAAAATCACTAAATTATCATAAGCATAATATACTAAATGATTGTTTGATCGCTGACTCGAAATTACTTAGGAAGAATTTAGTAACTAAATTCTTCCTAATACTTAGGTTAAATAAAAGTTTTTTTTTCTTTTTAGTTTTTTCGGCAGTTTTTTTTTAATTTTAATACGTTATGTAATCTTATTTGCAGATTATGGGGAATTTGTCTTCATTGGTCGAAAGAAATATATGTTAACGAAATATTTCTTGACGAATGCTGCAGATATTTACAATTTCCCTGTGAATCGCAACGATACATTTGTACTTAGTTACCTTTCCGAAATCGGGTGAGATTAAAAAAAAACTCTATAGTCTAACTGCTGTTACTATGTGAATAAGTGTATTGATTCTATTAAGAAGAATCTCACTCCATCCAAATCACTTAAAACACTAATTAAAATAAACAATAATATAACCTATACTACCTATAGCTCGTAATGATCGATGAAATACAAAATGTTTACTTTTCACCAGAGAATTAAATGTGAAAGCAAAAACAAAAGAAAAAGTCTAATATTAATGTTGTAATATTTTACAGGAACGACTTTGACCCAGGAATTAGTATGGTTGATATGCAACGATTTAGATTACGAGAAGGCTAAATCTATAAACCTCGGTGTAAGGTTTCCGTTTATAGAGTAAGTTTATGGACTTATTATTTTATATAAAATGGAAAGTCGGGCGATAAATACGAAGGACTATGATTTTACGAATTGCCCGTCTTCGAATCGGTGTACCTACATTGAAAAATTATTTCACTCTTTGTAGTGGCATTTGAAGTCGGTTTTTTTTAAAGAATTTTTCATTTTATTTTTTACTTTTTAGTGGAAAACAACAAATGCACAGGGCATTGAAAAAAATTCCCAAATCGCTTGAAGTGTACTTATAAAATCTGAAGAGTTCCCTCAATTTTTCCGAGATCCTATCATCAGAACCTGACTTGATGACTATAGTCATTAAGTCAGCATCTGCAAGCAAATGCACTAGTAACTATAAAAAATACCCAAATCGCTTCAAGTATATTAGCAAAATTTGAAGAGTTCCCTCGATTTTACCAAGATCCGATGATAAGATCCTGACCTAACCTGGAAAATATTACTCTTTCAAACAGTACCCAAATTGTTCCAAGTTTCCATATAAAATTTGAAGAGTTCCCTCGACTTCTCCAGGATCCCATCATCAGATCCTGATAAAAAAAAATGGGACCATCTGCGAAGTATACCCTTTCAAACAAAAAAGAATGTTCCAAATCGGTTTACGCGTCTTTGAGTAATCGGTGAACATACACAAAAAAAAATCCGACGAATTGAGAACCTCCTCCTTTTTCGGTTCGGTCGGTTAATAAAACACGGTCGAGTGGTGAGTTGAGCTATTGCACTGAGTGTTCCGTAAGTAAGGTGTACGTGTTAGTAGTACTGAGACCACAGAGTACTGCAATTCCGAAGGAGCCTATTTTATTTTTTCAGTTGTGTAAGTAATCATACAAATGCTCGCTCGATGCTGAAGCCTTCGTGCCCTTTTGACTCCTCTTTTACTACCTGCCTGTTTGACAGAGAAAGATAAAACGCTTCTCTCTCTCTTGGACAGATCACCCAAATTTTGACGATCATAGAGGGGACCCAACTCCAAAATTGGATCTAAACACGCTTGTAATCTCCGCAGGGTTTATGAAAGCTAATAAAATAATTTAAAAAGTAAACGAATTTTTTTCAGGTCACCTGCTATGTTTCCAATGGATAATACTCGATTGACGGAAGATCAGAAAGAGAAACTGAGGAAAACCATAATGCCCGTAACAGTTGAACAACTGAAAGAAATGCCTTCGCCACGATACATCAAAAGCCATCTTCCGTTGTCTCTTTTACCACCGTCATTGCTGGACACTACAAAGGTCAAATAAGCTCATAATCTAACATCGTGAATAGAATTTTGTTTTTGAAGTCAGGTCAACCTGCAGTATTTTCATCTACTTAAACCTAAAAGAAAACTGCATATTTACTTTTAAAAAGGCCTGATAAGGTTTCACTCATTGAGAAATATAATCAAACACGTACCTAAATAGGTAATAATCGAAAAGATGATTAAATTAAAAGTTGTTAATGAGGGACTGATGATGAGACACAAAACAAACCTAATGGGTTTGTTTTAACACAAACTGAAATCGAGTCTTTTATATTTTTTATTCTAATTTACTTAGGACTTATTGTTAAAGGTGGTATACGTAGCTCGGGATCCCAGGGACGTCGCTTTTTCATTTTATAATTTTAACAAGACGATGGGGAGGTTCGCACCTGACAAAGAGTTTAAAGAATACTTTAATTTATTCATTTCTAATAAAAGTAAGTAATTGCTATTATTATACCATAGACTATTTACACACACCGCTTCACTAGCTTTATCAAGCAACTATAAAATAGTTGATAGCTAGGTACAGCTAGTGAAGCGGTGTGCGTTAATCACTCTGTTCTATTTTCAACAAATTAAAAAATAGTACGCCTTATTTATATTATTTCTAAGAAATTACTCGTATTCCTTGTCTTTCGCGATTTAAATCTTTGGTCACTCGCATCCTCGTGACTAATCTAACTGTAAGAATATTTTATATCAAAAGTGTAAGTTAATCGCGAACCTGCCAAGACCAGAATCTGAGGAATCTAGGAATCTGTCTGTCATAGCACAGAATACATACTATTACAGATCTTGGCCTAATTTGCACTTCATGATATGGACGACCATTTCATGATTCTATTTTTCTAGCCTCATGATGCACCTCCAAGGGCTAGCCAGATCATTGAATGAATTACCGGTTGACTATCCGGTATGATCAGTCTTTTGTAGAAACTATTTATTCCAGCAAAATAAATTGACGTAGATATTTTCAAACGATATGGGTGGTGGTGGTGTCCAAAATCAAGAGCCTTGGTCCCTGTCACGGCCGATATGAAGTTGGTTACTTATGAATGCGTTCGGCAAACGCTGTAAGAATAAACCATGTTTATAGCACTTTATGGTATTGTTTTTTTAATATTTCAGTATTTTGGAGTCCAGTTTTTGAGCATGTGCTGGAAGCTTGGGAAAAACGGAGTCATCCAAACTTGTTATTCCTGTTTTATGAGGATATGATTAGGGTGGGTATATAACGGCTTCAATATTCACATTTACAAAATGAATTGCGTTTGGTTCATACCTATACCTACCTATCTATTCTATTAACATTTTCTGTACTTAATAAAAGAGAATTTCAAGTTTTGATTATATAAATTTGCCAAAAACGTCTAGTGGAGTTAAAATTTTCATCGAATTCGAGTTAAAATGTTGAAGATTGCTGGTGTGGTAGGTACCTACTTTAATTCAAATGCATCAGATATTATTGCACTTTCGCAATCTAGCCCAATCTAGCTCATAATAAAAAACATTTTCCAGCTCTGGAAATCAACCCCCAACTAACTGCCTCAATTTGCAGTCAATATTTTTTTTTCAGGACATGCCAGCAGCGATACGACGCGTGGCGGATTTCTATGGAAAAACAATTTCAGAAGAACAAATTGACGAACTTGCTCAACATCTCAACATCGATAACTTTAAAAATAACAAGTCTGTTAACATGGAAGACATGAAAGACGCCGGTGTATTCCGAGCTGATGGCGCTTTTATAAGAAAAGGTACAAAGTTTTCTATCGTCGTACTTATGACTCATGAGTTTATGGCGTATCGTTTTACGATACGATAATAGTAACGAAACCCGTTTGGATTCAGAAAACCGTAGTTCCCAATAGATGGCTCCGCAGTCTGCCTATGACTGAAAGCAATATAAGTTATAACATAGCTTAATTGGTAGAGCGCCCAGCCGCGATACGGGTTCAAGTCCCGCTGTCAGCGATAATTTTGATACATTTATAATTTATTTATTATATTTGATGTGTTTATTTATTTTTACTTTTTATTCCACTTATCTGTCATCTATTCCTCTCTTATTTATTGTTGTATTTTTATTTATATATATATACATACGTATATTATGTGTATTTACTTTATTTAATTAGTACACCCCTTCCGCTTTCTTTAATTTTTTTATAATATCCTCTACCCTAAGGTTGCCTGGAAGAGATCGCTATTTTAGCGATAAGGCCGCCTATTGTACATGCTGTATCTACTATATTATGTCTGTTGTTTTTGTTTTGGTGTACAATAAAGTATATTTTACTTTTACTTTACTTTACTTTTATAATAATTCGTGTATGAAACACTGTAAAAACAATATAATATACCTAATATCCAATAAATCAACAGGTAAGTCTGGCGGGTGGCGAGATCACTTCGACGAAGAGATGACGGCTCAGGCGGACGAGTGGATCGCGACTCAGCTACGGGACACTAATTTCCGCTTGCCGCATTGTTAGCGTAAAACAATGTAATTTTAGGTCCTTGTGTTTTATTTGAGTACATTGCAAGGCATAATGAACGAAAATACTATGCCTAGTGATTTTAATTTATTTAAAATATATTTTGAGTAAATAAAATGCAATTTTTGAGTAAATGGTTCTTTTTATTCATAAACAAAAGTTGTAAGTTTTAATGTATATGTCACAGCCAAAGCGATTAATCCGGATATTATACATATCATCTGGCCATTATTAATAATATAAAGAAAGAAAGAAAGAAAAAAAATATCTACTCAATTTGGATAAAGTGATAATTGACATAGAATTAATCACATTAACCAGCTATTATTTATAACATCTTCGAAGACTTGGATAATGTAATAAAACAAGTATGGATAAAGGTTATTTACCTGTTTACTAACTTATTTATGAATGTTTTTATGTAATTCCCTTCAAAATGTCACTAGCTTTCGTAAATAACGCAAATTAACGAGAAGTAATAAGAAAAATTATTATTAAAAATCATAATTTGTTAGGTTATTTCAGACGACATTTAACGTATTTCTTTGCCAGTTTGCTAATATTTTAATGGAATAATAGTATTAATACAGGGTCTAGGAGCGAGCGAAGCGAGCTCGGGACTTGCGGGCACCCCGACTCGGTTGGGTTAGGTGACGAAGAGGATGGCGGGGCCTGCAAGGCCCCGCCATCCTTCTGAGTGGTTATTTTCTTTTATGACCACCCAGAAATAGAACCCGTCGAACGAGCCTTGAAAAGTGTAAGGGAAAACTAAATTATTAACCTTAAAATTTTAAAACTTAAAAAAATTATTTTACGAAAACTATTACTTTAATTAGTATTTTAAGAATTTTAATTATTTTAAGAATCAACGTAACAACAATTTAATCAGCTACGGATCACGCCACGCGGCAGCGGGATGAAGAACGGGGGGGGGGGGGTTTACAAGCCAAATAGACCGTATTATCACTTTCGCCAACTGTGACCAGCGCCTATGAATAATATGCAGATAAAGTGATTAATTTATCAAATTGTCTAGTCAATTTGGCTATTATCCATAGTAACCAGTCATTATTAATAATAGCTTTTTAATCACTATGACTGTAACATATACAAATACAGGCCGAGGGCGATTTGGTATTTTTTATTTAACTAAATATACGACTATGTATTTCAATTTATTCAATTACATACCCAGGACATACATTACAGAAAAATCCCAATGCGTTTGGGATTTTTCTGTAATATGTTTCTCTGGGTTCTTAAAAGACGTTTTTTTAAATGGATAGATTTGTACCAACACAGAGTTTACATCGAAGCAAACTATCTTATATACTTTGAAAAGGTATTCGTATATCACAGCATCTCACCGGGACACTAAATAGCCTGGCAGTAGGGTTTTCCGGTATTATGGTTATAATAAACAGCCCTACTAGCTTGGAACAGCGGACAATTTCTCCAAGAACATGATAAAATAATTTTATCTATGAAATCAAAATGTGTCACATATTGACCTACTTTATTCACAGACTTCTATAATTATTAAAAAGTTATTCATTATAACATTACTGTACTATGGAAATATCTCTAGATAATTGAATAATTTCCATTACGATACTCGGTTCTGGGTTCCTGTATTTTTATGTGTCATCACAGACCAGGGAATAACTTCTTTTCTCTGTGGTCGTCATAGCCAAAAGAGAGAATCCTAAATTTTGTTTTTTATAATATGGAGTCCACAGACAACATTTAGTTGGTAGTCATGGGATGCGCCATGATCGACCATAGACAACAATTATTTCACGGAAACAATAACTTTTCCCTGCCTTATATGACTGATTAAAAAGTGTGTTCATACAGAATATTGAAAAGAATTATGTATAATTTTTGATTATTTAATTATCCACTTAAAAATATACTTTATCTGACTTGTATAAATATTTTTCTACTCTTTTTTGTTTCATGACTTTTTTAACAGACTATACGCAGTTTACAACTGAATTTTGGCGCCATACCTAACTGGACCTCACGCTTTAAATGTCACTCAGCAACTGCACCAGGAAATTCGTCACATACTTTTATTTTCTTGCCTGAGTAACATAATTATGTAGGTTTAGATAGAATCTACATTTGATATCACTTATCAGCTAACTACCATTTATAAATTTGTCAAAATTATGTCAGATCAGTAAATAAAATAAAGAAATTTTCGAGATTTTCCTTCAGTCTTAGTGTCTTTCCTTGTGATTTCAAGGCAACGGTTACTGCACATTCCCCTACATACGAGTACTTAACATGCAAATATTCTATTATGATATAAAACAAAATTTATAGCAAAAATTACACATAGGAAACCATTTGCGACTTAAGATTAAATAGAACATAACATTCTTGACTAAATATGACCCTTAACCTACTACTATAACTATATAAATACAAATGTGAGTAGATAAATTAAAAATTTTTCTCAAAAAGTAAACATTTCCATGTATGTTTAGCGTGCGCAAAGTTCTTCTTTTCCAATTTCCGCGCTAGTCCTTTGTTTTTCAGTAGGTACAAAATGTTTATATAAAATGTCTATTTTATTGCGTAATTAAAGGACATAACTTTTTAAATTGTTAAATGTGAAATAAAAATACAATCTCTCAACAAAGTTACGTTGTTATTTGTTTCAGGGTTACTTATTTCGTAAAATACTAGTACCTACTTTAATAACTTACGGATTCTGTGCATAAGTTGGCCATAGACAATTCTTGTCTTCTTGTTGTTTCTTTTATATGTACATGTAGATTGTAGGTATAGGAAAATAATTGGTCAAGCGCCAGTCGGGCTCACGCTCTGAGTGTCTGTACTATCAAGGTGATCAAGACCAATTTTATTATAGACACTATTGAAGTAAACTATACACCCCAGCACACCAAATTAAAAAATGAGCAAAAAATCACGTTTATTGTATTGCCCCCCTTAAATATTTCTTTATTTTGATTTAAGAATTTATTTTAAAAATGAATGTATAACTAAAAACTCTCTCTAAAAAATAATATTATATTCTATTTTGTAGTATTTTTTGTTGAAGCGGCATCAGAAATACATCATCTGTGAAAATTTATCACGGATCAAGAGATACAACCAGGTGTCAGACTGACTGTAAAGGGCCCTACTCAAAGCACTGCTTGCTGGGCCCTGCTTGCAGTGCCACTGCCGATCGTATTGTATGTATGCATGCAGGGCCGATATTTTAATTGTTCACTCTGCCGCAGGGCTGCAGTGTCATTCTGCCAGCCCGACACACGATCTCCCCACTCCGTAAACTGCAATCAGGGACATGTGTAACTCGGTCGGGCCGATTTAGGCCGTTATTTTGTTTAAATTTTTACAATAAATTTTATATCCCATACCTTTAAACGAGCAATTCTTGTATATATTTATAATATATATATTTCTATATAATCAGAATCTCGGAAACGGCTCGAACGATTTTCATGAAATTTAGTATACAGGGGGTTTTGGGGGCGATAAAACGATCTAGCTAGGATTCATTTTTAGAAAATGTAATTACCAAAAAAAATATCACACTGCCCGACATCTATTGGCGAAAAGTAGGTAAAACTATAACAGTAAATGTAAATAAAAAATATGCCTCTGCTGCCATCTATTGGTGAATAGTAATACTTCCGAGCAAATCTCGGTCACCCAGATATTTAATTTATACATTCGCAATAAATCTTCAAAGACTGATTCATCTATTCTTAGATAGTTCTTATAGTCATCAGGTTCTAATTCTTTCAATAAATTGGCGTGACTCAATGTCGCAGTAGTAACCATTTTTTACACCAGTGCTTCCTTTTTAGGGTTCCATACCAAAATGGTAAAAATGGAACCCTTATGGTGATACTTTCTCCGTCCGTCCGTCCGTCTGTCACACTCGATTATTTCAGTAACTATTCAAGCTATCGACTTGAAATTTAGAATAGTTATAGGAAATAGTGACCCGACGTCATAACAATCGTAAAAATTTGAAAATTCTTTTTATTTTTATTTAAAAAGGGGGGAAAACCGGCTCGACAAAATTTCAAAATGAGATAACAATATTGAGTGGGGTATCATATGAAAGGGCGTTACTTCTGTATTCTAAAACTGATTTTTATTTATTTTTATGCCTGATAGTTTTTGATTTATTGGGCAAACTGTCGAAAAAAATACCGTTCCCCCCCCCCCTTATCTCCGAAGTTTACGAATCGAAAAATCTGAAATAATTATGATCAATAGAAGTAAACGTATATTTTACAGGAAAAATTAAATCAATCCTGTAACTATTATACTTTTTTTGATAATAACAATAAACCGCCAAAAACAAAGTTACGTTTGCGGTTTGCCAACAAAAGTACCTACATGTAAATTATACTCGTAAATTCATGAGCAAAAGTGATTCTTTCAATGTTTTACTTCTTCTATGGTATGGAACCCTCGCTGCGCGAGTCCGACTCGCACTTGGCCGGTTTTTTTTCTTTAGAAACGCTACAAGTACTCAAAACCAATGCTATTTTTCGTTGTTTGAATAATGTAGGCGCCATTTATAAAAACTGACGAATTTAGGCAAGAACACAAGTGAACACAACAACGTAGGCCGCGTTTAAGGAGCACACCACGGGTGTGCCCGCGAAATTCATATTTGTTGTGGTTTTTTGCGATTTTGAAGCTGATAAGACATAATAGGCTTATCGCAGTCAAATTGCGATAATCCCAATAACATCTTCACGTGTTTATATAAAAAAAACTCTGCGCTAAAGTGTCGAGTTAAAGAAATTAGTCCGAGATTTGCGAGTTACTCACATTAAACTCGATACTCGGACTAATTTCCTAGGATACACATTTTTATGCTTAGATTTTGATATAATCATGTAAAGATGATACCGCCATTCCCGCAAATTGACTGCCATAAACCTCTGATGTCAATGTGTAATTAGCGTAAAAATTGCAAAAATCCACGAAAATTTTAAATTTCGCGGGCAGAGTCGTTGATTTCGCCATGATTTGCAGTGCTTTGTGGAGCAACATTCTCTGCGGCAGTAACTGCAAGCAGGCACTGCAGGCATTGTTTTGAGTAGGGCCTTTTAAGTCTCTATACTATCCGGTTTCTTATTGTTTGGGTACGGAATCCTAAAAAATTATGGATAAAACCGTGACTACCAACAGCCTTGAAAAACAATGTTATTTTCCTACTTCCGAAATAATCTCGGCAACTTTTATCAGATACAAGATGTATTTAATTAAGTTTTTAGTTAAACAAAGATAAAAAATATTTGCCTGTATAAAATCTGTGAAAAGCAGGCAATAATTAGGTACATTACTACAAACGCAGCAGTAGTTTTTTTTCTAAATTCAACTACTTTAATTCTATTTTAGTTTCTAACTACAATGGATAGCAAGCAAGGTCATGAGCAAGATTTCCCTTTCGAGGTTGAAATATTGAATTCTGAAGATAATGAAGAAGTAAAAGGATATTTATTGGGTAAATATTAAACAATTATATGATTAAATGATTACCTACCATGTATCTTTTTAGTATACGTATACCAGCTGAACCTCCCTCCCCCGTGATCCCCTGGAAATCTAGCCATATTCTTGGTTATTATTGAATCCAAGGGCTTATAGGGGTTTGATGATTGAAGATGAAGGGGTTGGATGATAATAAAAGTCAGTGAATGAGTTGGAAGTTTCCATTATACCTATATATCCAGTATACGAAAAGAAAACTGCATGCCTGAAAGGTTTCCATTTTGGTATATAAAGCCTGCCGGCCTCAGTTGGTGCCATAGAGAGTTCTAATTCCTGAAACAGAGACGATTGATATTAAAAAAAAATTGTGAAATTGACCTAAGTATTTCCTTGCCGAACAAGGCCACGTTTACATAAAATATGAACGCAGGTCAAAATCTCGTTCCTTATAGCTACCCATACAAGAGAGCTGCTCATTATGTCCTGACTCAAAAATTCACCCTCCATATTCTTTTGATCACTCTTTTTGTATAGGTGGAAAGGAATATTTTGCCCGTGTTGGACCAAAAAAATACTTTATCCAAAGTGGTTATATCTCAATAGCTCCAAACATTTACAATTTGGCATTGCGATCTGACGATACTTTTGTCGTCACTTTTCCGAAATCTGGTAAGTTATGGCCACAATTGAACAGAATAAATTAAAATTGCTTATTAATTATCAACACGAATTTACATTTTTTATGAAAAAAAACTGTAATAGAAACACGTTATATTTTGCAAGAAACTTATTTATCACGCAGTAATTGTGTGTAAACTTTTAATTAATATAATTGTTAAAAACATTTAAAATTTATGTAAGTGTAAAATCTCAGGAACAACTTTGACTCAGGAATTGGTTTGGTTGATATGCAATAATCTGGACTTCGAAAAGGCTAAATCAACATTGCTTACTAAAAGATTTCCATATATAGAGTAAGTTTCACATAATATTTTATCACTGAACATTCTGCTAGTCATTTATTTTTACTCTAGATAATTCCGCTTCCTCATGATACATACAGGCACGAGAAATGCCAGATTCTGTTGCATTTTATGGAAAGCATTATTGTTGTTTGTTTGTTTATTGATGTTTAAAAGTTTTATCACATTGATTTCCTCCATCCCGACAATCAAGTGATATTTTAGTTTCCCTGAATGCACATAAACTCCAGAAAGTCAGATTTCTGTGCCAGTGCTTATGGTGACTTTCTATGACTTTTTAGACTGAATTCCGTTCTTCGTACACGTCGAGTTTCATATACAGAAGATCAAATAGATGAATTAAAAAACAGTTTTGCGCCGATAACTTTAAAAGAAGTAGAAGAAATACCTTCGCCGCGATTTCTCAAGAGTCATTTGCCGCTGTCACTACTGCCACCTTCACTTCTGGATGAGACAAAGGTGTCAATATATTTTTTAATAATAAAAGTTATAGAAAATTGTATGTACTCCATACATTTGTCAAGTAGATAGATAAAAAATGTAGTGATGCTTGAATGGTTTGAAGTTTTAATAATTTTCTGTGCTTATTAATTTATAATTTTGTTCACAGGTGGTATATGTCGCACGTGACCCGAGGGACGTCGCTGTCTCCTTCTATCATCACATGAAGTTGATGAAACTTATACATCCTGAAACTGAATTTAAACAAACTTGGAAGAATTTTGTTTCAGATATTGGTAAATACATTGTTCCAAACTGTTAGATTGAATCAAACTTTCTTTAACTATGAAGTTTCCTTTTTCCAGTTTTATATGGACCCTATTTCGAACATGTGCTAGAAGCTTGGGAGAAGATGAATCATCCAAACATGCTATTCTTATTTTATGAGGAAATTATTAAGGTAGTAGGTTTTTCTTTTCAAAATTTTCTCGAATTCGACTCTTAATTTAATTTGTAGTTAGGTTAAAACACGTAAGAAAAATACTTTGTATACTGGTTTATGCTCAACATCAAATAATTTTTCTTTCATTAGGACTTACCCAAAAGTATTAAACGTGTAGCGGATTTTTTCGGCAAAGCGCTCTCGGATGAAGAAGTCAACAAACTTGCTCAACACCTTGATTTCGATAACTTCAAAAAGAACAAGTCGGTTAACCTGGAGGATTTGCAGCACAAGGGTATATTTACGAGTGATGGCGGTTTTATAAGAAAAGGTAAATAAATGCGTATTATATTAAGACTTAATACGCATATTTTAAAACGTTGACTCAGATTATATATATATATATTTGTTATAATAATTTGTTTTGATGTGTTGTCCTTGTTGTAATCTAAGGATATTAATATCATTAGTGTTTGGGGTTTTTCTTTTTTGTTTGTTTGAAATTTTTTTGTGTCAAATATTCCATTTATCGAGGAAAGCTGACATAACGCTATGACCAATGGGTGCGGAGCATCAATGAAAAATATTGCAAAAAAACGGAGAAAATTGCTCCTTTTGGAGAGCTACAGTTGCGTGCGCTGCTTAAATGGTTAAAGTTACGCAAAGAATTATTCTCCTTTAGAAGTTTTAAATAGAAGTCCGCCACATCATATGTCTATCTTTTAAGGTTGACTTGTAATAACGGCATATGCAAAAACCGAAATTCACTTAATATTATTGCCCGCAGCTGCAGCTAAGAGTAGGTATGTCTAATCCGTGCGTTTTTAATATTACTATTGCATCGCTTTCGAACAAAATTCAAAAATACCATTATATGCCTAGAGGTGAAGTATCGTTACAGGTAAGTCTGGCGGGTGGCGAGATCACTTCGACGAAGAGATGACGGCTCAGGCGGACGAGTGGATTGCGACTCAGTTACGAGATACTGACTTCCGCTTCCCGCATTGGTAATATGATGTGAATATGCTTCTATATATCCTTTGCACATCATGTTTCTTGTTATGTATCGTTAAGTTTTATGTTTGGTGCATTAATAATAAAAATAAATAAATAAATAAATAAAATATGCTTAATTCTAAATAATTTATACTGTCAATTTTTTTATCAAAAATTATCAATAAATAATTGAAATTAATAAAAATATCTATATTTACATTTTAATAGCAATATCATTCATCAGTGCATTGTAATTTGTATAGCCAATTTTAGTAGGTACCTAAACGGTTTTAGTACAATAATTCATAATTTAAATAAAATTAGCTTTATGCAAATGTGATAGAAAATCTACAACGGAAAACCTAGATCTCACTTTTGCATTAATCCACAGTACCAATGAGGTACAATTATAGTAACCTAGCCTTATAGGTAATAATCTGTGGTTAATCCTTGCAGAATCGTTGAAGTTGTTCCAAAAAATCTAAGGTAGATACAAAGATACACATAGTCGGTAGATACAATTTTTTGTAGAATATGACGTATTACAGATTACTGCACTCGGTGCAATATCTCGCTATCCGCGGTGTAATAAAATGGAAAAATAAATTGGCGCCTGCCGTCTACTGCCTAGCCAGTTGCTTGCTTACGCGGCCGCAAGATTTTGTGAGTAGCTGCAGTTGCATGATGCATCGAAACCCTCATATGCATGCCTTCTACTGCAAAGGAAATCTATAGGTACATGAAATGAAATATTTATCTATGAAAAGTAGGCAGATACCTATACTAGTACTAAGTATAAAACTGGTGGCTACATACTGTAATATTATTATCTTAATATATATAAATCTCGTGTCACAATGTTTGTCCGCGATGGACTCCTAAACTACTGAACCGATTTAGTTCAAACTTCGTGAATATCTGTCATTTGGTCCAACTTAAAAGATAGAATAGTTTTTAACCCACGTGGACGAAGTCGGGGGCATCAGCTAGTACCTAACACTATAGTTTATCATCTTTAAACTTTGATACTTATTGCATACCAGTTCTCATCTAGCATACATAATACTAAAAATCTACGTAATAATTATACTTTCCTACACATAATTAAGTAATATAAATTAAAAAATAAACCGGCCAAGTGCGAGTCGGACTCGCGCATCGAGGGTTCCGTACTACTATAGGAAAAAGTAAAACTAGATACGAATCACTATTCTGTGCACTATTCTTACTGAACTACAAACTTAATTTTGTTTTTGAGGTTAACTAACCATTAATTATTACCAGAAAAAGATGCAGAATTAATTGTATCTATTCTTCCCGCAAAATTTACTCAGATTTGGTACCTCGGAGAATAGGGGGATATTTTTTTCGACATTTTGCCCAATTAATCAAAAGATATCAGGCATAAGCAAGCTACCCCACTTACTTTATTATCTTATTTAATAACTAGCTGTTGCCCGCGGCTCCGCCCGCGTGAATTACGATTTTTTTACTAATACCGTAGAATTCCTAGATTTTCGCGGGATTCTGGTGTGATGTTGTACAGAAACCAGTGCCCGTATTCTGTATCTCGGTGCCTATTAAAGAATGATAGCCACTGGCATATGTTATTATCCATTGAAAGTTTGCTATGGAATAAAAATAACATTTCCTTAGCAAAACTTCAATGGATGAAAAACATTTGCTGGTGGCTATCATTCTTTGATAGGCACTGAGATACAGAATAGGTACACAGTTCTTACTTCGCACGGGTTATCTTGTGGTGATTTTGAAAACTCCTTTTTTTAATAATAATATAAAGTTTCATTAATAAGTAAGTAGTTGAAAGATCAAAAGGACGATTTTAACTGTCGATATTTCGACCCAATGGCACAGTAGCCCTATTCTGTAACTCGGTGCCTATCAAAGAATGATAGCCACTACCAAATGTTTTTCATCCATTGAAGTTTTGCTAAGGAAATGTTATTTTTATTTCATAGCAAACTTTCAATGGATAAAAAACATATGCCAGTGGCTATCATTCTTTGATAGGCACCGAGATACAGAATACGGGCGCTGGTCGTGGTCACTAAGTGACCACGACTTGTACCAATGTATCGAAACATCGACAGTTAAAATCGTCCTTTTCACTGTGATTTTTATTCTGAAACCACGAAATATGTCAAAAATTATTAAATCATGTGAAAAGGTGGTAGAAATCTTCTTTCAGAGTTCGGTCGGGTAGGTACCACTGGGATAAAATACTCTACTAACAATATTCCCCAGCCCAACATAAGAGTCTGTTAAAAATCTTTGCTTCATCTCAATACAATCCCAAGTATCAGAATGGGCAATGGCTATATATTTCTTTACGTATAAAAAGACCTATGACGGTCAATCGGTTAGGACCAGTTAAGACCTGAGAGTTAAAAATATTTGTGAACCATTATTTTACTCTCTCCGTGTTGCGGATGATAAAAAAAGACGTGGCACTCTGGGAATGTCCACAAAAGTGAAAACTTTGATCTGTTCATGTGTCAACAGTGCCATCTTAATATAAAGTCAAGGAACAGTACATTACATGACAATTAATTATTATTTACAAAAATTCGGTAGTACCTATCTCCAAGTTTTACATTCAAGTTCCACATAATTTGTAGAGATGGCGTGATACGGTATAACGTGGTGATAAATTCATGATTTTTGTTCAACCTGAAAGTGAAAAATCTTAAACCATACAAAATCTTCTGCTAAGCATATTTATTTACGGCTGTAAGGGGACTCCAGTCTGACTTGAGCCCTTACGTCCTAGCCCTAGGTGCTTGTCCATACCGAGTTTCAAGTCACCTACTTGAACTCATCGATAAAGGTTCTGATGTCTAAAATTTCTGAACTACAAAAGTCATGATGATAAAATTTATACGGAATAATCTTTAAAGATCCTCCTTTCTAACAAAAAAAGAATGAATGAAATCGGACAACGGGTTAATGAATTATAACTAAATACACATTTTGACTTTGATGCCGTGTTCCAGGGAAACCATGATGAATTCCGGGACAAAAAGTATCCTATGTCCTACCTCGGAGTATGAACTATAATCATGTCAAGTTTCATTTAAATCCATCCAGCGGATTAGCCGTGATGCGCGGTCGTGAAACAGACAGACAGACAGACAGACAGACAGACAGACAGACAGACAAAAATGAAACAAATTACAGTTTTGGCTTCAGTATCGACTAAATAGTGTCCTCCAACAAAAATTTTCAAAATATCTTCAATGTACAGAATTCGACCCTTTACAGTTTTATTATAAGTATATATAAGTATAGATGTCCCCCCTTTTTAAATAAATATAAAAATTATTTTCAATTTTTTGTGATTGCAATGACGTCAGGCCATTATTACCTACAACTTTTCCATATTTCATGTCGATATATTTAATAGTTACTGAACTTAAGGGTCGTGACAGACAGACAGACGGACAACAAAGTGATTTCATAAGGGTTCCGCATTTTTTCTTTTGAGGTACGGAACCCTAAAAAGAAAGCGAACGTGAAAGTGCGTGCGAAGTGCGAACCGACCGGATTGAACGTAAACTTTTTAATGTGAAAGTTTGTAGATATGTTTGGAACTTTGGATGTTTGACGTTTGTAACTCCTAAACATTTCTAAATACTGAACCGATATGTCTGAAAGAATAATGACAGTAATGGTTAGGGTTCTAGTTTTTGTATTTTTCCACTCGAATCCGTAACTCAGGCATTATAATTGTAATTTGTGTCCTACTTATAGGCTATAGCGATATGCCTAAGCCGTTCAGAAATTCTATAGAACGCTATTTCATTAAACTTCAATCGCCTTGTAATCGTCGTGTAGGTAGGTAAATTACTTCGATAACTTGATAGTTCTTCCCGTAGAATCCTGATAGCCTGATATCGGAGATAGCCTTCTTAATTCATAAATACTTAGGTAGGTACTTATGTGAAATAGGAAGGCTATCTCGTAAGCAGTGGGTTTGGTATCACAGAACCGCAAGACGTCGAGAGAAGAGTCATCCTTATTGGTTAATGTCCAGCGAACTCGAACGAAACGTTTTTTTTCCAAAGTTCCTGATATACATACCGCTAAGGTGTGGAACACACTTCCAGCTTCTGTATTCCCAGCCAAGAGAAGAGATCTAGGTGCCTTCAAGAGAAGAGTGAATAGACTTTTTCTTGGCAAGCGCGCTCCGTCATATAGCTTATCATCATCATCATCATCTGTCCATCAAACATGCGGTTGTAAGCAAGCACAAGCCTATCAATAATAAAACCTCATTGGTTTCTTACTACAATTAATATTTTAACAATGTTCCAATAACAATTAAAAAAACACGTTAAAACATCAAAAACAAGTCCACCGGCCAAGCTACCAATGCAGTGGTCATGAGTCAAGGCTCCTAAGTTAGATATATAATTGAATATAATATCGATTTACCTCACCGATATGAACCTCATGATGAGCCCGTCTGAACATTTTACGCAAACCTTCTTCCATACAGAAAAAGTATAGTGCCATCTGCCAAAATTCCCGCTAAACTGTGCATGTGGAAACCAAAGAGATAAGAGAACTAAGGAGGCGCTCCATTCCTTCATTCTAGCCTAGCTTCGCGTGACACGCGACGCCATGTTGAGCGCCAAGATTTGCTGTCAAATTTGGTCAAATGTTCATGCACTGAGTCTACTTCCTTAGGTGATGCCATCTTATGCGCCACTTTACAGATTAAAAATAGTCACGCTTATTTTGTAGACGGGGCCCATCCATATTTATTCCTACATCTGTGGCGGAAACCCGCGTGCGGACTAGTACAAATATAGTGTTAGTCATGTGTTAGTATAGTCTATGGTACAAATAGTGATCTGTGATCGGTTCCCGACTGGCACCGTTGGTGTCCATACAAACATTTTTGACACCAGTAAACTGGCGACATTTTGCCACGCGGACCACAGGGTCCTGTGTGTAATATGTCTAAAAATCAGGATGGATATGCATGGTGCCGTTCATAAACCTAGAGCTAATTCAAACTTATTTTAATGCCTGGAACAAGAAAACCTGGTTGTAAGAAGCTTTAAAATAAAATAGATACTCGTACATACATACCTAGTTAATAAGTAAGTATAGGTAAAATAAAAGAACCTAGTTTATTTAAACATAGGCAAATGTACAGTTTACAAGAACTAGCTCACCTTGATGTACCTACCTAGTCGAAATAGAAATCTAGTTTCCAGAACTTACCTATATTAATTACATAAATATAGGGAAACGGAAGCGTAAATAAATTGATTTTTATTTTCTATTTATCTCTCAACGCATTGTTGATAGTCGGTTACCTAAACAAATGTAGAGCAATGACTTATTACGAACCCAATTGAATAGATAATACTCTAACTGAATTTAACGGCGTAAACGGTTATTTAAACGATTTTTAGTGACCTGCAGGTTAAGGATTATAATTCCAATCGTCTAATTTTGGGTCTTTGATTTAAAGAAGAAATTTTGTCTACATAGAGAACGTTCCACCAAAAGCTGCTCCAAAATCTCCATTTTTTTATCGGAAAGTAAAGTTGATGTATAATTGAGTCGGTACTAAGTATTTGTATGTAAGTTCTTAAAACACTTAGTTTTTTGTGAAAATTGGCGAATTTTTGTTTCTTAGATAAAACGTCGTTTTCAGTGATATTTTCCTGCAACGCTGCTTGTGGCACCCACCAACGTTTCGAAAGAGCGAGGAGGGCAAAAATAAAAACCGTCTTGGCTCTTAAGTAAAGGCGACAGAATGTTGGGTTACAATTTAGAAATGAGGTTACAACTTACAGCATACACAGTGCATACAAATGAGCATTCAACCGAGCAACAGTCGAGCGCGATACTCAATCTTGCGCGCGCGCACATTTTATAACTCTCTCACTAAGTGCAACTTCATTCAGTGAATTGAATGAAGTAAAAAATAACCAAAATTTATATAGAAATTGTAGTACTCGGCGGGATCCAAAAAAAGTTTACATAAGAAGAAATCAAAGTTCTGCCTTAGAACAGAGTTAATTAAATGAATGAGCTACGGTGAAGTGGGTCGTAAGACGCGATAGCTGATGGAACACAAGTTCAAATCCTGCCCAGTACGTCATTTTTATATGTATCTAGGAATAAAAGAAATATAGGAATTATTGGCTTCCTAAATGTGTGAAAAAGATTAATTAAAATAAGTAAATCTAGTGCAGTAAACATGGATCAACTCAACAACAACTATCCGATGGAGATCAAAGACGTTGAGCCGGAAGTTGCGGAGATGCTAATGAAATATTTCACAGGTAAATTAAATAATTCATCTTTTATCTTTTACCCGTGGGAAAAGTGGTTTTCCCGGAATAAATATAAAAAAAAATTATTTTATGTAGATTATGTATAATCCAGGGTAAAAACTGTATTTTTCTATGCTCAACATTGCATCATTTAAAATTTTGAAATCGTATTTCTACGTTGAATTATTGTCTAAATTACACGAATTTCAACAATCGATCGTATAGACTATAGATACTACCGTCCCCATTTTTTCTACACTTCTTTGCCAAACTATGTAGTACCTATAAGTAACTTTTGTTTTGCAAGAATTGCTTTGTTTGATTCAAATTGGAGTAGAATACCGGGACACAGACAATCTGACCTGAATTTCACATATTATACAAGATAAAGTAATGAAACAGCAATATTCTGAGGTTCTCTTATTATAAATACCTATACTCTTAATAATACCTATATTTTTATTGACAAACAAAGCCGATGAGAAGATATCGCATTACCTTACAAAAGTAACTTTTTTTTTACAATATATATATACAAGTTAGTACTTGACTGCGATCTTATGGTAAGTGATGATGCAGCCGAAGATGTTAACGTACTAACTTGGAAGGGGTAAGTAAAGTCACCCCAACGGTTTCTACACAGCATCGCACCGGAACGCTAAATCGCTTGGCGGCACGTCTTTGCTGGTAGGGTGCTAATTAGCCACGGCCGAAGCCTCCCACCAGACCAGACCTGAGCCAATTTAGAACATATAAAATTCCAAAGTGGCCCGTGGCGGGAATCGAACCCGCAACCTCCCACTCGAATCCGAGCGCGCGTCCCCTGCGCCAGGGGGAGGTCGTCAAACTAGGTAGGTTAATGCATTTCAATATGATATGATTACTCTACCATCTACCAGCTGCCTACTATTCAGTAGGTATTGCTCTGGATTTTAGGACCCTCTATGACTCTTAGGGGTGTAGAATATAATTGACTCTAGAATCTTTATAAAGACATAGGTACACAGTATATAAAACCTTCTCAAGTCCCAACAATCTACCTAATTAAACGATCACATCATCAGTGTTTGGTACTTTGGGAATCGGGAAAACATCCTAAATACTTAAGGCTGTTCATGCGTTAGAATTATGCTTGAGTCAAAATTTACGATTTCCAGCGGCACATAAAACAATAATGTGTTAAATTATTGATTAGACGATTGACATCATATTATTTGGCATTTCATAATCTAGTTTTTGTCTGAAAAATATTTGAAAATATGTGTTTAATTTTCACATTAGAACAGTTTTTGTAAAGGCTGTTTGCTAAAATAGCGGTCGATGCTCTACGCAGATGCAAGATAAATTATCTTATGTAACTTGGCTATTATCTTAGATAATATTTTTCCCGCGCTTCCCGCGGGATTTTAAAATAAATCAACGCAGTAATATTAATAGTAAGCAATGTTCTTTGAAATAATATATCGTAGTCTTGATTGTACTATAGGAGATAGGTAAATACGTGCTAGGTTGTATACATATCTATAGAAGAATTATGAAAAGACATACTTTGTTAAATGATAAATAGTTTCGTAAGTAGACAGGTACAGGATATAAAGTTATTTCCCTGGTCTGTGGGTACAGGTATATGTACCTACCATAGGTACCTACCTGGCCATTTTATTACTTAGGTACCTACAGCTGCTATGGAGCTACTTATAATCTGTTTGTTTACTGTTTTTACTTAGATCCTGACCTTGGTGCCTTGGTTTAGCGCTCAGGCCTAGAAAGTGCGATAAGAACTCAGGGTTTTTATTCCAGAGATGAGAGAAGTACTACCTATTTGCTTATATTTGGCTTATATTACAAATCTGCCGCCGTACGTGGGGGATCTGCCAACACTGCGCTTCCTGGTGCGTGGCCGCCATTCCAGCACCTTGGGTCCCCAACGTCCCATTGCCACTTCAGCTTTGCGACACGTTGAGCTACTTATGTTGGTCACTTTGATTCTTTTGCGGATCTCCTCATTTCCTGATTCCATCGCGCAAAGATACTTTGAGAATTTAGCTCTCTCCATCGCTCGCTGAGAAACACTGAGCTTTCTTATGAGGCCCATAGTTGGTGACCATGTCATAGTTGTTATGACCTATTATTCGATTGAAAAAAGAGATACCTACATATGGCATGTAGGTTTCTCTTACTTTTACCGGATCCGAAGCCCCGACCCACTGCCAGAATTTCTATATAGCAAATCACGTCTAAGCTACCACTAGAATACCAACCTTGGAACATTCATCGGTAAATAGCAGATAATACTTACTTCCTAAATATTCAATGCAATTATTGGTCGATCAATTCGAACGTAGTTAGTTATAACGTTGAAGGTTGTAGGAAGTGTTCATTCTAACAAAGTAATTTGAAAGCCTTGTTGTTAAATTTATAAGGAAGTTTAATTATTGTGATTTAAAAAAAAAAACAGGGCGAGAAAAAAATCCGATTGTATTATTTGTGTTAATTGACCTAACGCGGACGACCTCTGCGGCGCGATTGGTATTTCGTGCGAGCTCGGTTTTGGGCGAGAGGTTCTGCCTTCCATTCCAATTAAAAGCACGGGTCACTTTGTATTTTTATAGTTTCTACCTTGGAATGGCTAGGCATGTAGCCATAGCCATTTGACTTATCTTTTCAAAGATGCAAAGGAAAAAACAGTCGCTAATAAAAAACTTGGACTCTTTTGAACGAGGCGCACAAAGAACAATCGGCAACCAGACGGCAAGGTATCGCTAACACGAGCAAAATTGCTCAGTTCACAACACCGACGCAATGTTCCTATTTAGCGGTTTTTTACAGGATAACTTACTTAGGATAATTTTAAACAGTGTGCGTAGGAAACCTTGTACCTCCTTTAACTTTCAACCACACAAGCGCAACCGCAAGACGCCGAGAGAAGTGACATCCTTATGAGGTTGATAAATAATAATAATGATATAAGACGCCGAGTTAAGTGGCATCTTTATGTGGTTGATATCCAGCACTTGACAACGTTTATCTTCCACGTTTCCGATACAAACCACTAAGACGTGATTTCTGTCTAAGTGGTTCGATTCGAACCGTAAACCATTGCAGCTTTCGTGTTCCCAACCAAGAAGTGAGTTCCTTCAAGGGGAGTACCCCTCAACCCTTCATTGTAGTCAAGCGCAAGTCTGTCAAAAGTACCTAATAAAAAATGTATTGAATAATTACAGGAGAGCACACGGGCTTCGTGCGCGTGGGCAAGAAGGGCTACTTCCTGCCGCACAAGTTCAAGCAGGAGGCGTGGAACATCTACAGCATGGACGTGCGCCCCACCGACGTCTTCGTCGCGAGCTACCCGCGCTCAGGTGACGAACAAACCATGGGAACTAACTATGATATTCCAGGAGAGCACACGGGCTTCGTGCGCGTGGGCGACAAGGGCTACTTCCTGCCGCACAAGTTCAAGCAGGAGGCGTGGAACATCTACAGCATGGACGTGCGCCCCACCGACGTCTTCGTCGCGAGCTACCCGCGCTCAGGTGACGAACAAACCATGGGAGCTAACTATGATATTCCAGGAGAGCACACGGGCTTCGTGCGCGTGGGCGACAAGGGCTACTTCCTGCCGCACAAGTTCAAGCAGGAGGCGTGGAACATCTACAGCATGGACGTGCGCCCCACCGACGTCTTCGTCGCGAGCTACCCGCGCTCAGGTGACGAACAAACCATGGGAGCTAACTATGATATTCCAGGAGAGCACACGGGCTTCGTGCGCGTGGGCGACAAGGGCTACTTCCTGCCGCACAAGTTCAAGCAGGAGGCGTGGAACATCTACAGCATGGACGTGCGCCCCACCGACGTCTTCGTCGCGAGCTACCCGCGCTCAGGTGACGAACAAACCATGGGAGCTAACTATGATATTCCAGGAGAGCACACGGGCTTCGTGCGCGTGGGCGACAAGGGCTACTTCCTGCCGCACAAGTTCAAGCAGGAGGCGTGGAACATCTACAGCATGGACGTGCGCCCCACCGACGTCTTCGTCGCGAGCTACCCGCGCTCAGGTGACGAACAAACCATGGGAGCTAACTATGATATTCCAGGAGAGCACACGGGCTTCGTGCGCGTGGGCGACAAGGGCTACTTCCTGCCGCACAAGTTCAAGCAGGAGGCGTGGAACATCTACAGCATGGACGTGCGCCCCACCGACGTCTTCGTCGCGAGCTACCCGCGCTCAGGTGACGAACAAACCATGGGAGCTAACTATGATATTCCAGGAGAGCACACGGGCTTCGTGCGCGTGGGCGACAAGGGCTACTTCCTGCCGCACAAGTTCAAGCAGGAGGCGTGGAACATCTACAGCATGGACGTGCGCCCCACCGACGTCTTCGTCGCGAGCTACCCGCGCTCAGGTGACGAACAAACCATGGGAGCTAACTATGATATTCCAGGAGAGCACACGGGCTTCGTGCGCGTGGGCGACAAGGGCTACTTCCTGCCGCACAAGTTCAAGCAGGAGGCGTGGAACATCTACAGCATGGACGTGCGCCCCACCGACGTCTTCGTCGCGAGCTACCCGCGCTCAGGTGACGAACAAACCATGGGAGCTAACTATGATATTCCAGGAGAGCACACGGGCTTCGTGCGCGTGGGCGACAAGGGCTACTTCCTGCCGCACAAGTTCAAGCAGGAGGCGTGGAACATCTACAGCATGGACGTGCGCCCCACCGACGTCTTCGTCGCGAGCTACCCGCGCTCAGGTGACGAACAAACCATGGGAGCTAACTATGATATTCCAGGAGAGCACACGGGCTTCGTGCGCGTGGGCGACAAGGGCTACTTCCTGCCGCACAAGTTCAAGCAGGAGGCGTGGAACATCTACAGCATGGACGTGCGCCCCACCGACGTCTTCGTCGCGAGCTACCCGCGCTCAGGTGACGAACAAACCATGGGAGCTAACTATGATATTCCAGGAGAGCACACGGGCTTCGTGCGCGTGGGCGACAAGGGCTACTTCCTGCCGCACAAGTTCAAGCAGGAGGCGTGGAACATCTACAGCATGGACGTGCGCCCCACCGACGTCTTCGTCGCGAGCTACCCGCGCTCAGGTGACGAACAAACCATGGGAACTAACTATGATATTCCAGGAGAGCACCCGTGCTTCGTGCGCGTGGGCGAGACGGGGTACTTCCAGCTTCCTGCCGCACAAGTTGAGTCAAGAATGCTGGCTGCATTACCTTTTTTGCGCAATTTTTTTTCTGCTTTAATCTTCGTTGTTATTTTCGTTGTAAGTCTTGAATGTTGATTCCCATACTTACAATATATTTTTATAAGTAGGTACTTACTTGAACAATAAGAAAGGTCTGGTTAAAATGTTATTTTAATTTGATTTCGTCTTTTAGGAACAACTTGGACACAAGAGCTGGTTTGGATGGTGGTGAACGATCTGGATTACGAGGTGTCAAACGCGATACCTCTCACAGAAAGATATCCATTTTTAGAGTGAGTATACCTATCAGCTAGCCTGCACTCAAGTAATCCCCATTACTCGTTGAAGAACTCATTTTTAAGTTCTAAGTAAGTAAACCTAAGTAGGTATTTGCTATGAAAGCGGCAAAATCATCATTTTTCTTGCGATCGTTGTAGCTAATGATGCTGCTGGTTTTCTGTAGGAATTCCAAATTTACTTAAACTAAATAATATTGATTGCAAGTGTACCTACCTGCATGGATTTTGGGGATGCCTTGTTAGTGAAAGACTTTCAAAAAAATCAAAAATAAATAAAAAAATATAATAAGTAATAATAATTAGTCTTTGATGAGGAAAATATTACGTTTATTATTAAAGCTGCAAGAAAAAAAAGCGTAAAGAATAAAAGCACTATGCCTTTATTCTTGATGAGTGACTCATCGTCTCACTAAACAACATGTTATTGTTATATTTAATTGTTTGCTTCAATAATTCAAACATTTTATTCGCGCACTTGCATGATGCAAGTGCATAACAATATTACAACATCTACCTCAAGGCTCAGACATAATATTATATCTATAATACGAGTACCTACTTCGTAAAGTAATATTATGCTGAAGTTTGTTTGCTTGTTTATTTGAACGCACTAATCTCAGGTACCACTGGTCCTAATTGAAAAATTCTTTTTGCGTTAGATAGTCTATTTCTTGAGGAAGGTATAGGCTATATAACATCCCGCTATGACCAATAGCAGTGGAGCATCATTGAAAAATGTTGTAAAAACGGGAAAAATTATTTCTTCTCGAATGCTTCCGTTCCGTTCGCTGCGTAAAACTATGATGTAGCCTGTAGGTACCTATGACAAAACTGTTTTTCTTTAAAAGTTCTAAAACAAAGTCCGTGACACCACATGGGTTTTAAAGTTGAAGGACCACTAATCACAATTGCTCTTCCTATTGCAGTGTATATGAATGACACATTCACCTCGCGGAACGTTGGCCGAGACAACACCTTACTTAAATAATAATCTGTGGCGATTCGCGCTGTTTCGCCGGTTCCGCGGACATGTGGGTCGCTAGTCTTTTGTTAAAATTAATTTGGCATTTTTTAATAAAAAAAACTTCGAATATATCCGTTTTATTTCACATCAGCTGTGGAGTGTGGCTATTCTTGCAATTTACAATCTTGAAAATGTACATCCCTGAAACAGCTATCAGATATCTGCCATACCGAAGATGGCATGCAAAATTAAATTCTATTACACCTGACGAATTCATAGATGCATAGATGTACGCTCGTCGCTGCTGTAATTTTGCAGAATAACACGGCAAGGTTATGGGCCCAGCACGTTTTCACGCGAAATCGCGTGCAACAACTAGTTATAGTTGTGTAGTAGGTAAATATTATAAATTGCGAGTAACTTGTTCTATGTTATAGATTTCAATGCGTGGCTATAATTATGATAGGTAGGTACTAACTAAATAACTTACGTAGCGTATTCTGTAGGTTGCCTGGCAGAGATCGCTACTTAGCGATAAGGCCGCCCTTTGTACTAATTTTTTTTTCTTCTTAGTTACAGTATTATGTTTTGTGGTGACAAATAAAGTGTTAAATAAATAAATAAATAAATAACTGCGTATGTGGGGCGAATATCAACAAATCCTTGTACCTACTTAAGTGAAAATCAACTTACTTACTTAGTACCTACTTAGCTAAAACAAAAGTTACTATTCGCGGTTTACATACGTTAGATACCCACTCATCTCTTTTCGGTCTGTCTCAAATCTCAACCATTTGCCTTAACAGATTCTCAGTGTACGTCCACCCGGTAATGAAGGAGCGGTTTCGTCAGGAGAACAGAGACAGCGAAAGGAAGCTGAAACTCCTCGAATACGTCAGCCAGCCCGGCACGGAGCAGCTGAAGAACGCGCCATCGCCGCGCTTCGTGAAGACGCACCTCCCCCTATCGCTACTCCCCCCCACTTTATTGGACACGGCTAAAGTGATCTACGTGGCGCGCGACCCGAGGGATGTGGCGGTCTCGTTCTATCATCTCAACAAGTCGATGCGGACTCAAGGATACGTCGGGGATTTTAAGACCTATTGGCGATTCTTTATCAGTGATTTGCGTAAGTTGAACTTTCAAAGTTTGTTATATTACTAGATTTTGACTAATCCTACCTAACTACTTAAAATGTATTTTTGTAATAATTAAGAATGATGACGCGAGCTAGACGTTCACCTGATGTTAAGTGATACACGTGCCTGCGTCTCCTATCTGCCGTGCTATTCTGCAAAACAGCGACGAGCGTACATCTATGCATCTATGAATTTGTCAGTTGTAATAGAGTACAATTTTGCATGCCATATTCGGGTTGGCAGCTGTCTGGCAGCTATTTCATTTTGTGGAATAGCACAGCTGATTTTACTTTGCAATACACACACATTTGCCCAGTAATCACACAGGCGTATAAGTAGTGCCCTTCAAACTGTAACACAGTAATACCGGTGGTAACCACCAGTAGAGTAGAATAAGAGTCACCACCAGCACGGAATACATAATAGTACCTAACGGTAGTAAAAGGGGTCATAGTCCTTTCCATCAAAAAAGTTATTACCATATCCGTTATTTTTAAATCCTTTAACGTGAAATCAACGGGTCTGCCCGCGAAATTCAAAATTTTCGTGTTTTTTGCAATTTGTACGCTAATTAGACATGATAGCATCGAGCAGAGATTTTTATATAAACACGTGAAGCAGATATTGGGATTATCGCAATTTGACGGCCATAAGCCTATTATGTCTTATTAGCTTAAAAATCGCGAAAAACCACGAAAAATTTGAATTTCGCGGGCACACCCGTGGTGTGCTCCTTAATGTACTCATGTAATATGTACCTCAATTGTAACTTTTCCTTTTTTTTCAGATCATTGGACCCCGTATTTCGAACATCTCAAAGAATCATGGGAAAAGCGAGACCATCCGAACATGCTGTTTTTGTTTTACGAGGAACTTTCTAAAGTGAGAACAATACAAAGTAACTGTATTTAATACTAAAGGCGTTGCCTACATTTTACATGTGTCCTCACTCTCACGAATACATTGGTGGTACGACAGTCGACGACAGGGAGGGTTTTCACGCAAAAAAATAACAAAACAAGATTTTTTTTTGGGTTTTTTAAATCTTGCTAAGGGGCATTGCAGCTAATATAAAAAAAAAGACTTTGGTATTGCAAACAGAGCTATTATTAGGTAGAGATAAACGATTTAAAGATGATTCATAGAAAAAATATACGATAAGCTCAAAAAAAATTTTTTTACACTATTTAAAAGTTAGTAAGTACTTGACTGCAATCTTACCTGATGGTTAAGTGATGATGCAGTTGAAGATGTTATTGTACTAACTTGGAAGGGGTAAGTAAACTCACTCGCTACAAAGGTATCTACACAGCATCGCACCGGAACGCTAAATCGCTTGGCGGTGCGTCTTTGCTGGTAGGGTGGTAATGAGCCACGGCCGAAGCCTCCCACGAGATCAGGCCTGAGCCAATTCAGAAATTATAAAATTCCAAAGTGGCCCGTGACGGGAATCAAACCCGCAACCTCCCACTAGAATCCGAGCGCGCACTATTGCGCCAGGAAGGTCGTCAAAACCATAATAAATGTACCATAAGGGCCATAGAATGAGGTCCGATTATGTTCCCAGGACCTATCAGCGGCCGTGCGCAGAGTCAGCAAATTCTTCAACAAGGAGTACAATGAAGAGCAACTGGAACGACTCTGCGAACACCTCAGCATAGAGAGCTTCAAACAGAACAAGTCCGTGAACTATGACGTCATGCGGGAGCTTGGCATCCTTCAGGCGGGCACGGAAACTTTTATCAGAAAAGGTACCTACCACCTATACCTACTTCATTTTGCTACCGAACTCTAAAACTTAACCAATTTACATCTCAATTGCTAAAAAATTTCACAATTATCATCCTAGTGATCCTTGAGCCTATGTCAGAGCCACGCAGGAAGAATGTGAAAACGTTATCTCCGATAGGTATAGTGCTCATCTCCATTTGGAATACATTACCTACCTCCAATCAGTGGGCAGTGGCTTTCATAACCTATAATTAGTAAAAACATTGAATGGAAGTAGGCGTTATTTTGCGGAAATCCATAATTAATAGAACAGATAAATTTGTTTATTCGCCATTACATAATTAAGTTGAATTTTATTTTAACAGGGAAAGCGGGTGGATGGCGAGACTATTTTGATGAAGAAATGGCGGCTGATGCAGAGAAGTGGATTTCGGACAACCTTAAGGATACTGACATGAGATTTCCACATCTTCAACAATAAACTCTAGGGCACTCAAATATTGGTTTTTAAAATATCATTTTAATTTAATTAAATAATAGAATTGTTTTCTGCTACTAAATCACTGCTAATTTTGTAAATAATTTTATCTTCTTAGTATAAGGTGGTATAAGTATAAAACTTTATTTATAAGGTTGCTACTAAATAAATAAAGAAAAACAAAAATAGAGGTGATATAACCATTTATTTGAATAAAATGCTCTATTTTATTTAGTATTTCTTTGTAACACCATATTTAAGTTAAACACTGACATCAAGTAAATGTAATTGTAGATAATATTAAGTAAACATTTTTTATTATTAAATTATCATTAAAAATGTCACAATTTAAAAAGAAACCAAAAAAAAATAAAACAATTTCAGTCATTCTTAACATTTTTATTATTATTATCATTTAAATAATACGGTTATACAAAGAAAATAAATTAAAAAGCCGGGATTTAAAATCAATGATTTCGTTGGTAATATAAAAATTCTCTTAATAGTGGATAATAACCGCGGCGGCGCGGCGCTCGGCGAACCGCTCGCCGCGCCGCTCGCCGCGCCGCCGCCCCCACGCGCAACGTACTCTTACATACACTAAAAGCCGAAGTCTATAATATAAAAATGGGAGACACTCCCGCACCTAACGACTAGCCGCTGCGAGCGACTCACGGCCGCACGCCGCAGCGCGCGCATTGCTCCTCATACTGGAGATGCAAATAAAATCTTTAACACGAAAAGACCACACCAATGTAAAGAACGCAATTACGGTATGAGTTTAGTCATCTCTTCCAACGTTAATTCAAGTGATATTAAACGCTACTTGGTGATGTGAACATAAATAAACTTGTCGTCTGCCAATGTTCCCATCACGATTATTCAAGAGGCAGATAACGTGAAAAAAAGTACTCATTCGTTGTTGGATGCGGACTATACATTAATTAATTATTATTGTGATCTGCATTTTTGATGCGTCCTGTTTAGATTCGCCATTTCAGTAGGTTGTAACATTTAACGGGCGCTGTGTCGTGCGATCGGCTTAAGGCTGCGGCGCCCACTTGTTCCGCCTGACCATAATTAATTTTATTTGGATTTTCTTTAATTGTAAACTTCATAATATTACTGTACTCCTGACTACTAATGTATCATATTCATTATTCACAAGTTTTACATAAACCTTTTCTTAGACTGCCGTAGCTTATTACAGCCCTAATAGCTGATTATACTGTCAGATTTCAGTTTCATTGGTCACTAGTTATTACAAATTTTGGAACCACGATACAGTACTGCTGCAATGAATTAAAAAAACAACAATTTGTGTGGAACCGAATTAAATTAGAATCCGGCGGACCGAGCGAGCGAGCCAGCTAAAAAACGGGTAGTTCCCATTTATTCCACGGAACGTGACATCATGTGGTGCAACCTCGCCGAGACATTTTGTTCGAGAAGGTTCTTTCCGTGGAATAAATGCGGATCACCTTAGAGACTACTATTATACACTTATAGAAAATCACAAAATTCAAGCGGGAAATAATAGGAATCGTGTGTGTGTGTGTCTACGCGATGACGTCGGGCAGCGCGTCGGCGGGCGGGCTGGGCGGCGCCTTGCACACGTCTCCGCCGTTGGTGAGCGGCGCCTCGCTCGCCTTGTTGTCGCTCGCACCCTTCTTCGCCTTGGTGCCCTTGATGCCGACCGGGGCCTGCCAACACGATCATCGTTATCATTATTACCTCAGCTATACTCTGTTCACGGAGACAAGTTAATAGGAAAAACATAAGAGTCGTTGGTGATTGGTCAGCGATAACCGTTAACGCAGTGTACAGACTACTAGAATGGTTTACGCCCACTGATTTTTTGTCTTTGTCATTTGTATGGGATAACGTGATAGCAACTAGTCTCCCTAAATAGAGTATAGTGCAGGCCATGTTCACTTGTTTCATGATCGAGGAAGCTACAGGTAGCCGTTTTGACGGACTGGTTTCAGAAGGCCGCCGCGCGTAGGCTAGCTTGCACGCATTAGTTCTTGTACGGTCTATTTCACGCGCTGCATGCGCCCGGTTACGAGGCAACCTTAGTACGTCCAAAGAGACACAGGTACGCGATAGAAAGAAAGCACAGCTTTAGGTGGATAGCGAACTGAATTGCACTTTTTAGTGTCAGCGCTAGGGTCGCTATTTTTATAAATTATCTTGCGGAGTGAGCCTTCTGTACTGTTAGTTAGGGTCAATTTACAGCACCACGGAATAGAATGGAAACGACTATTTTCGAAATAAGGCGAAATTGACGCGAAGTTATAAGTAGCAAGTCTTCGCGACAACTTTTCGCGATTCGTAATCTAAATATAGTCGACAGTGGTGCTAATTTTATTGTGCAAAATATCTAAACTAAGTTGAAGCGTTTAAAAATAGTGCCATACTTTTCTATGGGCAACATCATGTTCGTGCTCGTGTTGTTCCTGTCCTACGCCCAGATTACGATACGCTTACGCTATGACGCCATGTGCGCAAGGATTAAATGGAGGTATACAACCTCTCTATTTGGATTCCTGTTAGCAGTAATCACCTTGTTGGTGGCGGTCCTCGGGAGCGCTGCCTTGGCGGTGATGCGCTTGTTGGCGAGGTCCTTGCTCTGCTTGTCCAGCGGAGCGCGCGCCGCCGGCTTCGGCGCTGACGGCCTGTACCAACATAACCAAATCAATATGACGCAGATCCAATACCAAAAGTTATTTTTTGTGTACATTCAGTAGGTCTGAAAATAGGACAATTCATATGCAGAAACAACATTTGCCGGGTCAGCTAGTATTTAAAATTTAGAATAGCGAAACTGCAATAAATTTTCAATTTACAATATCACAAAACAGCTTATCGCTATAACTTAATACTATAAATTGTAACAGTATTAAAATATGTATAATGCAATGCAGTGGAAACTTCACTGGCTCAAGTAGAAACTATATTTAGAATAAGTTTATATCTATTATTTTAAACTATTTGTTTCCCTAATAAAGAGAAAAAAAAAATTGCAAAATAATGAAACTCAGACATGTCGCCGGCAACATTCAATGCAAAATTGAGATTGTACCAACCTGGGCGGCGCGGCGGCGGCGGGGCGCGGCGCGGGGCGCGCGGCCGGGGCTCTCGGCGCGGGTTTAGCGCTCGCCTTCACGTCTCCGTTGGTGAGCGGCTGCGGCGGGCCGGGCGCCTTCGGTTTGAGTTCCTTGGGTTTGGCGGTGGCGGCGACCGCGGGACGCGCCGCCGACGCGGGTCGCGGGGCGGGCCTCGTCGTCGTGGTGGTCGTAGCTTTAGGTGCCGCGGTGGTCGGTTTGGTCGGTGCCGGGGCGGGCTTCGTCGCCGGGGCCTTGGCGGCCGGTCTGGCTGCGGGGGTGGCTCGTGAAGTGGTCGTCGTTCGCGGGGCGGGCGCCGTGGCAGGCCGGGGCGCGGGTTTCGCGGCGGCGGGCTTAGCGGAAGGTGCGGCGGTCTTGGGCGCCGTCGTGGTCTTGGTCGGCGCGGCCGCCGTCTTGGGAGGTGCAGCCGCCGCCTTAGGAGGCGCGGTCGATGTCTGCGCCGGTGTAGTCGACGTCTTGGCGGGCGACGCGGCGGGTTTGGCGGCGGGACGCGGGGCGGCCGGCGACGGCTTAGCGCTGGAGGTGCGCGTGGCGGCGGCGCGGGCGGCCGGTGCCGCGGGGGAGCGCGCCGCGGTGGTCGCGGAGGCGACGCGTTTGGCGGAGGCCGGCGTTCGCGCGGCTGTCGTTTTAGGTGTAGCCTTCGCGTCGAGTTTCGCCGGCGTCGCAGTAGTCTTCTTCGGAGAGCTCGCCTTGGCGGCGCTGGCGGCGACGGCGGTGGCCGCGACCGCGGCGGCGGCCGTGGCGGCGACGGCGGCCGCGATGGGCGCGTCGCCGACGGCGGGCGTGGGCGGCGGCGTGGCGCCGGGCCGCACCACGTCCTCGTGCTGGATCTCACTAGTGACGGGCACGCAGATCTCCTGAGCCCGCGATTCGGGAATGCCGATGTCGATGTCCGTGACTAGTTCGTTGCGCGGTCGTTCTTCGGGCACGATGTCGGGCGCCGGAGCGCTAATTTCGACCAACTGTTCGGATTTAATTTCGGTCTCCTGGGGAGGTACAATCTCGAAATCGGCTTCGACTGAAGGGGCGGCAGAAGGCACGAACGGGGCGTCTTCTGCCGGCGCACTGGTCTCGGGCGGGGCGGTAGTGTCTGCAGGCGCTGGCGAGACGCTTTCGGTTCGTTCCGATTCTACAGGCAAAGCGTCCGGCACTGGCGACTCTACGGGCAAAGGCGAACCTCTGAGTGGTTCGCATTGTACTGGAGGTTCGCCGAGTCTATGTACGGGCGACTCTGCTCGAAGTGAAGATTCTACAGGAAGGGGAGACTCACTGGCAGGCTGTTCGAGCGCATTCATTTCGGTCGGTTCCTGCTCGAATGCCGCAAACGCATCTTTTTGTTCTTTCTCAAGAGATCCCTTAATATCATCTTCTACTGGTAGTGGCGAACTGTGAATTAATTCTACGTTTTGCAGGCGGTCGTCAACTGGAAGAGGAGATGCTCGTTGCAAACTATCCGGTACACAGGTTTCTTGTTCGAAGTCGACTTTTTCTTCTTCCGTTCGTGATTCGATTTGCGAATTAATTTGTGCGTCTATTTGAGATTCTAACTGTGAACTTAATGTATTTTCATCAACTGTAGTTTCAATAGGCAAAGGTGATTCAGATAGTGTGTCTTTAGTTTGTGCGACAAGATGTGCATCATCAGGTAATGGTGATTCAGAGGGTAGCGGAGATTCCCGCGGCAGGGGGATCTCAGACGGCACTGGGTGATCGAGATTCTCTGCTGCGGGTGAATGTGACTGTGGTCCAGGTGACTGTGCTGGTGCAAGAGACTCTGGATCCTCTACCTCAGTAGGGAGAGGCGACTTTGCAAGGGGCGACGACGGTTCGAGAGCGTCGACATGTGCAGCCGAACTTGGGACTGGTGATTCAGTAGGTAAGGGGGACTCACTGGGCAACGGCGACTCACTGGGCAACCGTATCTCCTGGGGCAATGGAGACTCTCGGGGCAATGACGAATCTTCTTGGGGCAATGGAGATTCTCGGGGCAGTGACGAATCTTCTCGTGGCAACGGCGAACTTTCAGGTAGTGCAGTATCTTGGGGCAATGGGGACTCTCGTGGTAGCGCGGGCGACTGGCACAGAGGAGAATCATGGGGCAATTGAGACTCGCTTGGCACAGGGGAATGTACAAGGGGGTCGGCTAGCATTTGCGATGCCGGCGCTTGCAAGTTGTCTACTTCCTGTTCACTTTCCAGTCTTATTTCAGTGTCTACTTCCAATTCTTTAACATTTTCATAGCCTACATCTTGTTTCTCCTCCGCTTCAAAGTCGTTGAAATTGCTAAGTTCAGGTTCAGGATTTTGGTGAACATCCACGATGGTGTTTTCTGGAGCAGGTTCCGGAGAGTGGGAGAACTGTGGGATTGGCTTATCTTCTAATTCTGGTGTGGCTTCTGACTCTGTGACAATTTCATTCTCAATGTTATCCAAGTGTTCAATCTCAGAAACATCCAGATGATCTGATCGTGCCAGTTCATCTTTGATCTCCCCAGTTATTTCCTGTTGCACTTCTTCTGATGGGGATTCATCGAGTTTGCTCTCCATTTCGATGTCTTGCGATATTTCATCCTGCGGTGTGATGGCTCGCGCGTCTTTTTCGCTCTCCGAAGGATCGAGCAAGTCTTCATTGGCGAAACCTAGTTCTGAGCTTTTACCGTCAGGTATTTCTGGTATTTGTTCGAATAAAAGCTTATGAGATTCGGGAGTGTCCGTCTGAACGATTTCCTGTTGCAAGATGCGTTCTAACTCTGCACGGCCTATCGGGTCGGTAATGGGGCTGATATTTACGTCCATGAAGTTGTCTAAATTATTGGGTAAGTTTTCGGACTGAGTCGGTACTTGATCGACAGGTACTTGGTGGAGGTAAAAGAATGATCTCTCTGTAGGAGACTCGTTTTCCTTGTCCTCGTGTTCAGTGGAGTACTCTCCATTGGGTTGCATATCTTCATCATCACTGTCAGGCAGCAGTTGAACAGCGTTGAGGTCGACGCGTTGAGGTTTTGCAAATCGTTCACAAGTATCATCGTCTTTCTCCTGGTAAAAGCTCATACTCATAGGATCTCTTTCCTTGTTTTTGAGCCTCTCAAAGAGTTCATCATCCCCACCAGAGCTGAAAGGATTTGTTTCTGTGTGTGATTGGAATACCTGCAAACATATAAAGTAGTGAATTATGTAATGTTGTATTACTTTTTGCCAGTATATACTTAGTTTAATATAGAAATGAGTTTAAATATATTTAAGAAATCTGTTCATATCTCACTGAAATCAAAAAAAAGATTTAGCATACTACTTAAATCAAACATCACTAACCTGAATATTACAAAAATCGGTTGTGTCTTTCTGTATCCTTTCAAAATCTTGTATTAGACTTGTGTCTTTTGTCTTGTCCTTTTCTACATTGAATCCAAACCCTAAGCTCTCCATTTGATCCTTGTCGTTGCCATTCAAATGTTCAGTCACACCTTCCATTGAAATATTCTGAAAAGAGCAAAGCATATTGTTTGGTTGCCTGGTTGAGCTAGGAGTTAGCACATCTTCATATTATTATGTATCAGAATGACAATCCTGGAGGAATGAGGAATCCTGCCGTCTGAGTTGCAGGTCGTGGGTTCGATTCCCACAACTGGAAAATGTTTATGTGATGAGCATCAATATTTTCAAGTGTCTGGGTGTTAATCAATCATGAGGCTACGACTAAAAAGAAGAATGCATAAGAATAGTTGTACTTGGTGGGATTTGGTATCCTGTATCTATTATTGCGGCTGATGCCTTTATCCATTAAATCAAGAGCAATTCATTGCAGTGAGGAAAAATTGATGAATGTATTAGCTTTAACTTAGTTGCCACATGCCCCAGAATTATAGTGGGGTTTCTGTCTGAAATGGCAAATTGCAAAGAAAAAGATGCTCAATCATAACAAGTTGGTGATGTTGGGTACTTAATCGTTTTTGGCATCAACATGACAAGAAAACCTTAACTTACATGGTGACCGTTCAACTGGTCGCAATTATCCAAGCCCTCGATCTCGGCGGGGCGCACCACGGCCTCCGTCTGGAACTGGTTGACGTCGGGCAGCTCGATGTCGTCCATGGGCATGGGTTTCCGCGGAGACTCCGCCAGTAGCACGTCGGGGCCGCCCACCCCGCCGGGCACGAACACCAGCGCGTCGGGGTTCAGCGGGGAGCTGTTCATGTCTACTGAACTTAACTTACATGGTGACCGTTCAACTGGTCGCAATTATCCAAGCCCTCGATCTCGGCGGGGCGCACCACGGCCTCCGTCTGGAACTGGTTGACGTCGGGCAGCTCGATGTCGTCCATGGGCATGGGTTTCCGCGGAGACTCCGCCAGTAGCACGTCGGGGCCGCCCACCCCGCCGGGCACGAACACCAGCGCGTCGGGGTTCAGCGGGGAGCTGTTCATGTCTACTGAACTTAACTTACATGGTGACCGTTCAACTGGTCGCAATTATCCAAGCCCTCGATCTCGGCGGGGCGCACCACGGCCTCCGTCTGGAACTGGTTGACGTCGGGCAGCTCGATGTCGTCCATGGGCATGGGTTTCCGCGGAGACTCCGCCAGCAGCACGTCGGGGCCGCCCACCCCGCCGGGCACGAACACCAGCGCGTCAGGGTTCAGCGGGGAGCTGTTCATGTCTACTGAACTTAACTTACATGGTGACCGTTCAACTGGTCGCAATTATCCAAGCCCTCGATCTCGGCGGGGCGCACCACGGCCTCCGTCTGGAACTGGTTGACGTCGGGCAGCTCGATGTCGTCCATGGGCATGGGTTTCCGCGGAGACTCCGCCAGCAGCACGTCGGGGCCGCCCACTCCGCCGGGCACGAACACCGGCGCGTCGGGGTTCAGCGGGGAGCTGTTCATGTCTACTGAACTTAACTTACATGGTGACCGTTCAACTGGTCGCAATTATCCAAGCCCTCGATCTCGGCGGGGCGCACCACGGCCTCCGTCTGGAACTGGTTGACGTCGGGCAGCTCGATGTCGTCCATGGGCATGGGTTTCCGCGGAGACTCCGCCAGCAGCACGTCGGGGCCGCCCACCCCGCCGGGCACGAACACCGGCGCGTCGGGGTTCAGCGGGGAGCTGTTCATGTCTACTGAACTTAACTTACATGGTGACCGTTCAACTGGTCGCAATTATCCAAGCCCTCGATCTCGGCGGGGCGCACCACGGCCTCCGTCTGGAACTGGTTGACGTCGGGCAGCTCGATGTCGTCCATGGGCATGGGTTTCCGCGGAGACTCCGCCAGCAGCACGTCGGGGCCGCCCACTCCGCCGGGCACGAACACCGGCGCGTCGGGGTTCAGCGGGGAGCTGTTCATGTCTACTGAACTTAACTTACATGGTGACCGTTCAACTGGTCGCAATTATCCAAGCCCTCGATCTCGGCGGGGCGCACCACGGCCTCCGTCTGGAACTGGTTGACGTCGGGCAGCTCGATGTCGTCCATGGGCATGGGTTTCCGCGGAGACTCCGCCAGCAGCACGTCGGGGCCGCCCACCCCGCCGGGCACGAACACCGGCGCGTCGGGGTTCAGCGGGGAGCTGTTCATGTCTACTGAACTGCTCTCCCACGCAGACTACAAAACAAAATTTATTAAAGAATTAATACTTATTTCGAATTGGTGTACTATTTAGTAGCTATTGGCGGTCAAAGAATTGGTGGTAACAAAATTGGTGGTATAACGACAACGACAAAAAAAGATGCAGATAAAGGGGGATATGTTATAAAGTAAGAAGTCAATGTCTGTGTGTGTATTGTGTATCTGTTTGTGGTAATGTAGCTCTCAAACGGATGGACCAATTGCGATGCGGTTTTATTTCAGTTGAAAGCCAGTTTCTTTGCATTCAACTAAAATAAAATTTCCACTAAGAAAAGATTATTGAAAGAACATGGGCAGAAATGTACATCAAATAAAGTTTAGCGTCTAGATGTAATATTTATTACAAGACGATTCTAATAAATAACAGAATTTTTTCAAGGTATCACCAGTTTTTGTAAAGGACGGGTCAAAAAATAAAATATTTAAAGAAATTCAATTGATTACTGATAGGTTCCGTTTCCACATTCCTGACTGCTAGTGTTGCCGGATGCCAAACTTTTCCACTTTCATGCGCCATCTTTTTGACGATCGGTCCACTTTTGTACGAGAACAACATGTAACAGACTATACTAAAGAAAAACCTATTTTCAAGTACTACGTTAATTCTTAGATCAGAATGTAGAATACAAGACAATAATAACTGTGTCGATTTCAAACCCCTCTTCAATAAAGATTAAAAAAAACTGTGTCGTTTTTTGCATTTTATTTTACTCGAATATATTTACATAAAAAGATTAAATTAGTTTAGGGTTTTCCATTGTAAAGTTCCATTTCCATTCCATTCCATTTGAGTAAAACTGAATATTATTTTTCCGTGTGAGCCAGTCTCACTTAAATAAACTGTTTGAATATTTGTGATTATTTGTCAGAAAACTACACCTATTAGTAATACTGAAATCTATTACAACCGATTATTTTGAGGATAGATTATTTTGTCTTGGTAGTTTAGCGTTTCCGAAATACCCTTGTAATTCTATATTAATTTATTAACTCGATTAGATTTTTCTTTCAGTCGATTGGAGTTTTAATTCCGGCATCTCGCAACATTGTCCGACAGCTACATGATGGCTACATGGTCTCAACTGTCGACTGTGACAAATTCTGGGACAAGTGACAAGTATTTATCAAAGCGTATATAGTGTATTGTCTATGCTCTCAGATGCTTCATGGCGGAGGTCGCAGTTGTTTTAATACTCAGATACAATATTTTGAAAATAAATATTAATTTTTCTCCACTTTTTTGTAAGAAAAATCTTTTAGCATTGAGTTAAGGCTTGCAGACCAGACCAAAAAAATATTTTTTCATTTATAGTTGCAATAGCGTAACGTGAGCGAAAGCGATGTATGGGCCCGCACCATTGTTCTTTAAGAATGTGGAAAAATAAAATTAAAAACTCAAAAAATACGACTGCCCTGTGGTATAACGAGTGTTTACCAAAAAAAATATAGCTTATGTTACTCTGAATGTGAGGATTCTAGCGATATCCCATATGTCCAAATTTCTTCCGTCATTCAGAAGTTATGGTGGAATAAAGAAACTCACATACATAAATGAACCCTAAAACATTACACTCCTTTTTTGGGCAGTCGTGTGATAAGATTCCAAGCAAAGCATCGAATAATTTTAATGTATGGTTAGGAATGTACAACATTTCTGAAGGTGCTAGCTGCCAATGAATACAAAAACTGTCCCATTCTTATGTACACAATGGAATCATCTATTTTTAAATCACACTATCAATATCAATTTCTTGGAATACACACTGTGTGTAAGTAACAATGTGAATAGCAATCATAGATTCCCACAATGCTGCATAAGTTATCAGATATTTTGTGAGGTATAGCTATAAAATGTACAACAAATGTGAAAAAATATAATATTAAAACATACCTAAGTTGTTTATCAAGAGGTTAAAAATTAACCGATTTTTACACAGCTCGGAGAAGTGTATATATTTTTAGACCATCTGTATCTTTCTCCTCTAGGTCTGAGTACTGGGTCAGCTCAGTCAGCACTGCAGCAGTCAAAACCTCATTTTGAAAGGAGATATTTTGTGTTGAATAGTGACTGAGCGATCAGTGGGTGTACAGTCATACATTACTTAAAGTAAAGGTGCGCTCACATTGTCTTGACACGGTGTATCGGAGCGCGGCTGCTCGTCTGCACCCTCGCTGTGGACGGGTTCGCGCTCGCCCTCGCCCTTGAAGTAGTTCCACTCGTCTTCGGACTCGTCGCCGCTCTCCGCTACATTATCCACCAGGTTGCCGTCGACGTGGCTCGCTTCCACTGTGCAGCACACCAATTTTACGTTTAACACCAACAAGTAAATAATTTTAAAAATTAAAAAACAAGAAGGTCCTGCCCTGCAGTAAAACGATTTTTAAAAATAAATAAATATATATAGCCTATGTTACTCGGAATGATGTTAGGATTGTAATAATAATGACTACCAGATATCATCAGATTCAAACTTGTAAGGATTCTAATGATACCCCATATGTCCAAATCTATTCAGCCATTCAGAAGTTATGGTGGAATAAAGAAACACACATACCTACATACATGAACCCTATAAACATTACACTCTTTTTTTGGGCAGTTGTGTAAAAAGCAACAGCCTCATCGAGCCTTCGAGCCGAAAGTTGAAGACTTCATGGGTTCACTCACAAGGGCTTGAAGGACTATAATAGCGACACAAGCCCTTGGGAGTGATACTGAATTGCTCTGAGTTTACTAGCCTATTTAGTACTCATTGTTGTAATAGTGATATCAAGAATACCCGGCTTATTTTTTGTGGGCTTCTTTTCAGTGGCAGGCTGCGTTCGCAAACCCTCGTTTTAAGTGGTGAAATAGCTATCAAAATTATAGAGATATTGTTACATTATTAAGTGCTTATGTGTTAAGCCTAATGAAATAAGTATATTTTGATTTGATTTTCGGATATTTACACCCAGCCTAGATACCTATACCCAGTTACAACTTACAACATGCTCTAAGTTCATCAGATCACAAGCACACATACCTACACAGTATGGTGTAATGTAAATTATGGCAAAAAACGTACATTAGCGATATGTAGGTATGTCACCGGCATATAAGATACACTGGCATGTGAAGCCACAGCGATCGACGAAAACAAAGTGCTATATTATGCGTAGACAACTTATTGGTGTTGTAAATATGAACGCGTTGTTTAATGCCAGGTGATGATCACACAAAAGACCTCGCTACCCTATCAACAGGTGACACACCCTCACAAAAAACAGACGCGATATCAAATCATATGTTTCGTAAAGAGTCACAATATACGGAGATATACCAACGCTCATCTGACAGGCAATTAACATATTACATTAGAGGCAATTCCAACGACAAAGTCGCGTGGTGCCGGCTGTTTTTACCGGTCACATTTCAAACTCGCGAAAACTTTGCGGACGCCATTTCGAGCACGGCGGAAACACGCCCGTGTGTCAAGAAAAGCAATATCCGGGTAATAATATGCAAGTCGAGCGTCGGCCTTTGCGGGAATCCTTAACCCGAAGGAAGGAGGGATGCGCCTCAGCACGAACGGGCTATTTCCAGAGCACCGCTCCGCATGAATCAACACAGAAATAACCTTTCACTGACTAGTCGGAATGTTGGAATTATACAAAACATTAGCATAAATACACGTACCGCAAACGGGAAATTCACCGCACAAACTTTTGTCACCACAAAGAAATAATTCACGGCGTGAAAAAAGTAGACAAAAGGCCGTTCACAATCCTAGTTCAAAAAGTCGATAGAGAGCGATACAGAACCCGCGAGCGTTCGGCGTGCGACTGACGGGCGCGGGACGAGGCGGGGGTCGGGGAAAGGACGGCCGGCGGGCCGACGGGACGGGGCGCGAGGCGAGGCATCAGGCACCGCACACCGCCCGACTCTCGAGTCGGAACCGGCGAGGCGTGTGGCGGGACTCGCGGGCTAGACCTAGACTCCGGACGAAAACCCTAGGTCCTAGAGGATTTATCCTATTATTATGTATGGGCTGTGTTGATGTCCATACTCCATGTTAGCATACGGAATGCATTTTTTTTTGTTATCTTCTATCTAGGTAAGTATATTAATTTATTAGAAATTAATGATACACAAAAGTTCGGTTTGTTTATAAACTCTGTAATTTAATTAATGAGTTTATAAAATAAATAAAAGACGACGGACAAGTACTAGTATTCAAAAAATGGGAAATGCTTTCCAAAAAACCAACTTCAAATGCCACTACAAAGAGTGAAATAATTTTTATTTAAATTTTAGGTACCTACATCAATTCGAAGTCGGGCAATTACAATCCCTAATAGTCCTTCTTACTTACTAATTGATGTGCGAAGAAATGACGAAGTCATAGACAATCGCCCGACTTCGAATTGGTGTAGGTACCTAAAATTTAAATAAAAATTATTTCACTCTTTGTAGTGGCATTTGAAGTTGGTTTTTTGGAAAGCATTTCTCATTTTTATTTTATACTTTTTAGTGTGTTCATAAAATCTGAAGAGATACCTCAAATTCACCAAGATCCCATCATCAGACCCTGACTTGATGACTTTAGTCATCAAATCAGTATCTGCTAGCAAATGCACCAGTAACTATAAAAAATACCCAACTCGCTTCAAGTATACTAGCAAAATTTGAAGAGTTCCCTCGATTTCACCAAGATCCCATCATCAAACCCTGACTTGATGACTTTAGTCATCAAATCCGTATCTGCTAGCATATACACCAGTAACTATAAGAAATACCCAACTCGCTTTAAGTATACTAGCAAAATTTGAAGAGTTCCTTCGTTTTCACCAAGATTCCATGATCAGATCCTAACCTGATGACCATAGAACAACTTGGAAAATATTACTCTTTCTAATAATACTCAAATAGTTTCATGTGTCCATATAAAATTTGAAGAGTTCCCTCGATTTCTCCCGGATCCCATCATCAGATCCTGACCTGATTAAAATGGGACCATCTGGAAACAAAACCCTCTTAAACAAAAAAAGAATTTTTCAAATCGGTCCACGCGTCTTCGAGTAATCGGTGAACATACATAGAAAAAAAAAAAAAAAAAAAAAGATTCCGACGAATTGAGAACCTCCTCCTTTTTTTTGAAGTCGGTTAAAAAATACTCAATGACTTTACTAAAAAGATGAGAAAAACAATATTTTTATAATATACCGACCCGGCAAACGTTGTTTTGTCATTAGTGATATAAAAAAAATAGCTTACGAACTACCCTCACCGAACATACACAGAAAATTACATAACAATCGGTCTTCAATTACTAACTCTTTGCACCCGGGCGAGCCGCAGCGACCAAGGGTGCCAGCATGTCGCGGAGTTATCTTCTTGCGCACTGTAGTGTACATAGCTCTTTGAGATCGGCGTATTGTCTTGTATATTATTGACTTCCTGTTTGTTGACAGTTGACAGTGACACTTGACGGTTCTTGTTATCATGTATAGGCGGTCCGATTGACGACGGGACATTGCTGTACGAGCACAGGGTGAGAGTGGTACTGTTATTAGCTTAGTGTAATCATAAGCGGTAGTTCTAGTGATAGTGAAGTGTTTCCACATAATTTATACATTGTGCAGTGTGGGAACATCACAGGCACCCTCCTAACTTGATATTTCAACAACTACAACTATCGCTTCGTATATCGTTTTGATCAGACTCACCGGTGTGTGCCGGCGGCGTGGGCGGCGCGGGCTCGTCTCTGGACTCGGCCTCGTCGTCTACGTCCAGCTCTGCGTCCACGGCGGTCTCGGGCCCCAGGTCCTCGCTGTCGCTGTCGGACACGCCGTTGTCGCCGCCCTCGGCGCACTCCGCCCCTCCCGTCTCGGCGACCGCGTTCTTGCACGCTTCATTCTCCAAGGCGAACGGTGGCACGTTCACCACCGCGTTGTCCAGCCTGCGATCATCATCACCATATCATAAATTAGGTATTAACCATTGTATTAATTCATTACAGATTGTATTGTATTATTATTGTATTAATTCATTACAGATTTTAGGTCATGGTCAAAATCAAAGATTTTATTCGCTAGATCATCCCTAAACCTCTAGAAACGTCCACGTTTTTGCCTTGTGTTGGATACGTGTAAGATGGCACACACAGCGACATAAGAAATGGTGATATAGTGAGGTCTCATTTACTCCTTGTATTCTCTGTCACACAATCGTACACTACAGCATGCTGAGAGCACTCACTGAGCATGTTTGTGAACGTTTTCGACGTGCCCAATGTAGGCTTAGGGCTCATTTTGCAATTTAAATCTTTTGGCAAAATGACAAAATTCGTAATTAGTTTGTTTTACAGTTTATACTATTAAGATAAACTCTCCCGGTGGTGGCTTCACCCCACCCGACTGAAATCTGTACCATTTTGCAGTTTTTGTTCAAGAAAAGTGTACAAACTAGGGCACATTGGTTAAAGACCGTGCGTCTTAAAAATTGTCATAAACTGGATGTTATGCCAAATATCTGAATAAAAAGAAATATACTTTTACTCGTTACGCAGGTTCATATTATAATAAATAACATAATATTCAAATCAGCCAATATAGTTTTATCAAGAAGAGGAGATATAAAAATGAAAGTGTTGTTTTATTATTATACTGTCTCATCATCTTAGAAAATTATCAAACAGGCATGTCAAGGTTAACGATAACAAGATACTCGTATGCAAATGTGTCCGTTTAAATGAAATTACTCGTGTGATTCATCAAAAACTAGTTTTCTGAAGTATATACATGAAAAGATGGTTTCCAATGCAGTAGTAAACGATCAAAGATTTGTGTTGGAATACAGATTTTATTAGTTCTTCAATAACTTAAAAAGTTATGGTTGATATTCAGTTTTCTAAGCTAAAATGGAAGATGCTTAATTCAAACAAGTCAAATAAGGTGTTATAGTCAAAAACTAGCAAAGTATTTATCATTAAATATAATAATAAATAAATAAATTATTAAAGATAAAGACACACTGATAAATACACTGATAGGAACACTTGTAGGCAAACTTGGAGACTTATAAGTAAACTTAATACTAAAGCCATAGAAGTTTAATAATGTGAATTAATTGATCATCGCATGATTAATGATTTATTGATCAAGAATGTTCATTATTAGTTATTAAAACATCGCTTGGGCGCAGTTACAGTTGGATGAAAATTGTTGAATATACGTACAGAGATTGTACAGAAACTACGAGTACGTAGGTATTTACGAAAACATCACTTGCACATTCGATCACTACATTCTTATTCCATACATCATACATCTCTAGTTATACAGTAAAGGGGGGAGTGGTGACTGGCGTACGTGTTCTCTGACACATACAATTTGGATGACTTCCAAAAAGGAGGGGATTTTGTATCTCGTATGTTTATTACTGCATCAAGAGCAACACTTGAAGTGTGAAAGTATCAAGCGTATAGTTATGGTGTTGATCTGAATTACATTCACTGCTCTATAGTGAATTTGTAAATTATGTTGAATAGTTAAGTACTACTAAAGTATATGTATAATGCCCTTTCCAGAAATATCCAGGGTCAGGTGACTACTGACTCATAACACAAAAACCCTTGAGAATATATTGCACGCGAAAATAATTACATAATTTGAAGATGAACCCATACTACGTACTCAATTACAGTAATGACCATTTTGATCAAACCTTTTTCTTACTGCATAATTCTGGAAAACTCAGTTTTTAACTCAGTTAGTTCATTTCTCTGATATATTCTTCCGCGACGCTGCATGTCGCACCCACCAACGTATTCGTAAACACACAAATCAAGTCAGTAGGTATATCACCTCGATACGAGTAGAATAATTTTCGACGCATAGGCATAGGCAGTTGGTACTCGTATACGTATAGTCTGGAAATGCTAAACTCAATTTACACCGCGGCGGAATTGAATGGAATGGAAGCGTCAATTGCGCCTCATGACGCGAGAATTCGCTGGAATGCTTGAGTATTCCAGCAAATTGTTTCCTAAACGAATGACACTGTACTGCTGTGACCGACCCAACGGTCAACCGACTCCGTAAATTGAACCTTGACCACAGGAAAGATGATTAAAAGAAATAGCGACCCTAGCGCTGAGACAAAAAAGTGCAATTTAGTTCGCAATAGCGCCCGGCCTCGCCTCCGCAAACAGCACGCAACAAACGCAAAGTTGTGGTCTCTTTCTATCGCGTAACTTTATCTCATTCGACGTACTAAGGATACGAGCAAAGTAGCCGGCGCGCGGTGGCCGTTTAAAATTAGCACCTGCGTCGAGACGGCTACCTGTAGTTTTTTCGATCACGTGATAAGTGAACTTGGCCTGCCTTGTCTAAGAACACAGCTGCAACTTACCCAAGGTCCATGGGCGGGCAGTTGTCGGCGACTATATCGCGCGGGTCCTTCAGGAACACCACGATCACGGAGATATTGTCCTCGGAACCGTCCCTCTTCGCCTGCCGTACCAGATTCTTGGGCACCGCCTTCAAGTCATCTGTGCGGACAAAAAATAATACATTTAAAACATTTTCGTATCACACAAAGTATATATATACTACTAAACCACGCAGGCTCTGCGATGGCAATAGCTTATTCACAATAGGCTTACGCTAGAGGAGTCGTCCCTGATTAGTAAAAGCAAGTTACAAATCAGGAGTCCAAAAATGTGGTACTGATGGGATAGTTATGTAACATGATGATATTATGGCTACTGTCCGTGAACCACGTCCTAGATTATGGCCACTATCGCAGTATCATCGTGATCACGAACCAGGATGGGACCGCGATAGTGCAGGACATAAATTTCAGGATGAGATATTATTTAGCTTATGAGATACGACTTATACATTTATACGAGCATAAATACTTAGAACCAAACTGAATTTGTGCTCCCTACATGTCTTAGTTTATGTACCTATTCTGATAACTAAAATTCATACGACATCGAAAAACGTTTATGGGCAACGTTACCCAACGCTATTATTTATCCTTAAAACGTAGAAGTGTCATCTGGGGCGAAGTGTTGTTGCGAAGTCTATTATGTCTGCAATTAGTTGTGGCACAATGGTGAATAGAGCGGACGGATATGGAGCAACGATGTTTGTTTCCATTTGCCACAGCTTGAGCTGTAAGGATGTCCTTGTTGAGTCTCAAGCTTGGCGCGTGAGTCACAACAGTCACTTTTGTGGCGCACACATACCAACCATGCGTAGAACATCTCTCAACTCGGTAACCTATAGTCCTATGCCTATAGGCCGTTATTTTCTCCGAGCTATTAATCCAACTTTGTTCACGTATCGAAGTTGGCCAGCAGTCAGCATTGTAGAACTCTTATAAGGCGGGCTTTGAACAAAACACACATACTTAGTGCGCCCGTTTCGCTGAGCGCTGTCGACACGGTTTAGTTTTGAAATTCTGCAGAAAAGTACTGCGTGCGATTTCGTTTAATTTATATGGCTTTCGCGTGAAATTTCGCCTTTATTTTAAGGTCAAAACGCGACATCGTCACATTAGCAGGCGATGTTTGATGAACATTTTGTAATTACGTTCAGTCGCGTGGTGTTAGGCAAACACTCCCTGGGCGAACACACCCTACATTTGTTGCTTATTAATTATCTACTATCTGGAAATATTATCCTTGGTGTTTGACTTTGTCAAAAACGAAGTTCACAGCTCGCTTGTCGCTATGTAGGCAGTAGCCACGGTGAGTAGATACACGCCTTGACTTTGCCCGCTATTTCGGGGCGCGGTCAACGCCACCGCCCTTTGCTTTTTTACCCTGTTTGGTCTGGCTCGAAGCCAACCGCGCCTTGTCTCTTAATAGTAAAGACATGCCTCAGATTATTAAAATAATATATGGCATTTATTTCAGGAAACATTAATTTGATTTAGGAATGCTCATGACTGAAAATCTATTTACTTAGAAAACAAGAAAAGCTACAAAAAATGTATATCCCCCCATCGGTTTCCCAGACACTAATACACTTCTTATAAGGAAAATGGGTAGAATTAAACTTCAACTTAATGAACGTAGTACATCTTCATGGAGTTGCAATAACGAAAAAGAAGCAAAAGATCGATATTAATAACCAGTAAACAGAAACGAGATTGGAATTACCTAACGCTATCAAAAGGGCATCACCTAGCGACGTGTCGTAAATACAAGATGTGTAAGTACGATAATGCGATGGTGCGGTGGTGAGTGGTGAGTGGTGATTACTACAGCGATTACTGTGGTACGGCGGCCCACCTAACGGTGATACGGGCGGAATGCGCCGCCGGCCATTGTTCCTACTGCTGAGCAAAAACGGATCACGACCCGTCAGCGCATACTAAGCTATAGCTACATAATACGGTGTACACCTGTCTTGTAAGTTTTAGGCCGCGATTAGGAAAGAATAGCACGATTTTAAAGGTACAAAGAGATCGAGAACTTTAAAGTGCAGATTACTTATTAGAAATAGGTATATCAAACAACAACACAACACATTCTTGATTGGTGCTATTAGTTACTTATTTACAAATAGACCTGGCAGAATAATTCGAAAGGACTTGCTCAGGAGCAGCAGATGTTTTTACATTAAATAGTAAATACATAAAACTATGAAATGTTTCGTTGAAAAATGGGATTCACCTGAGATACGCCTTTCATTACAGGGAATTTAAAAGACTTCATCGAATGCAAGAAACTTGCTGATTGCTGAGGAAATGCAGGTCTCGAATGGAATTGAGAGGCGAAAAAGGGGATGCCGAGAGGGCGGGCAGGGATCAAGTGCAATTTTGCAGCAAGCTCCTTCGGGCCGGTGCAACCTACAGCGACCGTAAGATTGAGTTTGTGTATACTGTGTAGTATATAACTATTAACTAGCCGTGATATGAGACGCTGGGATTTATCGCATGCAGTGCTTATATGTAGGGATTAAATCAATACGTTGTGTAGGTACGGAGTTACGACTGTAACAGAAGAATTTTGACGGTTTCTTCAATACGTTCATAAATCGTGTAACATTAAATTTTATGAAGCATGGGAAGAATACTAATTCCGCAAAAACAATGATGATGAATATCGTGATACATAAAGTATGAACTGGATGAAGTAAAACTTACCGGAACTGTAGGATTTCGCCAGTAAAATTGCAATCTTAAAATGATAAAGATACGGTTATTTATATAGAGCCATTGATTTATAAACTAAGGATTTCGGGCCAGCGCTAAAAAGTGTTCGAACTAAATGAAATCCAAAACGCGAAAAGAGTTCCAATCGCACATAAGCAAAATTAGGCTGTATAATAATGGTTTAAGACATAAATTACAATGTTTTAATTTGGTTATAAAAATATACATGTACCCTCGTTTATGTAGGTTTTCTTGGGACACTTTTTGTGAATTTTGTATTACACCCGCGGTCCATAGATTTATATGCCAATGTATAGAGCTTTCTTTTACGACTATGATAAGATGTTATTGAAATAAAGATTGTAATTTGTTACATACAAATTCTTTTGCACATGTAACAGCAATAAATTGAATCAATATTTAGTATATTACAGCGAGATAAGACAAAAGCAATCCTCGAAATGTATCATAAATATTTATAAATGGGCCTCATAAATATTTACAAATGGGGCAGATTGAAGGTAGAACCACTATTTAATAACTTTCTAGCTGTCTAGTCTAGCTTTAGTCTGTAGACTATATATACTTTGTACCCTTGGAACACAGAATAAAACCAGATTTTTTCTTCCATTTATGTCTATTTCACGAGGCCACACATAAAATTTTGTATTCGGTCTATGTGTGAGTGAGAAGGGGAGGCTTCATACTGTAGCGTTAGTTTGGGGAGATTTCCCACACTACTGCAGGTTCCACTCTCGACCTCCGGTTCAACTGAACATAGAATTTCATCCTTGTTAAGTTTACGTCGCCGCTAGCAATACTTTTCAGCAGACGTATCAAATAGACGGCATATTTCCATTTACAAAAATCTAAAACCAAAAAGTTTGCGGTATACAGTGTCCATGCCATGCGAATTCCAGCTAAATGGTTTCAATGCAACAAACAAGATTAAAGTCGGATTAGAGAGATTGTGACGCAAAGACGGCTTTGCGGAGAATTCAAATTCAAATGTTAATCTCATTCTAGATGTAGAACATTTCGATGCAGTCGTAAATAAAATAAGTATCCATCACAATTAATATGGCTTCATTTTTGATATGCCGTTAGCTTTGAGAGAGTTATATTTTTTGATTCTCCGTCTTATTTCAAACGGTAAAATATCCACCGCTTATTCGACAGATTAACCCTGAAAATTTTGTTCTTAGGATCATGTCCCCGAAAACTGAAAAGCATAATTAATTGTTTAAAACCAACTTGTTACTGAGGCAAGTTTCGTGCTCGAATTCTAACCATTGAGTTTCCTCGTGTCAAGATCGTTCTAGTGACACTAAATTCTCGTACCTATCTGCAAAATAAATGCATCGTCATCGGAAATATAGATATTTCAATCCACGATGATCGGTTGGATGGAACTGGTATAAAATTCAGTCTCTCACACACACACACACACACACACACACTCACACACACACACAAACTAGTAAAGATTTTAATAAAACAAGAATGTGTTTAAACTAAGTCATATATTATGATTGAAACAGATGTGATTAACCAAAACTCCTAACAAGTCGAAGTAAAGAAGTACCTATCTACATAAGGATATTACAGATGCGCTGTAAGCAATATCTGTCGCTTAGTATGAAAGAGCTCCAACCATAGATGGCAGCGTTAATTAAACCATTGTGTACGCAAATAAGCATCTGAACCGTGAAAGCGCCGAGGGGCTGATATTTACAGACACATTATCGTAGGAAAACAAACTCGCTACTGCCACTTAAGCCCAGCCGTCTGCTGTCTGCGGGCGACTAGCATCTAAGGGAACGACTCCACGAGCGAAACTATCGCAATGATTACGCTAATATTACGCGACTTTTACTTAACCTTATCTGCAAGCCAAGTTCATTTTATCTGCAACAAAATAACAGACATACCCTGTTCAGCTGATGGTGTTCTGTGGAATCTATAAGAATTACAATGAAATAACAAAATAACAGACATACCCTGTTCAGCTGATGGTGTTCTGTGGAATCTATAAGAATTACAATGAAATAACAAAATAACAGACATACCCTGTTCAGCTGATGGTGTTCTGTGGAATCTATAAGAATTACAATGAAATATGGAATGAAATATTTCTCTCATCTCTGATGCTGAAAGAATTGATACCGCCAAAGAAAACAAAAATTGCTAAAAAGCATCCTCTTAGAGTAGGTGAAAACATTAAGACATGGGCACCCTCAAAAATGAACGCAAAACGAAAAAATAAGATGATAGTCGTCGTATTGTGACTCATTTGGATACTATTGAATTAGATTAACGCGGCAAGACTATCGCCGCGATAAACTCATCAGTGTATTTAGCGCCTAATGAGGCTTGAGACACTTTACAAATAAAGGACATCTTATACAAGCTTTCTTAAGAGCAGATATCTAATACCTAGTTGCGTAATTCCATTAGACTCCGACAAGGGACAGCATTCGATTATGCTTCGATCTAGAAGATCGAAGCATAATCGAATGCTGTCCCTGTAAATTGAATCATCTAGTACCTTTAAAGCAGTGTTTAGCAAACCTAGAGTTTTAGTATGGACTGAAAGCTCTTTCAAAAGTTTACTACGAGCAGGGATTGCATCAAACTTAAACACTATACCTTTGTTCACTTACACCGTTGTATCTTGCCCGAATAAAGTACAAGAAGTTTTGATAATTAGCAGGTATTAACTTTAATCTGTGGTAATAATACGATATCAATCTTATTTATCTGTTGTGCAACCAGCAATTTATTTCCATATATACAGATCATCATTTCAGATTTCGGATCGTTCCCATTTGTTAGTATTATAAATAATACCTTGAGTTATTTAGGTCAGGAGTACTTGCTTTAATCATACCCGTTGTCTTTAATTTAAGATTTGGCTAGAAATCAATAATATTGCCTAAATAAAATCAAACGGTATTTTAGTCTTTCACAATAATTAGGGCATGTTTCGTCGAGTACTAACTACCTAACTAGAGGTGAATCTAGCTAGAGTATGTAGAGTCCATCTACAAAATTGTCCTACAAAACAAAAATGTCCTGAAAAATCTGATTTCTGAAGAATAAGAAACACTTTATTGCATCCACGCACAATAACATATAAAAAGATACACAGAACAAAGAAAAAAAGATAATAGTGATGGTATGCAAAGGCGGCCTTATCGCTGTAAGCGATCTCGGCCAGGCAACCTTTATGATTTCTGAAGTTGACGAATAGTGGGCTATCGTCCGCTCATTATAAAGTGGTAATTCCCGTACATGTAGGTATGTATCTTCATCACGTGGTCGCTAATTGATCGGCGTGAGCGCCGCAGGAGCAGAGGGCACGGGAGAGTTATACGAAGCACAAGCGGGAATTCTCTAATTAACTCCCATAGCAAGCTGCGCTGCGCCAATCCGATTGGTCCCTGTAATTGGAAGGTTGCCTGCACTGTCTGCTGCTTTTCAATTTGGCACTGTGCAATCGTTTCCTGGAGTTTCAATTTCAATATTGTAACTATTTCAGCATAACATGAAATGGGAAGTTGAAGAGTAATATTTTTATTCAGATGTACAATTAGTGAAATATTTCATTGTGTTCTAGAGGCGTGAAACATACTTTCATGCATTAAGAATGAGAGGCAACAATCATCATTTCAAAATTAGATTTCATTTTATAAACTTAATATTTTCATTCCCAAGACATTTCTTGGCCCAGAAGAAAGCTTCTAGTAAAAGATTTACAAACTTGCACAAACATCAAGTTTGGAGGTCATGAGTCTATTCAACTTCGTTCGACAATAGGTGAACTGAGCAGATATTAAAAATTCCTGCCTTTGATGAAATTAAAGAATCCGTACGGTACTCTGAAATTTTCAGATTTGCGTTCGCCTAGATTGCGTTTTGTAGAAAGCGTAGATAAAAATGCAGTCTACTTTTAGATCCGTTAAAGTTCTAAAGCTCTGATTCAAATACTACCTGTCCACTTAAAATAAGAACGCGGCGTCGGTTGTTACGTGAACTCGCTGATCTCACAGTTTAACAATGTGACACATCAACAATGGCCAGCTTCCACAACGCTAAGCCGGCCCGAATTACACCAGAATTGAATACCGCGTGAAAGATGAGAATCAGGCCAAAATGGATGTGTGTTCCGGGAAACGTTTAACAGCTGTAAACAATAGTTTGGTCAAATGCATATCAAACAAACGCAGCGGACTCGGATGTACTCGATGAAAATACCATCTTTTTCATTAAAGCAAATATTACAATTTATATGAATGATATGGAATTAATCTTACACATAGGAAGCTAGAAAGTAAAAAAAGTTAAATGTACAGCTTTTCTACTAACACCTATTAAAATTTTGAACAACACCTTTAAATAATTTGATTGCCTTAAAGGATCTGTGCAAAAGTTTCAATTAAATTTTTCAAAATTAACCTCAAAACTATTTTTTCTTTCATTCGAGTTTAGATTTTTAACTGTTGAATATTTCCATGTGGGGCCATGGAATTTAAATTATAATTCAGTTTGTCTCGCCATCGATCGCGCCTCGCAAGTCTGCTCATGCGTTGTGAGTTTGTGACAGTCATGGTGGTGGGTATAGGGTGTGCTCCAACTAGGAATGCTAAAGTTAGTCCGTAGACGTCTTGAGGAGGCAACTTTAAGGATCTTTTAAAGCTTCTTTGCATTAAATTTTCACGTCTGCCTTGTACAAAACTCATTATTTTCTTTCTAGGATTATTTGTAGCTTGCATTATTTACAGGGAACCAGGTATAGATCTTTATCACGGTGATATAATTAGTGTACGCTAATTTATGGCAAAAAATGACTTCGAATCAATTTGTTTAGTCCCTTCTTGATACTTAAAACCTTTTACCTCTACCACTTCCACTAACTTCTTCTACCAATCTTCCATTAACTTCTACCACATGTTACTTAAACTCCTTCTTTCTATATTTTGACTTTACCTATTTGCAAAAACTTCTTATTAGCTGTAAGATAATTAGAAGTAAGACTAATCAGTAAGATTTATCTTTAAAAAATATGAATCGTCGTACATCCTCAAAAACCCTAAAATGGGTCACAAATAAGGATACTTTATAAATTTATAGATCAGAAAGATCAGCCGCCTAATTTTAAGCTATCATAGAATTTCATGTACATGCCATATAAAAAATTGGAACACATTCAACACATTATTTGCCAATTCACTGAGTGAATCTGCTAGGAATGGCGTTCGTGTCCTAGTAAAGAACAAAAGCGCTCTCCAGACAAGATACGACCCAGACAAGAGTTGTGCCGCCCTATTATCCTAATGCTCACTCCACTTGGCACTTGGCGGCGACTTTTAGTGCGACAAATCACGCCTACCTTTATATGCAAAACTTGGAAACCCACGCAACAAGTGCTCCGCTACATTCTTGTCGTAAACAAGCGCACTTAGGCCTTGTTTGTTATTCGTGTGCACGATATTTCGCATGAAAGAGTTTTATTGCAGGACAGGTTTTATGCATTTTTTTTGCAGACATGTTAGTGTTACAAAGAAAAGAAGTAGTGATTTTCGTGTTTTTTTTTTCACAGTTCTACTCAACTTGAGGTCTGTAATTAGAAAAAAACCACTTAGAAAAAAACCATTTCGTACACTGTACCAGATTATAAAGTAGGTATCATAAAAGATTTTTAAATAATATATACTCTGAAGCGTAAATACTTATCTGAATAAAGAAAGATACTTACAAAAAAACACGTAGAAATAATAATTTAGACACTAAAATAGACATTTATGAAATTCTGTTCACATTATATTGTAGTCTGTAGACATATGTGGTAGGACGAATGCACATTGCTCATGCCGATTTGTTAGCTGATAACGGATAGGTACCTACGCCAAACTCAAAACGATAACTTCCAAAAACTAAAACAAGTCATTGCGATCGATAAGTAGATAAGTATTATTGGAAATGCATTACAAACAGCTGCCAGTATCAAGAGTTATCTACTTGATATTGGAGCTAATCTTTATTGCTAACAACGGTTCTACAGTCTATAAAGTACCAAGTGCAATTTGTATAGAGACATCGCGGTGTTTAATAAAATGCATATCACCGACATAAATGCAATATCGCTCGTTCATTTAGCCGATAGCGTAGCTTAAAAGGCACTGATGCGAACATATCAGCAAGTTAAAAAGTTGCTCGTTAGTTTCACAATATACATAAAACATAAAATATTGTTGGCGGTGATACTAAAAAACCAATATCAATACATATCAACAAATAGATTTCTCATGAATATAACATAATATAATAATCTATCAGTTGCTATCGTCTAGAAAAGTTATAGCGTATTTCAGCAGGGTTTAAACAGCTGAGTGGCCGGGATTCGGAAAACCAAACCACGTTCAATTCCTTGGAGAAATGCTGCACATACACAAAGTACTATTATTTATAGACATACGAGCAGTTTGGCCTATATTCTACTTGTCCTATAATCGGATAGAAGTGGAAACCACATACGCGTTTAATATGTGAGGAATGCCATTCTTGATATGTGACGCATGTCAGGCGTCAGCGCAGCGCAGAGTTCAATTACTCGATGTGGGAAAATGATATTATAATAGCCTGTTACGTTACGCATGCCTCTAACCTATATAACAATATCACATCACAAGTATAAAACTGTCTTCCACAGAAATGTGTACGAATGCCGGGAAAGAAATAACTACGATGTAGGGTCCAGCGACGCAACCTTTGGTGAAACTCATATCTCTAAATTTCTCCAACGTCTATAGCTTTTGATGGTAAATTTTGCAAAACAATCGCTTCAGTCGATGGACATTCATCTGCTGGATATAGGTTTTCCGAATGCATCTCCAATCTATCTCTATCCACGGTTTTGCGCTACTCGGATCCAGCTGTTCCTTGCGAGTCCCAGTGCCATCAATCCACCCGATTGGAAGATCGTCAACCATCCGAGAACCCAACTTCTATGTTCCACTTTAGCTTTGTATGTAGGTTAACTTAGGCCGTTTTTCCACCGCAGCCATCATCGGAATCTGCCGTCATCGGGATTTAAGAACAAGAAGAAGGCGTTGAAGTAGCGGTCCTAAATTAATAACTATGGCCGTGTGTCCACATCGCGCCCGTATATTATCATGTTGGTGTAGAGCTAGAAATAGTCTCGCGGTGGACAAACCGCCTTATATTTAGCTTGGTTATATTGTTAAAGGTCACAGATTGACAGCATATCGTCGCTGAGTGGCCAGGTACAGAGTACTCAAATAAGGTTTGACGGCAGCCTAATGACTTGAGTGAAAACGGCGCGGTACACGTGGCACCGAATCACGGCCAGCGACCTCTGTTCGCTAGACGAATCGAAATTACAGCGTTAGATAATTCATAGCACAGCCGAGGTTATCTGCAGTCTGTACTGTGTGTCACAGCTATACGTGATTCACGCATGCTCGCTGCGAAATTGGTAGTCCTAACGAACTTGCTCGCGTCATACTCTGGCTGAGTAGTATTTAGTTTTATAGGCTTGTTTACGGAGTTAAAATAGCTGGTATGATAAATAAGTTCTTAGGAAAATTGTTTTCAGTTTACCTCTTATAAAGTTGGAATTGTTTATTTACTTTTATTCACATGGAAGATAATATACAAACTGGAATGAATAAAATAGACATTTGTATAAAAAACCTCAATTGAAAGATCGATAGAGATATATGGAAAATTTGAGGCACGCAGTTCGCACTTTTGTTAAAAAAATCTTAAGACTAACACAGTTCATGGTCGTTCAACAGCATACTCGTAGCGCGTTCGTAAATACTAATTACATAGGTACTAAGAATAATGACGTACAGGCTATCAAGGATCTATCTATATAATACTATAACTCCTCTAGCAAGTTAGCAACGACCTCAATTTAAATTTAACAAAGTTTTACAAATATCCTGAGATACAATGTGAGTGTGTATAGTTGGTGTGTGAAAAAGTTAAAAAGATTTTATTTTTATATCTTACAGACATGATCTTTGAGCGCAATGTCGAACTTTTTGAATATTTTACTCAGGTTACGTCTAGGTTCTTTTTCCTGGCTCACATATTGGGCCATTTCATATTTAAATCTAAGTCGTACTATCGCTATGCATTCGTAATTGCATCCCGTATTTGCTATTTGCTATATACTCGTAACTACGCGTCGCAGGGTTGTTGGGTATATAATATGCTATGCGCAATGCGATATTTGATTTGGCAGATGAGTCTGACCCGACCGAATCAATCAGAACTGCTATTTCCGAATACACGATACATCCGATTAACTATTTGCTAATTGGAGAGCTTGATTGCAGCGCTGAAGGAAATATGAAAAGTGATTCAGCTGTGGAATTATCCTGTAGTGGGTATACGTCATGGAGGTGAATCTACCAAGTGTTTCAAGATAAACTGTTATTTGTAATAAGTTTGTTATTCTCTAATTAAGTCGGGTTTTAATTTTGAAAATCCCTATTTTGGAACTTTCATAAAAAGTGGAAAAATCGCTATTTGAACCACGACCAAGACCGTAAAAATTACTGCAAAATGCATATAATAATACAACACTATGTCAATATAACTTGGCCACATTCCAACTCGGACATTGAAAAAAGTTCTGTCGCTATGAATGACGTAAGAAAAACATTATGAACGCGGAGATCTTTTTGCGCCTGTGCCTGCTCTTTTAATAACTTAGCTTTTTTAATACTCGTTAACCGATTTTTTATAGAAATGCAAGCAACGTTAGTTCCTAACGTTGTTCCTACTTCAAAACTCATTAAAAAGCGCTGGCTGCTGCGCTACGGATTAAAAACTTTGCCATTAATACATTATACCTACGATCATAAACTTGCACATACATACCAGAATGATTTCTTCATTTGCGTTACGTGCAATACCTAGTTGAAAAGGATAATAATTTAGAACTCGTAATAGTAGAAGACAAAAAATAGTACATTGTGATACAAGGGTGTAAAGTATTGCAAACTCGTGACATTAAAAACCCTCGCCTTCGGCTCGGGCTTGTTGAATGACAGCTCGTTTGCAAAAACCTACCTACTCACGCGTGTATCACACGACGTGTTGTGGGAATTTATACAATTACTATGTATAGTCGCGGAATGAAAAGGTTCGTCGCCTTAGTGTCGATTTTCGCTGGCACTAGTTCTGCAAGATTCTATAATGTCAACATACCAAAACAATCGACTAGTGCAAACGAATCTGTTTGAAAATTGACGAACCTTTTCGTTCCCTTACTGTACAATTACTTATGTAAGGGAAAGCAAACACCCCAGCAAAGAGTATAAATCAATCTCGAGGAACATAGGTCGTAAAGATAGATGCGACGTCTTCTAATTTACTGCTGCAGGTGGTCACAGCAAGACGCTCAAGAGGCATTACCCAGTGTAGACTAGCTATCGTGTCGTGGATCTGCAAGCACTCGGAGCATCACGAAGAGAATCGTGAGAGAGAGCACAGTTAGCTGATAAAGTGTACCGGACAAGCAAGCCGCTGTCTGTGTCTGTGGTCTGTGTCCCGATAACTACACGACTATTACAATTAATTACTATCTTGTTTAAGCTCAAATTAAGGAAAATAGGAACACTGAACATATTTAGTTTAAACTTGGTTTTAGTTCAGGTTTTTACGTCTTTTGCGTTCTTATTATTATGATTTTACTAGCTGTTGCCCACGGCTCCGCCCGCGCCCGCGTGAATTTCGGCTATACGCTAATCCCTTGGGACAATGGATTTTTCCGGGATAAAAAGTATGTGTTAATGTGCTAAAATGTGTAAAAAGCTATGTATTAGTACGGGTTATATGTTCCAAATTTCAGCCAAATCGGTTCTGTAGTTGCGGCGTTTGCGGCGTGAAAGAGTAACAAAGATCCATCCATCCATACTTACAAACTTCCGCGTTGATATATTAGTAGGATAGAATAAGATAGGACTAACAAACTTTGCATATCCTTTAAGGATGTCATAGTCCATAGATAGTGTGATGTAAAAGATGTCATGTAAATAATATCTTCACCTATGGGGCCAGGAAGCGCGCATAGAGATAATTCCCTCTACTTTTGTCGCTCTCTTTTTTCTTTCTAAGCCATATAGATAGACAGAGAAAAGTGATCGAAAAAAGTAGAGAGTTTTACCTCTACATGAGCACGTAGAGATAATTCTCTCTACTTTTGTCTGCATATAGGCTGTTTTTTAGAAATTTTCAAACAGTTACAGTTATGGTTCAAACTTCAAACGTTTTACGATTTCAAAGAGGTATTTTAAACGGTGCAGCGGCGGCTCTACATTTATGAAACTGAAAGAACTGTAGTTTTTTCATAAGTGTTCCTGAAGTGCCGTTTCACTTTGGTACTTTTGAGTGCACAAACAAAAGCCAACCTTGTTATACCTTAAGGTAAATAGGTCAAGCGTGTGCGCGATAAAAATAATAATTCATAGAAATGACACGAACAATACGAGTAAGTTGGTCAGGCTTGCTTGTACCTAAACTACCTCCGTATTATACAATCTTTTTGAAAAATATTTACTCTTCACCAAATACTGAACGTAGGTATTGGTCCGTAAAAGAACAACAATTGTTTCATGTAGGTGTACTGGCAGCATGTTAGGTAACAGATTATTTGGGGCTTAGATTCAACACACAAGTCAAGTCAATAAAAAACCCAAATTTTTAATTAACCCTAAATTGTTGAAATTCGTTAATTTTCGCCAATATGTCTTATGTATGTATAGTGCATTCACCGCGAAGATACGCCCCACTCTTTCATGACTCTTTCCTTCCGAATCGCATGAAACAAATACGTGATTGTAGTGGAGTGGAGCGCGTTTTCGTGGATTGAACGCACTATACATTATTTGTGAGAACATTTTGGCGTTGAAAGATCCGTTTCATTCGTCATAAAAGTATGAACACAAGTGAAATTCAACAGAGAGAACGTTTAGGATACGCTGGTCTAGGACACGAGGGCGTTAGGCACAATGCAGTTCCTCACATGAGCACTCCGGAGTCTCGAGTCGGCACAACGCCCCGCGCCGGCCCACATCGCGGCCGCGTGACTCACCGGCGCCCGCGCAGCATACGGGCTTGTTTACAATTGACACGATTAATGACACACCGAAACCGGCTCTCACTCTGCCATCGCTGCGATTTCTCACAATCGCTTATCCGATCTGCGTTCATGCGTTTCGCAATATCCATATCCACATAGAGCTTTCCCTGAAAATCGGGCTACGAGGCGCGTAGTGCGTAGCACTATCGTAGCTCCGTAAAATAAACAGCCTGTAGACAAAGTGACATTCTATTAGCGATGTTGCGAATAGAAAAGTCCAAAATGTATGGGATTGACATTAGCTGACGCTATGGTTTATCGTTAGTGTTAGAATATGACTTTGTCTAGGACCCAAGTTCCGTTAGTCACGTATAGAGGTTTTTAAATACGTTTATGACGTCTCAAGGACCTAAAATTATTTCTTTAATATAGAAGTAATGAAGCAATTTCTTGCTTTTCGTTTGCTGAAATAAAAAATCGTTTGGAATTTTAATAAAATTGTACTCATGAGTTTTCAGTTCATGAATGTAGAAAAGTTTAACGACAACAACAAAATATTCTCGATCGCTTTAATTTAAAAGAGAAAATAAAACACAAGCCTCTCGTTAAAAGCGCTCGCACAACGGAACAAGCTCTGTTAACAACAAGTCCACACCACATCTATCACAGTGTTCACATACCTCTTGCGCCTCTAGACACAATTATCGCATTCACTACAGTCATTACAAACAATCTGCTGTGCCATTTCATATACAAATCACTCCATTACATTACAGCTTTACAGCCGTTGGAAAGTCGAGAGTAATTTATATTATATACGTGACAATAGCGATACAAATATAAAACGCCTGGCGATAGAACAGGCTATTAGTAATCAATGTCTCAATTTTTAAACAGTGTGCATACTCGAGGTGCGTTAACGGTTCATTGGAGCACAAGCTATGCTCGTAAAGTACGATCAAGCGAAACAATGTTATGAAGGCGGGCAGGTAAATTAGTTGCACACAACAAATTACATACGAGTAGGTTGATAACCTGATAGCCGATACCGAAGCGTTCGAAGTTTATTACGTGTTGAATGTTGATGTTGAGTAACGGCTCAATGGCGTCGATGTTGAGAAACTTATTGTACAGAACGCTTTCCTCCCATCTCAGATGATTCACAGTCGTTTGTGTTGAGCTTGTAATAGCCATTCCTAACGAAGCGTACACTCCATGAGGTACGAAAGCTAGAGCATTATCATCACTCAAAAATATTGTAATGGGAACAGTTTTTCTACTTAAACGTAATACTTACGTTATTAATACTAAAAGCTCGTTCTGAGATTGTTTACAGTCACGTTTTTAACTCATCGTGTAGTCTTTTATAAAATATCCAAACACGAAAAAAGCATTCAGGAGCAAAAAGGCTTTAGGTCAACTAGCAGATGAGTTTAGAAGTCTAATGTACTATGGGTAAACAGTGTCAACACAAAACATTGCTCCAATAAATTAACAAATGAATTAAGTATTATAATACAAAGAGATAAATAGAAAAAGTTTTTAAATTTTCTAAGTCATACAACGGAATTATGATGACCTTGAAATATTGCCGCAAAATTCTTGGTGCATTAGCTGAACTCATTTGTGAAATGGGAATTTGCGCAAGGGACGAAGAGAGGTCAACATTATGCTGTGTCTTAAATATGGAAATTAGAATCTTTACTAACTGTGTCAAGTTATTAAACGTAAGAGGAAAATTATAATATGAAATTTTGTGTGACACGAAGTGAGGAAAATTTCTGAGGTCAAGTTATATTTATGAACTGACTCAGCGATCAAGGATCGAGGTCATCCGGTGGCAGGACCACTCAAGGACAAAATAAGTTATTAAAATGTCTGAATAAACTAAACTTTGTTCAAGGATAGCGCATGAAAATAAAGAGATTTTGTAATATGAGATAACAGATCAAATCGTTCTAGAACCACTATTTTGAAGTTTTCGGGAACATAGTTTGTAATAATATATATAGTTTTTTCAGTTCTAAATTCTAATACATTGGGCTATCCCAGAGCTCTAAGATGTAGGTAAATATGTTTACATTATACGGTATATAGTATATATACCGTATAGATAGTTTTATAGACCTCGTGAACTAGAAAAGATCAAATCGTTCTAACCATCTGTTTTGAGTTTTCGGGAACTTGTAATTCTAGGCGAAACACATACTACTTCGGGAACATATTATTTGTAGCACTATACAAAGTTTTTTCATTTCTCATACATTGGACTATCTCACAGAAATGTAAATTTGTTTACGCTATACGGTAGACAGGCAGTTTTATAGACCTCGTAAATAACATTTAACTATGTATCAGCTAACCTCTATGCCACCGGATCGATCAACTTTTCCCGCAGTGTTTAAACGTTTAAGGTACTAAAAATGTTGGACCAAATGTAGGAAACATAAAATACAATCAACTTAAACAAACATAAAACAAACAAACAAACAAAGTCAAACACGGAACTATTGCATATAAGGCACACATTCGCATAGCTGCATCAGTCAGACAGCACGCTGTCTGCAAAACTATTGAGTCGAATTTAATCTCAACTCTCAAGAACCGTCTCAAGTTGAGCTTTTATTAGCAAATAGCAAGATAGGGCGTTTCATACACAAGGCGATTCAAATTCAATGACTGCTCAATTATACTTATTGTACCTACGCCAACACTATTTTTGCAATTTTTTTTCTTGTTTTCGACCGATTGGTCTTATCTACAGCTAGTCTTGAGCTCATGACTAAGAGGTAAAGATATACTTTTGGAAAGAAACGTGGATTTTGGTGCTTTTCAAATACTGTCATTTCACAAAAACTATTACAAACGCCTTACCTAAAAATGAACGCCCCTCCACGTGTAACGCGAACACTAACACGTTGAAATAATAATGTAGTGGAGGGGCGTTCGTTTTTATTTAATTAAACGATGTCTAAAAAGCAATATGCTTTTCTGTAGACGAGAGCAATATTACAGTAATTTCACCTTTGCTCATAAATTATAAATTAAAACATTCATACCGCCACCCAAGCTACCGAATGTATAATATTGTATGTATTATATTAGTAGTATAACGAATGAGCTACGATATTTAAGTAGCGTGGGAAATTAACAAGTGTTTTCAAAATACTGCCATGAGAGACTCAGAAGTGTAAGCGCAATAACACTCGAGTTTCTTGGAATTCCACGTTTCATGATAAAATAATCGCAGGCGGCGTGATAAGGTATCAAGGTAGAAATAATTATTTATCATAGCAATATCTCGCCGTCCGCGGTGCAATAAAATTCGTCGGCGCAGCGACTTTTCTCGGCAGGCCTGTCGTAAAGCCGGAAAGTGCAACAGAAAGTGTATAACATGCAGACTGCAGTCTATTCCTCCATTTTATACCACCTCGGACAGCAAGATATTGCACCGACTATAGCCTAAAATAAGTAGCTTCGCCAGTTCGGGAGTCGGATGAATTGGAAAGTGCCCGACACTCTTGCGATTAGCAGTTTTCCATTGTTCTAAAACAATCCGTACTTTCTATATAAATGTCTGAAATATCGTACACAGCAAATCTGCGAAACAATTGCACAAGCACATGGTAAATGAATTGTTGTTGTGCGTGTCTGGGGCCGAGGCCGAGAGAAATCGGACGCTGCACAATGACTAGAGGTCAGCCGAATTCAATTCACTTGGGGTCGGAGATGCAATTTATATCTCGTTCTTGTTATTTGAAACTTGACTTAATAATTACCCATCTATAATAAGGAGGGTTACAAAGTACAAGAGACCCCCTCCCCTCCCTTCCATGCTGTATCTCAGAGGTTTTCAATATATAGGTTTGCCACAAAATCTATTTATCTATCAAAATCGGTCAACATTTTCGATTCGCTCATTGAAGCAGTACCGAGTGGCGAGGACCCTTGTCTATCATTCACTATATGTTATGATGAAAGACAATGGTAAACTCCGTGGTGATGATCACTGAATTATAACATAGAGGGTATGGTAACAATAGCATAAAAGAGGAAACCAGGACTTATTATAGAAGAGCTCTTTTTATTTTATCTAATAAATCTAATAACGTCCTAAAGGCAATAATCATTCACTTTCCGAAGATACGAAAGGAGAAGTGTGTGATTAAAATAGATATATTTTTACGCACAGGTTACTACTCGACTACAATCTCAATAACAAGTGAGGAAGCAGCCGAAGATGTTATCGTACTATTTTGTAAGGAATGACTAACCCCTAACGGTTGGTTCACTTAGCATCGCGCTGGAACGCTGAAGTGTGCTAAGCTATAGCACACCGCAAAGATGGTCTTTGCCAGTAGCATGGTAAGCAGCCACAGCAGAAGCCTTCCTCCAGAAAGACAGAAAAACAACAAAGTGCAATACTCGATTACAAACTGGATTATTCGGCACGTATATTAAACAAAGCGCAGGTCGTTCACCCCAAGCGAACGATACATTCAGCCGATAATGTTAATAGTGTTTTAATTCGAAGCGTGTTTTTCCTGCGGTTTTATAAACTACTATTTGTATTTCTGAATTGAAATGCGTATTTGAAACACAGCTGTGCGCAGTGCAGCTTGTAAATAAATGTCCGTGTCCCGAAAATCGATATATACATGAGGAACTCGGTTATAATAATTTAACGAATACAATTATTACAAATGATGTAAAGGTCATATGTCTTGATATGCGAAAAGTGAAAAATAGAGTAAAAATTATAATTCCAAAACTGATCAAATTTTCAAATTGAATAAAACAAAACAAAGATTGGCAGAAGCCACTGTTGTCTAAGAAACAAAGTGTATCAGACTTAATCATTGATCAAATACAGCATGAAGGATCAAAACTAAATGTAGCGGTAAAAGTGAAGTTGTTATACAGCGATGCTCATGTATCATGTACATGATTGTATCCGTGTTACAAAAAATAATTTCGTAGCTGATGAAGTTTTTACTATAGGTGACTTATCAGTGATACTTGTATATCGATCCATATTGGAAATATTAATATTTAGGACTCGACCGGCGCGGCGTGCGTGGGGTTTTTGCTTACCGAACGGTTGAAACAACTGCTCTTATCGGCCTACGCAACTGCATTGCATACCGGTTATCGTTGAATTAAATAAGTATCCAAAGAATACATTGACATTCTTCGCAAATTAACCAGCACAATTTAAAGACTTCATGGTTTGGTTTAAGTGCAAAGAAAACTGAAGAAGACGAAAAAACTAGACAGAGATAGAGAATCTACTAAACGCACTTATGACATGAACGAAAAAATAAAAGTTGATTGAATTTTATTTATTGTTATACTTTTATAGCTAAATTAGTACAGTAATGACAGCTTTTAGAAAATAATAATAATTAGTGTCAATTTTGTTGTACAAACTCTCCAAACTAAAATATAACGCGTCTATAAAAAGTGCTATCCTTTAAAAAATGCTCGCCATAGAAAAGAATAGCGCTAATTTTAGAGACGACAAATTCATTGAGTTAATCCGCAACATTATCATCAAGAAACTAAATCTCTACATAAGGGCAGTAAAATAAACAACTTATGTAAGAAAATTAAAGTCCGTATTTCAAAGTACCACACAGTGCAAGTCCTTAACAATTTATTTTTGTCTTTGTCACTCTCACGGATACGTTGATGGGCGCGACATGCAGCGTCGCGGAAGAATATAACACAAAAACGACTTTTTACCTAATTTCTCTAAAACTAAGCTAGCTATTAAAAATCTGTTTCTCAACGTTTTTAGATATTATTATTACCGACACATTAAAACAAAAAGTACAATTACATCCATTGTAGTTTCGGAAAAAAAGAAGAAAAACTGAGATTTTGGAGCAACTTTTGGGAGAACTTTCTATCGAGAAAATTTTATCTAATCGTGTTTCTGCTTCTCAACGATTTTAGATTAAAGACCCAAAATGCATGACGTATAAATTTAAAAGTAATTGTCTTTATAGTTTTTAAACTAAACTTCACTAAAGATCGCTTAAATACGGCTTCTACGCCGTTAAAAGCTATGAGAATCGCATCTGCGATAGCGAATTACTTTAGCAGCGACATGATTGGCTTTACTAAATAACGTTAAAGTAAAATAGAAACTGAAACGCAGCTGTTATCCGACACTGGTCATAACGATCTCGTTTCAAAGGAGAATTTCTCTCTCGACACACACTTCAGACGCGTGTACAGAAATAACGCGGTTATAAAATTTGATGCGCCCAGTAACACTGCTGCCAGAAATGGAATAAATGACAAAATGGAATCGGAAACTCCAGCTGAGAAGTGCATGGGTGAGGCAGCGACGAAATTGTCATGTTGAATACGGTGTGGGGAGGCGTTTATTTCTGTATATTTCGCGAGAATCAGAGACATCGGTATCTTCCTAATCCAAGAATTATTATGTGTATGTTAAACTAGTTCAACATCTTCGAATCAAAAGCAAGCCTATCTATGAGTTGATTGTTTTAATATAGGAAGTTTGAACTGATGATAATATGAATAAAAGATAAGCAAATGCTGATGATAATATGAATAAAAGATAAGCAAATGATAGGGTTACGATTAACAAAAACATCAGCAAAAATGTCGTTTATCTGCATGTAAAAGAAATTTTAAAACCTTATATTAATATAACCGTTGCATATTAATTAAACCTGTGTGCTGATTCTGTATCGTTCACTTAGTTAGTTAGTAACCCAAACTGGGTTATTAACTAAGAAAACGGAGACAAAACTCCTATTTTTGTATTCTTTTTGTACAAGATAGCAACTAGCATGGTATACTGATATGATACCATATCGACCTAGGTTGGTAATTTGTGCAAAAATAGGATTTTTGCCTTCGTTTTCTTAGTTAATAACCCAGTTAGGGTTACTAACTAACTAAGTGAACGATACAGAATAAGGCCCCTGAAAGATGAATGTATCTGATCTTACAAATAAATTATGATATCTTTCCGAGCGAACTTCTATTAAAGCTATAACTCTAGCAATGCCATATCATAAATCACACACACATTATTGCAATAATGAAACAAACAGCAAACCCCGGGGCAGTGTGCGTAACGTTATGTAATACATATGCAACGAGGCTCGAACAAAAACTGTTCAACGAAAGCTGTCCAGACCAACTGGTAATGCTAAATCTGTTAAATCGATGCCATGTATGGTATCACCATACGCAACGCCAGTGTTCATGCTTCATGGAAATACATAAAAGTTCAGCGCCAGTAAAAGCTCACGACACACTTGACTTTACATACGAATAAACGGTTAAGTAAATAAAAAGGTGCAGTAGGGAGGACGGCGTTAGCGGAGCGTGTTTCATTCCTTAACTTCTCGAGTATAAATCAATTGAAGGTAAAAAAGTAAAAAATATACGTAGCATAAAAATTGCGGAAATGAGACTACGACTCCTACGTTCGTCTAGCTCTAGCCTTCGTATATTTAGAATGCAAACTATTATGATAAGAATCACAGAAAGTAATAATGTTCAAAAATCTCATATTGTCTAAAATCTCGTTTATAAATAGCGAATATTCAAGAGTGGTAAGAAGACAAAATAATGTAAGCAATAGCATAGAATACCATAATAATTGGCAAAGTTAATGATTCAAAGAGTTTGCCGGGGTTTACACGTCAGGTTTATTTGGGGATGGTAACATGCAGCTGCTAAAAATGAGTCAGATCCAGTCGGCGGAGGGTAATGCTACGGGTCAGGAGGATCGCGGAGGCGTGGGCAGACTCGTAGCAGGAACCTGTTTAGGTCATGCAACTCGTGCAGTTCTATTTATATCTCGAGTTCTGCATTCGGCCCACATAAAATCTACTTATATAATGGAACGAGCTATCTCTGACTTAGTTGCCTGAACTCGCATAGGTCTAATAATAATCCCTACAGGTTATCAAGAACTTAGATATTACTGATGGAAAATAAGAACAAATGTTGCTAATTTAATATCCGTTTATTCAGAAATTATCTTAGACAGTTTATTTAAATAATTATAATTTGATTTTGATGAATTAAATAAGACAGTAGTGTAGTATGTATATGTGCGATTCTTACGTGTACTGTGTACATAAATAGCCAAACTACTTGTAGGGTACATTAAAGTCAGTCGTTGTAGGGACAGAAAACCGTCTTAGTAGAATGTCCTTATGTTTTTGAGAAATTTTACGAGCATTCACAAATTTCAATAAAAAAATGTAATCAGCAAGAAAATGGGACATTTTCAGAAATGTTTTGTTTCATGCCAAGACATCCTGTTTTTCATGTTTTTCATAACATTTCAACGAGCAATCAGACAACAGACCAGTGTGCTCATTCTGTATCGTTCACTTAGTTAGTTAGTAACCCAAACTCTGTTATTAACTAAGAAAACAGAGGCAAAAATCCTATTTTGGTATTCTTTTTGTACAAGATAGCAACTAGCATGGTATACTGATATGATACCATACCGACCTAGGTTGGTAATTTGTGCAAAAATAGGATTTTTGCCTTCGTTTTCTTAGTTAATAACCCAGTTAGGGTTACTAACTAACTAAGTGAACGATACAGAATAAGGCCCCTGAACACTGTATTGGGCCGACTTAAGTATGAATACCTCTAAATATGTCAGACATAGAAAAAAAACTTTTCATATACCTTTTATTTTATCCCGTTCTAGTCTTACTAGCTTATAGCAAACACAAAAAAACAGGATAAAGTTTTAAAAAACCTAAGTAATCTGATCTTATCTTAGAATCTTGTAAAATGGGCAACACACCAGGTGCTGATAAAAGTAGATCCAGCCATATAAAAGTAGTTCCAGCAATTTACAAGCCATCAGCGAGCGGAATGCAATAAGACAACCTGGTGTATGGAGCACCGGCCCACAGACTGTAACTCGCTCTAGCTAAAAAACTTCGCGTAGGAGGACTCAAGTTGTTTGCAAATTAAATATTGAAGTAATAAAATAAATACTTGATGTTGCTACAACAAACGAATGAAATCTAACGTTCTTTAAAACAAAATAAGCATAGTTAAGAGAAAAACAGAAATTGAAGGCTTAGTATATAACTAAAATGGATTTATGATGCTAGATGCTGGAAAGGATGTGCAACCTCAAATAACAAGCGACAAAAGAAGACTACAAGTGACAAATGTACAGTGAGAGACATATGAACGTTCATCGGATCAAAATTGATAAAAATCTCTTGTAACATTGTGAGCTTTTATTCCATCTGAGTGCACAAAGACCAATAAAATAAATATGTACTTTCGTACAACCATTGTTTAGAACAACGGATATTACGCTGTCGAAACAACAATCAGCCGGCGCATTGAATGATTACATTTGGGTTAAATTATTTTCAACATACAGATTATAAATTATGGATCCTACACCCACTTGTACATTACTTGTTGAAGCTGTGTAGGTGAGATGCTTAAGAACTTTCTAGATTCCAAATCTAAAATTTATTTTTGACTAGAACCTCTATTACCATTGTCTTATTACGTCTAAACTATAACAAAGTGATTAGAAGTAAGACGAGATCACATTTAATTAAACCGAAATAATATTTTAAATCCGTTTTTTTTTTTGAGCAAAATATTCTTTCATTGGTTTTTGTGTGACAAAACAAATGGTTTAATTGAATTTTCAATCGAACTTAACGTCAGTAAAAAACTATTATCACGTACTTTTCTCGGGAATAATAGAACACGCGTTTGTTTGTTTGTTCATCGTAAAAAGTTCTTTGGACCGAATACGTAAGGTTCAAACTACAGATGTGCTTACTTTAATATGTACAACTCATCCATTCTATGAGCCGTTTTTAGAATTCAACAGACATACGCCGGGCTCACAATAATTACATTAACTTCTTCAAATGAAGCATTCCTTCAATTCCGCCTGTCAGCTTTACGACATTCTCTTTTAGCCACATGTTAAATAAATGGCATCCTATAATAGACAGATACGTCGACTATTTAAATTAGATTGTAAAACAAAACGTACTCACATAATATTCAGGACATTCCCAATACACATCAAACAAACTGTATGTTGTCGTCACCAAAACTAGATTAGTAAAACGTGTAATTAATTTAGTTTACAATCAAAAGGCAGCAAAAAATTTAACTACAAATAAATATGAAATGAGATACTAGTGTCATGATTTTATTTAATCTATGGCTTCCATTGTTGAGACCACAGAATGCTGACCAATCATAGCATTTCCCGCCATTGACATTGACAGCTGTAAAAAAAAAAAAAGATATCTATGATGGAGAGAGGCTGGAGTAGAGCGAATAATTGAGATATTAATTAATTTGAAAGAAAAGCTATATGCTATTGAATTGTAATACCTACTAGAATTTAACAAATGAATGTCAAAGTTATGATGTATAAGCAAACAAGCTGCTTATTTATTAAACGAGATATTGTCACATGAAATAAAGTGTACGAAGTGAACAATGGTATTTAATTTACAATAATTCAGAAGTGACAGAACCTACGCGAACTGCTAACCCACATATTATTGAGGTATGATATTATTCTGATTTCATTTCGATTATTTATTTGCATGTTTAGCCGGTGGATTAAAATAGTTTTATTTAAATTTTTGTTTTAGTCTACCTACTAAGCAATTTGTTATACCTTGACGTGTAAAATAGGTAGCTATGAATGTTCTTACAAATATTAGTCAAAGTATAATATATATAATAGAATCTAGAACTCATAACGAAAACATAAAAGTCTAAGTAGAGCCAATTCGTAATTACTTTGTTGAACCTCGTCAAGGTGAAGATAAAATACCAATTTTGATTTATTTGCAATCAGCAATGCCTTAAATCCCTATATTGAACTGTATGAGTTTTGTTACTGCGAATACAGAGTGCAATAATAGGGTGTCGCTTTAGAGGAATAAAGGTTTTTGGTGCTTGTAGGTATAATTCGAGTAAATATTTTGTTCATACGAATTGTACCGTACTATCGTACAGCGCCATCTAGTGACAGCGCCACTAACAATTGTATTCTTATTAAATTAGAGCAAAGAGTGAGAAATGCTATGACTGTGCATAAAATACAATGTGATAGAATAAACATACATAGTTATTTTTGATTAAATTATTTTATGGAAACAGGCAGTTTTCTAGGTTAATTGCAGGTAACAGATCTTTTTCATACTGGACATACCTACGTTAGTCAAAATAAATAAAAATAAATTGATACCTACATATGGGACATAATATTATCACATAGCCCAATGTTCTGTGACTTAATTGAATAATAATTGATAATGACAGTCATTCGATTAGGAATTGCTTCAAAAATTTAGCAAGTAGGTATTTATGCTAGAGTTATATTGGCGCCGCCGTATAGTTTGTTCATTGCTAGTGATGTCGAATATAGCTGAAGTTTTTAAGAAGAATAGGGACATTCGTGGATTTTCATAACATTTTGTACTTCAGTTTCCAGTATTATAGGACTATTGTATGTATCTATAGTCAACATAAGTTCAAGTAATTTGAATAACTTATGTAACGCAGCAATAATTTAGCAATTTCAAATAAATGATGTAGGTATATAATAACCTACCTGAGCACAGAAACTTTTACTAGGCATATATCGTATATTGAAAATGGAAATAAATTAGTTCCTTTCCGCTGAGCCACATAAGTTATAGATATGAACAATAAAGAAGCGGTGAACAATTCCAAACTGACAGTTATTAGGAACATCAGCGTATGATTTTGATTTTTTTTGCAATTCTCTATAGTTCTTCAAAGATATGCCGTGGCAGGGATTATGAAATAAAGAAACATTATTATTTTAATTCATTTGCAATTCCCTAGTACTTGAAATATTTAGACAGGAATTATGAAATAATGGCATGACGATAAAATTAATGTGATTCTGGTTGAGGCATTTACAACAATTGATGGGAGTTTATTAGTAATGTCAAACAATTTTTAAATAATGTTGATTTGGTATTGGTTTATTAAAGATTGAATTAAATTAATTGGCAGTTAAGAGTGCCGTGACTAAATTATAATATCATTCGGTTATGAGTGCCGTATTTAATTTTTCTATAATGTCCTTGGTTATGTATGCCAAGATGGAAATATGTATGTTCTATGATGAATAATGACCTTGGTTATGTGTGCCAAGATAGAACTATGTATGTTCTATGTTGAATAATGTCCTTGGTTATGTGTGTAAATAGTTACTTGGTTATATTTGCCAAGTGTTGCTTGGTTATGTGTGCCAAGTGTTGCTTGGTTATGTGTGCCAAGAGTTACTTGGTTAAGTGTGCCAAGAGTTACTTGGTTATGTGTGCCAAGATAGAACTATGTATATTCCACAATTATTCGGTACACATAGTACCAAAATGATAATAATGAGTACTTAGTTGCAGTTTGTCGGTGTATTAAAACACTAAATCACATTACTAACAATTTACTGTGATTGAAAAATTCGGAAAAGGGCAATAAACTTGTTTGGACTATATGTTAATGAAAAAAAAAATAATGGTAGAATGATTAATGGAATTTGAAACAATATTTTACTAAAAATAGACGTATTATTGAAAATAGTTTACTAATAATAAAATATATTTTTATGAATAATCTTTTTTGTATTACTAATGATTGATTTATATTAATTTATCATTGTTTATTTCATTTGCCGGGAACACCGCACGATCAACGAGCTGGTCATGGGAAAACGCTGCTCAAAGGCAAGCGCGTGAGAACGCAGTCTCCGTCAACAGAAGGGAGATGCATGGAACGAGCTAGCCGTGTACGAACGCGGCTCAGAGACAAGTGCGTGTAAACGCGACCCCCGTCATAACTCCAGATAACTACAGATGTTTCTCCACAAAGCACATAAATATTCCCATCAAGGATCATGGACATGTTGAGAATGTTAAATCAAGACACACGCAGCTTCGGCACTGCTCGCGGCTCACCGAAACGGAGCCGCTGTTGGAACAGGTACCAATATCAAGCAGCAATGCAACAGCAAGCAATAAGCCTCCCAACAAATGAGGTGGTTAAACTTATTAAATCTTTACATCAAAAGGTTGACAAGACCCAGCGATCATTTTAATGTAATTCCAGACTTCGATCCGTCCAGCAAGGGACTTAGCGTAGTCGAATTGTTAAAGTATGCGCGTGAATGTCATTAATAAGGGGGCCAAAAGCGTACCGTACATTTTGTGTCATAGAGCATGTAGGAGTAGGTTTAAAAAAAAAAAAAAAGTGACTCGAGGCTTAACTTCCGTACACATAACAGTTGGAACGAATGGCAAGGCAAGGTTCTAAAAGCATTCAAATGAGCAAAATAACGGTCGTCTTTTGGATGAGATGCTTGTATGCATTTCACGAAGTAACAGAAATTTAAACCAATGCTATTATTGGCATTTTTAAATTAGCGGTAATAAGGCAGTGGATTATATCATTCGCGGTTAATTAGTTCGGAACAGAGCGCAAGGATTGAATTGTAAGGAACCTAAAAATCAAGGTATATTGTATTTCCTAAATTAATAGCGATCTTAACTAACAGATTTGTTTAAAAAAAAACATTCGCTCGTCTATTCAATTAAATGATAGTGATAGTAACACTTTAATGAGGAAAAGAGAATTATTTAGAAATGCCTAATATCAATATTAAGGTGTCACAAATGGTTTAGAATTGGTCACGATTTTGTAACCAGTGAACAAAGTCCGTTGACTATTTATTGTGAGATTTGTGAAACTGAAATAAATAAGTATTTTGTGATATTAACTAACAATAATTGTCCGGATGATAACACCTACAGAAGTGCTATCTAGGTTTTATTCAAGAGATTTTAAAAACCTTTCATAAAGGCCTTCGGCAATTCTGTCGTGTCCCAATTTCAAATAGTAGTTTAATTTCATTATTACTATTAATGACGTTGCAGCAAGCTCTTAGAGACACACTTCTTTTTGGTTTTTAAACATTATAATTATTAACCTAATATTCTTTACCAATAATACCTTGCAATAAGACAGACAATTCCTGAAGCTGACTTGATTGAATGAGGATTCAGATGTAGTATCAATTGAATATTATTATCTCAGAATAATCATTTCTAAGAAATATTTCTATCATTGACGAACATTACTAATGTCAAAACATGGTTTTTGCTTCACGTAAGATCGTGACCGTTCTTAAAGAACCAATGCAGACAAAATACGAATTTGCATTACCGGGCGTCAATCACGTCACGAAATATAAAAAAAAAAACCGGAGAGGTGAGTAATCAAAGGATATCAACAGGAATTTTGTAAGTAAAATTATAAAGTGCAGAGAAAAGTGAAAGATAAGTTAGGTCATGTAGTAGGCATCTAGTGGTATCTGGTAGCACTAGGTTAGAAGTATGCAACTTAGTTAGTCAGTCTCCATCGGTATTGGTTGTCCAAATTACGTAATAAGAAAAAATACCCTATCACAGTGCATACAGTCTGACAGTCGCTTATCCACGAGCTTACAACCAAGCCGAACGCTTCAGTCAGATCATTTTAAATTCACTGACCAATACATAAATGTGACAGAGGTCGCCAGTGGCATCAAAAGTGCGGCAATAAATACTCTATTTTAAATTAGCATACTCGAGCCGTCGAAACTCGCAATGATTTTTAACGCACCGTAGCATCCGCACTCCTATTAAATTAGAAGTTATATGTAAAGTTGACGCACTCACGGAGCTATTGTTGTTAGGTAGGGCTTTATCTAGTTGGATTGTGACTTGTGACCGACGACCTATTTTACATGAATCTATGGATGGACCAAAAGTAATTCATTCAAAGACGAACGTAATTGGGACGCGCAAAGATAAAATACCATTCGACTCGACTTACAATAAACACTTTCATTCGACAAATTATTTCAGAAGGTTTATAATATTGGTTTCCTTATGATTTTTTTTTTTTTTTTTAATTAATTAATCGATTTTAACATTTTTGTAATCATTTTGTTAGTTGATAATTATATTTCTTTGTTGCGTGTTTTATAGTTGTAGAATAAATTATGTTTATTAGTCGAAAGAACCATTCAATAAAATAAATATTTCACCCTTTATCAAAACAAATGTAAAGGTTCAATATTTTGATTTCAGATAATTAAGTGTCTAATATTGTCTACATGTTAATACCACAAATTATACCTAATTTAAATTTTTAGAGCCTTACGAAATTGTTGAAGTTATGGAAACGATACAATACCATAGAGTAATAGCTAATATTGACAATACAGAACCAGCGCTATAACCGAGTTTGATATAATCTATTGTGATATTATAAGGGTCGTAAATGGGTTATGACGTGTGACTATGAGATCGTCTTAACCTATCGGACGACACTTTTCAATACATTTGTAAGGAAATAGACTATTTTTTTTAATAAATTGAAATATGGTACATACTCGTACGTACGTACCTATTCAGTACTCACAATTGTGCAAGTTTGATTTGAAGTATTTTTGAGGACACACAAAGGTTTATGTAATGGACAAACAGTACTTTCTAAGGTAGATAACTTTTTGACTATCCATTGGAACCTGTATAGATAAGTAGTTTTATACTATAGAAAATGTGAACAATAAAATTATTATGATCTTTTTTGAAAAATGGAGTTTGGTTTATACTGTTGTAATTTTTAAAGATTATTTTAAAAATATTTTAGTAGTTTTATTCTGTAATGTTATTGAGAATGAATTTTGATATATTTTATAGAAAAATGAATGATGATTTACCGCACTAATATCTTTTAACTCCTGTTTACTGCTTCTGTAATTTTATTTTATTTTATTTTTGTCATATGCCTTCGTCATAATATACAAGTGTAAAAAAAAATCCATTTAAAACAACAGTTTTGCAGCAGACCGCATTTAGGCAATGTATGTCTGAATCAAACGTAACAATTTATTTGAGTCACCCGTCTCAAACAAGTGATGTTATGTTAATAATTTTGAGCTAGGTATTTATTATTTTCTAACATATTAAATAATTAATAATTTTTAATAGATAATTTCCGTATTTTATGGAAACTCATTATAGTAATATTGTTAGGAATAATATTAATCTAAGAAACCAAATGTCATGATTATTTTAAAGAGATTTAGATGTATATTAAAGTCAGTATTATCATATATTATTTATTTGGTGGTATTATTTAGATATTGTAATTTAACAATACGGACTATTCATAAGAAAGTGGATGTGAGTTAGGCATATGTGAATTAAGTATTTGAATTGAGTTGTATTTTAAGCAATAATGTTATAAGAGAAAAATTTTGAAATTGAATTAAATATATATTGTAATTTTGTTAATCATTAAGATAGAATAGTAGTTACTTAACATAATATTGTAAGGACAAATTCTATATTTTATTAGATACAATAATGGCGTGGTGGCGTTGCTTGATTGGTGGTAGAAAATTTTACTTGAAAATTTAAGTATTGTGCACCGGGAGGTTGCACAAGAGTGGATGGCCGAATGTCATGATTTTATTTAATCTATGGCTTCCATTGTTGAGACCACAGAATGCTGACCAATCATAGCATTTCCCGCCATTGACATTGACAGCTGTAAAAAAAAAAAAAGATATCTATGATGGAGAGAGGCTGGAGTAGAGCGAATAATTGAGATATTAATTAATTTGAAAGAAAAGCTATATGCTATTGAATTGTAATACCTACTAGAATTTAACAAATGAATGTCAAAGTTATGATGTATAAGCAAACAAGCTGCTTATTTATTAAACGAGATATTGTCACATGAAATAAAGTGTACGAAGTGAACAATGGTATTTAATTTACAATACTAGTTATCTGTTACCACAGACCACAGTGTTACCTTTTGCTTAAAGTGCAAATAATGAGAAACGTTCTAACCAACATCCGCATCTTTATAAATCACTCTAGCGGAGTAATAAACTTTCAGAAAGTGAAACCGCTATGAGCTATTTAGAGAGGTTTTAGATATTTCAACGACTGGCAAATTCTCATAAAACACAATCCAAAAGGTTAACTTAGCTAAGATCCAGAATAGCGTTACGATGACATTTATTACTCCTTAGATCCTTTCACGGTGGAAGATGAAATCCGTGAGCATGTGACATTTAACAGAGATACGAAAACAATTCTAGCAAAGATTCCTGCGCATGATCTTTGAGAATTATAATATTTACATTTAAAGTCCTACCACAACTGAAAATATTATTCTATCTTTATTTACTGAGCATGAAGTCTTAATTATTATCTTCTCTTATAATAAAAAAATGGTTTGGCTCTGATTTCTAAAGCTGGTACTTAATTATTATGTAGATGTTTAATTTGAATAAGAATATAGATATTGTACGAGTACGTAGCCTATGCCATCTATGAGAAACAGAAATGACGACGTCTGAAGCACAGGAATGAAAAGAAAACGAATTAACGGAAAAAATAAAACCTTCTTAGCTTCGAAAAATATATTTAAGCTAGAGGAAAAGATTTAAATCTAGATTTCATGCAATTAGCAGCAACTGGACCAATGTTTACTTTTTGTCGCGCTTCTTATGCGGATGTCGGGCCTCATTAGTTAACAGATTGAAAAGCGATTTCTTTTTGTACAATGAACAAAGATTATGGATCGACCTTCATTTTTAACACAAAAAAGTGGAAGTGTCGTTTAATTAAAACTGAATATTTAGAAGATGCTCTTCCTTGTTTTATAATTTTGTCTTCACTGTTTTAACATTTCTTTGTACTCTCTATAGCTTAAGACTAAATCGTATATTCATCGGTATATTATGCTGCTTCCAAATACAGACAAATTCTATGATTTTTATCCTACAACTGAATACGTTGTATGATACATCCTCATCATATAATATGAAGAGGGAGGATTTAGATGATTTAGGAGTAGCTAAATCAACGTAGATTACATTTAGAATCTAGTAAAAACTAGTATTTCAAAACATCGTGCGCATGCGCCATAATTGCTTCTATTAAGATGATTCACGCTTAGCGATGCGCCTGAGCCACTGCAACTTCATCAGCTATCGCTGAATCTGACATGGCTCGATTATTATTTTATGATACTATGGAATTTTTTTATAGTACAGAACATGTAGGTTCAAAATCTAACCACATATATATATATATATATTTTTATCAAAAAGAGGTCAGAGTAAATAAGGTTCTTCCTTTAATTTCGTTTGCCGATGGACTATCGCTGTCGTAAATAATACAGTATATTCTGAACCAATAAAAGGCCAGGAGAGGCACAGATTAGCTGGTGGAGATATACTCGTACAATTGTCCAATTATTCAATAATGTGATAGAGTCGGTGTGTGTCGGGAATGTCACGCGCACTAATAGTTGTTGATGCGTTGAAGTCCTTGATGGACTGATAGTAAAAGACTGCAGTTGTTATTTAATAGATATCTATCTGAAGCAGGAAACAGTAATCACAGATATCTTCATCACATTTCCATGGGAAAATACAGAAATTTGTTAAGACATTTTATAGTAATTTATATTTTTCTTTTAGTGTTTCACACACTTTTTTGTAATATTTATGGTGTATCAAAATGAAAGCTGACAACGGGGCTTGAACCTGTGTTCCCCAGCTATCGCGGATGGGCGCTCTGCCAACTGAGCTATGGGAGCAATTACCATGAACACGATAATTTCGATACACATTATTTTCAGTCTTAGGCAGTCTACGAAGTTCCTCTATTGGGAAACTATTGGTTTCAATCCAATTTCAAAGGCCCATTATTTCGAGTGGAGCTAGCTTTGAACGAGAGAAGATACCTTGCCTTTTATTATCTCAGCTCAGTTGGCAGCGATAACTTTGATACGCCATAAATAACATTTTATGTTCTTATGGGGCAACCAAGAACCAACAGTGTTGGTACACTTGATGACAGTGATACTAATGCATCGCCGACCTTGAAGGACACATAGTAACGGGCTGCAGTTGCGATTTGCTACAATATCGCGGCAGAGAAAGCCGCGGTCGTTGTCGTTTCCGCGCCAGGGCCCCCGGTAATGGCGGATGGAGTCACGCTCCCGCGGTGACGTCAGCGGGGTAATTAGCAGGCAGGCACACGCCACACGAGGCTCCAGCTTAGCGCTGGCGGAGCCCGCAGGAAATCGCCGCTTACATCACCCATACGTGCTTGGCCATTCCTATTGTTTATTATCGAACGCCTTCATTAAAGTCTTGGTAGTCAGCGCGAGCTTCGATATACAGTTCAGCTTACGGTGCAAAAAGTAAAATGAGTGCAATTATAATTTAAGTATATGGTGAACTTTCTGAACATATTAGAGAAACTCGTAAGGAACTCCAAAGTAGCTGGATATAACAAAATTATTATTGAACAATTTTAAAATCTAAATGTCAAATCAGTTATGAAGAAATATCGTAAATTCTGCTTCTTAACACAGCGAATCAATACGCCTCAATCAATTTTTTAAAAGGTGTTATAATTTGGAAGCCAGTTTATAGTGTGAAGACGAAAGTAAAAAGTGTTAATCTCATCGTTACCTGACTAACAAATAACAATGCAATTGGTATTGTCACCGACTGAAACTCATTTAGCATATCGATCAAGCAGGCCAGACTGGTTGATGTCATCGTCTGTTTGTTTATCCATACTTCATTTTACAAAGGCACCATACACAATACACGCTTTTTTACGCCATCATATTTGGCGTAACGTCAATCCTATAAGAAAATTTGAACATATTTCACAGTCAACTGCTTTATTGTAGTCACTATAGGAAGCAGTAAATGACCTTCTTCTGTTTCCTCCAAATTCATTTTTAACTATATCAAGCCCATGTTACAGAGTTCCGCATTTCTCAGCGGCGGAATCAATCTCGTATTGCGCTAATAAAGTCCTGTAAACGAGACGAAATCTGGTTACTATCATGACAACATCTCTGTCCATCACCCTCGGTGCTTTTGATGTGCGTCCCGCATCGATACAAACCAATCTAACTCCATCATTAATCTTGTCAGCTTGTCTTTTTACTCGCAACGTCTCGACTCTAGAGTGTCATTTCTCACGAAATCACGCAACTTTCAAAGGAAAATCTGTGTGTTCAGAAACGGGTTTAAGTTTTCTTTCAATATTATAGAAATGTAACATGGGTTTAATTGCTTCTGACTACATTGAAGAATAAGTTATGACTATATTATCAGTTTTTTTATTTATTTTACTGTCTAGTTGCTTTACATTTTTATGACTTGGTAATGATTAATGAACCTTTTTTCCGGGTAAACTTGGACATCAGCTAGTAACACGAATGTCTACATTTATATCCAAACTTACTACTATTGTGGTGTGCCATAGATACTTTAACGGGATTTATAAATCCGGACGGTAAGGTAAGGTGGTTTCGCTAAATAAGGCATTTTTATAAATAGCTCACGCAGCAAGAATGAAGATGTCGAGCGTGCTCCAGAGGCGTCGGAAGGAGGAAAATAAAATATCGTGTGACACACGGCGGAGCACTAATTTAAGCCTCCTGTCCGATGGCGGAGTGGCGCTGTAAATCACGCCGCTCCCGCACACGAAAAGCAAATAATTACAAGTATGACCGAGCACGCCCAACATGCAACGGCAACCATCTACGTGAATAGCGCTGAAACATGAATATTTATATCCATAACTCTCTTTCTTTTGATGATGATTTTAGGTACTGACTAAAGCAGCAATGAACGTGTTCTGGAAACTGATAGAGAATGAATTCCAATGTTCGATACAGACAATGGAATCATTAAATGTATTGATTGTTTCTGTCGACATAACCGAAACCATCCGAATTCAGCACTTACTTAAAATAATAGGCAACTTTTTAGATAAACACTGCGGGATATGAGACGCAAAACCCTGAATTACGTCATTAGAATATTGAACATTCATTAAGGCAAACGAACATCTGCAGCAGAATGCAGCAGATAAATGAAAAGCAGCGAAGGGTCGTCAGCACCAGTAAGGGCACGTGCAACTATTTTTACTAACAGAGCACGTTGCCGTCACACTTGTTTAACCGAAGCTTTCAACTCGCCAGCTCTAAAACAGTCCACACCTTAAAGATTCCGCCTTCTTAGAACCAAATTTAAAACACTGTATAAAATTGAATAACACCGGACAGCGAACGAATTGCGCTTTGATAGAGCAACGAACTCGACAAAACGTCTCAACACGTTCTGGCTTCTGATTTTACTGGAATTACAGATGAAAGTATAAAACAAGGAATAAAGCTTGCAATAAATTGTATGGCTTTATAACGTAAAATTATATTGACCTTTAGCGCAGTAAAACATTATAATCTGCAGTCCTAGAATCACAGCTCTCACGATCCGCAGCGACCGCAAGTCATTAGTCACACGGTTAGACTCATTTCTCAGTTGAAAAAACTAACGAAAAAACTATTACCACAAAAAAGGGCTGCATAGAGTACGACAATGACAAATTAAATTTCATTTCGCTATTAAATCCATAAAAAATAGCAACAAAGTGAATAACAATAGAGAAAAACAAAAGAAAAAGCAAGTGCCGCTTTGACATAACTTCCGTTTTAGCAAAAATATTCTGGCAAAAGCAGTCAGCAACGCTGTGCCAAAGCCTGAATGGAAACGAGCTGGTCGGGAGTGTATACTTTTAGCTGTGCGGGGGCTGCAATTAAAATTTCTGTGGTCCACTTCAGCACGCTAATGAATCAGTGAAACCCCTTGGCTATGCGGCGACGGCGACGGCACCGTTAGCGGCGCAGAAAACCAATTAATGTAAAACGGTAGCTGCTTTACTACACAGTTACTTGCCGCTTTTATGAATGTAGTCAGCTTGTAGAAAGCAACTTATTGTTTATCAATCGCTGCATCTGCAGTCGAAACACGACCGGGAATGGTGGAACCACTTAACTCTCAGACGATCTCGATCTCAACATGTTATTCATATCCACATTGCATTTTTATGTTCACACGTTACAAGTGATTTCTCATGCTACGAGTATGAACGTGAATATAATAATTTATTTTGTTTTCTTAAAATTATTTTCTGAATTTTTTTTTGCTTTACCATTTTTTCGCATTTTGTATATTTAAAAAATCCGTTCGTAGCTACAAGTTTTTGTATGTATATCTTTAATTAACTTCTTTTGTCTTCATCTTTTGAGTTTTAGATGCGCCAAGTAAAATTAACATAGTTAATTTCTTAATTAATCTTAAAGTAGATTAATCATTGACTTTTATTATTTTTTTACTATTTCTAGCTGAACATAATTATACTGAGGTTATTACCACGAACAATTTACATATTATGGTAACCATGGACACATAAAAGGATGATAATTTAATTTTTATATAAAACTAGCTGTTGCCCGCGGCTCCGCCCGCGTGAATTACGATTTTTTTTACATATACCGTAGAATTCCTTGATTTTCGCGGGATTCTGGTGTGATGTTGTACAGAAACCTGTTCTTACTTCGCACGGGTTATCTTGTGGTGATTTTGAAAACTCCATTTTTTAATAAAAAATATAAAGTTTCATTAATACGTAGTTGAAAGATCAAAAGGACGATTTTAACTGTCGATATTTCGACCCAATGGCACAGGTCGTGGTCACTACGTGACCACGACTTGTACCAATGTATCGAAATATCGACAGTTAAAATCGTTCTTTTCATTGTGATTTTTATTCAGAAACCACGAAATATGTCAAAAATTATTAAATCATGTGAAAAGTTGTGCTGGTGGTAGAAAACTTCTTTCAGAGTTCGGCCGGGTAGGTACCACTGGGATAAAATACTCTGCTAACAATATTCCCCAGCCCAACATAAGAGTCTGTTAAATATCTTTGCTTCATCTCAACACAATCCCAAGGATCAGAATGGGCAATGGCTATATTTCTTTACGTATAAAGTGACCTATGACGGTCAATCGATTAGGAACAGTACATTACATGACAATTAATTATTATTAACAAAAATTCGGTAGTACCTATCTCCAAGTTTTACATTCAAGTTCCACATAATTTGTAGAGATGGCGCGATACGGTATAACGTGGTGATAAATTCATGATTTTTGTTCACCCTAAAAGTGAAAAATCTTAAACCATACAAAATCTTCTGCTAAGCATATTTATTTACGGCTGTAAGGGTACTCCAGTCTGACTTGAGCCCTTACGTCCTAGCCCTAGGTGCTTGTCCATTCCGAGTTTCAAGTCACCTCCTTGAACTCATCGATAAAGGTTCTGATGTCTATAATTTCTGAACTACAAAAGTGATGATGATAAAATTTATACGGAATAATCTTTAAAGAACCTCCTTTCTAACAAAAAAAGAATGAATGAAATCGCACAACGGGTTAATCAACTATAACTAAATACACATTTTGACTTTGATGCCATCTTCCAGGGGAACCATGATGAATTCCGGGACAAAAAGTATCCTATGTCCTACCTCGGAGTATGAACTATAATCATGTCAAGTTTCATTTAAATCCATCCAGCGGATTAGCCGTGATGCGCGGTCGTGAAACAGACAGACAGACAGACAGACAGACAAAAATGAAACAAATTACAGTTTTGGCTTCAGTATCGACTAAATAGTGTCCTCCAACAAAAATTTTCAAAATATCTTCAATGTACAGAATTCGACCCTTTACAGTTTTATTATAAGTATAGATATATTACACGAGTATTTTGTTTTGTAGTCTTGAAGCACTGCAGTTCACTGCTAATAAAATATATTACACGAGTATTTTGTTTTGTAGTCTTGAAGCACTGCAGTTCACTGCTAATATAAAATATTTTAATTTTAAAATATTCAGGCATAACAGGCGCAAGTGAATATTTGAAGAACCTAATTTATTTAAATAGATTTTACAGGTAACATTAGCAGAACGATTATAAATAAAATTGAATATCTGTAGTAAAGTTAGCCCAGAAATATTATATCACGACTTCTGACTAATTACCGCAAAATGCTTTTTTATCATTCTCGAGCCATCTATTGTTTCTCGAACCAATCTTTGTTAAACTAAGATGTAATGAGGCTGATGAGAAAACTTAGTTTTTTTAATTATCTGTAGACTGTAATGACTTTCTTTGTCTTTTTGTCTTTGCTTTAAATATAATTATTATTTAAATAGCAAACGAAAGTAGGTACGGTACTGACAACTGTCTAGAATGTTTAAATTTTTTATCTGTGTTTAAATAATATCTGTTCACTCTGTACTGTATAAAATTACAACTGAGAACTCCCCTCCAATTAAACTTACTAAGGAAATGTTTGACAGTTCATCATAAAAAAGTTTACAAAAAACTATCCACTCATGATCAGTACCCGATTTCTTGTGGTTCATGACAACGTACTGATTTTTTTATAATAAATTCAAAATGAGGTTTTTCGGCGTATTTCGGTGATTCATTTGAACGGAAATGATATCCTTGCTTAGGATTACAATGATTGTTTGTTTTGTGACTGAAACGATTACACTACGATTAAATCTGGTGGCTTGCACTAAGTTTGTTATTCTTATGATAATTTAACTATAGTCGATTAGGAACCAAAATAAGTTATCAGGTTTCAAATTTTGACTATGAGTTTCAAAACATTCCTTGAAGAAAAGGACAGTAATATTTAAAGTTCTGTGAAAGAACTATAGAAGTGTGAAGTTTTTAGCACATACGAATCCACCAATCTTGCTATTACTAAAAGAGTTTCTATTTTCAGTACCTACAAATGTGGAACCCTCAAAATAAATGATATAAAGATGCTAAAGTCAGACTTGTATCACGTACTCGTACATACGAGTATAAAAGTCGTCCTGAGGGATTTCATTGCGACATTGCAATTTATCTAAATATTTGGCAAACCCTCTTTAGGGCACGAGACGTGTGCGAAATGTGGAATATCCTATTCTGTGACCTTCGGAGAAATGTCTGGCTGGCTTCTACAGATTTTATTATGCTTCTACTGCCGACTGAGTCTGCGTGAAATAATGCAATGACGAATTTTACTTACGTAAAAATCTATTTTTGTATTTAAATTGATATTTATATACAAATTTTTATGTAGGTACTTTTTTTTTCACGAACGTCCCTTGTACGAACTTACTGTACTCTACGATATACGGATACACGATATACGATAACATACTTGTATAATATAAACTGTTTTATATATTTAAGAATCACAATTTTGCATTATCCAAGAAAATACAAACTTCAATAAGAAGAAAGAAAGCGGCATTCAGCTATAAACTCTAACGCTGCAGACCGTTCATAAAGTGATGATAGTGCATATTGATTGTATCTTTGCTCTCTACTATCTAAGCGAATCATGACTGATAAGTGTATGGGAATAATAAACGTGTTCACTACTTTTACTTTACTCTAGGTAATTCCTTCTACAAGATACTACAGAAGAGTACAAGAAAATAGTATTTTCGTATTTTTTTTTAAATATTCTTTTCAGAAAAACGTGATTTTAAGTCACAACTTCTATGTACCTTATTTTGTGAATTCTCGAATAATGATAATAATGAGCAACTAAAAAAGTAAGGAAGTAAATATTACACGTATATTGGCTATGTTCTTGCATCGAGTCGACGTGACGACGTCGGTATGGTATTTAACGTGTTGTAGATGTGGGGCGTGGAGGAGCTCGCGTGACGCTGGAAAGCCGAGCGGATCGCTCGAACAGTGCACCCTTATCACGAAACCATTCAGACAATAACCACCCATATACGCACACAACAAAGAGACTATAATGCTACAACAGTTTTAATGCTGGACGTACCTTGAGAGTAACCATATGAAGAGCTATTGGAGAAATCCAGATGGACGCGATAATCGTAACGCCATTTAAAAATCTATCGCGGATCTCAATTTTGAACAATATCCATGGATAATTGTTGCGAGATTAATTTACAATGGATTTGTTACTCGAGTGAAAGGTGGTATTTAATATAAATTTAAAGAAAGAAATATAGATTGCAATAAAAGAAGTGCGACAGGACTTTCTATGCAAGTCTTTCTTACGAAGAGTAATAAAAAGCAAGAAATACTCGACATCTTAAACCATTAATTGCGTAGACAATATGAGAAAATCGTATGGAGGATCTTGCCTACGTTCTAATTTAAGCAGTAGGGATTTTCACACATATCACCGATTCCTGGAACTCCCATGAGAAATATCACATTCATTCGGGGGCGGCAAAAGTATAGGGGACGCGGCAGAAATGTGTGAGTAAACTCTAGTAATATTGCAATTTTGTAAATTACGAGGCTCTTGCATGTACGTGGAATGTATTATGTAGAAATTATTACACAAAAATATGAAAAAGCAGTAAAATATATTAAGCTCGTAACATTCTGCTCGAATAAAGCCTTAGCTAACAAAGGGAAGTGCCTGAGAGGGAGCATTTTATGGAAGTGTAGTAGAAGGCTGGTATTATTCAGCTAAGATGCAGGCGATAAATTATGCTTAGTATTTCAGGCACAGGTTGCCCCAGGTCGGAGAATACAGTTCATAATATAAGTTATTCATGATATTAGAACCGCGCCGGCCGCAGGGCGCATAGGGGTCGACGCCCCTGCCGACGTGACGTCATCCTACCCTACAGCTGGGTATGACGTCACCCCGCCGCCACAACAAAACGAAACCTACCCTAAATCATAACACTTAAGATCCAATCTCATCAGTCAAAGCAATATGGTTGCCAGATGTCTTCGCATGTGATATTTACATACGATATGTTTGGTCAGTTATGGTCTTTGGCTTAAAGTTCTCTTGCGAATCCTAAGAGTTTTGTTTTGAAGCAGATGTTTTTTAGGTAGGTTCATGGTAATCGGAAACCAAACAATTATTTGCTGTACAGCCTGCAGTACCAGATGATAGATTTTCAATTTTGCCTTACAGAGATTTTTTCGAACTTATAAAATAACAGTAAACACAGGTAAGAGGTTTCCACTGTACACAACTTAAAGATACCTGTGAGTTCACTAATAATAATATATTATATTTTCCCAAAATCATAAGGGTAACCTTACCTTTCCTTTTAAAGGATACTTGAAAGAGAGTTTTAAAAATGTCGCTCTTACTCGTATTAATAACGTGTTCATGAGGTTTGCACCTGTAGCATTAAGCAGTTCAAAACCTCTTGAGAATTCACTTATTTACTCCAAAACGTTTAAAAAAAGTAGGCGACGGAAACACGTTCGTGGAACTCTAAAGCCGCTTCAAATCACATGTAGGTCTTCGGCCTCTCCGGATTACATTACATTGTCTCTAAAAAATACAATGCCAAAGAAAGTCAGTTCACGTGATTAATTGAGCACGGTGGTAAGACAAAATGCATTAAGAGAACAGCAACGACGACTTAAGCTAAGTACCGTAGCGGTGGGTAGCGACTAGCGGGACCGCCGCGATTTCTCATCACAACACGGACACTGGCTCGAGATCGGCCATTGGTGATGTTCCAAGTGTACCGTTTTCAATATTGCATCTATAATAAACGATCAAGTGTTCTTATCTTGTTAGTCAAAAGAGTATCGAAACGCGAACGTCACTAAAGTCTGTTAAAAATACACAACTCGTTACTCGACTAAACAATATTTTAATCGAAAGCAACTTCTTCAAGAATTAATTGACCAGTCCCTGCATCACCCCTTGGTGTTCCTATTGGAATTTGAAAAAAAAACCTTCCTTAATACCTTGCCTTTACTTAATATACTTAATCAGCCTATGGACGTCTAGTGATGGACATAGGCCTTTCCGAGAGCGCGCCACCACACACGGTCCTCCGCCTTCGTCATCCACGCTTACCAGTGACCTATTTCAGGTCGCGGTTCAGCATGCCTTGCCTTTATCTCGATGGAAAGTTTTGACTGTGTAGTCAAGGAGGTACTAACATGTAGTGTACAAAAATCTCTGTCGTATTCGAATTCTAAATTACAGAAACTCAAGACGTTCAATTTCGATCTCCTCTCACTATACAAAAAGGTGAAACACTAGTCAGCGCATTACTAACACTGAACGCTAGTATAGTAACTATAGTCCGTCATTCTCGAAATTGTATACCTATTCTCTCATTGTATCTTTGAATATTATTCCTCAACTGTATATAATGATGGTACCAACGGTAATAACCTGGGAAATCTGGCACACAAACGCTGTTTAAAACGAGCTAGATCGAAACTAAGATAGCCGAAACAATGAATATAATAGTTCTTATGCAGATAGTGCAGCTAAACACATATTGCATGTTGGGCCGAGAGAAACTCGTATATTTCGCTTATTGTGCTTTGTTAAAGTTTCTCGGTATTGATGCTAATAAATTTAGATCCTGAGGCGGGGGTGCTTGATTCATCGATGACTAAGAGAATTTTTGTTACAGCCAAGCGTTTCATTTACTTAATGCCGTCGAGTCATTTTCAGTGCGATATGACTAGGAGCTTTAAAAAAGTGTTTAGTTGATGGTCTGTTCGTGTTTTTTTAGTGACGTGGATAAAATCATGAACTTATCATGATATTATCTAAACTGGTACAAAAAAGGCAACCCATTAATTCAGCCAATTACATATTGATCGAAATCAAATTTTAATGAAAACCCTTTTAGAAATAAGGACTGTCCTCGTAAGTATCGACAAAACTTATAGTTTTATTTATCAGTATTCTAGCTAATTCATTAGCAATTTCAAGAGTCCTTGATACCACTGTCAATGCAATTTACCAATGAGTCAACAACGCTACGCCTGGCCACTCTTTTTCAGAACTAATGACAATAAGGGTTGAAGGCATTCAGCTTCCAAAGCATTTTTTTTCTGCAATATCTATAAGACTCTAAATTCTATTTGCTGGATGCGTGAAAAGGAGTAAATGTGTAATGTTACAACGTAATAGGATGTAACTAAACACGGGGATCACTCAGGTGGCTTTGTGGTGAAACACTTTAATGGCTCCACCTAGATCCATCTCGTCTAAGCGCAAAACAATGGCGTTCATCTGCATGTGTCCCACATTGCTGGAATTTGCATAGACTCTGATAGTGAACCGGCAAATCTAGACTACTGCCTCACAGTTTCCTTCAGAAAACTATAGATCAGAAGCATAGATTTGTTTAAGATTAAGGATTCTTCTTAAAAGCATTTTCCGAAGAAAGTTGAGAATAAGAATTCACATTTTATCATATTTCTTATTCAAAAATTTCTAAGGAAAATGCTTGTAAGAACTTCACTTAAGCTTGTAAGCTTTAAGAAGTCACTTACCTTAAACAAATTATAATCTGTTAGTATGATATTCAAATTTACAAATGGACGCTTTAATTTAGACAATTACGTTTTTTCATATAAGTGTAGTTTTAATGCTCTCTGCCTATTACAATCAAAAGGTTACAAGTTACAATTGTGGTATTAGCTCCACTGTCTGCGACATCATGTAAAAATTGTTTTTTTTTTTTTCATTTCTTGAATGTTTTACGTTGTCAGAGACGAGTCCTTTTCGGAATCGCATATTAAATTCTATTCTGATATTTGTATTTGCAACAGCAGTTACTAGTTGTTATACCTCTTGATTCCTCATTATTAACATATTTATTGTGGTAGGAGCATAACTAAAAATACAAACTATGCATGTAGTTGAACAAAGAAACATTCAACTTTGTTACATGAATTTGATTGACGTAACGCCGTAACGGTATAACCCTCCCGCTAATAATAATTTAGATCCATGATATGTTTAATCCGACTTTATAATTAGATAATTAGATTACAGTTTGTATTCTTGTTCTTTACTGTGTAAAATTACAAAATAAGCTCTTTTAATGTAACTATGTTTTATTGAGCAATATATCTCACCAAGCCAAAGCAATTATAATTAGACATAATTCACAACGATTGTGTTCTTCTAATACCATTTTACGCCTCAAAACATCTCAAATTATAAATTAAGAGATACGTTAGGAATTAGGATAGGAGGAATTTCAAGTAGAAAATTCGTTGAACTTTAAAGTTTAACAATACAACAATCTTTTTTAAAATAAAACTCACAATAATGTGAATTTTATCTAAAATATAACGCAATGTTTGTGTAATTGTAGAAATCGCGATAATTAATTCATTATGCAAGCACTTTTTTGTTTAAAATTAATTTGTATTCTGATAATCTCAAGCCAAAGTTACGAGTAGTTGTAAAAACAGCAGACTATCACGTCTTTAATCTTACGGTTAATTGTTGTTAACCAAATATGAAAAAACAACGGTATGCTAAATTTCACAATAAAAAAGTAGCTTGTAGTTGTATGAAATTATTTCGAAATAAGGGATTTTTGAAAAATGAAAAAAAGATTTTAGAAAATAGGTTTTTGAAAATGTACGCTTTGGCAAGGGTAAAAAAAGACATTATCGACAAAAGCGAGGGTCATAAAAAATAGGAAATGGATTTAATGGGAATGTTGCAGATAATCCCATTCAAGTGACAAATTATAAACTAACAATAGGAAATTTTCTACTCTTATCGAAAATAAGACATGGCTGAACTAAATTTCTCGGTGCAATTATAATAAACAATGAATACGTTTTACCTAAACAAGCTTGAGCAGACCCGAGATTACTATTTATTCTTTCTCTTTTATTCTATAAAGAGTACCGAGTTTCTTGCCAGTTCTTCTCGGTGCAAACCTGCTTCCCGAACCTGGCGGTAGACTCTTAACATTTCATGAGAGCTTATATCCAAGCCTATGTGAAATAAAGAATTTCATTTCATTTCATTACTATTTACCTACATTAACTTAAAGCAATATTTGGAACTTCGGATGAGAAAAGTTTTGGATTCCAAGACTTTTTTACAAGTACACCTGCAGGTGAAGCATATAAAGGTGTTGAAAAAAGCGCAAAAGGAATCCACCGTGTCGTAGACGGTGGAAGCGAGGCGATGGCGACAGGCGATTTACGACAAGCTAGCGGCTAGAACGAGTGCGAAATAGCGTTTATGTCTGCCGAGCACTAATCCCATTTCCACGGTGCAGGTTCGAAGACCCCCGTCGCCGCTCACTCGCGTGCTCGCCCGCCATCGCCGCCCAGCGTTTTTTAATTAATCTAATTGAAAGACCATGCCTTACGTGCTGGTTGACGTTATATCTATGTCTTTCATCCCCGGCTGGAGTAATAAATTAATTACTGATCCATAAACGTCGCTTGCCATTAAACTACACTAGTTCACACCACTGGCACAGGCGTGTTATGAGTTAATTTTATAAAAGGGTGTGATAAAGGGTTTGGCGTGTATTGTTGATTTAACTTTAGTAGGGCGTGCGATATTTAGTCACCTTTGAATACTTAGGTATTTTCATTAGTACCCTAGGAGTACATAATTTTGGCACTTTTCAAAAAATCGATCAACAAATCGACGGAGCGATATTGCTGTATGAATGTATAAATATTTATAATTATTTAAGAAGTGTACACAAAAGCATTAATATTCCACGAATAGGAACCAGTTTTATTAACAATGCATATTGGCATGGTGCATTTTTGAATGTGACCTACATACAAATCAGTAGATCCGTTAAGTATGACTCATATTTCCTTTCAAAAACCACAACCAAATGCAGGTGCAACTAAGCAACAACCATTTACATTAACTCGAGAAAACAACAAGCAATCACCGTTTACAGGTGGATTAAACTTCTAGACATAGGTACGAAACGCGTTTGCGGTCACCGTTTTCCTTCAGGAATATTCCACTGTACGTGTTCGGCTTTATCGTAATTACCCACCGTAATTAATAAGCACGCAAACTATTATAATACTAATAATAATTTGTAAGACTTTAGACACCAATCACTTTTTTGTTTTCAGAAATACACCACACCATAAGCAAGCAGCGGGTAGTTGGCGTAGGCGAAAACGCCGGCCGGCGCGGCGGTGGAACGCCGGCGAGGCATCGCGTGGGCGGACCGGCGCTTCGCAGGCCGTGTAGACTCACATGCATGCAACCGAGAGCGTGAGCGCTGCTGGTGCTAGGCGGGCGGCGACGTCGGTGGTTCACTGTGCTGGGCAAGGGCACCGAGCGAAGGGGAACGCGTGTGAGACTACGAGTTGTCGACTCGGGCAGTCGCGGTGGCCGTTCGCGCGGCCGATGTCTAGGGGACTGGCGCGCGGCCCGCGGTGGCGAGCAGCCCGGAGCGCGGAGCCCCATGCACCCCGCGCGCTCCCCTCCGATACGAGTCTGACGCGCCCCCAGATGTTGCCAGCCGCCGGCCGGCTGTCGCAGAAGCCTTCTGAATGAAGGACCTGTATTTTTTTTATTCAAGTACCTACACGTTAGTATTAGACTGCGATCTGACCTAGTAGCTGAGGAAGCAGTCGAATATGAAAACCGCACTTATTGCTCTAATTACCTGTAACAGCGGACCTACTCGTGGTAACATCTCCATTCATCGCATAGCATTTAGCAACTTCAAAACAAAAGGCCTAAGTGATGCATGCTTTATTGTACACATTTCATAACAGACAGGATTTTAAGCCATACGTACAACGACAAACCGAATTTGTTGCACTGATATTCGCTACTAAAGTTTTGGACTAGCTCATATACCCAGTATCAAAAAACCTTCTCTTGAGATGCGCCAACAATTTTCGCAACTCCTGGAATCCTTTCAATTAAGTACGAGTAACTGAAGGCAGACGTGGAATCAGTTCACGTTCGAGGAAGCACTACAAGTACCTATAGCTGCATGTTGTCACGTTTTCTGTCATCAGCAAGAATATTTTCATGTCAGTCGGCTCTGAGTTGGAACGTGTAAGCAGCCGACACGCGACGTGTTGGTGCATCTGTTAATACTTAAATTCAGCAACCATGCTCGTCCGATGCAATTTGTCAACATAAATCTCGAGCCGTGGCAGTGCCTTGACTGCAGAATTTATTTTTAAATCGAACTCTGTTAAATCGAGACGGCGACAGTATTCCTTAAATGTACACGACTCTTACACATGAAAGTGGATGCAATTTACACTTACGAGAAGAAATTGCAACAGCAAAGAGGAAAATCTAAATATCTAGAAAATGGTCTGGTCTTCTGTCAAGTGAAGTTAGTCATATCTATCGTAGGTTTATCTATGAATATGTCTGAGGTCAAAAGGGTCAAAAGACATCTTTCTAATCTTTGCAAGCCAAAACTTTGAATGTTTCAAAAATTATAAAGGTCCTACACAAAGTATCAACTCGACAAAAGAAAAAATAAAAATCAAATGAGCTGAACGATCTAAAATCATTCTCCTCCAATACAACCATTGGCAAAAAGAAATCAGTTTAACAAGCCGCAAATCCCAGCAACCATAACATAAAACCGCAGGCATCTTAGACCAATGAATATAGTGGATAGAATCTTAGAGATCTTGTGGCATACGCATTTATTTTGTGGGACAATACGGCCACATCTGGATACCACGTCGCTGGGTGCTCTAAAAGATGTGGATAGGTACCACAAAGCGACGAGTGATGCTAAAATATGGCAACCAAGTCTTACACCAAGTTCATGTTCAAGTGCGTAACACATTTAAGTGTAAGAGCATCCTCAATTTTACAAACAGGTTAACATGTAACTGCTTGCTGTTGTTAACCAAATCTTCTAAGTCACAAAAGACTATATATTTGCTAGCATCTGATTATTATTTATCTATCACCTGAATTGCTCCTGCCAGCAAGCTGAATCTGCCTGATACTTAGAAGAATTCAAGAGCATCACACCGCCCAAGAGGTAACAAAATTTGGTCAAGTCAAGCAGGTAGGTACAAACTCGTAATTGAATAAAATAAAACTCTGTCTAGTACCTTCGATGGTCTGAGGGTAAGAGGCAATAAGACAAGGAGGCGAGGAGCGCAGAGGCGACGACCCCGCCACGCTCTGCCGGTTCGGCCACCGCGCCGAAACTTCGCACTTCACTTTTCCACCACAAGGAACCGACCGAACGCACGGCCCGTGAAATTACCGTAAATCTGACGCAACAGCCGTCTGCCAACATAGCCAGCGCAATCCAGACAAAAAAGGCAAGACAAGAGGCCCTAATTAGTGTACAAACAAACAACCAATCGTAATGATTAATTATCTGTAACGACAACAATGAGAGGCTGTAATATTTATTGTGAGCGTTTCAGTCACCGGAAAGATAAAACGATTCTTCGAGAGTTACTACGCAATTTAACGGGCCAGGTGGTAAAGCTTCATTGTAGCCTGTTTGATTTAACGCTCACTGATGAATAAGATCACAATGGCTTTGAAGCATTTAGTAGCTCTAAGTTGAGAGCACGACAGCATTTGTCTTAATCAAGTACATGTTTGTTTTAATGTTTATACACGAATTATATCTATGTATACTATAGACATAACTTTCTGTTTTTTTTTCATAATCATAGCTCATTTAGGTACAATTGCCAACACCTGTTTGAGACTTGAGCTAAGCCTTCCAAATAAGTTTCTTCAGAAAATTTATTTCACTAATAAAGCTTTTTTTGATAACAATCCCTTCTAATCAGGCTTCCATTATTTCTTTAGCAAAATTTTCAATCGGACTCTAACTACCTCTTCAGCTATATCATCGCCTGATATATTTTGATACAAAGTATTCATGGATTACCCAATCACGCGAACAATAGAGACATTACCGAGTAACCGGATAAGGCAAACTTTGGTCCACGTCGTGCTGAATCTCAATGAGCATACCCTTACTCTCTCTTGCCGGCTGCCGCGCCACATAAGATCCATACCATTTAACGCTGGAATTCATAGTCCGCAAGTGAATGATCCCCTAAAATTCAACATTCAACTTTCGTCTAGCGGTTGACTGATGACACAATCTTTTTTGTATTTCATAAACAAAAGCTGAACAATGCCCTCGCTGGTTCGCCGCCCGAGCAGTTTCTTACCATATTTCGGAGTGTTGTCACCAGATGTCTCCTTGGTATAAAAAAATTCTATGCGAACTCTCCATTCTCCAGTGTCCATTAAACATAAATCTTCCTTAACTTGGTATTGAATTCTTTTTATGACAGTAAAACATATCGTTGGACAAGTGTAATTAATAAGTAGAAATTCTAGTAATAGGTATTTTCAATATATGTACCTACTTAGGTATAGGTTCTCATCTAAGTATCTATCTGTAAAAATAGTCGATTCTTATTTTGCACTTTGGCGTGTATTGTGTAAATAAAATGAAAATAAACCTGCAAAAGAAAAATAAATCTGTGTTATCGCATAAAATATCCTTTAAGAAATCGATGAGTTATCCAAGATAAGCAGGCGAATAAATTGACAAAATAATTTAGGGATCAAAATAGCCATGGACAGAACCTCTACATTCATTTTATATTAAAAACAAGAATTATATGATGAAAAAGTTATTATAACCAACAAATAATAACAAAAAAGGCCCAAGGGGAGTGTTTGGATCACCGAATTCGGCCAGTCAGTAGTCAGTGGCTAACATCTGCTAATTCGGGGGTTACTTTTGTCTATGAAATGCATAAAGGTTGAATTCGTCCCATGGCGTCCGAATCGTACCCTAGAGGAACCCCTATGTTGACTATGAATTCGACTGTTAGAGATAGTGACTCATAACTGCTAAATCAAATATTATTTGCATACATTGATAGTTCACTATCGCTAGCACCAGGATATAGGGAAAATGGAAATGGTAAAGTATTTACCCTCTGTATGTCTACAGACGATAGTTAAAGTTTTGAAAATTCCGTAAACGATTAAAAAGTAAACAGTAACAAATTGCATTTTAAATGTATAAACGGACATCGATAAATGTACAGTTAGTGAACGGATGTCACGAAGTCTTCATATTTCAAAGCGATAGCCTCTGTCACCAATTACGGATCATTATTGATGCGTGTGATATTTATTAATAAACACCAATATATCCCGTTTATATCTATAACACCAAATATAATATAGACGTATAAATTATATCAATTATCAAAGACTGATTTACGGAATACTTGAAAATCATGAAAGCGGAAGAACTTGTAACAAGACTATTTAAACCATTCCACCATTAAACCATTCTGACATTGCTTTCGATTTGCTACATAAAAGCCTCCATACATACGAGTACTATGCAACATAAATCACCACACAGGCATAATAAAATGTAAGGTGCAGTGGTAAAAAGGGGCGAAAGTTGAAGTTGAGTTACCTACCATTTTTGGAACAGGTTTTAATCTAGATAAAAGCCTTTTAAAACTTGTCTACAGAAAGTTTTCATAAACTTTACGATTATCGTTACAAGTGACGACTGAGTAGGAGTACAGACTGACTAATGTATCAGCGATTCAGAGGCCGAGCTAACGAAAAATTACACGGTCGACGAACCAGCGGCGGTAAAAACAAAATAGTCAACTGTAGGAGCCAGTGCGGGTGCACGAATCTAACAAGCAGTCATCCCATTAAATCTGCACGCAGATGCTGCAAAAAATAGCGTTGACGCTCCGTCTATAAAATTTTAACAACATAAGCACTAAAACAAAACGTGTTAGAAATAAAAGCTATTATGCAAATGCGAGGCTGCTGTATCGTTCACACAAGCGTACTAACTTTTGCAGAGACTCGCAATGATATTATGACTATAATACGTTTCAGTCATCTCAGTCAAAAATTGATAAGAATCTTGGACTTTTAGCCAGCTGAATTTTTGTATAAACTTCCATTTTAGCATTCTAAAAGTTGTATCACAACAATCCACGGTGACCGCGTCTATTAAAAATTCGAATTCAAAGGTCAAAATATTCGAAGGAAATTGAAATCCCTTGCCATGCCTTGACCAGTATCAGGAATAGCCATTAATGACCCGTAACATCTGCACATCACTGTTTATATTGCTTAATGATCCGTTCATGTTATATTTTTACATGACGCGAAAATACAGTTTCATTTGAACCCATTTCCCTCGTTATTTGGAGAGCAATGTCGGGTTATAACGAGCCGTCCAGTGTATAGTATCAGCACAATGGCGTAGTGCAAACATGGACCCGTGAGCCAAACAGCGCACGACAAACAAAGTCGTCTCGACATTTGCGAGGCACTATGCATATTTAACAAAAAAAAAACAAAAATCAAAATCCTCTACCTAGATACAGCGAAAAACCATAGGTACAGGTAGTGAGCTACGCTGCAAAGCCTTTGAATAATTATACTTTCACGGTGAAAATAATGGGGCGTTCGAAGCTTCTTGTCGAACTATCGGTTTACAGATGGCAAGATACCATTACAAGACGTATGACTTCCTGAATGTAACCAATAACGCTAGGCTGATAATTAATACCGTTGTTCGTAATACCACTTTGTCTAATTTACTCAATTCGTTTATAAACAGGAATACCGTTACTGTATTTAGCGCAGATATAACGTCGATGTATAATTTCCAATGCGGGACAGTCGTGACCGCAACGTTTCTTACTTCCTACACAATTCCAATTTGTTTTATTCAGGTATTTCTGATAACATGATTGGCCGGTACGGCTCTGGTTATAATTTCAATATGCAAATGTTTTAAAGGACACGGATTGGTATAAAAATAAATCCAAAAAGCACCACAATGGTACAGGCTTTATGCAATGACAAACAAAATTAAAATTTTTATCATCTCTTTCCATCAGGTGAGATTGTTATCAAACGTACGCCCATATGGAAATAAAAATGAAACTGAGCGCAACGCGATCTGAACATTTCATTTGGTGCAACGTATTTTTGTGTGAACCTGAATTAATTTATTTATAGCATAACATCGAAAGCCACTACCATTGCTGACAAAAGTCAAAAACTTTCTTTCCTGTAAAGTGCTTATAACAATTTCCTTCTCTCAAATACTAAATAAGAAATTCGAAGCTTTCGAGTGATGCCATTAACCTCGTCTTAGCGCCATCTTTGCAAAAAGTTTATTCTGTAAATAAATAAGTAAATGGTAATCATTGTCATACGTTATCATTATATTAAATTGTAATCCTTTTATAAGTAAAAATGTTATGCAAATCAATGTAGTTATACGACTTACAGAAGTTCTTGAAGCACTATACATAAATAACGTAACAGTCTATCTAAAAGCAAGTCCACTGAAACTTTCCCTTTAAGACGAAATATAATTTCTGATTTATGGCCAAACTTGATGCAGACAACAAAGCATCCGAATGAATCTGGAAAGGCTCAATGTGGAACGAGAAGCAGCTTCCGTACCTTATAAAGAAAACGTCGGCGATTGAAAAAAGTTTCATCAATGCAATGGTATGAGAAAGATTCTCAATATCCCAAAACGGCCGGCGTAAACATCGCAGTCGCGTTTCGAATTGAACAATTTTATAATAGCTACGTTTACTTTGAGAACATACATGCTGGTCTCAAAAAGTTGCCAATAACGGTTATTCTCGACTCTTAGTTTATTTTCGCAGTCTTAACTCGCAACATTACATGAAACGCAAACTGAAGCTATATCATCTACATTTTAATTTTAATAAGACTTATATAAGTGGTCTACGGAAGTTCCGCGGACTAGGTAACTACACGAATTTCAGTTGGTACTTATCTTTCATCAAATGGGAGCATGTAATCTTCTGTTATGGCATCTTTGTTATCGCAACAACAGCGTGAAAGTGTGACCACCCACATGCCCGAAAGCCGGGTGTTTGGGTGATAGAGTATGTGTCTCGTTGGATGCGTTCCAGCAACCGATTTACGAGCAGATAAAATTAAAATGTGCAGCATTCACGAATATAGTTTCGGCAATGACTTGAGGATTTACTCACCTCATGTACGCGGGTTGGTGCGCCTACGCATCCGTCAATATTGCCTACAAATATGTTTCACTTAGGTATACATGTATGTTACTAATCTTCCTAGAGATTAACGAACAAATCTATTTTCAAAACATAATAATCATAAAATCTTACACACACAGCACACCACGTACGTAATTTTAATATTAACAAAGAAGGATTATTTTCCTATTTTAACGGTAATTGTATTTCGTAGTGCAGTAACAGCATTTGTATTAAGAGGAATAATAATAATCAAGAGATTTCGAAATGTTTCTGAAAATACTTACTTAAAAAAATTCGAAAGCTTCTTTCACAATAGCGTTCGAAAACTTTCACGTAACTTACGAAATCCTTACGTGTTCCAAAACGATATTTCCTCCGCTAATAAACTTTAACACCTTACTAACATGCAAATTGCAGCAATATACGACTAAATAGCGGGTATGCTATAAAGCATGATGCAAGCTAAAAAGTATACCTTGTAACTAACGAGTTGCATCATAGATCATACCAGATAAGTGCTTATTATATTCAACAAAGTTACAATACAAAGGACAATACTCCATTTCCGTAAAATCTCGTTGGAAACCGAAATGGAAGGATTAGGACCCTCTTTATCACAGTCTACGGCGACTGCGGGTTACAAAGGACGTAAATTATCATTGTCAGCGGACCTCCCCAAAAAGAAGGTCGTAATGACACCGCCGCGCCGCCGCCGCCGGTGACATTATCCTGAAGATGTCTGATGGCATCACATTATTGAAATTGAGACGATTTAGTTTTATTTTAACTTGCGTGTGGTATTTTTGCTCTATTAAATGGCGCGATTCAAATAAACGCGTTTGAAAAATAAGAAAGAATTGAGTATGCAAGGGGTGCTTTCGGATTGTGCAATCATAGGTCAAGTTAAACTCATGGTCAAGAGATGTAAGGATTTTATTTAGATTTGGATTCGAAGGGTGTATACATATACTGTATTGTCCCATTAAGGGCTACCAATGCGTTAGAATGTCCACTGACAAAATCCTGAAATCCCTTGCCAAACATTGCCGTAACCAGTACCTATGCGGTAGCCATCTCTATGATAAACTAAGTCGCAGTAAATACGCAGTCGAGTGGTCTCAATGTGTCTTATAGAATAGGTCAAATCTGGGTATAATAGGTAATTAATGGAGTTTTTTACTCGATTTATAATATTCTGTATTTTTAGTATAGGTCGTTATAGCAGCAACAGAAATGCATGATACATGAAGATCTAAACTGTCACGGTTCAAGAGATACAGCCTGGTGTAAACGGATGGAGTCTTAGTAAGTAATATAGGGTAGGGTAATGTGTTTTTTTACACTTTGGGTAGATAACCCTAAAAATGCCAGCGGTACTTTAAACTAGTAAGTATAGCACTGGTATTGAACCAAAATTGTCATGCTTTGTTTCAAAACAAAATGTAATCGGATAATTTATCATTTAACGGGAACCATAACTTTTAACGTCACAATAGTCTTCATTTTTTGTGACGGTGCATGATGAGTTTGTTTATATTAACTCCGTTGGTACAATAAATATAATCAAAAGCAAAACTAGATGAGACTTATATAGAGGCCTTAGACAAATACGGGCGTATTCAGAGACACACGTTCACGATTTTATGTCAGGAAGACGAGGGTTGACAAAATACCATTGACGTATGATAACGAACTAGACTTCCAGCGGCAACTGAACGAACGGAAAAATCCAGTTATTTCTCGTCATTGTTTATTTTCTTGACGTGATTTGAATTCACGTTTTAGGTATATTGGTGATCTGAATGTGAAAATAATTTAGATTTTATTAAATTTTGAGTTACCGATTATGGTCTTTTCAAAAGCTGCCTCGTAAAAGACACATTCTACAACCCAAAAATAATACTTATACTTCTGTAGAGTTATTCCGAATTGATTTGGTACTTATACAACTGCTATAGTTTCAATTTATTCCTGTCATCATGCTCACTCTCTCTATCATAGTAAGGTTGGCTGTTAGTAGCCGTAGAGTTATCGCGGATTCTTTATGGACGAAATGGCACATAGAGGAGTATCATTGTTAAGCCCGGTTTCCACCAAAGCGGAGACGAGATGAGATGCGCTACGAATTACTTATGCGGTTTACAATTATGCGGCAGAAGATACGGGCTGTGCGTATCGGAGATGTGATCTGTGCGTAGCATCAATTGAATGACGTTTTCGGGTGTGCAAGGCTTGGAGAGAAGGCGGCGGCGACAGCAGCGCCGCTCGACCGCCCAACTATAGACATCTCCGCTCTGGCCGCGCCGCTTGCTTGCTCATGGCACAAAATTCTATAGAAAAATTAGACATCTTCTCTACTCTGCGCTTGATCCATATTTGCCGAAGCTCAGCGGAGACGAGATGTGGAAATAACGAAATCTGATTGGTTTTTGAAACACATCTCCTCTCGTCTCTACTTTGGTGGAAACCGGGCCTTACTGTGTGGCAGTGTCGAGTCTATTTCCTCGTTTCGTACGTCAATGGGCGGTGCAGCAATAATTGTAATGATGTCAAAGCGAGAAGGGCTGCGCGACTCCCGCACACCGCACGGTACTCGCTCTCGTACCTACTCGTTTTATACATTTTTATTGCGAGCCACCCTCCCGCCACGCATTGAGACCACTCGACTGAATATAATCACCGCAGCCCATTGTTTTGCGCAATAATTTGCGGGCTAACTAATTTATTTTTTACTAGTGAACATTTCAATGATCACGGGTAGGAAAAAAAACATCACAGGCGGATAAAATGTGTCACTAAAGTCTACACGTTTTGAATCAACATCTGGATCAAAACCCACCGTCTCCTCACTATATCCCTTTTCGCTGTCGATATCAGGTTATCAATTTAATTAAGATATTGGTTTAATAAAAATATGGGAAGATGACATTTCAGGATTGGTGGGGAAAATGTTGATCAGACTGGCAAGAAACAGGCACATATGAGAAAGTTTAGAGAAGGCCTACGCTGTTCAATAAGTGTACATAAGCTTACTTATATGTATATTAGTAACTAATATACGTATTATAAGTAAGTAGTAAGCAAAATGCAAAATCAGCAATAAAAGGCTATAATTATCGGAATAAAAGATCAAAATTCAGAGATTGATGACATAATATGAATCTATTGGATTGGTACCATAAATATACGTGTGCGTGAAATATACTATTGATTAGTGTGGTAGATATCAGAGTTTACTTTTCCCGTACTTATTATCTGACCCTTCTGACCCTCAGCGGACACGACTCGCACTAACAACCCCAATATTGGGACTCCCGAAGGTCACTCCTTGGTCGATGCACAAACCAAACTTGACGCGCTAAATATTCATGAGAACGTTATTGTTGTCACGCGAAAAAGTCTGTCAATTTACATTATAGAGCGCGAATCGTGATGACACATTTGCTATTATTATCAGATGAACCTATTTGAATTTTAATAGCCGTCGAGTGCACCGTACCGATTATAATTAGACAATTATTATCTGATATGTCTGACAAAATTTTTGTTCCTATCACCTGTCTAATCTGGAAGGTTCTGACCACTGAAACACAGTTATTACTAGTTCGGTGGTCAGCGCACAAACAGCATGTACAATTTTAGTTTGTATAGATGTATGTACCTAATATTAGTTTAGCACCATACATAAAAATTGTATTTCTGTGATTTTTGTAATTAGTGATATATTTAAATAAATAAATAAAGTAAAATAAAAATAAAAAAAAAAAAAAAAAAAAAAAAAAAAAAAAAATAACTACATCTCAATTGGTATGCTTAAATACTTGTAAGCATCACAAACAAGTTGACATAAACCATGGTCGCTAATGCATAGAGACAAGAGGACTCAGGAGGCGCCCCATTCATTCATTCTAGTCTAGCTTTTGGAAGTAAACTCAGTACACGAATGCGGCGCCATTCGTGTACTGCGTTTACTTCCCTATGTGACGCCATCTTATGCGCCCCTTTACAGATTAAAAATAGTCACGCATATTTTGTAGACATTTCCCATCCATATTGTATCTTAGATCTGTGGAGACGAGGAATCAAACTGCTTCATAGGTACCTACGTGTCTATGGTACTTCAACTATGTAGGGGTTTAAATCTACAGAAGTAAAGTCGGTCTGTCGGCGTGTTGGTGTACATTGTACATGTAAATTCATCTAGTACCATCACCGACGACCGCAGCCGCTGCGCGCCCGACATGTCATGTGGAGCGAGACCACGAGCACTTTCGTAGAAAATAAATCAGAAAAACCGCTTACTTTCAACTGTTTCAACTGGCTCATGTAGAGTAGTAAAATTATTAACATGTTTTGAATATTTCCCACTTTTATGAGAAAATTTTGTCTACAAATAGATTATAGAGGTCGTGACAGCAGTTTTAAAATCTCTCTGCTTCTAAATTACATAGTATGTACATAATATATACAAGTTCTAAAATCTATCTGGGGACACGGTAGTGTCCCCGCCAAGACGAGCAAAGCGAAGCGCGAGGGCACTACCTATCTTTTCTCGAAGTGTTTCGCCGTATTTTTAAACCCTTATAACTTAGGCCTGAATTATTTCAGATAATCAAAATTCTCGGAAAATGATGTCGCCAGTGAACTTATTAAACCTATAAAGTTTCAATTTTATAGGTCTTATACTTTAGATTTTATTGACGTCTAAAAAACCCAAATTTCGTCACTGACTGACTGACTGACTCACTGATGATCATCAAAATTCCTAGGTACTTCCTGAAGACCTAGAAAGCTGAAATTTGGTATATAAGCTAGTATTAGCACACAACCAACAAAAAAATTCCAAAAGTTGGAAATTTAACCCCCCAACCCCTTAAAATAGGGGATGGAAGTTTGTATGAAATTACCGCAAATATTGATGCTAGAGGTCTCAAAATTGATATAGGGACTCTTTGTAATAAACAATTAAATACGTATTTCAGGATTTTTAGTTAATCACCCCACATCCATAAAATTAGGGGGTTGGAAGTTCGTATGGGGTTTCCCATAAGTATATAGGTATAATAAAAACTTAATTTCTGAAATTTGGTTTATAAGCTAGTATTAGCACACAACCAACAAAAAAATTCCAAAAGTTGGAAATTTAACCCCCCAACCCCTTAAAATAGGGGATGGAAGTTTGTATGAAATTACCGCAAATATTGATGCTAGAGGTCTCAAAATTGATATAGGGACTCTTTGTAATAAACAATTAAATACGTGTTTCAGGATTTTTAGTTAATCACCCCACATCCATAAAATTAGGGGGTTGGAAGTTCGTATGGGGTTTCCCATAAGTATATAGGTATAATAAAAACTTAATTTCTGAAATTTGGTATATAAGCTAGTATTAGCACACAACCAACAAAAAAATTCCAAAAGTTGGAAATTTAACCCCCCAACCCCTTAAAATAGGGGATGGAAGTTTGTATGAAATTACCGCAAATATTGATGCTAGAGGTCTCAAAATTGATATAGGGACTCTTTGTAATAAACAATTAAATACGTGTTTCAGGATTTTTAGTTAATCACCCCACATCCATAAAATTAGGGGGTTGGAAGTTCGTATGGGGTTTCCTATATGTATATAGGTATAATAAAAACTTAATTTCTGAAATTTGGTATATAAGCTAGTATTAGCACACAACCAACAAAATTCCAAAAGTTGGAAATTTAACCCCCCAACCACTTAAAATAGGGGATGGAAGTTTGTATGAAATTACCGCAAATATTGATGCTAGAGGTCTCAAAATTGATAAAGGGACTCTTTGTAATAAACTACAAATAAGGAAAAAAATAAACTAGGTGAACCAAGGAGGGTTCCCTTATTTAAATGATAGAGGGGGGGGATACTTGATTTGGACAAATATCCACCTTGGAATGATATTCAAGAAATACACCAAAGAAAAGGAAATTAACCAAATAAAAAATATAGTCGCAAACAACTTACAAAAAGAAGTGAAATCCCAGCAAAAACATTTTCATGTAAAATGTTGCCAAGACGAGAACATGTGGCTCACACTATCAAAAAGTTATCAGATCTCATGTAGAGCAAGACTTCTAACTCTACACGCCCTAACTCTATAAATCCTAACTTTATAAACTCTACACTTTAGTCAAAATATATTATGTCTTGGCTGTTTCGTTACTGTCACATGGGTGTAAAGTAAAAATATTATTCACTGACTTTGTACTTTTCTGATATACAATACCTAGTTTCTGTAGTAACGATTATTTATTAGATAGGTATTGAGTCTCCTCAGAAACTGCACTTAGGTTTTACTAACTGCATTGGTTTCAAATACTTCATCACACTTTGCAAAAGTGTGTTCCTTTGCTTTAGAGGATATTTTTAATAAATGAAAGTTTTTTCCCATAACAATGGTGATACCATTTAATTTTAATGTGAAATTTCTTGAATTTTGCATGGTCCATTATGCCACTTGCAAAATTCTATTAGAAAAGTACTGAACAGTGAATAAATTCTTCACTTTACGCCCATGTGACGGTACCGAAACAGCCAAGACATAATATATTTTGACTAAAGTGTAGAGTTTATAAAGTTAGGATTTATAGAGTTAGGGCGTGTAGAGTTAGAAGTCTTGCTCTACATGAGATCTGATAACTTTTTGATAGTGTGAGCCACATGTTCTCGTCTTGGCAACATTTTACATGAAAATGTTTTTGCTGGGATCTAGTCTATTCAAATTACTTTCCGAGCTCTATCATTAGAACTAAGTTCAGAGATTTTGCGAAACAAAATATGAGCTAATTTGCTGTTCACTGAATTCAATACTAACGACTGTTTTCAAAAATTTTAATAAGTCATGCGATTTGCGTTATATAATATAGTTAATTTGTAAAACTTTCTACTAATTAAATTTTAATATGTGAAAACTCTTATTTCACTTTCGTTATGTTATTTTCTGCATCGCGAAAACAATATCGAGGGCTTAACTTACAACATTATCATCTATCGCAAAGATACACATTAACGACTATAACCATTGTAAGAGAGTTGTATAATTTCAAGAAAGAGAAAAGGGCCATACAATCCCCCGTCTAAAGATGCTAATGAGTCAGCCATAGTCCACGGTTTGTTGAGCAAGTAGACTGTATAGAACACTTCTATTTATCAACAGACATTGTTTTTAGGAGCCGCTTTCGAGTGTTTTAAAAAATGTCAGGCAATTTCCGAGGCGACTATAGTTATTTTCCAGCGTTTAACTCTAATTGCACAACAAGGCATTAAACACAGTAAACAAAATAAATAAACGTCAAATATAAGTACTCGAATTGGAGATAATGCCGAACACTGAGTCAATCGACATAATTTTACGAGAGTAATTTGCGCTGGACTAGAAAAAATAATTTGCTATAAGCTTTATTTAATTAACTGAACAATTTCAGTGCAGTAATTCAAACCTCTTTGACGTAGAATACTAAATTAACGCGTTAATTAAGTCTTTTCACTTATCACTCAAGCATCAAAACAATTTAAAACAAATGACAAACTAGAAGTTATAAAGACAATTAGGGACTTCACAACACAACTAAGAGCCCATCCCAAGAGTTTGATCCAATTAATATTTGAATTAAATAAATTTTGAACGATATTGGCACTGTTCCAAGCGAAGAAATATATATTACTTACATTCATAGGGTCACTTGAAAGTAAAACCCGAAATGTGTACCTTAATAAAATGATGTCCTTACTTAATATATCATTCATTCACTCACTGACTCATCCCAATCCGAACTATTGGACTTAAAATGCTGAAATTATGCACAGAAGTTGCAGCTAGTAAATTAATACGGGTTGATTTTAAGTCAGTTAAAAACAAATCAAATTGCCTTTAAAGTTTTCGTGCAATCCATCCTCTACATAGGTATAACAATATCCACGGTTGCACACCGAGAGTACCGTTAATCCAGCTCAGTGGGCTGATTCTGTAACGTTCACTTAGTTAGTTAGTAACCCTAACTGGGTTATTAACTAAGAAAACGAAGGCAAAAATCCTATTTTTGCACAAATTACCAACCTAGGTCGGTATGGTATCATGTCAATATACCATGCTAGTTGCTATCTTGTACAAAAAGAATACAAAAATAGGATTTTTGCCTTCGTTTTCTTAGTTAATAACCCAGTTAGGGTTACTAACTAACTAAGTGAACGATACAGAATCAGCACACTGGTCATTGATTCAACCATTAACTTTTGCGACGGTCGTAAATCGTAATGCAGTAATCACATCGTATGCTCAATGCTGTAAGATGGAAACTGCAAACAGTTTACGCGTACATTCAACGATATGGGTATGTTTCCACTAGGACACAGGCGGAGCAAGCGGAAAGGAGAAAAGTGCAGGAATATAGACTGAAAATTGAAATTTCACATTGAAAATAGACTCGGTTTTACATTTAAAAACAGACAGATATAAAGCGAGACGAATATCAATCAATATAGTATCGAACATTACTTGCGTAGTTCACATTTGAACTACGCAAGTAATGTTGTAGTATGTGGCGCTGACGCTGAAGTCTATGAAGACTGTGAAACACGAAAACAATTGGTGTGGTTACTGGTTACGCTATTGTTGCGTACATTTATAATAATGTTTCCATTGAGTGGACAAGTCTCCATAACTTAAATCGCCACCAAACACCATAAAGCTTGAGACAGCATGCATTATATGAGCCTATACCAGGATCTAGCTCACCAACTCCACTTCAGAGAAACAGCTACTTCTTTTAACAGCTCAACCCCGCTTATCTACGCCTAAAGCAGCCTCATTTTATACGTATCCTTTCTGAAACTTAAGTTGGCACTGGGCAGATCTTTCGCGAGTCGCCATGTAATCACTGAATAGTGTCAAGGCCAAAGTACTGGTTGTTGTCGCCGGTGTGCCAAATACCACGTCGCCTCCGCGGTCTAGTCAGCACTATACATATATGTATCACGTCACCTCCGCTTTAGTGTAAATATAAATATCTTTCCCATAGTTCCGCTCCGCCCGTTCGTCACCGCCTCAGTGGAAACAGACCCATAGAATTAAACGTAAATTGGCAGATACAATGCATCGCGTAGTCATGAACAGTGTCAAGGCCAAAGTCCACGTTGTTGTAGACGTGGTGCCAAATAGACTAGTGAAGTCGACACTCGTCTGCCAACAAGATACAAATATCCAATCTTGTGGAATTGCTGGTATTCTCTACTCTTCTTAATGATACGTTTGTTATTGTATGGGTGGCCATAAACCTTTTTCTTAACGTTGCTATGGAATAGGAAATCGGAACGATTCCATCTCCTCACTCAGAAAGTACGTTAAAGCGTCGGTTCACGTCAGTTCGCCTTTCGGTGGATACGGAAAAATACTAGTCACCTTTCGGTGGAGTCGGAGTAATACCATCTTATTGGACTATGGAATTAGGAATTGGGAGATAGGGGACTAAATTATTACTACTGTGAAGTTAAATGATCTCTTCTGTTGAGATTAGCCACTAGAACCTAAATCAGTATTGGAAACATGATCAAGAAATTCTCACATCACATCTCGTCAGCCTCACTATTTACGAGAAGGTAAGGAATCAGGTTCCATAAACAGAGGGCCTAAGATAAAGTAAACCGATCCTATACCACCTCGCTACTGATTAACCGATATCATTGTATCCATTGATCGTGGTGTATTAGATAAGGCTCCCGAGGCCCGTCCTCGTCGCCCTAACCGCGATTTACGTGACGTCCTAGTGTTGTGAAATCCGTCTTTCTAAATATTGGGACTTTATATACAGAAAGCGGGACAGGAACTAAAGAATCGGGACTTAGAAATAAAGAAAACGATGACTCCAATGATCGAGTTTGGAGTATGAGACTACTGATGGATATACCATGTGCAAAATTAATAACCTATTGAATAGGTCCTATTCTAATAACCTATTCTAATCAAGATTTGGCCTAATCGAATTTGAAATGACTTATGCAAAATGTCATGGCCCTGTTAGGGCAAATCTAGATAAAACAGACTTCGGCGGTAAGGCTAGCGGCTTTAATGGGCAAAACTAAATGTTTGAAGAAATGTGCTAACTTTCGCCACTTATATGAAAAATCGAGACTTAAGGTTGATCGGGATTCTGGCGGGACGCTACTAGACTCTAAAAACGGGACTCCGGTAAAAGCGGGACATCTGACAACTTCCAACACCAGCCGTATCTGACTATACGACATTGTACTAACGCTCTTCCGTAATTGTTGGTTTATGTTCGTATTGTGTTGCAAGTTTCAGTGTTGTAAAATATAGTATGTGTCCGTTCTTATTTATTGTGAAGTCTTTATTATCACTCTTATCAATCTAAAGATACGAGTATAAGCTGTTCAAGGTGACAACTTGTCCCCTTTACTCCCGCATTATATCAATAGAGTCAATTTAAAATTTAAGTATCTTTTGATAATATGCGAAAATTCACAACTTATTAACTACTACTATATACTGTAAATTAGTCGTTATATTTCAACAGAACCTCGTTAGATCTACGGTCTACCTAGGAGGTACGAGTATAATAAAGGATTATGTACATACATTAAAATGTTTGGAAACAGACATCAAACGTTCGCATGCAAATTTTTCGGACTTTGCAAACAAGAATTTCATGAATTATGAGATGACACACCACTGTGGTGTCGTTAAATTAAAACGATACGTTATACTGAGTGTAATATCGTCTACATAATATTTAAAATGACGTCTGCGTAAATTATAAAATGCGCCGTAAAAAGGGCTCTTTAATTCTCTACTACGAATTTCTTTAAAGCTACAGTACAGTACAAGTTTACGGAATTTACAGTTGTACTTTATAATTTTAGTAACATAGATTTAGATTCACAATTTCATTTCAAAAAAACATTTTGCATTCTCCTTCTCTCTTGTGGGAAAATGACAGGCGAATGGCATTGCCATGATCACAGACCAGGGAATTACTTTATATTGATTATTACTTTACAGGTGAGTCTACGCTAGGCGAATCGAGCACGAGCCGAACACAATTCATCTAGTGTGTACCGACTTACAAGACTCGAACGAGCGCGCCGCGAGCATTTCGTTCGTGCTCGGTTGCGTTCCGCCGGTGGTCGGTTTTTTGACGAACACAAAGGGATTGTAGGACAGTGATCGTTTTAGGTTCGTACAACTTACACTTGACGCCGCGAACGACGAAGCGAAACGGCTCCGCTTCGCAATTTGTAAGCTAATTACACATAATAGGCTTATGGCAGTTTGCGAGAATGGCAGTTACTTCTTTACATGTTTTTATCAAAATTTTTGCATAAAATGTCTATCCTATGAAATTAGTCCGAGTAAAGTGAGCAACTCGCAAATCTCGGATTAATTTCTTTAACTCGACACTTTCAAGCAGAGATTTTTATATAAATACGTGAAGATGATCTTGGGATTATCGCAATTTTACTGCCATGCCATAAGCATATTACATCTTACCAGCTTAAAAATCGCGAAAAACCACAAAAATTTTAATTTCGCGGGTACACTTGTTGTGTGCTCCTTAAATTTTAAAGCGTGACCGGATTGAGGAAGACAAAGGGTTGGTCAAACAGTTTTGCGAGTTCACTTATTTTGTCATAAAAGATGTTACCATAATATGAAAACGAACAAAGGAGCTAGAGGTCTGGCAAATAAAAATTACCCACAGAGTCCATGAATAGTCTAAAACTAGCGAACTGGCTTTTATATACGAGTACCAAAATTCAGTTGTGAAAACCAAGCTACTATTATTTGGGCGAGTGAGGGTAATAATCCAAACTGCCCTCGGGCGTATTAACGCCGGTCGCCCCAGTTCAAACATCAACTGTTTAAACTGCTAAAACTCATAATCCAATAAAGCTTTCGTGTGTCCACTTGGGAGAGCAAAGGTGTCCTCGTTTTAATTATTAATGTAAATATGTACTTGATAAAATAAATGATTACCTACCTATTATTTTTCAAGTTTAATATGCCTATATATATCAATGGACTTCAAATTTTTTGGATTGGTCTACAGTTCTTGGAAAGTTTTAGGGAGTAAATGTAGAATCAGAGACAGATTTTTTTCTTTCATATATAAGAACAGTATTTTGTATATTTATACTTACTTGACGACTACACACTCGCGAAATTGAAAAAGAAAAGAACTTTTATACACGAGAAGAAATAATCAAATTGAAAACTATGACACTAAAGACGAAATGATGAGAAAGAGAACTATCACATTCCAGAGGAAAAAGCTGTGAGAGAGATTAATATTATAAAGTTAGCTAAACATGAAGATACTTATTCACTTCTGCCTTTGCTTTTCTAAGATAACTGTTAGAAAAACAATCCTTCTGAAAAAGTAGATTCCAATGTGTCTCTTAACATAATATTATAAGCCTTCAAGTTTGTCCTTTAAGTTACTAAGATACCTACTTCAATAAATAACGAATGAGTCATATTTTGACCTCCAAACTTAAAATAAATATGAATGAGCATTCAACGGTTTTTATAACATTTAAACAAGAAATAATAATATTCTGCAAGTTTAATTGCAAGCAAAAATTTATAATAAGACTATTGCACATAATTTTATCTTGAAATCTTGACGATGAAATATTTATTTACACAATTAAGACAGTCCCATTTTTAAATTGTACGAATGTTATATTACCTATGTAGCGTATCAGAAATAAAGGCTTTTTATTTATTTATTTTGTTAATTAATAAGTACAAATCAATATTCAAATGTATTTTTTATTTCCGAAGCAGAATTGAGAAAAAATAATTTTAACAATATCTCAAGAAAGGCGAAATCACAAAAAAAACTGAGGCTAAAAATTAAAATTAGGTTATAATGAAACAAGCCATGATTTATGTTCATAGGTCAGACCGCAGACGCTCATATAATTCAAGAAACGATATTGACAGTCCTTTCTACATGGATAAAATTAATATTAGAACTGTCAATTTAGTTTAGATTTTAGAACTGTCAATTATAGTAAACATAGATCTGGTACAACAGAATCACCGTTTTGCGCTTCATATTGTTATAGGAGCAATGATAGTAAACAAACATGACAAAGCAATGTTTACATGTTGACGGAACTCACAATAATTAGAAAGGCTTCATCAAGACGCGGGGAAGCCGGCTGCGAGCGGGGGGAGCGGGGACGGACCGGGGGCGAAGTGAAAACAGTATCCAATTTCTCCACTTCCCCACTTCGGACGCAATTACGAAACAATATCGCGGCGCTGCGGTGCCTCACCGGCGACCGCAGCCTGGCCTGAAATCTAGGCATCGCGCACCGCGGCAATCGCTTACAAATAGGTTCTGGACTCAGGTCATTTAAGTGGCCCCTTCCCGGATAATCCAAGTTCAACGAAGGCGTGGTTTACAGGCTTGCTGTTTAGTCTAATGCAATCCTAATAAAAGATACACTGTGATAAAAAAGAGTTGTTTTTTTTTTACTTTAACAATATATGAGCTAAGCGAAACGACCAAAGTTTATGTAAAATTTCTGCAAGCAGCCCCTACATTGTCTAAGAGAAACGTATTTATCTTTCTCGTTATCGTTCATTAATTCTGCCCGTTGGTTGGGTTCCTAATTTGCATCAGCCAATTGCGGGTCAAAATTCGCTAGCGATTACGATAGCGGTGAATACGTTTTTCTTACTTAATGAGACCATAGTTTGGTAGAAAAAACTTTGAGAAAGGATTTTCAGACATACAAATTTCCTCACAAAGTTTTCTTCCCTTCTAATATTCAGTTGCCTCAAATAAGGATAATATACGTTGGCTAACAATAGTTATTTGTTAGGCAAGGGCGCAAAGTGGATTTTTGGGCCGAGTGTCAAATTTGAATGCTGAGCGGCGAAGGATTCTAGGGTTGAACCCTGAGCGCAGCGAGGGGTTCAAAGAATAGAATCCTGAGCATAGCGAGGCATTCAAAGACACGAGATCCAAAAAAATTTGCGCCCGTGCATAACACAAAATTTTTCATCTCACCACAGCGAGGAAAATCACCAGAAGAACACTTTAGATCGACATTGCGAGTTATATGTTAAATGTTGTTCTTAGTAACTCTGAATAATTTCACTTACTGAAACCACCTTCAATCATCATCATTATTTTAAAGTTGAAACAAAAAATAATGTATAAAGCCAAAATAAGTATTAGGTACCTATTATCATTTAATCACTATTGAAAACATAGACAACTAACACTAAATCAGAAAAAAAATTGAGAAATTTTTTTCTGTACTTTTATTTTGAATGCGTTCTGAAATAACAATTTCGAAGAACCAACGATAATATAAAATTTTATAAATATATTAACATTAGATACGTAAACAATGAGAAAAATCAAGGATTTAATTAGCTTTAATTAATTACATTTATAATTAATAAAACTAAATAAGAGTTATATTTTATTTGATATTATAAGAAAAAGTAAAATTAAAAAAACTAATTTACCTATACAAACACCTATACAAACTTTAACGAACGAACTTCGTTATTGGTCGTATGTGTTATTAAAAAAAAGAAGTCTTCAGCGTTGACATTTGACATTGACATGACACGTAATACGAGCTTGACCACAGATAACTCAAACAAATTTGACTTTGGAAATGCTTTCGAGCCTAGGGCCGGAAAGGATTTTCATACTACTTTGTCTCCCGTGGGAAAAATGAAAATGCTTTGGCAGCCTAGGGAATATAATAGCATTTTCTGCCCGCATTTCGGGCATTAAATATCGCTTTTCCGAGCGGGTGAGATGAAAAAGATCTTGTCTTATACGCATATAATGTTTATTATGTAAATTATTTTCTTGATCAATTCATCTTCCTATTAAGTCTTGATAATTGATAGGAATGGTATCTGTGGACTACAGATAGTTAACGCAAGTCCGCAAAGCTGTCTTACCGACAAAGCCGTAACGAGTTACAGGCAATCGATAAATTAGAATTCCAATACCATGTTGTGTAGAAGCCAAAGCTTTATGGCCATAATACGGTTCTCGACTACATACGTGCCTGCATAAACATCTCTTTCAACTACATTTATGATACTAACAGCCGTTTTCACTAAACCTAAAAAAATCCTAAATCTTGAATGATTAGCCCTAAGGTAACAGTTGTTGTAGGTGAAATCTGTCACCTATCGGCTAAGCATTCGATTTAGGCGTTTCCTAGGTTTAGTGAAAACGGCTGTAAGGTACTTAAGAATTAAGATCTAACAATGCGAAGCCCTGGCCTGGGCAGCTGCAGACATGGGAACGCGTATCGCTTATTTGTAAGTGAACGTCACTCAACTCGTCATGCAATTTTTTGAATTGTAGATAGGCTTGCGCTTGATGACAATCCTGCCTCCTGCTGAATCCTGCTGATGGAAAGCAATGATGAGGTCTAGATTGGAGCGCGCTTGCCTAGAAAATGCCTATACACTGTTCTCCTGGAGGCACCCACTGGCTGGAAATACGGAGGCTGGAAGGGCGTTCCACACCTTACTGGTAAAAACAATCATCCATTCAGTCAATTTCCGACCCACAAAGGTTACCTAAAATGTAAAGATCAAACCCATGCAAGTCAAGTGGGGTTTAGGTAACCAACTCTCCAAATTGCATTTACAATAATATCATCCTTAAAATTACTGAAACTAAATCCGAAGTCATACTCACAAAGTTTACTGATTACACGACCACATCAGCCTCTGTAGAGGCAAGAGTAAATATGTGTAACGTGAGATTTTCATTAAATATGTAATCGAGGCGAATAAACTATTAGTTTCTCTAGGGGACATCGCTCGGTGTAACTCGAGCTGGAAATTACCCCGGCTAGTCATAAGAGCCCATTCATACGTCCGTCTGGCTGTCAGTGCGTTTGAGTAGCGCAGACAGCGGGGCATGTCGGGAAAATGTTATCGTGTATACAAAAAACCGAACACTTTTTCAGTGCTATTTCTTATGAATAATTTTTTGACGTTCCCAACACAACTGGGTGATCCAAGTAAATCCTATGTACGTATACATTTAAGAGCAAATTAAATGATATTCATTATTTGAAAATGATTATTATAGGTATATTCTAGTTGGTTGGCCTTTTTGGATACGTATATCACGAGTGACGAGGTCCATAAATCAATCCTCGAGTCTGTGATTAGTTAGTTGGGTTCTATCAGGTTCTTCCTACCATCAGCAGTAGGAGAATTATCTCCTAACAACATCGCAATGCACGATATACGGTTGGTAATAAACTTATCGGTCATTTGTGTCCATTAACTCCGCACTGTTATTCGGTAGCATTAACAACGTTGAGGCATCTAAGCATTTAATCTCTCTGTCTGATACATACAAGGAAGTCTGTACTTAGCATGTTTATAGACTGGGATCTTCCCTTAAGTACAAAACAAGAGCTCGCACAATAGAGCTGGCGTTACATCTCCTGTAGTGTTCATTACCGAATAGTACCCCTAACCACGGTGGTTTCCTATCCGAAATTAGTCTCAAAAACCTTTAATAATCACTGTAACACCACAATCAAAAGGAAACAATGCAAAAGTGACGTACAACGCCCTCTCCCTCAACGCAAGTGCCACAATGAAAAACCCTTACATTTATGCGACAACAAAAATCTGTTGAGCGACATAACAGCTTTTCGCCTTGAGCGTTGTGATCCATTAAAGACACTTAGAAAGACTTGAAGGGCCCCTGAGTTACGCCAACCGCAGTAGGGAGGACTAAACAACTAGAGATTGTGAAATTCCTCTGCAAGATATATGCCGTATAAGAAATTTGCTGCACGTTCATCAGTCGATTGCGCATTTCAAAGATTGATTTTGTAATTCGAAATCCTATTACTAAGACTTCGCCGTCCATGTGTCCGTCTATCCGTTTGTCACCAGGCTGTATCTCTTGAACTTTGATAATAAGATTCAGAGATCAGTTGAAATTTTCACACCGGACTCAATGCCTCAACGGAAGTACATTATTACGAGTACTTCCGTTGCCGCTTTAACAATTTTATACTAAAAACAACGTAAAAAAAAGTATTATAATTTTTTCTTTCGTATAGCCATCGGTTACGCTTTTAATTAATATTCTGCATTTCTGATAGCAAATGCAATATGATATGTCAAAAAAGTATGTTGAGTTTTCTCCCAACCGGGGCTCTATTTGCGTTTTCTTCAATCTCTTATCCCTCATTATACCTTGAAACTTGTCATTTAAGCAATTTAGTAGGAATTATGCCTTACGTTACTATCGTGAGGGTCAAACATAATCTTATCGATAAATAATTAATCGAGCAGTGCCAATCAACCCTGTCCTCCAAATTATTTTCTAAAGCGAATTATGCCTTACGTTACTATCGCGAGGGTCAAACATAATCTTATCGATAAATAATTAATCGAGCAGTGCCAATCAACCCTGTCCTCCAAATTATTTTCTAAAGCAATGCTGGCATTAGAACGAAACTGAGCGCAAAATGTAACGAGATCAATCTCAACGTAATGATCAGCAAAAAACCGACGAATTTTCTGGCTTCCCTATCCTCGCCTCATTACTGAAACTTTGGAAAGACTTGCATCACACTTGGAAGTAAGTATAATTCAAAGTTTAAAAGCGATTAAGGTTGACCTTTGGCTCCATTCCCTTAAGACCTTCCTCATTTTTTTAGCAACAACTTAAAACATTTTTTTGTACTATGTTTAAAACTTTGAAGATTCGAGCAGTTGTTCTTTGGCCCCGTCTTACGTTTCCACGAAGTATAAACGAAATATTAACGATGTTTTCACCGACACTTGGATGATTTTGAGTACCTAATATGAATATCATATTGTACCTACGTATTGCAAAATGTTTCACTAGTTTGTTGATAAAATATTAAATAGTAAACTACACTCGCCGGCATATTTAGCGGAACATAAAAAAAAGGTTTGATATCAGTATCATATAAAGTTGCTGGCTGGTTTATACGTTATTTAATTTAAAAAGAAATATTTTCAAATTAAGAAAACAACTGAACATCACATTTTATGCAATTGTTTTAATTTTATTCAAATACACCTTATCTGGAGCGAACTTCGAGTATTTCTTCCTTCTGAGTTAAAATTTCATTGAAATACTGTTTTTTGTTAGTTTTTTTTAATCGCGTATCTTTCTGGAGTTGATGACTGAATTATGCCTGACTTAGCCCCAACGGAGATTGCCAAGGCACTCGAAATGCGAAGAAATGGTCAAACCTACAGAGTGATATCCAGAGATCTTCGTCGACCAGTTTCAACGATCCATCGCAGTATCCAACGGTTCTGGGAGACCGGTACTTATGTGAGAAGAGCAGGACAAGGCAGAAAAAGACGCACTTCGAGTAGGGATGATCGTTTCATTCGGCTTCGTGTAACGTAGGAACCCCCGTTTGACGGCCGTCCAAGCCCGACATGAGTTAGAAGCAGTGCGGGGTGTAACCGTAAGTGAGCGTACGGTACGAAGAAGGCTCGAAGAAGCTGGTTTGGGTTCATTTGTGCCCGCCAAGGCTCCAAGGCTCGAGGTATATCATCGTAGAAACAGGTTAACTTTTGCTCAGGAACATCGACTTTGGAACGCGGACCAATGGAGTAAGGTATTGTTTAGTGATGAGTGCAGAATTCTCTTAAATCAAATTGACGGCAGGCAAAGAATATACAGACGCAAAGGAGAACGATACATTCAGACAAATTTTGAAACTACAGTTGCATACGGTGGTGGATCAATAATGGTTTGGGCGGGCATTTGTTTGGGAGCTCGCACAGACTTGGTAGTGATTGACAGAGGGAGTCTGACTGCAGACCGCTATATCAGAGAAGTTTTAGAAGAAAATGTCGTACCGTTTGCCCCATATATCGGTGACGATTTTGTTTTTATGCAGGATAATGCTCTGCCGCATACCGCTCGGGTAACTCAAGCTTATCTTAATGATATGAATATCACTGTTATGGAGTGGCCGGCGAGATCACCGGATATGAACCCAATAGAGCACGTTTGGGACTTGCTGAAAAGAAAAGTTAAGTCCAGAATTCCAGCTCCTGCCAACGTGGGAGAACTGCGAATCGCCGTAGTTGAGGAATGGCGGAGACTATCCCAGGAGACCATCGATAACATCATTCTCAGTATGCCTAGACGGGTAGAAACTTTAATAAGAGCACGTGGAGGAAATACGCGATATTAATCACCATTTTTCTAATTTAATTAATTGTAATTTTAATATTAAATTTCACTTTTCCAGGTTACATGAAAAGTTCAAAAATGTACCATTTTTCACAAATAGCCTTTACTCGCAAAATCTGTTCTTAATGTGATCTCATTTTAAGTAAAAACAAATGAAACTTTAAATAACAAAAGAAGTGTAGTAAGTAGATTTTAAAATAAAACCATATTTTTTTAATTATGGACCTTTTTTTTATGTTCCGCTAAATATGCCGGTGAGTTTATATTTAATGCACTGGATAAATGGTTGATGAAATTTTATAATGGTTTTGTACAGGAAAGATTAAAAGAGCTACTTTACATGTTTTTTTCTGTATAAGAGATAGGAGTATTCTTAACAAGGAGGAAATAACATAGTGGAAAGAGATTTCTCTTGTTTGAGGTACGTTAATGCGAAAGGAACTCTGTCTATAAAACTTTTAGCGATAGAAATAGTCCATAACACGTGACGGGAATGAAGAAAAAAAAATGAATTTTTATTTATATAATTATGTACAATGTACATATAAATATATAAATTGGAATACAAGAGACTTGGCATTAGTAATAACTAATATGTAAGAGTACAGAAAAACCGTATTTATCAGCCAAGTTGTAGCACGCTCCTAAGTGCTTCTACACTTATGTCACTTCTATAAATAGCGCTAACCGCTTCAGGTGCCAGATAAGAAAGTTACCTAACCCTACGTCTGTAAATATAATTGAACTTGTATAGCTAAGTTCACGGTCTAGATGGATCAATCGGCACAATAACATACCTATATAGGTCATAATAACGGTTTATAACTTTCATAACACATAATAATAATATACATATGAATTTTATCTGGAAGAATAGTAGATACTGTATAATAATAGTTTACGCGCATAAGCATGTTTCCAGTGGCGACTAAATATTTGAAGATAGTCAACTCAACATCACTCACTCAAAGCTAATATACGATCACGTGATAAGGCGTATCTATTGCTAAAATTATATTGCAAATAAAACATACTATTGGTCGCTAGTGGTGATGCTGAAGGCTGTATAAAGTGACTACCCTAATCTATTAGACTTGTAACCCTTACAGCATACACAACTTTTAACAGTTAACAGTTTTGGTCTAGTTGGAGGCTCGACCGTGGCCAGTTACCACCCTACCATCAAAGAGTTTTCGTAAGCATTCCGGCGCGATGCTGTGTAGAAACCGGTAGGGTTCAGTTAATTTACCCTTCCAAGTTAGTACGATAACATCTTCGGCTGCATTATCACTTACTCGTACCATCACGTGAGATCGCAGTCAAGTACGAACTTGTAAAGTGTATAAAAAATAATCAAGTATGACAGACGGATGGACGGACTAAGAAAGTCTCACCATAAGGCTCTAATTTTGTTATGGAACGCTAAAGATTTTAACAGACCTGCAAAACACATTCAAGAGTCCAGTTCTTATCTATTGCCGTTATGCGTAACTCTGCGAAGTGGTCCTTAAACAAGTGTAGGCACTGACCTGGGTCATTGATGAGCTGCTTGTAGACGGACAGGGCCACGGCGTCCTCGCTGAGCACGTCCCACAGCCCGTCGCAGGCGACCACCACGAAGTCTTCGTCTCCGTCCAGCTCCACCACCACTATCTCGGGCCGCGCTGTCACGTAGGGTTTGTATTGAGCGTCACCTGATGAACAGATCGATTTTTAAGGCTTCAAGCACCGATATGAACCTCAAGATGAGCCCATCAAAACATGACGACCTCCGTGGTTAAGTGCTTAGCGTGCCGGTTTTCAAGGCGCCGCCATCTCTGAGGTTCCGGGTTCGATCCCCGGTCGGGGCAATGTAGAAAAATAAGTTTTATACATTATCTCGGGTCTGGGTGTTGTGGTACCTTCGTTGTTTCTGATTTAGTTAACACAAGTGCATAAGCTACTTACTAAGGGATCAGAGTAATGTATGTGATGTTGTCCACTATATACTTATTTATTAATTTATTTTAGACAAACCATCTTCAAGCAAGAAAGATGTAGTCAAATGATGACAGATGCCATCTGTCAAAATTCCCGCTAATACGCCACAATATGGCGGAATCTGTCTCTAAGCAAACCCGCGTGCAAACTAATAGTAGGTACTTTTTAGTGATCTGTAGCGTGGATCACGGTCCTACGGTTACCTACTGAGTACTGACGGCGTTGGTGTCAAAACAAACATTTTTGACACCAGTAAAATGGCGAGATTTTGCCACGCGGTCCGCCAGGTCTTTTGTAATGTGTATATGACTATTGCTTCAAGACTTTTTAGTGTGCATAATATAGGCTTGCGCCTTTATTTGATGTAGTCTGAGGGCTTGCGCTTGATCAATGATCATGGCTGATGGAAAGCAACGTTGAGGTCTAGATTGGACCGCGCTTGCGTAGAAAATGACTATCGTCTCTTGAAGGCACCCCAGGCTGTTTTATAACTTAAGAACACCGAGACTATGTGTTTCTCACATCTGTCGATCCTTTCCTTTGAGTCTGTGACAAAAAGAACATTCTTCGAAGAAAAACTCCAAACGAATAGTTTTTTTACCCAACTTGTCAATCGGTTGTAAATGGAATTTATACAAAAACGAGACACATAAAAGACTATCTATTAGAGCAAGGCGTCTGACTTGATGGTAAAAAATTATTACGTTCCAGTTAAATTGTTAAGGTACACTTGCATGAAGCTAGTTTATTGCTTTCGTAATCACAATAATATTCACGTAACATTCCTGGCTCTGCCGGCTGCCCTGACACACTTTTTTTTTTAATTTCACTTACAGAAGCAACAATGCACTGTTTGCGCTTTACGCTAGCACTCCGGTTTACGCTAGGCCGTATCGCGACGGCCGGCTATCGCCTGCCCCCGCGCATCGCGCCTCCCCGTTTTCGGCGACGCGCTTGAACAGTCCTTGGTAAAACCTCGACGGAGTCGGTCGATTGTTAGTGCCGCGTCGCCCGCGTGAAGTTTTGCCGGCCACGCCGTGTCGTTTAGTTTTTACGAGCCCTATTTATTGCGCTCCTTCGTGTGTCGTGTTGTCCGCCGCGTCCTTCTAACGCCGCGGGCCCATTTGACTGTCCGGAGCACTGTTTTTTGTGCTCACGCGCCATCTTGATACCACGCCGCCGCGGACTCGCTTCGCTACCCGCGAATTCGTGCCGCCGCCGCGAAAGACCCTTCAGAGGAGGGCGAGTGTGTTCCTTTACATTTAACACCGCAGACACCACACACTACATTCATCATACACGAACACACTCCCCGGATTCCACGTGCTGGCTGTCTCCTGCGCCGGTAAGTACCTAGTAGTAAGTCACTCTGTGTCGCGGGATAAAACCCAGTGCAAATCGCCTATAAAATTTTTTGGCGGGCCTTTTTCGACCCGCCACCGCCGCTGCCTGTGGGAATCCGCTGGACTGCTCTGATGGGCCCGGCAGTTGCCCGCTGATTCATCGTGCACAGGCGCGGTGCGTATTCATTTTTGGTAGCAGTGAGCGCGGTTTGTCTACACCTCGCTTTGCGTTTTGCGCTGGTTTTGCCCGCCGCGCCGTTCGTTTTCTGCGCCGCTGGCATAAATCCCGCTTTCCGCCACGCGCCGTGTCGTTCGCCGCGCTGTTAGCGGAAATTCCGCATTCGCCGCCAGTTCCGCTGCGTTAACGCCGCGTTTCGGCCGCGTTCCGCTTATTATAATTATAAGTTTAATTTTTATTTTAAGTTTTGCTTGCGTGCCGGTACCGCCCGCTCGCCGTAATTTAACACGCGTATCTACTACGGTCGCGCCGCTTTGTTCATTGCGACTACGGTACGACCGCGACCGCGATACGACTTGTTTACTATTGCTTTAATTTTATTATTGCTTGCACTCGCGCCGCCCGCCGACTTGCCGGCCGCCTTTTCAATTTATTATTGCTTGCACTCGCGCCGCCCGCCGACTTGCCGGCCGCCTTTTCAATTTATTGTTGCTTTATTTTTGCTTTTGTTTACATTTAATTTGTTAGAATGTCCGCGAACATAAAAAAGCTAGCTGTACAGATACAGTCTGAGCTTCGCTGGGCGACGTCCGCCGCGGGTTTGATAGGCCGCGAAGATAGAACCGCCGCCCTATTACACCGAGCGGACCAGGTGCGGACTCGGCAGGCCTCCGTGGAGCAGGCCTTTCAAGACCTGCTCACCCTCGGTCCCGAACAGGAGGTACTGAGGACGGCTCAGGCCGATTACGACCAGTTCTTCGAACTGATGGACTCGGTGGTGGAGGCCGCCCATGGGATCCGGACCGCCGCTGATGAAAGGCGTCGAAGTGGCGCTTTTAGAGACTCCCCCAGCCGACCGCCCACACAGCCGGCATTACTCGGGAAACTGCCCACGATCGAGCTGCCCAAATTCGGTGGGCAGCTTCAAGAGTGGATGGGCTTCCTGGCGTTATTCGACAGTCTGGTCCACGCCAGGAAGGACCTGTCCCCCACCCAGAAGCTGACATACTTACTGTCCTCGCTACAGGGCGAGGCCCTGGACGTGGTGCGACACCTCGACCTCTCGGAGGAGAGCTACCACACGGCTCGGGAATTGCTGGCCAGGCGCTATGAAAATGTGCGCCGGTTGGCCGACGCACATGTAGCCCAGCTACTAGCCTTGCCCGCCGTCACCGGGGTGGCCGGCCTCAGAGAGGCCTTGCTAAACCCTTGCATTGTGGCCACCAATGCTCTCCGTCGATTGGATCTCCCCGTCGACCAGTGGTCCTTCTTGTTGTTGCACATAGTGCTCTCCCGCCTGCCGTCGGAGCTTAAGCTCCGCTTCGAGCAGCACTTCGGAGGGGACGGTGCAACCTACCTGCCCCCTTTCTCCGACCTCCTGAAGTTTTTGGAGCAGGAGTGCCTCCAGGCCGATAACTCTGGAGTTACCGGCCCTCGAGTGGCCCCTGGGAGGTCCGAGCATGTCCGAGGGGGTGGGGCAAGGACTGGCCCTTCGGCGGGGACCGGCCCCAACCGGCGAGGCCGTGGAGCCGACGCCAGAGAAGGTCGCCGGGTGTCACAGTACAGCGGGGCCGTGGCAACGAAGCTCCCCCCCTGTGCCTATTGTCGGCACCCCGGCCACCAGGTCTCCTCGTGTCCGCACTTCCTGGCCAAACCGGTTGCGGCCCGGAGAGAATACGTGTCGACACGCCAGTGGTGCTTCTCGTGCCTGGGCCAGCATCTCGTAAGAGACTGCCCGCGCCAGCGGCCCTGCCCACATTGCGGCGGTGCCCATTCGGCCCTCTTGTGCGCTAACCGGAGTGGTTCCGGTCGCCGGGACGTTGGGTCGCGCACCCCCCCATGGGCGGGGGCGCTCGATCGCGCACCCCCCCATGGGCGGGGGCGCTAGTCCTGGCCACACGGCCAGCCCCGTTAGGCGTTCTCCGGTGGACCACCAACCTCCTAGTGGAGGTAGGGGTTCCGCCCCCCGGAGGAGGGTTTCACCCCCCGCGTCACGATCACATCCCCCTCGCGTCATTACGACGGGGATATCGCGGCTGCCCCATTGAGCGTCGTCCCGCGTCGGTTCTCGCCGCCACTACATGAGTGGCCGCGACTGGAGCGCCATCCACCCACCATAGGTCGAGGCAATCCCTACCGGGTGCCGGACGCTAGCCGCATGGTGCGGTCCCGGATGGGTGCATGGTCCCCGTACGGCATGTTCGTCACCTCTCCGTACGGAATGCCCTCCACCCCTCTAGCGCCGCCCCAGCCGGAGCACCCCCGTCAGTGGGATCCCGCTGGTGAACCCTCGCCGCGCTAGGTATCCGCCACCCTAGCTCCCACCGTAGCCACCTCCCCTGAGACTCTGAACCTACAGCAGACAGTATGTCAGACCATACTTTTGCCGACGGCCTCAGTGAAGGTGTATAACCCTAATGGTGAATCTATGACCGTTCGTTGCCTTTTGGACCTGGGTAGCCAACGCTCCATAGCTTCGTCTTACTTGGTGGGAAGGCTAGGGCTCCCTTGGAGACCGCGCGAGTGTCGTGTCATCGGTGTCGGTGGCGCCACGCCCGCATCGCACAAGGGAGAGGCTGAGTTAATGTTTAGTCCTATTCGTGGAAACATGCGGGTTTTGATTATGGTGACCGTCATGGATAACATTTTAGGTCCCCTTCCGCAAGTTCGGGTAACCGACGCCGCAGTGCGCTGTACGTCAGGTTTAGCCCCTGCTGACCCCCACTGGTCCGAACCCGGTCCTATGGACCTTCTTTTGGGTTCCGACGTGCTGGGTCTTATCATAACTGGGGGAGCTAGGGCCCTGCAGACCAATGGCCTTTGCGCTTTGCCCACTATTTTTGGCAATAGCTTCTTCGGTCCGGTTTTATGGTCTAGCCCCTCCCCGGAGCCTGACCCCATCCAGGTCGCAGGCTTGTCGCTGACCGATGTTGTCCAGCGATTTTGGGAGGTTGAAGAGCCGCCTCAGGCCGCTCGGGTTAGCCCCCTTGAACAGGAGTGTGAGTCCTTTTACAGGAATAACACGGGGCGCCGTACGGACGGACGCTTTGTAACCCGTTTGCCACTCCTGGCGGCACGACCCCCCTGGGTCAATCGCGGGCCCTCGCTGAGAAGAGGCTCCTATCAATGGAACGGCGCATGAAACGGGACCCGGCCTTCCGTAGCAAGTATGTGGCCTTCATGCGGGAATATGAAGACCTTGGTCACATGTCGCCGTCCAACTTTGATTGGCGTTCGAACGAGCATTACTTCCTTTGCCACCACGCCATTTTGAAAAACCCGAATGGGAAAATCCGTGTAGTTTTTGATGGCTCTGCTTCAACGTCCAACGGAGTGTCTCTCAACCAGTGCCTACACTCCGGTCCCAAGTTGATCAAGGATATCTCCGACATCCTCACGACGTTTCGGCAGCACCAGGTGGTCTTTGTGGCCGACATCCGCATGATGTTCCGCCAAACCGTGGTGCATCGTGATGATCAGAGGTACCAGCTGATATTATGGCGCGAGAGTCCGAGTGACCCCATACGAGTGTTCGAGCTGAATACGACCACCTATGGCCTTCGGTCCAGCCCCTACATTGCCATCCGGTCATTACTGGAGTTGGCCGACCGGGAACGACTGAAATATCCTCGCGCCTCAGCCATTTTGGAGTCGTCAGTCTATATGGACGACATTTGTACGGGAGCTTCCAGTGTTGAGGAAGCCTTGATTTTGCGGGATGAGTTGATTGCCATCCTGAAGTCGGGTGGATACGAGCTGAGTAAATGGCTCTCGAGCTCCCCGCTTGTCTTAAGGGACTTGCCGGGAGAAGATCAGCAGGATCCACACATTTTCGAAAATCCCGAAAATCCTAATTTGCTGACAGTCTTGGGTATACAATACCAGCCCGTGCAGGACATTTTTACTTACCGGGTCAAACTGGATCCCCCCCTAAGACTTGGACCAAACGTACGGTCTTGTCCACGGTGGCACGTACCTTTGATCCAAATGGGTGGATCACCCCCGTAATATTTTTGGCCAAATGCTTCCTGCAGAAGCTCTGGTTGGCTGAAGTCAGCTGGGACGAGCCCCTTCAAGGGAGGTTATTACAGGAGTGGCTCTCCCTCGTGGCCTCACTTCCGAATGTTAATCGGATTTCGATGCCTCGTTGCTTCCTACCGCCCGGAAGGTGCCACGCCAGTCTCCACGGCTTTTGTGATGCGTCCGAAAAAGGGTACGCAGCCGTGGTCTATTTGCGAACTGTCAGTGACACCGGCGAGGTCGCAACCCACCTTGTCTTGGCGAAAAGTAAAGTGGCCCCAATTCGGTCACGCTTGACGATACCCAAATTGGAGTTGTCTGGAGCCGCTCTTTTGGTGCGCCTTCTCAACCATGTGCGTACGTCCCTCCTATCGATCGTTGACCTGACGGACGTGTACGCCTGGTTGGACAGCGAAATTGTCCTTTGTTGGTTGCGAGCCGCTCCCCACAACTTGGAAGTCTTTGTTGCCAACCGGGTTTCCCAAATCCAGAATTCGGAAACCCCGTTGACCTGGAGACATGTGCCAGGGGACCTGAACCCTGCAGATTGTGCTTCCCGCGGATGTGAAGCTTCCGACCTTGTCAACCACTCTCTTTGGTGGGGCCCTGACTGGCTGACTCAGAATGAGTCCGTCTGGCCTCAGAGTAGGTTCTCCGAGCCCGATGTGTTACCTGGCTTGCGAGTCGGAGTTGTTGAGGATAAGCCAGCCAATTCGCTGAGCTATCTTCAGGAACGCTACAGTTCCCTTGATAAATTGATTGGGGTGACGGCTTGGATTCAGCGCTTCACCCACAACGCTCGGAACCCACGCGACAAAATGTCGAACCCGGTCTTGTCGCCCCTGGAGAGACAGGAGGCCCGGACCTTTTGGATACGTTTGGTTCAACTGGAGCATTTTGAGTCCGCTATTGAGACACTGAAGCGAGGTTTACCTTTGAAGGGCTCGCTCGCCCGCTTAAACCTCTTCCTGGATGACACCGGATTGATACGCGTTGGTGGACGCCTCCGGAATTCTGACTTACCCTATGGGGCACGTCATCCCCTGCTGCTTCCGAACAATAGCGCTCTTGTAAAATTGTTGGTGACGCATTACCACGTCAAAAATGCCCACGCTGGCTGCAACGCCCTTTCGGCCATATTGCAGCGCGAATTTTGGATTTTATCGGGACGACGCTCCATCCGAAGCGTCATTTTTAAGTGCATTCCGTGCTACCGCCTGAAGGCCAGCACCATGCAGCCCATTATGGGGGACCTCCCCACCGACCGTGTCGTGGCCTCGCGCCCTTTTTCGGCGGTCGGGACGGATTTTGCGGGGCCGTTCTTCGTCAAGAGCTCCAGCCTCCGCAATGCTCGTTCCCTCAAGGCCTACCTTTGCGTTTTTGTTTGCCTGGCTACCAAGGCCGTACACTTAGAACTGGTGAGTGCCCTCAGCACCGAAGCCTTTGTAGCCACGCTAGGCCGCTTCGTTTCACGCCGAGGTTATCCGCACCTGATCCGATCGGATTGTGGGACCAACTATAAGGGTGCCGATAGGTATTTGAAGGAAGTCGCCCAATTTTTGAATGAAAATAAGATAGGCATCGGCACGGCAATGTCCAAGATGGGGATAACTTGGACCTTTGACCCGCCAGCTTGTCCCCACTGGGGCGGGATCTTTGAAGCCGTCGTTAAGGTCTCAAAGACGCATCTCCGACGCGTGATCGGTGAAACCATTTTGACTTTTGAAGAGCTCGCTACCGTGTTTTGTAAGATTGAGGCTGTCCTCAATTCTCGGCCACTCTGCCCCTTATCGTCCGATCCCAATGACCTGGAAGTTTTAACCCCCGGTCATTTTCTAATTGGTGAAACCCTTAACGCCCTGCCCGAGTACCCCTTCAGGGACGTGAAGGTCTCACGGTTGTCTCGCTTCGAATTGCTACAGCAGATGACCCAAAATTTCTGGCATCGTTGGTATTTAGAATATTTGCATCTCTTGCAGCAGCGCGTTAAGTGGTCAGACAAGACCGACCCACCTAAGGTTGGTGATCTTGTCCTAGTTAAGGAGTCTAATTTGTTGCCTTTGTGCTGGCGTCGTGGACGCATTCTTAAATTGATATATGGATCCGATGGGGTTCCCAGAGTTGCCGAGGTAATGGTCGGAGATTCGGTTTTGCAGCGAGCCGTCTCTTCCTTATCCCGGTTGCCCAATTGTTAGTGGACTCCAAATTCATGGGTCCACTGGCGGGGGTGTTTGCGCTTTACGCTAGCACTCCGGTTTACGCTAGGCCGTATCGCGACGGCCGGCTATCGCCTGCCCCCGCGCATCGCGCCTCCCCGTTTTCGGCGACGCGCTTGAACAGTCCTTGGTAAAACCTCGACGGAGTCGGTCGATTGTTAGTGCCGCGTCGCCCGCGTGAAGTTTGCCGGCCACGCCGTGTCGTTTATTTTTTACGAGCCCTATTTATTGCGCTCCTTCGTGTGTCGTGTTGTCCGCCGCGTCCTTCTAACGCCGCGGGCCCATTTGACTGTCCGGAGCACTGTTTTTTGTGCTCACGCGCCATCTTGATACCACGCCGCCGCGGACTCGCTTCGCTACCCGCGAATTCGTGCCGCCGCCGCGAAAGACCCTTCAGAGGAGGGCGAGTGTGTTCCTTTACATTTAACACCGCAGACACCACACACTACATTCATCATACACGAACACACTCCCCGGATTCCACGTGCTGGCTGTCTCCTGCGCCGGTAAGTACCTAGTAGTAAGTCACTCTGTGTCGCGGGATAAAACCCAGTGCAAATCGCCTATAAAATTTTTTGGCGGGCCTTTTTCGACCCGCCACCGCCGCTGCCTGTGGGAATCCGCTGGACTGCTCTGATGGGCCCGGCAGTTGCCCGCTGATTCATCGTGCACAGGCGCGGTGCGTAATCAGCACTTATAACGAAACAGGCAAAAGTGATCAGCGCTGCAAGTGTCCAAATTACAGTATTATATTATGAGCCTTGATTGTTTCCGAAATCGCAACAAAAATATTCATAACTCCGTGGAACTTAATATTTTCCCACTTAATACGTTCTGTCATCCCACTTAAGAGGTTGTAAAAACGATAAAACAATTAATAAATCCAGTGTAAAAGCAATTTCAGAATCCTCTCTAATGTAATCTAGCATGAAATTCGAACGGATAAGTCGGCGGGCGAATTCGGGGGGACAGAACAAACGTGCGGGACCTAATCTCTCGTGGAACGCCGAATCAATGGGCCTCGATGTACAAGGGGGGCCCGTCCGAGCCGTGAAGAAAATGTCAACACTACACTTCCATTGTTGCGATGCCGACATCATTGACTCATATATCCCGTAATGATGGGAAATTTAACCGTTATCGATAATTATTTGGCTTTTTTGTTCAAATACGAGACTGTAGATGACAAATTTGCAAATTACTACTGGGACTGCAACAGAATTTGGGATCAAGGCCCGTGGCCTGTGCCCTTCGTAAGCTCTGAAGAAACCTATTCATCCTCGGATGGGCAATGGGCACAGGCACCACTACACTTCCATTGTTGCAATCCGTACATCATTTACTTATCCCGTAATGACGGGAAATTAAATTGTTGTCGATAATTTAGCACATTTATTAAAATACAAGAATGTGTATGACATCTAGAAATCTTTCGCGCTCCTCCCGCAAAGCTTCGGAATATGAGGAATATGTCAACATAACTTTCACCTTTGCAATGCTGATATCATTGTCTCGTATGTCCCGTTTATTCATGAAATATGGTTTGTGAACGTGATTTAAATTTAAGACACTGAAACTACAGATTTTAACTGAAACAGTTTGGTATCGAGGGAATTCATCCAGTTAGGCTAGTGATATTCATCGGCGCCAGTACACTCTTCATTATCTATTAGGCAACAATTTAAAAAGGGTTTTAAACTTTCATAACATATCCACACCGTACGGCACCGTTACACAATATAAGAAACATTAACAAAACTAGTAAGTGGTCCAAAGTGATCAATTTAGATAGATGCAAGGTTTACACGAAAATGTAGCAAGTAATTGCAAGTCACTGACGCAATGAGATACAATTTAATTTTTTTGTTCGTATCCATAGATCAGTGCAGTATACAATGAATAACAATTTTTTTCTTCAAATTATTTTCAACCTTGGAAAGATAAATGGGTACCACTGTAACAATACTGTTCCCATTTTCAATCCAAAACAGACATATCCATGTTACGCTGTGATTTTATGTCAGACTTGCCAAAATAATTGAAAGTTATGTAAGTTTTTTTTTATTTTTCAATGTTATGCACGTTTGTAAATTGTGGGCAAATGTTGGCGGCAAAGGTAAACATCGTAAGGTGACCACTTCTTCCAACAATTCCTCTTTACCAATTCTTCTTTAGTCTTGTTAAAGGTCATTGAAAGCTGCGACCCGAATTTTGATCATCGTGGTCGGCATTTCTCGGCTCTCTCTCATTTCTCTCGGCGGTCGAACCCCTTTTAATTCTCACAGGATACTAGATTATAGTTGTGGATCGTAAGTTTTAATTTTCAGACTTATCGATATCGATATATTTGTGCAACTAATCATAATTCCATCACTACGCCAGTGCAGTGAGTCCTAAGTGATCGATATAGTTCCGTGCAGGGCTGACGAGGGCCTTGCGACAGGGGGCGCCTCGGCGGCGCCCGCCTCCGCTCCTCACCGCCATTAAGTCGTAAATTAAACCAGACATCCTTTGTTTTCGATAATGCAGCCCCGTGGCAGTAATATGAAAATGTGTTTCATTCGAGTTTCAGGGCTTTTATTAAGATGGAATAGTATGTTTCATTACAAGTGCGGAAAGGCTGTTATTGCAAAGAGTTCCGACAAATGTCTACCCGAGCCGAGGCGCAGCCGAAAGCGAGGGTTGACAGTCGGAACAAGTTGCAATGACGGTTCCGCACGTGTACTGAACGATTATTTTTAATACAGTTGCGAAAAAATGAAGCAATTTAATAAAATAATAAAAACACAATAAACTCAACTAACTTAAAATTTTCTGAAAAACTATTTGCTTTTTTCTCTTCTCTTCTCTCCACGCAATAAATTCGTCGTATGTAGATATGTAGCGACTTTTTGACTTTTCCGGTAAAATGTTCTCCGAAGCATCTTTTGCAATTATACTGAGTTCCGGTGGTGTTAATTAAAAAAAACTAGGGTCGAAATTACTCATTTTGTGCAACAAACAACTAAACTCGCAAAGAAAATTTCTGAAAAATGGCGCCAACCGTAGAATATAAGCAGTTTTTTTTTCTTCACCCATTCTGGTGATTTAAAAAAAAAATAAAAAAAAAATTTGGTCATAGACTAAATAATATTCTGGTACGCAAAGGGAACTATGCCCATACAGCCAAGTCTTCAGTAGAATTTTTTTTATTGATATGAAATGAAAATGAAATTTAATGAGATGAAATGAAACCTAACCAAACTCATTCAATCAAATCTGATATTGAAACAAATTAGTAGCTTCTTTTTAGAAATATACGTATTTGCATGAATCATAAAAACTTCTATGAATTTTTTTAGTAAAAACTTCATGGTTGGTTTTTCTTTTTAATAGACATTATTTTGACAGTTGGGAAAGATAACGCACGAGTTCGGGAAAGGTAAAAAAAAAGCACGAGTATGTAATAGCACACTTCCCGAACGCTATACGTCCCTGCAATACGCCACTTTTTGAGCAACTTCGTAGAGTTCATGAACATTTTTTCAAACACCACGTCTGGTTTTATAATTTGAAATTCATTTGGTTGGCTAGAATAAATCTAGAAATTAGAAATAATTTTTACACGGCGGCTCCAAAAAGAAGTGTAATGCTATTTCCTATACCTTTAAACGAGCAATTCTTGTATATATATATATTTCTATATAATCTGGATCTCGGAAACGGCTCGAACGATTTTCATGAAATTTAATATACAGGGGTTTTTGGGGGCGATAAATCAATCTAGCTAGGAATCATTTTTAGAAAATGTCGAATTTACGAAAATAAAATAAAAATATGACTCCTGCTGCCATCTATTAGCCAGTAGCTATACTACCGAGCGAAGCTCGGTCGCCCAGATATTAGGGTTTATGTTTGTATGTGAGTTTCTTTATTCCACCGAAACTTCTGAACGACTGAAGAGATTTGGACATAATATGGGGTATCGTTCGAATCCTTACATCGTTCCGAGTAACGTAAGGTATAATTTTTTGGAAAAAAATCGCACATCGTTTTACCACAGGGCAATCACGTTTTTTTTTAATTTTTTATTAATTATTTATTTACTTGTTGTTAAAGCATTTAAACCCACCACGCTGGCCAAGTTCTCGTAAAAACGTAACAATCTTTAAAGAACTGTATCAGTGTCATTTTGACATAGTTATCTTTGACAGAATATTTTTTGACATTGATGCATATCCTTAATGATTGATACATTTTTACGCGATTGAAGATGAATATAAGACAAACACGAAAGCGTTTGAATGACAAGCAAAATTATTATTGCATGTGTACAGAACTTAATTAAAAGTAAGCCATTTCAATTTAATAACCCGACATAATTTAAAGGTGGTGACAAATTGGAACACAAACATGCAAATTATACCGCAGCGATGATATGTTCATTTGCGAGGGTGAGAGAGTTGATCTTTATAAATGACCGCTATACATCAACGCAGCGTGATACAGCGCTTTGTCATCGCTCATTACTCGGTACCCTACACAGATAGCTATTTAATGGAGGACACGCGACAACCATTAGGCATAGTAGCCACAGTGTTGGTTGTAGTTTTCTGGTGAAGTTACCATACAAGTTTTAGGGTGAAGGCTAACAAGGGCTTTGGGCGACCCTATTTCTGAGACTTCGCCATCCGTCCGGCCGCCCGTCTCGCACCAGGCTGTAAGTCTTGAACAGTGAAGTTACGAAGTCCGAGTTACAGTTGAAATTTTCACATAATATGATGCATTTCCGCTGTCTTTAAATAAAATGAAGCATAAAATAAAATGAAGATTAAAGCGGATTCCCAAACAACGCCGCCGGAATCGTTAGGCGGTGCGTCGCACGGCCGAAGGTTTGAACTTATCTATGATTTCTCCCATCGTTAGAAAAAAAGCTCGACCAGAACTGTTTAAATCTTAGTATTTGACACTTTTAACAGTATCATATTATGCATTCCAGTTAGGAGCACAATGATCTTAAACGTTATAAAAATGCATAAGGGCACGCGATTGTTTGATTTATGATGTGCGCGACCACCCTGGCAGTACTTGTTATCCTCATAACAATAAAACGTCCGATTAAACCCGTTGCGACAAACATTGCTATACGATCATTACTCGCATGAACTTACTTTTTTTATCGCCCAATATAATAAGTAATTAGCAATCACACGTTGGTATTTATTAAGACTCGAATTGCATCAAGCTTTGGCACTGAATATTCTTTCAATGAAAAATTTGCTAAAATTATTAGAAACTGATGATGAATAATAACTAGACACAGCATCGAACCGCAACGCTAAATCATTTGGCGGTACGTCTTTACTGGTGGAGTGGTAACTAACAACGGCTGAAGCCTTCCACGAGACTGGACCTGAGCCAAAATTTATTAGAAATTATAAAATTCAAAAGTGACCCGTAACAGGAATAAACTTTCAACTTGAATCCCAGAGGACGCCACTATATCGTCAAAAGATCGTCGTCATAAGATCGTCAAAAACGGGAAATGCTTTCCAAAAAACCAACTTCAAATGCCACTACAAAGTGTGAAATAATTTTTAATGTAGGTACCTACACCAATTCGAAGTCGGGCAATATTTCATACAATTCCTAATAGTCCTTCTTACTTACCTACTTGATGTGCGAAGAAATGACGAAGTCATATCTACATTAGACAATCGCCCGACTTCGAATTGGTGTAGGTACCTACCTTTGGTACCTACATTAAAAATTATTTCACTCTTTGTAGTGGCATTTGAAGTTGGTTTTTTGGAAAGCATTTCCCGTTTTTATTTTTTACTTTTTAGTGGAAAACAATAAAATGCACAAGGCGTTGTAAAAATACCCAAATCGCTTGAGGTGTGTTCATAAAATCTGAAAAGATCCCTCAATTTCACCAAGATACCATCATCAGACCCTGACTTGATGAGTTTAGTCATCAAATCAGTATCTGCTAGCATATGCACCAGTAACTATAAAAAATACCCAAGAGTATACTAGCAAAATTTGAAGAGTTCCCTCGATTTCACCAAGATCCCATCATCAGACCCTGACTTGATGACTTTAGTCATCAAATCAGTATCTGCTAGCAAATGCACCAGTAACTATAAAAAATATCCAATTCGTTTCAAGTATACTGGCAAAATTTGAAGAGTTCCCTCAATTTCACCAAGATCCCATGATCAGATCCTGACCTGATGACCAAAGGATAACTTGGAAAATATTACTCTTTCAAATAATACCCAAATTGTTTCAAGTGTCCATATAAAATTTGAAGAGTTCCCTCGATTTCTCCAGGATCTCGTCATCAGATCCTGACCTGATTAAAATGGGACCATCTGGAAACTATACCCTTTTAAACAAAAAAAGAATTTTTCAAATCGGTCCACGCGTCTTCGAGTAATCGGTGAACATACATAGATAAAAAAAAAAGATTCCGACAAATTGAGAACCTGCTCCTTTTTTTGGAGTCGGTTAATAAAAATACTAATTTAAATTCATTTTAAATTAATGTAACTCACGCCATCTACAATTCACAGATGGAAATGAGCTTTAGTCATGAGAAATTAGATGGCATGCTACATTTGCTACTACCACAGACCAAGGAATAACTTTATACTACAGATCAGGAAATGAGTTTTGTTTTTCTGCGTTTGATCAAATACAACTTCCACACTTACGGGGTTTACGGTCTACAGGAATACAGTCGTCGTCCTGTTTTCCCACTTTAATACCCCGCGTGCAGCAACTGCTTGCTACCGAAATCTTTTCTTTCATACAAACGAAAATTTTGGCTTGATGAATTTAAACAAAAAAATATTTTGCCAAATTAATAGGCAACCACAATTGGCAAGTTATTTTTTGTGTTAGCCACTCTGAAATGATGCATAAGCAAACTGATTTTAACATTGAACTAGCTTTTGCCCGCGGCTCCGCCTGCGTGAATTTTGGATTTTATAAATCCCGCGAGAATCGTGGATTTCTCCGGGAATAATAGTGTTCCCGTTCCCGTTCCCGCTCCCTTCTCTAACTGTCATACCAACTTTCAAACAAATTTGCTATAACAATGTCTAGCTATATATTGCTACGAGTGTTGGATTTTTCCACGGGAACCGTGATGTTTTTCGGGATAGAAAGTAGCCTATGTCCTTTCAAGATTAATTCTATCTAGGTTCCAAATTTCATTAAGATTTCTTGAGTTGTTTAGGCGTGAAAGCGTAACAGACAGATAGACAGAGTTACTTTCGCATTTATAATAATGGCTAGCAACACTCACCTATGGCACGTGATACAGCAAGCTGTCCGTTGACTCGCCACGTGCCCCAGAACATGACTGTGCCGCCGGTGGACTCTATTCGTTCTTTTTCGTCCTGCAACAAAGGTTTACCGGCAGCTTTTAATCAATTCATCCATGCACATTTCTTACGTGAAATAAAACTCGGCATTTTAAATAAGGTCAAACAGTACTCGACGCCGGTACAGCTCCTCACATACCAAACACAAGTTAGATCATGCTCATGGAGTACTGTTTGCCATTTATGGGATGACTTTGCCTAGTACCAACTTGATGATTTGATCGTCGTGCCAGAAGTCTCATCGGCAACCCGACTCTGGTCAACAATAAACTCCAAAGCCTTTAACATCGTCGTAAGGTTGCCTGTCTGTCGGTATTCTATAGAATATATTTCGGGGAGTGTGCTCAAGAACTATTTTCGGTTCCCCCGTCACCATTTTTACCATAAAACTACAAGGCATCGCAAAAGCTTTCACCCCTAAATAGTAAAAGAAAGAGAAAGAAAGAAAGAAAACAAGTTTATTTAGGACCAAAAATATAAAAAGGAATACAAAAAAAAAAGATTACAGAAAAAAAACATGCTAACAAAAACAAAAACAAAACTAAATAAAATGCGGTTGTGGTCCCAAAATGGCGTCCACTCAGCGTTCACCTCGCATGTGGCCTGTAGGAAGGCCAGCATGCAAGGTGCTGGTCTTCCGTGGAGCCATAGGTAGGAGGGAGTAAGTGGCGGTCGGACAGAAGTAGCACTGAATAGAAAGAAGATTAAAATTTAAAGGAGTTAAAAATGAGGAGTATTATATTAATACATATAATAATGTTAGTATATATTAATGTTTTAATGTGAAATAGGGAATAAAAATTAAATATATTGATGCTATATAATATGAAAGAAATAAATAGTTAAATAATTAAATAATTAAGTAATTAAGAACCTAAATCCAGAACCTAAAAAAAATAAGAATCACTTGGTAGTACCCACAGAACCCTTTTGCTGATGTAGTAGAAATTTTTTAAAGTTTAATCTGAACCACAGTTTTGATTTACTAACATCGCGCAAAGGTGGGGGTAGGTTATTCCAGCATTTCGTAGCAGCATATTTAAAACTGCCACGAAACGCTGCAGTAGAATGCCGGGGGGTACTCAATACCCACACTCTGTTTGGGCGGGTGTTGGACTTCTTATGCCACTGAAACTTTTCAAAAAGATAGACTGGTTCACTTGTTTTAAGGACTCCAAACAGTAGAGTAGCCAAATGTAGTCTCCTTCTGGCTTCCATCTTAAGGATATCACAATTATTTATGAAGGGTGTAATATGAGATCTAGGAGGGACGTTATAGCAATAGCGAATGCAAGCGTTTTGTATACGTTGTACTAACCGTTGAGTGCGAGCTAGCAAACGAGGTCCATACAGTGCATCTGCATAATTCATTCTGGACAATATTAACGTCTCGCAGACTTTGAGGCGAGTCGCGGTATTAAGGAAGTTACGTACGCGGTATAGAATTTTCAATTTATAAAAACAAGTTCTAGCTATCTGAGTTATGTGGTTCTCAAATCGGAGATCACTGTCAGTCAGTACGCCTAAATTTCTAACTTCGTTAGTCCGCTCTAGTAGCTCGCCCCTAACAAACACCGGCGGAGCACTGGAAAGAATTTTCTCGACACTCTTTCGAGTACCGAGATACATATACTTGGTTTTATTAGAATTTAAAAGAAGCTGGTTTGAGTCAGCCCAGTCTGCAATTCTATTAAGGTCCTCATTAACTAGCATTGCAGCTTGTGCTATATTGTTTGGATTAAACGAAGTGTATATCTGCGTGTCATCCGCATACAGATGATAATTGCAGTTGTTAATGCTCTTAGCAATATCTGCCGTATAGATAATAAATAATAACGGCCCCAGTATAGAGCCTTGTGGTACACCACTGGTAACTGGTTTTGGGGTTGAATTTATATTTTGACCATTAAAATTTCGTAACTGAACAAATTGTGTGCGATTCGTAAGATAACTCTTAAACCATAGCAAAGCATTACTATCCAGGCCATAAAAAGACAGCTTAGAGAGTAAAAGTGATATGTTAATGGTGTCAAATGCACGTGAAAAGTCTAGTAGCACAAGCAAGCTCACCTCACCCTTGTCTTGTGATGCTAATATGTTATCGAAAACATCAATAAGCGCAGTGGCTGTTCCGCGATGCTTACGGAATCCTGACTGTCTGTCGGGTAGAATATTATGTTTCTCCGCGTACTTAGAAAGCTGATCACAGGCGACTCTTTCCAAAATCTTAGAGAGGCACGGTAAGATGCTGATGGGCCTTAGGTCTTTGAGCTCCGTTACGTTATTTTTTTTTGGAATTGGTCTGACTATAGCAGCTTTCCAATCTTGTGGAAAAACACCCGTTTCAATTGAACGATTTATAATGGCAGTTATTACGCCAAGTGTGGTAGGTAATGTTAATAATATCATGTCCAACGATATTCCGTCCGTTCCAGTGGCATTAGACTTTAGGGTTTGAATATTTTTTGCTACTTCAGCTTCCGTAACGGAATGAAAATTAAACTTTGATTCGCTAAAGTAGCTAGTTCTATAATATGTAAGATCATTATCTGTTAATTTTTTATTTATATTTATATTCAAAAAATGATCATTAATAGCATTTGGATCTTTAAATGCATATAATATATCCTCATCAAACGCGTTACTTTTAGGGATGACGTATTTTTTTAAATTTTTCCAGAGTAATTTTGAATCGTTAATGTATTTATTGATATAATGGTTATGAAATGCTTCTTTTTCCCTATAGATAGCCGAGTTGACTACATGTTTGAGATCTTTATAATATTTTTTCTTATATTCTGTGTCGTCTTGTCGAGATCTTAAATGTGCTTGATTACGCAACTTCATCATTTGTACTATAGTTGGAGTTATCCAAGGGTAAGATTCCTCTTTAATAGTTATAGTTTTAAGTGGTGCATGTATGTCAAATAATAATAGTATATAATAATTAAACGCTCGAAGCATGGAGTCAACGTCTTGTAAATCAGTGATAGAGTTCCAATCTATTTGCTGCAAGTGAAAGTCAAAAAGTTCCTTGTCTATATTTTTTAAGCATCTTAGTGTAAGTTGCTTAGGGGGTAGCTTTTTTTTAATAATATCAATCTCACACTTAACGAAGGCATGATTACTTAGTTCAGGTATAAAGTCAACGCAAATATTTGAAATATTAATGTCTGCACAGATAAGGTCTAAAAGAGTTGAACTGTGGTCTGTAAAGTGGGTCGGTTCAGTAACAAACTGTGTAAGACTCATATATCTTAGAAAATCATTCAGTTTTTTAAAATTAGTGGTACCTGTTTGAGACATGTCGATATTAAAATCACCCAATAAAATAGTGTGGTCATAGTTTGAGAGCGAGCTCACTGATTCAGTCAAAGCGTCCAAAAAGATGTTAACATCCAGCCATGGAGGGCGATAAGCTGTACCAATGGCAATCTTCAAACCCTTAAACTGGCATGCCAACCACATTTGTTCTACGGGGGGATTTTCCGGCTGAGCACATATTTTCACGTTGAGACCGCGCCGAATGTAGAAGCCCACCCCACCGCCGCGCGTGCGCACGTCGGCTGGGCGCGGGACATGCAACAGCTTATAGCCGGCCACCGCGGGCGCTCGACCGTCCTCTCCCTCCCTTAACCATGTCTCGTTTATGGCCAGTATGTCCACTCTGTGAGTTTGCATTGCAGCAATAAATTCGTCGTGAGCAGTACCTAAGGATCCTGGGTTTAATAATCCTACTAATAGCTTATTAGTACCGTTGAAATCCATTAAAATTTAAAAAAAAAAAAAAAAAAAAAAAAAAAAAAAAATTGTATAAAATAATAATAAAAGAATATAGTAAAAATTTAGTATAATTTTTGTTAGTAGTATATAAGTTGTATTAACAAAAATAATTAGTAATGTATTATATTCAATGAGCTCAAAGCAATTTAAGCTGCGGCCAAACCTGCGCGACCAAAGCGACTGCGAAGCGGGAGCGTCTACCGCGCGGCGGACGCTACCCATATATTCTTATGGCGCCTTGCACACCTGCGCGACCGCGATGCGGGACGTACGCGTCGGCAGAGCGGGACGTACGCGTCCAGTGGTCAGACGTGTGTTTTGTAAAAGCGAGTATAACTCATATAATTGTTACCTATTTTATTCCACAATGGCTACACCAGTGTGCTGATTCTGTATCGTTCACTTAGTTAGTTAGTAACCCAAACTGGGTTATTAACTAAGAAAACGGAGGCAAAAATCCTATTTTTGTATTCTTTTTGTACAAGATAGCAACTAGCATGGTATACTGATATGATACCATACCGACCTAGGTTGGTAATTTGTGCAAAAATAGGATTTTTGCCTTTGTTTTCTTAGTCAATAACCCAGTTAGGGTTACAAACTAACTAAGTGAACCTTACAGAATAAGGCCCCAGGAGATAATACAGAGTTGTTTATAGAACGAGTGCGAGAGTATCCTATATTTACACGACTGCCCAAAAAAAGGAGTGTAATGTTTTTAGGGTTCATGTATGTATGTATGTATGTGATGTTTCTTTATTCCACCATAACTCCTGAACGGCTGAACAGATTTGAACATATGGGGTATCGTTAGAATCCTTAGATCCTTTCGAGTAACACAGGCTATAATTTTTTTGGAAAAATCAATATGGCGGATGTGAGGCGCCATTTTCAAAAGTGTAAAACAAAATTTTATCTTCAACTATCACTATATGGATATCAAAATGAATTATTAGAGAGTAGTTACAGAAAATATGTATATTTAATATATAATTTTACGTAGGTATGATGTACATTGTACACCCAAAAAAACCTTTTTTATATGACTCTCCAAAAAAGATTGTGTAGGTAAGTTTATTGCCATTCACCATAACTTCTGAGTGACTAATGACATTTGGACATATTGGTATGGGTTATTGTTGAATCCTTGCTTCCCCTAACTGCTGACCATCACTGAAAAATATAAAATAAAAATAAGTAATTCAAAAATGAAAAAACACGACCGCCCTGTTATTAAACGAACTAAAAAGTAAGGAACAAGTTATTTTAGTTTTACAGATACATACACATTCATATGGCAGTCGGGGGTTGTTCTGAGGGATACCTTCTATTCTAAGAGGTCTCTGATGTTAGGTACGAGGATGTCATTAGCACAACTATTTACGAGTAGTTAGTTACACCAGATAAAGTCGCGCGTCTTCAGTGGCTGTTCACTAACAAATGAAGTTCACGGTTCGCGCCGTAGTCGCGTAGGTGTGCACGCGAGTTTCGCGTTGCAGACGCTCCCGCATCGCGTCCCGCGTCCCGCGCTACTGACGCGCAGGTTTGGCCGCAGCTTTAAGCTGCGGCCAAACCTGCGCGTCAGTAGCGCGGGACGCGGGACGCGAAGCGGGAGCGTCTGCAACGCGAAACTCGCGTGCACACCTACGCGACTACGGCGCGAACCGTGAACTTCATTTCTTAATGAACAGTCACTGAAGACGCGCGGCTTTATCTGGTATAACTACTAAATAGTAGTGCTAATGACATCCTCGTACCTAACATAGAGACCTCTTAGAATAGAAGGTATCCGTCAGAACAGCCCTCCGACTGCCATATGAATTTATCTGTTCAACTAAAATAACTTGTTCCTTACTTTTTAGGTTGTTTTATAACAGGGCAGTTGTGTTTTTTAATTTTTTAATTACTTATTTTTATTTTATATCTTTTAGTGATGGTCAGCAGTTAGGTGAAGCAAGAATTCAACAATAACCCATAATAATATGTCCAAACGTCATTAGTCATTCAAAAGTTATGGTAAATGGCAATAAATTTACCTACACAATCTTTTTTGGACAGTCATATAAAAAAGGTTTTTTTTTGGGTGTACATCCTACATATGTAAAATTATATATTAAATATATATATTTTTTATAACTACTCTCTAATACCTTCATTTTGATACACATATTGTGATAGTTGAAGAATTTGTTTTACACATTTGAAAGTGGCGCCTAACATCCGCCATATTGATTTTTCCGAAAAAATTATAGCCTATGTTACTCGGAAGGATCTAAGGATTCTAACGATACCCCATATAATTATGTTCAAATCGAAAATCAAAAGTTATGAACAGCTGAACAGCTGTTCATAACTTTTGGTGGAATAAAGAAACATCACATACATACATACATACATGAACCCTAAACACATTACACTCCTTTTTTTGGACAGTCGTATAAATAGGATACTCTCGCACTCGTTCTATAAACAACTGTATTACGAGTATCTCCTGGTGTAGCCATTGTGGAATAAAATAGGTAACAATTAATTGTGTGTTGTAACTACCCTATTCCTATATTATTTAAATATCCGCTCTTGACTTTGAGAGAATACAAAAGTTAAATAAATGAGTCTTCGGCTTAAATATACAGCTTCGCAGACTGTCTAAGTAACAAGGGTGGTTGCCTGAAGCAATACTAAGAGTAATAATAAAACTAAGATAAAGTCATAGTATACCCCCTTGTTCGTGTATTGAAAGGAGCGAAGATGGTTCGTGTATTGGAATTCTAATGACCTATAATGACCTATGGAAATAGGCTTAATCGATAAGGTTAACGAAGTATAATCGCATGGTAGAATCCATTTCTTGATATAGAGATGTAAGGTTTTCACCATGAACTTGCAGTCGATCAAGAAAGCCGCGAGACAAATATAAGGGGACGCGGAGCGCTGAGCGCTGAGGTCCGAAGTCAGAGTTGAGTTATGGTATACGGACCGATGATGTAGAGCGCTTCACTAAGGTGGTAAAGCCATGTAATATTATTACATTGGTTATGAAATGAAGTGTGTTGGTCGCACGCGAGGGCCGTAAAGAGCGATGTTCGAGTGAACAGTGCGCTGAGGCGGCTTATGTGTATGGGCGTCCTCTTAATAAGGTAGAGTGAAGGTGGAGGCTTGATGTAGAAGGAAGTATTGTTCTGAGATAATATTTTATAATGTTCCACTGGGACATTATATGAACTTGCACAGCGCCGACCGATGGGACTTTGAGCTCATTTAGCGGTCGTACCAAAAATCTTATATTAAATGGCAAGCATGCATTTGAATGGTGCTCTGCCTGAGTCTGACTCTCTAGTACCAATGATCCATGAAATATAATAGGAATAAGTTACGATGTGGGTCTCACAATATAATATAATAATATAATATAATGAGTCACGGAGCAATCACATTAAAAGGTAAAGTGTGAGCGAAAGACATTATCAAAGATATAATATGAAGGGACGCGGGCTGCCGAGTGCGCCTAAGTCAGAGATGGTATTGGTGCATGACATAAATACTTCTGATGGCTGTGCGTCATGTTGGTGGTCATGGCGTGTCTTATGAATAATAAATATTATGAAGTACAGTCGAGTCTAGTGAGATCCTACTGATGGCTAACACAGTGAATGCCCGTACCGAAATGGTATAATACGGGTAAGCGTCCTAAGTGGCGTATCTATCTGTATGACGTCGAGTGTAGTGATGTGTCGCAGCTGGCTGTTGCACTATAAGTAATACGGTAGGCTGCGCCGTCAGTCCTTGATGTTTGCAGAGTGTCTCTTGGTCTCTAGTATGCGTGACACCGCGCTTAAGGTGCTGATCTCTTATCCTCACCGGGATAAAAATAACACATAAAATCTGGGGCGGTACAACCGTTAGGGGCGCTCTTGATAGAGTGCTCCATCATCACATCACATAGGTGTAACCTCCACCTTAATGAGGCTATTTATCTCATATCCTTCCGGGGATGTGAACATAGGTGTAACCTCCACCTTAATGAGGCTGTTTATCTCATATCCCTCCGGGGATGTGAACATAGGTGGACCGCCACCTTGAAGCGGCTAGTCTTACGTCTCTTATGAGAGATGTGGGGGAGGGCTCACCCTTCGGGGCGCCTATGGGGCGAGGCGGATGCGGGAGCTCACCATTCTGGGCGAGTGCGGGGCTCAGGATCATCTTTTCCATAAAGATGCCACTATCGAACGCTTACCGAACGCAGTGCTAGGAGTATGGAGGCTTATAGTCGAAGTACGCCGGGCTGCTAGTAGGGCCTACTTAGTAAACAATTATGAAGCAAGAACCATGTTATAAGGATCAGACATTGCGTCTGGTCCTATTTTTATCACTTATTAAATTATGGTCTTGGGTTTGGCAGTAGCCGGATCCAGGACCTATTTTTATCACTTGATAAATTATTATGGCTTCGGGACTAGTGGACTCATGACTTCTGACGCTCTAAAAGGATTTGGGATACTACTATGAACACAACGTATAAAAGGGTCCTACCATTGGATAATCATGTGCCAACCTGTGAAAGATCAATATTTAGATGAATTAAGGAAGTATAGGGTATTTTATAAGAAGGACCTAGTTAAACAGTTACAATTTGGTGCCGTGACCAGGATACTGGTCTGACGGCTAGTTAGGGGTTAGGAAGTAGGCGAAAGCCTACAATTTGTTGTCCGTGAAATGGAAAGAGACTGAAGAGGTCTACGAGTTCATGATGTCCTAAAAGTCATAATGTAAGGAGGTTGAAGGAAAAAAAATAGTTATATCAAAGCCGTTGGATACAAAGTTGATTTGGAGTTGTTGAAGGAGAGAAATCGTTATCATAGTAAGGCTTGAAAGGGCCCGAAATGAATAACGAGTTGTTGGAGGAGAGAAATCGTTATCATAGTAAGGTCTGCAAAGGCCTGAATTGAATAACGAGTTATGAGGATTGTATATATAAAAGTTGACGTACAGAGTTAACTTACAAAATGCACTATTGCAAAACCTGTTGAGCGCTTTTGAAGTACTTTGAGAAGAAATTCTCATACAGGCTATTTGCCTGATGGCTCATTTGGATGTGAAGGCATATTATATGAGCCTGTTGCTTGATGATACATTTGGTTTTACCGATGTTTTGGTAAAGCCTAAATGCTAAATGCATTTCTTAATGAATTGTAAAATATTGCACTTTTGGAGAGTGACAAGTTGAACTTGTCTTTAATATCTATTATTGGCATAAAATGGCGAGTGTGATGCATATATTAAGAAATATAAAAGGTTTGGGTATGACCTTAAGATGTGTGATATTTTGCAGTCAGTATGTGACCAAGTATTGGTCGATGTATAATGACATAAATAAATAATATATGACTGCAATATGTTAAAATGTTATAAGTAAGTCGTACAACCCTAGAGGTCTGGGGGTTGTGATGAATACAAAAGATGACAAAAGTGTGAGTTGGAAGTTTATTTATGTTATATAGTTATGTGCAAGATGTACAACCCTTGAGGTCTGGGGGTTGTGTTATACTGAACATGAGAATGCCGTAACAGGCATCCGATGTCAAAACATGATTAACTAATTGTCGTCTATCTGAAGAGACATGATCTCTACTCGAGGCATAAAATGTGAATGTGGAAGGTGATTACGATTTGCATAAGATTGTACAAAATTAGTAAACCCTTAAGGTCTGGGGGTTGCTATGGTTATAAATGGACATTGAACCTTGGTGATGCTTAACGCCTGGTGTCTAGAGGAGATGAAGTTTGATGGTGCATTAAATACGTCGATAAGGCAGCATTGACGTATGATACTAATGTAAAGTTGGGAGATTGTGAGGAGATAAAGGTGTGCTGTGTCTTGGATCGCAAAAAGCGATTCCCTTACTGGTCTTGGTGACTTACTGTAATTATTCGACACAGCAACACATGGTTGTAAAATAGAGTTGAGTGGTGGTGACGAGACAAAACATTGTGCTAAGTGGTGTAACGAGTATGGTACGCTAATAGTGATGCCCAAGCGGGCGGTGCACTGCAGCGACTAACTGGTAAAGAAGTAATGTGGAGATATTTACACATGGAGGTTGTTTGTTTTATAGCGAAATGGATCGCTAAAAGTGATGCCCAAGCGGGCGGTGCACTGAAGCGACTAATTGGTAAAGGAATAGTATGGAGACATTTACGCATGGAAGTTGTTTATTATATTGCCTGGTGATGCAACATAATTATAACAGAAATAAGTGATTAAGGAGATTGAAGGCATTTGAAATGAAATGGGTCGCCAGGAGCGACGCTCAAGCGAGCGGTGCGCCAGAGTGATTCATAAATAAGAATATTGATGAGTGGTGAGTGGAGATTACTTGTGAGACAAGTAAAGGAACGCTCAGGGTGATGCTCAAGCGAGCGGTGCACCAGAGCGATTGATATATTAGAATATAAAATAATCGAGAATGGAGAATACTTGCGAGTCAAGTATAAAGTTGCTCAGAGCAATGCTCAAGCGAGTGGTGCAATGGAGTGGCTGATTTGGTTACTCTCTAATTTTAAGAAGGCAAGTTGTATGTGGTGGAGTAAAAGTGTTATCAATGCACGGAGGAGAAGTGACCTATGAAAAGTTATGTGCAAGATACACATGACGATATTAAATATCGTCTTATGGATTATAAAGTTGTCTATTAAGTGAGTGGAGAGTAGTGAAGTACTAATAGTACTTGAAATGGCCATATGACATATATGGCAAAATATTTTTAAACTTGCATAACTTTATGCAAGGACTAGCACAGCGCCGATCGATGGGACTTAGATCTCATAAAGCGGTCGTACTAAAAATCTTACATTTAATGGCAAAGCATCCCATGGTGCAACGCCTGAATCTAACTCTCTAGTATCAATGATCCTTGAAATATATATAAGTTATTGGGTCTCACACAGAATAGTGAGTGAGAGAGCGAAAGACAAAATTTGAAATGAAGTGCTCTGGGAGTACTTATGACAAAGCAATTATGATAAAGTAATACAGAATGAGTCACGAAGCGAAGCAAATTTTATATTGCAAAAATATAACCCAAGCTGTGTTTGAGTGAGCACTATGAGCTACGTGGAGGAACGGCACGTAGTGATGATTTGAAGTGGAAGAAGTGGAGTCGCTTTTGACAGCGTCTTCATCATATTATAAGGATGATACAAAATGAAGTTGTGCTTAATGCTATAATAATACTTATGAGTTTCCGAACTCTAACGAAATGATTAATAGGGATACCTGGGGGCATTCGCGTTGCGACGTGAGAGGTGAAATTCTTGAATCGTTGCAAGACGAACAAGAGCGAAAGCATTTGCCAAAGGTGTTTTCATCAGTCAAACATACAAAATGGTTAATAGGGGATACCCAGGGCATTCGTATTGCGACGTTAGAGGTGAAATTCTTGGATCGTTGCAATACAAACAAGGGCGAAAGCATTTGCCAAAAGTGTTTTCATCAATCAAAAATACAAAATGATTAATAGGGATACTCGGGCCATTCGTATTGCGACGGTAGAGGTGAAACTCTTTGATCGCTGCAAAACTAACAATACCGAAAGCATTTGCCAAAGGTGTTTTCATCAATAAAAATTATAAGCTCCATCTCTTAACATAAGAGATTTTCACAAGGGTACAGTATCGAAAGCAGTTCCACTGTGAGTAGATCAGTAAACAAATATGTGTTTTAGCTCTCGCAAGAGGGTACAGTATCGAAAGCAGGTTCTCTGTGAGTAGATCAGTAAACATTTATGTATAAAGATGAGAAATTACAAGAGTGGAAAATCTAATACCCTAAAGTAAATTCTATTCCACAGGTTACATAGAATTTAGGGGGTTGGATGTAACTACCCTATTCCTATATTATTTAAATATCCGCTCTTGACTTTGAGAGAATACAAAAGTTAAATAAATGAGTCTTCGGCTTAAATATACAGCTTCGCAGACTGTCTAAGTAACAAGGGTGGTTGCCTGAAGCAATACTAAGAGTAATAATAAAACTAAGATAAAGTCATAGTATACCCCCTTGTTCGTGTATTGAAAGGAGCGAAGATGGTTCGTGTATTGGAATTCTAATGACCTATAATGACCTATGGAAATAGGCTTAATCGATAAGGTTAACGAAGTATAATCGCATGGTAGAATCCATTTCTTGATATAGAGATGTAAGGTTTTCACCATGAACTTGCAGTCGATCAAGAAAGCCGCGAGACAAATATAAGGGGACGCGGAGCGCTGAGCGCTGAGGTCCGAAGTCAGAGTTGAGTTATGGTATACGGACCGATGATGTAGAGCGCTTCACTAAGGTGGTAAAGCCATGTAATATTATTACATTGGTTATGAAATGAAGTGTGTTGGTCGCACGCGAGGGCCGTAAAGAGCGATGTTCGAGTGAACAGTGCGCTGAGGCGGCTTATGTGTATGGGCGTCCTCTTAATAAGGTAGAGTGAAGGTGGAGGCTTGATGTAGAAGGAAGTATTGTTCTGAGATAATATTTTATAATGTTCCACTGGGACATTATATGAACTTGCACAGCGCCGACCGATGGGACTTTGAGCTCATTTAGCGGTCGTACCAAAAATCTTATATTAAATGGCAAGCATGCATTTGAATGGTGCTCTGCCTGAGTCTGACTCTCTAGTACCAATGATCCATGAAATATAATAGGAATAAGTTACGATGTGGGTCTCACAATATAATATAATAATATAATATAATGAGTCACGGAGCAATCACATTAAAAGGTAAAGTGTGAGCGAAAGACATTATCAAAGATATAATATGAAGGGACGCGGGCTGCCGAGTGCGCCTAAGTCAGAGATGGTATTGGTGCATGACATAAATACTTCTGATGGCTGTGCGTCATGTTGGTGGTCATGGCGTGTCTTATGAATAATAAATATTATGAAGTACAGTCGAGTCTAGTGAGATCCTACTGATGGCTAACACAGTGAATGCCCGTACCGAAATGGTATAATACGGGTAAGCGTCCTAAGTGGCGTATCTATCTGTATGACGTCGAGTGTAGTGATGTGTCGCAGCTGGCTGTTGCACTATAAGTAATACGGTAGGCTGCGCCGTCAGTCCTTGATGTTTGCAGAGTGTCTCTTGGTCTCTAGTATGCGTGACACCGCGCTTAAGGTGCTGATCTCTTATCCTCACCGGGATAAAAATAACACATAAAATCTGGGGCGGTACAACCGTTAGGGGCGCTCTTGATAGAGTGCTCCATCATCACATCACATAGGTGTAACCTCCACCTTAATGAGGCTATTTATCTCATATCCTTCCGGGGATGTGAACATAGGTGTAACCTCCACCTTAATGAGGCTGTTTATCTCATATCCCTCCGGGGATGTGAACATAGGTGGACCGCCACCTTGAAGCGGCTAGTCTTACGTCTCTTATGAGAGATGTGGGGGAGGGCTCACCCTTCGGGGCGCCTATGGGGCGAGGCGGATGCGGGAGCTCACCATTCTGGGCGAGTGCGGGGCTCAGGATCATCTTTTCCATAAAGATGCCACTATCGAACGCTTACCGAACGCAGTGCTAGGAGTATGGAGGCTTATAGTCGAAGTACGCCGGGCTGCTAGTAGGGCCTACTTAGTAAACAATTATGAAGCAAGAACCATGTTATAAGGATCAGACATTGCGTCTGGTCCTATTTTTATCACTTATTAAATTATGGTCTTGGGTTTGGCAGTAGCCGGATCCAGGACCTATTTTTATCACTTGATAAATTATTATGGCTTCGGGACTAGTGGACTCATGACTTCTGACGCTCTAAAAGGATTTGGGATACTACTATGAACACAACGTATAAAAGGGTCCTACCATTGGATAATCATGTGCCAACCTGTGAAAGATCAATATTTAGATGAATTAAGGAAGTATAGGGTATTTTATAAGTAGGACCTAGTTAAAACAGTTACAGTGTTGTTATATTCGCTTTTACAAAACACACGTCTGACCACTGGACGCGTACGTCCCGCTCTGCCGACGCGTACGTCCCGCATCGCGGTCGCGTAGGTGTGCAAGGCGCCATAAGAATACATGGGTAGCGTCCGCCGCGCGGTAGACGCTCCCGCTTCGCAGTCGCTTTGGTCGCGCAGGTTTGGCCGCAGCTTTAGTATGTTCCATTTTTGGTACCACCGCAGAATAAACAAGAAAGCTAGTCATTTGCTTTGCATAACATAAATCGAAGTAATGAGTAAAGAGCATGGTAATACAAAATTTGATATTACAAATATGTGTCGAAAAAAAGTTGTCTAATAAAAATAGACTAAGGAAAAGTTTTACAATAAGTGCTAGATTTCTACTAAGTCGATGATCACAGCTATTTATTCCACTTATTATGAAAAGTTGTACTACAAGATTTATTAAATGGTAAATATATAATAGCGTCCAGACTGCACATAGTTCAGAGATATTTTTTTGGTATAATACACAAGTAATGAGATTGATAAAATAATTACAAAAAAGTCCCCAAACATATTTGTAATAATATGTAAGTCCCACTAAGGTTGTTACAAAATATAATATATCAGTAATAATATAGTAATAGCTCAAGAACAACAGCTTCGATAGTATAGGATACCTTGTCTCATGTATACTTTTCATCATTATATTGTTTGGCAAATATTTTACATACAATAATGATTTAGACACAGCAGGTGTTAAATAATGTGTTATGATGCAAGGATAGGGCAAGATTAATTTTGTTTCGAATGTTAAAGGCCAATTACTCGTACAATAATAAGTAAATATGTTAAGTCGCTTTCCTTTCATCAATGTATTTCTTGACGTCTTCCTCGCATTTAATGACCCGCACCGGCGAGCCGTCGTCCCGGCGCGCAAAAACTCGACCGCTCTTCGTCCAGACGAACCTCCAGCCGTTAACGCGCCCAGCTTCCCGGGCTCGCCGAAACAACATGCGATTGTGTTTCGTAAGTCGCTCGTTGAGGTAAAACCGGCGCGGTGGGGTCGACAGCCCTAGGTCGGCGGTGGTCGCGCCCCGGCGGACGCGCGCGCCCTGCAGCAGTTCCCTCTTGAGCGCGGGGTTCCAGAGGCGAACGGCGATAGGCCGCGGCCGCAGCGGCGTGGGCCCGGCGGGGTCGTCGGCACGCAGCTGGTGGGCTCCGACGCGGGACGCGCTGATAATATCACGCTCTTCGAGCTTCACTCCCAGTGTCTTGGCGACAACGAGCACCATATGCGGGAGATTCTCACCCGGCATCTCGGTAATGTTCGTTAATTCTATGTCATTCGAGAGGAGTTCCTGATCGCGCTCGTTAAGATCGGTTTTAAGTTGAGCGACTACACTCTCGAGTTCGGCGAGTTTCGATGACGACTGACTATTCTTCGCCATGTTTTTTTCTAAAAACTCCACTTTGGTATCCAACACATTTAACCTAGTCGTGCACTGCGTGATCGAAGATTTTAGATCGCTGATTTCACTACGACAACCTTGAATATCACAACGCATCGCACGTAATTCTTCTCGAAATAATCTGAGCTCCATGGCCAGCTCGCTCTCCACGGTGTCGTTGGTCGCCGTGGTGTTGAGCTGCGCCGCGCCGAGGCACCCCTCGGGTGCGGCGCTGAATCCGCTCTCGGGAGTCGGCGGCCTGTGGACCCGAGCTAGGCCCGCCCTGCACGCGCCGCAGCACCAGTCGGGAACCTCGGCGCCGAACCCCAGCGCGACGCAGGCGCGATGGTACAGAGACGAGCACGCCGAGCAGGTGACGGACCGAGGAGAAGCAGACATGAACTTCCCGCACTCACCACATTTATTCATAGTAGAGTAGATGTTAAATTCCGCAGGTCCAAATATTTTACTCGCGACAAACACTCGACGCGCCGCCGTTCGAAACAACACCGTAGGTACGCGTGTGATTTTTAGGTTATGCGATCGCTCACTTTGTAGATAGTTTCATTTGATTTAAGCACTTGCTCACTTCGAATATATTGTTTGGATAACACTTTCACAGGCTTATTAAACTGTTATCTAACTTATTTTGACTTTTTATCACCTTGAAAACGATGTTTTAATTTTATTTATGAATTTTAATGCGGAGCAGTTATAAGCACTACTAGCGCCGCCACCCACAGTAGACATCTATACTAATATTATAAAGAGGAAGCGTAACGATGTTTGTAAGTTTGTGAGTTTGTGCGTTTGTGCGTTTGTGACGTTGTAAGGGGTAATCTCTGGATCCACTGAACCGATTTTCAAAATTCTTTCACCAATAGAAAGCTTCGTTATCGTGGAGTGTCAAAGGCTATAATAATTTCCAAAATTAATTACGTATTGACTTAAACTTGAATAATGTAATCCAAGTCATTAAAAAATTTCTTTCATCGCGTACGCTGCGTAAACTATTGAAGATAGAAAAAAACAATGTTCTACAATATTAAAGAACGTATCAAAATCAGTAAAAAAGTTCGCAATAGCTGTTAAAATTGTGTATCAAAAATAAATAATTTTTGTGAAGCTTATTTAGCCAATATGGCATTAATTTATATCTTTGTAAATATGTTTTAGAACGGTAATTTAATGTAGAATATTGATGCCCTTTACTCTATACAGTTTAAACAAATATCTTCAAAGATATTAGCAAAATAAAAACGTGTTGCGCGCCGCCGCGGCCGTTGCGTGGCGATAGGTAAGTACAGGCAGTATGATATCTATCCAAATGCCTCGCGTCCTGTGGGCTGTGGGTATAAGGCCCGGTTTACACCAAAGCAAAGCGGAGCGGAGTTGTATTTGAGTAACCGTTCAGATTTGTCATTTTGACATCTCCGAAACTGAGGGGAGAGGAGATGCCGAAATGATGAAATCTGGTTGGTTATTCAAACAGCTCCGCTCTTGTGGAAACCGAGCCTTACGCGGGACAAACGGGCCGGGACAAAAATATTTCTAACGCGGAACGGATTCCGCGGGCACTGCTAGTACCAAATACACGTACGAAGCGGTTTGTTTCCCCGTTCCTAATACGCACTGCAAAAGTCTGGAATACCCTACTGTGAGTACTAGTGACTGCACTGTCTTTCCTACCACCTACAACTTGAGCGCCTTCAAATCAAGAGCGAACAGACACCGCCGTGCTGTTAGATAAGTGACATGGCTACGGCTGCAGGTCCAGCAGGCAATGGTACTGACGGGTCGGTCCGGCTTGTGCGGGTTGACGAGCTGCATGAGGCGCATGCGCTTGGCGAGCAGCGCCAGCGAGTCGCCCGCCCACGCCGCCACCAGCCGCCGCCCGCGCAGCGCCACCGACACCGCCGTGCTGTTAGATAAGTGACATGGCTACGGCTGCAGGTCCAGCAGGCAGTGGTACTGACGGGTCGGTCCGGCTTGTGCGGGTTGACGAGCTGCATGAGGCGCATGCGCTTGGCGAGCAGCGCCAGCGAGTCGCCCGCCCACGCCGCCACCAGCCGCCGCCCGCGCAGCGCCACCGACACCGCCGTGCTGTTAGATAAGTGACATGGCTACGGCTGCAGGTCCAGCAGGCAGTGGTACTGACGGGTCGGTCCGGCTTGTGCGGGTTGACGAGCTGCATGAGGCGCATGCGCTTGGCGAGCAGCGCCAGCGAGTCGCCCGCCCACGCCGCCACCAGCCGCCGCCCGCGCAGCGCCACCGACACCGCCGTGCTGTTAGATAAGTGACATGGCTACGGCTGCAGGTCCAGCAGGCAGTGGTACTGACGGGTCGGTCCGGCTTGTGCGGGTTGACGAGCTGCATGAGGCGCATGCGCTTGGCGAGCAGCGCCAGCGAGTCGCCCGCCCACGCCGCCACCAGCCGCCGCCCGCGCAGCGCCACCGACACCGCCGTGCTGTTAGATAAGTGACATGGCTACGGCTGCAGGTCCAGCAGGCAGTGGTACTGACGGGTCGGTCCGGCTTGTGCGGGTTGACGAGCTGCATGAGGCGCATGCGCTTGGCGAGCAGCGCCAGCGAGTCGCCCGCCCACGCCGCCACCAGCCGCCGCCCGCGCAGCGCCACCGACACCGCCGTGCTGTTAGATAAGTGACATGGCTACGGCTGCAGGTCCAGCAGGCAGTGGTACTGACGGGTCGGTCCGGCTTGTGCGGGTTGACGAGCTGCATGAGGCGCATGCGCTTGGCGAGCAGCGCCAGCGAGTCGCCCGCCCACGCCGCCACCAGCCGCCGCCCGCGCAGCGCCACCGACACCGCCGTGCTGTTAGATAAGTGACATGGCTACGGCTGCAGGTCCAGCAGGCAGTGGTACTGACGGGTCGGTCCGGCTTGTGCGGGTTGACGAGCTGCATGAGGCGCATGCGCTTGGCGAGCAGCGCCAGCGAGTCGCCCGCCCACGCCGCCACCAGCTGCCGCCCGCGCAGCGCCACCGACACCGCCGTGCTGTTAGATAAGTGACATGGCTACGGCTGCAGGTCCAGCAGGCAGTGGTACTGACGGGTCGGTCCGGCTTGTGCGGGTTGACGAGCTGCATGAGGCGCATGCGCTTGGCGAGCAGCGCCAGCGAGTCGCCCGCCCACGCCGCCACCAGCTGCCGCCCGCGCAGCGCCACCGACACCGCCGTGCTGTTAGATAAGTGACATGGCTACGGCTGCAGGTCCAGCAGGCAGTGGTACTGACGGGTCGGTCCGGTTTGTGCGGGTTGACGAGCTGCATGAGGCGCATGCGCTTGGCGAGCAGCGCCAGCGAGTCGCCCGCCCACGCCGCCACCAGCCGCCGCCCGCGCAGCGCCACCGACACCGCCGTGCTGCCGCCCGACGCTCGCTGCGGACAACCGCAAAAATTAAGGTTAATTGTATTAATACACCAAAGCCATAATAACGTGAATAACTATCATACCAACTCCAGTCCCTTATGTTTCGCCACCTCACGCCGCTTGTGATGGTACGCCGCCGTTACAGTTTTATCCAGCTACCAGACTAAGACTTGATTCGAAATTAATCCCGATTCCCGGGACTTCTAGGTTACCTAACTGCGCCAGGGAGAAGTATACTTTGTCTGGTCCATATTTCTATGAGTATGTTGTATTTGTCGTACCTTTTGATTGCTCTTCCGTATGAACTCGGCGTCGGTCCGCAGGTAGGCGTCGTGCGTGGCCTGGCGCAGGTCGCGCGCGAAGTGCGGGCTCTCCACCAGGTACTGGTGTAGGTGCGCCGCGCAGTATGTGGCTGCCGCGGAGCCCGCGTGCCCGTCGTACACTGCGTAGAAACTCGTGGGCTCCGTCGTCTGAAAACATGGATATAAGAGTCAGTAACACTATTGTAATGAGACAACGGCTTTATTACAGATGAAATATCCATTGGAATATGGATTATTATCGGGTCTTGGCAACCACTAAAACGGACTCGTTGGACATCCTCAGGACATAGAAGACTCAGGGATCTCACACGGATCCAGTTGGACTCATCTCTGACTGACCTACGCCAGCTACTTCCCGGAGCCCAGAGAGTCAGGAGAGATTTCCAGAAAGTCCTCCAAGATGAATGTTAAGTTACTCTCTGACCATTGTTTTTTCACATAAATTATTTATTTGTCACTTAAAAAGTTTACGTTCTATTCTCAGATCTACCGAATATACATACATACATACACACCAAAAACCTTACAAAAATCGGGCATGCTGTTAAGGAGGAGTTTTGTTACAAACACCGTGATACGAGAATTTAATATATTACATGATACTACTACTATTATTGCTTATCTGAAAAAAAAACACATTTTTGAGCCATTCAAGAAAATCTATTTCGGTTTCTATAAAATTAGTCAGAATAGCATTATTTCACCAAATTACTCAGGTTTAGTGTCAGGTACCTGCTGACTGGAGTTTCGCATTAATAAACGCTTAACCTTAATCTATTCAGCAACAAAATCTTCAATTACTCATCCTGTAATATAAATGTATGTGACTAAACGATTTTACCACATAAGGACTGAGTCATAATTATAGCTAGAAAAAGAATGAACGAAATATTTGCGGCTTTCTAAATTGCCTAGTTCCTTTATGAAACCTTGAAGATTATTTTATATATTGCTTAGTTTAGAGTGCAATGTTTAGACCAGTGATCTCTGCCTATCGTAAGGAAACTTTTCGGTGTTGTGTGCGTTTTAGTAAACTAAATGTCCCATTTAAGTAAACAACACCCATGTCACTCACTGGCTTATGGGTGAAGGAAAACATAGCAAGGAAACCTGCATGCCTAAGAGTTCATCAACATGATACCAATCCACACATGGCCAGCATGGTGGGGTATGGCCAAACCCCTTTCATTCTGAGCGACGACCCATGCTCACCCGAGGGACATAAAAAAATGTTTAGATAGTGAAGATGATGAAACGGCTATAATAATATATGTATAGTGTAGACCTGACTTAACTATGAAATAATAAAAATAAAATGTGATTTATGCAAAAGTCAAGAGTCAGATTCATAAAAATAGACAAAACCTTGACCTAATCCGTAAAAGAGCGAAGATAACTGCTTCACTCTTTTTATAGTCAAACTAGCTTCCACCAACTTACCTAATAAAATATAATATTGAAAAATATACCATGCACGTTTGAGGAATTATGATATGATTAGCCCAAAGAAGTCATATCGAAGTTACTGTCATCAATGACAGCAATCAACTTCTGCAGTTTGCTCAAAGGCAGGTATTATGTCCGACATATTACTGACTGTAATTCATTATCACCAATAGCTTGCTGTGAGGACAAAGGGTGGTGTAATCAGAATCACAAACCATAAATGCCGGTTACTGACCTCAATCTCAAAACGCCCTCTAAGTTGTTAAAAACTTCCCATCTCCGTCCTTTTCAATATTTCTAAAATTTCTGAAAAGACCTAATACTAAGGTTTTGTTGTGACCCCATGGTGTTGTGTCAGTCAAATCGCTAAATGTGAGATACTGACCTCAATGCCAAACACTGCCTCCAGGTTTCCGAACTCCACATGTCTATCCTCCATGACTCTTCTCGAGTTCTTGGTGGCGGATGAGACTGTTTTGTACTCTCTGTGCGGCGGGGGCGGCGGCAGGGTGTCCAGGCGGGCGTTGTCCAGGTATCGCAGGCACACATCGTTGACGCGCGCTGTCACTGCTTGCATTAATCGGAGCGCTATGTACTCTGAAAGGTAAAGAAACCGTAGTTTAAATTTCTTGTTTCAAGAGATAGACATGTCATAGATAAATTTTCCGCCAAGTGATTTCAATTGGTCCTGGAATAAAAGAAATATCATAGTTGAAATCTCCTTGGCCAAGTGTTTTAGTTGGTCCTGGAATAGAAGAAAGGACATAGATAAAAAATCTCCTTAGAGAGGCGATTTCAATTGGCCCTGGAATAAAAGGGAAATGTCATAGATAAAATCTCCTTGGCCAAGCAATGGCTTTGGGTGGTGGGACCCATGGCTATAATAAATATATCAGGACGTTATGTGTGATGTGAGAAGAGACTAAAAGAGTTTATTTATTAAAGTTAATAATAGGTAAGATGGAAAACTAAGGTCTGCCAGGTAAATCTCAAGATTAACCCACCTAAGTTAATGACCTAAAAATAAACCTACAATGTGAAATAGGTACCTAATCATGCCTACATCAGATATCACTTATCTTAAGACTTAAATCCAAACTAATCCTCTTTAATTAGTAAAGTTCTTAAGCTCGCGAGGCTCATACTTATGCAATTTGTCATACATGATGTTTTGAATATGGAATAGAGTAGTATAGTAGAGTCTTCTGACCCAGGACTATTAGTTCTACTGTCCTTAAAAGAGTCTCGTTTTGATCTTATTTGTACGAAAAAACTGTACCTATGTGTGTTCGCCTGGGTGCGTGTGTGTGCGTGCATGTGTGTGTGCGTATGTTCACAAACATACAGGTTTAGCTAAGGATTAATATAATCACAATTCGCAAGTCATGCGATCCCTGTTTTCATAAAATAGAAATAATACTATTGCATTGCAGTGCACACTGAACAGTAGATTACGTTTAAACAGAAACGTTTAGTTGACAATAAAGTTAGCAGCGTATCCACATCCAAGATAAATCTTATTAGAAAGCCGGTATTAAATAGCATTATATTTCCAGTAATATTTTAGAAAGCAGAAATAACGTCTGATCGCGTACGAGTATCATTGTGCGCATTTGTGACGACAATTTTATTATTAGTGCCAGATATTAAATTCACCTTCAGTGGCCGAGTGTGCCTTTCAAACTGCAATAACGCAATACGATAGATTGAAAGTGATGCATCTCATATTTCGATTGGCAAGATTCGCCCAGTCACAACTATGCGATACTCGATGAGTTGAGTACCAACTCAATATAGCTCTCAAGATTGCGTTAGTCAATGTAGGATGATTGACTAATGTATTGGTGGGAAAGTAGTTCTTAAAAATAAGTTTAACTCAACTGTATACGTCTCAAAAATAATGACAATTGAATGGACCTGCAAATCCGGACCGGAAGGAGAGAGTAAATAACGACCTTTTTCAACTTCAAAAAAGAGGAGGTTGTCAATTCGACTGTATGTTTTATGTTTGTTACCTCATAAGTTTTGACTGGGAGCATCAATTTTGATGTTTTTTTTTACTAGAAAACTGACGCTTTCCATATGGTCCCATTTTAATTAAGTCCAGTTCTGATAATAATATCCATGAGAAACCCATATAAGTCTTAAATTTTTCATTGGAAAGGATGTATTCATCAGTAGTTAGTTGAGAGTTGAAATCGGGTGTTTTGTTATTTGACTCATATATAAAATTATAAACACGACACGAACAAGACGATCACCTGATGCCATGATCGCCTGCATAAATAGAATAGAAAATTCTTTATTTCATGTAGAACTAGCATGCAGAGGCTCTTATGACAAGTCATTTCATTTTATACTTTTATTATTATATACTATTATTCACAAATGCGCCCTGCCGCTGCGAAGAACCCCACAACAAACTCAGCAGGGCATTCTTTTATGTTATCACCATTTGACAACAATAAGTAGAAATACGAAATAGGATAGTAGCAACAGAGCATTATGAATCACTCCCAAGGGCTTGTGTCGCTCTATCAGATGTTAGATTCGTCGCAACTCGCAATGTCAGTGTATCTCACGACGTTGAATCGCAATGCGTTGCATCATGCAGTACTTGCACTCACTGTGATGGTAATCATCCTGAGACATCACATCTCAAGTCTCAGTATGCCTAGTTAGGCTACAGTAAAACCGAATCTTGTGCCAAAAGAAACAGAACTTACCTACGTTTAATGTGTTTCAAATGCACCAATAGATCCGCTTGATTTTCATAAGCTATGAAATCAAACGAACTTCTATTGGCGCCGTTTGGTGCCAAGGTCAAGAATCCTTCGCAGGATAATAAAAGCAGTATAACATGGCAATGGAAGTTCTTGCAAGCACTGGGTATGAGCTATGTATAGAGCATGTACTTGAATTCATCTTGAATTGGATCGATGTAATTTTGTTTCGGTTTGCTAGTCATTTACACAACAAAGAGGCTCGTGAGCCTGAGGCGTATAAAATCTTATTGGTATTAGCTATTCAAATTATAGCTTTTCTTTTAAAGAATAGAACAACTTTTGATTGATTTTGACAGTTCTTTCGCTAACTCATTTAAACCGTTAAATGCGCTGTTACACAACTGTAGGTAATAATTGGCTTGTTACATGTTATAAATTACTGCATAGCAGTTATAATTACTTCGAAATGGTTGCTTAAACCACGCCTCATACGTACTCTAGAGTATAGCAATAATATCTTCATAAAGCTCGATGAAGAAAGTTATAAAAAAATTTACGCTGTTTATATGTTCATTTTTATGTTAACTCACTTAAATTCAGTTTGTTCCCTCATATAATAAGAGGGTATATATTTCTTGAGTTATATTCCTCTAGAGTTGCCCTGTCGCTCAACAGAAATAATTTTTTAGTATATTTCTTTGGATATAATCATATAAAGTCAAAAACAAGTACCCCATCATATTTTTACCATAGAACTGCAGGGCATTGTAAAGGCTTACTCTACATAGTTGAAGTACAAAAACAGTAAAAGACACGTATGAAGCGGTTTGTTTCCTCTTTCCTGATACCTACGCACTGCAAAGGTCTGGAATACCCTATCAAACGTCTTTCCCTCCACCAACAATTTTGGTACCTTCAAATCAAGGGTAGATAGGCATATCCCAGGCATGCAATCAGAACAAAACTGTTCAGTGTTCGCCCGTTGCATGACAAAGAGTAGTCTGATTTTATAGAGGACTTTATCTTGTTTAAGAGTAGATACATACGTCATTAACGCCCGGCACTCCTTTATGACCTGCTTAGATAGTACATGCGAATGGTACGCTTCCATTTCAGTCGCGTGTCATTGTTTACTTTAGACTGCATTAAAACCTGGCCTCGTACATTTACGCACGTCACAACAGACTCATGTTTTTTGAGGTTTTCTCGTGACTGAAACCACCAATTTTTATGCGGTTTTCGCCAGATAATCCAAGTTCAACGAAGGCGTGGTCTACAGACGTGCTGTTTAGTCTAACGCAATCCTAGGAAAAGATACACTGTGAAAAAAAATATAACGCCCGTGTCTTCTACCGGCGTTCGGGAAAAAAAATTAATGAAACTTGTTCCAGGAAATACGCGATTTTGGAAAGTATGTGTAAATAATGATTGTTATTTAGAATCTCTACAATATATGAGCTAAGCGAAACGACCAAAGTTTATGTAAAATTTCTGCAGGAATGCAGATTTTTGGAGACTGGTTTGGTGGTTTTTGCGAATTCGTTACTAAGAAATTTTAATTTTTGTTTATATACAAACCTAGACATAGTGTACAAGCTACCTACTTATTTAAAATATTTCAAGATAATTTTGTTAAAACGCCATAATCGCGTACGAGCGTTTGTATAGAAAATCTACCGGGACGGCCGCTCTTAACCCTGGTCTGCCAGGTCAAAAAACTGTTTTCGAACTTCAACCAAAAGCAATATATTCACTCCGGAACGGTGTGAATATGATGAATTACATACGATCCAATCACAATCAATGAGCGCAACCACCACAAGAAAAATACGAAAGGAGTATGAGAAAAGGGTTTTATACGAAATAATTCACCGAATAAAATGTCACATTTATAAGATCGCAGTTCGAAACAAGTACAGGTTAAATACATATTGACGTCACAACTCAGAACAATCCTTAAATACTTAATGGAAGAGGCCGTGAACACAGCCCTCTATGCGTCAAACAAAGTAGAACAATTTCATTCCATCAATCGGATTTTGTTGAATTTCTCAATAAGTGATAATGTACATATTGTATTTTCTGAAACATGTTTGGGAGCATTATTTTGACATTCTTTGGGATTAATCCAAATCCGACTAGCCAAGCAGCGGTCGGCAAAAGTTGTAAAAAAATCCATTTCTGCCATTCATCTTGGAAAGAAAACTCCAATTTAAGTAGGTGCATAATAACATTATTAAACCCTTTAAACGTTATACGAGAGGGGCCTACGTTCGCAACGGGCAACCTTAGTTTGCCCTCATCATTATTCATAGCCGGATTAACGTAAGCACGCGTCCTAATATTTTTAACGGTCAGTATGGCTATGATGTAACACTAGCTAGATCGTGCGATAATGATAACATTATGATATCATGTCCACGGAAATTCAATGAGCATTGTTTTTCGGCTCTGGAACACCGGTCACAGTGTGATTTTTGTGACTAATCTGCATAAGCTCGATCGTGTCACGCTTCACGTGTGCAATGTGCCTTAAATCATCAGTTTATTAAGGCTATTGTCTACCATTTCTTTTAGTATTTTAGTTTATTTGAATAAAAAAAATTGAAATACTTACCCGAGAAAGTTTTTAGGTAAAAAATATGGTAGATAATAGGTAGATAGCGTTAATACTAGCCAAGTACACATACTCGTAAGACATAATCAAATTGGCAAAGACAAAACAAGTATGCCCCATACTAGGTATATGATACGTTTAAAACCTAAAACTTTAAATTGACGTAAAAGTTTGAAAAAAAAACACCTGCAAGTAGAGAATGCAATACCGGGATACCGGGATCCCGAAATACCGGGATCCCGCATGCCTTTAGCGGGACTAATCCCGGTCTAAATTTTAGCGGGATCCCGCGGGACTGGCGGGATTGCAAAGAATTGGATTAAAAGGCACGTACCTTCAATTCACCTATAATAATTCGTTAATGACTATTGTACCAACCAGCGTGGAAGCTGGGCTGGCTTTTTCAGCCGCTGGACGCCTTGTGTCGAATATCAGAAGCCGTCTAAAAGTATTGATAAACCATATAAAGTGTACCATGAAGCTTGTTTAATTTGGGTAATAATTAAGACCATAAAAACGAAACGACTGATAGACTGATATACTTCATTACAATTAAAATTTCAAAAGTTTAAGTCTACCCTGCGGGATTCCGCAAATACCGGGATCCAGCGGGATTAACATAGCTCAATCCCGCAAATACCGGGATTGAAATTATCGGGCGGGATTGCATTCACTACCTGCAAGAAATAATCAATATTGCCATACGAGAACGAAATCGTAATTTTAGTAAATCTTGGACGTATTTGGTACGTCCTTGAATAAATAGCAGCCCATTTATCTCATTCAGCATCCGAAAGACACGAAAAATACTGTGACATATCTTATTTACGTATGAGCATGTATCGATCTGTCTGCTTTGCGGCTATTACGACAAAGTTATTGCTTTTACGAGACAAGCGAGATACTTTTAAGATACGCGTACGAACGCAGAATGGTGAAACTTGGCAATTTCCTGCTATTAAGTTGGTATCCTCGTATTATGCGAAAAAAGATTAGGGCTTACTCCATTTACAGATTAGGATTTCCAATATTTTGAAGAAATGGCCACACGGGGATCGTTGGCAACGAAAAGGCTGATGAACTTGTAAGAACAGGTGCAAAAGGCAAGCAGATAGGACCTGAACCTGCCTGCGGCATACCTAAAAGCCTGGCGCAGTTAAGAGAAAATTGACAGGAATTAACCGCTCAAGGGCTCTAATAAGACCCTTTAATAGAAAAGCCGCCTGTGAGGCCCTGGACATGAAAAACTTGTGTATACTAGTGCGGGCAACCACAGAGCACTGTGGACTGAATCGACACATAAAATTAAGGGATACAGACATGTGCAGTCTCTGTTATGAGAAAATATTACGAATGCACAAGCGTATAACAACCTTCTGGGGAAATTCGTATTGGACCCTAATGATGCTAAACTTCTTTCAGCCAAGAAGTTGCTGCTGTTCCTGGCGGCAAAAAGCGTTGGCTGGGAACTGTAGATGGCAACGTTATAATAGATCGGGGACAGACACCAGCGACCATTACCATTATGAAGAAATAGGTTCTCAAAAAGGGAAGTTCTCAAGAAATCCGTAGGCTAAAGGATACATAGATAGATAGAAAATACTTTATTGTACACCATTACAAAAAGAAAGAAAAAACAAATAAAATAACCAGTGAAACAAATGTACAATATGGCGATCTCTTCCAGGCAACCATCGGGGTATGAAGCGGCTATTAGTACTAAATATTTCTATTATCATGTGTTCAAAAAGTCATAATATGGGAGGCCATAACAATTGTTTCAAATTGTAAGCCGAATGCAGACAAGCAAAACAGAAACCTACTTGATTCCGCTAGTGAATAATGGAAACATATCACCTTTGGACGACCGAATGGCGAAGCAGTAGTGAACCTGCTTCTGCGTCGGAGGTCGTGGTCGTGGGTTCGATTCTCACTACTGTAGAATGATATGTGATAAGCATGAATGTTTTCCAGTGTTTTTCAATATATTATATTTATGTATATTACTAGTATGTATATTTATCAGTTATCTAGTACCCATAACACAAGCTATCGCTTACTTTGGGGCTAGATTGCGATGTGTATATTGTCCTGATTTTATGTCCTTATTTTATTATATCTTCGTATCTAACTGCAGGGTTTAGAATATAGAACCTTACCTGATTCGTCAGGGTTGTAACCAAACTCGTTAGGGTGTTTCTTCGATGCGATCCGCACCTCGTCAAGTATTATCCGCTGTAGATGTGCCATCAGTGTGAGCGGACATTGTCTGGAAGTAAGCAAACGAGATACTTTTCAATATTGCATTCTATCCATGTATGTACACTGTACACGTATTGTATACAGGCTATGTTTTTTGTGCAAAAGTAGAGCAGCTTTACAATTAACAGCCGAAATTAATAATAACCTATCCAGATTTGCCCTTGCCACGATATTTTAACGCAAGCTGTGCCAAATAGATCAATGAGCTGTGCATACCAAGTTATGAAAAGTTTCTGTCTCTGGTAGGACACATCTGATGGAATGGAGTAGAGTAGGTTATTTATTTTGGCGGTTAATCTTTCGACAATGAAACTGTCAAGTCGGTATTTGGGAAACGGTACCTAAATCAGTTTTCCCGAGATGGAAAGAAAGTGATTTTACTATATCCAGTCATTCCTATGTTATTTATGCAAAAAGTCAGATATTTAGACACATGTGTATTGGTTTTAGGCATTTTTTTACACTATGCAAGTTAGTACTTGACTGCGATCTCACCTGATGGTAAGTGATGATGCAGCCGAAGATGTTATCGTACTAACTTGGAAGCACTTTTACACAGCATCGCACCGGAACGCTAAATCGCTTGGCGGTTTTTCTTTGCTGGTTGCTCCAACGACCTCATTGTTTAATCATTGATACTTACCTACCTATCGTGAATTAATTCAAAACACAAGTTTTTGTACATACTACAGTTACTGCCATTAACACGATCAATGTGGGTTTACCCGTAGGAAGCCAATGAAAGGGAAAAGTTCACATAACGTATATTGTTAAACATGACTAACATGGCAATTACCTGTCTCGGCACTCGGCAATCTACGATAGTTGAATCTACGTGAAGCACGCAACCAGTAGCGGATTTTCGATGCGGCTTTTAGTCAAATCAATTTGAAACATATTGAATTGAAGCCTAAGCGTTATTTTGCGGAAATCCATAATAAGTAGAACAGATTCGAACAGAATCTTGACGCTACGATTTTAAATTGTGAAGTCCACATCTCCTGAGGATGTCCCGGTGCCGGGACGAAACGTGCGTAGAAGAAAGTGTTGGAGAATTGTGTGTGGTGTTTCATGTGGGCAGTGTTCCTGCATATTGTACCATACAGAATCTTTTCAAGTGGCGGATTATAGCAAAACAAATTAATCTGTTCTAATAATTCGAAACATGCTTTAATCCAAGATGCTTAATATACAGTCGTTTTGAATTTTCATGTCTCTATCATAATATATACCTGATAAAAATTAATAGTTTAAAAGCTACAACAAAACGATAATACAAAGTCATTCAACTCGAAGTGTCCACTTAAAATTTTGCCTGCACCGTAACACGAAGCATGTTGATAACGAGTAATCAAACATGCCATTCAGTTTATTAAAACAACAAATCATAGTGTTCATACGTCATTTCTAAATAGAAAAAACGTGTAAAAAACCAAACAGCCCAGGCCGTTCACTCGACTCGATGGAACCGGAACATACATGTGTCTTCCCCTGTTCCCCAAATGTAGACTGCAGTCACAAAATAAAATCCGGACGCGTATGTCTGTCTGTACAATACATAAAAAGGTCAGTCACTCTCGTGCCCGTGTTCTACGCCTAATGATACCCCGGCAATTTAAACTACAAAACGCTGTCGGCTGCGAATAGCGATTATGGTGTTCTCCTGAAGGACCTTTAATGACGCAGCATGAGTGTCCCCATGAGATCATTCAACGTGCATAGCATTGATCCACTGCCAGAGTGTAGACTGTAGAGTCACTAGGTGATAAAACATCTCGGTGCACGTACACTGTTATGTTCATCAATATGAATATTTGTTCATTCACATCTTTGTCCATTTATCGCGCACATACATACTTAATGCAAGACTTGTATGGTTTTCTCATGGATGCCAATGTCAGAACTGGACCAATTTGAAATTAGAAATAGGACCAAACGGGAAGCGCCAGCTTTCAAAAGAATTCAGATTTGAAATAAAACAAGAAATCAAAATCTGTTCACCCAGTCGAAAGTTTAGTAACAAACATTAAAAAAAAAATTACAGCCGAATTGAGAACCTCCACCTTTTTTGAAGTTGGTAGAGAAGGGAGTTCAGCACCTCTTCGTCTTTTTAGTACATATCCGACATCCGAATTCAAAGAAATAAGAGGTACAGTTGTGCGGGCACTTCGCAGCGGATTATTCCGGGTACTTGCGTTGCATTTGCATGACTCGGCACTATGATGAGCTTATTGTGATGGGTACAAACGTAGGTACTCTAAATATTATATTTATCAAATAAATAAGGAACAGAACGATGACGAAAGAGGACGTAGCAACAGTCGCGTCCAATGACTTGGCGCATCCACTCCCACGCATCGTACTTGCCAATTTGTGCATTCAATAGCTATTCTCTTAGTAAGTAACGCTGGATGATATATTTAAAAAACAGCGAATGAATGAATGACATGCAAAAAAAATGTAAATTTTACACTTATTGAAAAAAAATTAAGTTAATGAGGATGATGATCAAGATTAATAAATTAATATCTGGGTGACCGAGCTTCGCTCGGTAGTTTAAGTACTGGCTAATAGATGGCAGCAGGAGTCTTTTTTTAATTTTTTTGGTGAATTCGACATTTTATGAAGATGAATCCTAGCTAGATCGATTTATCGCCCCCAAAACCCCCTGTATACTGAATTTCATGAAAATCGTTTGAGCCGTTTCCAAGATCCAGATTATATAGAAATATATATGTCACAGCCAAAGCGATTAATCCGGATATTATACATATCATCTGGCCATTATTAATAATATCAACTCAATTTGGTTAAAGTGATAATTGATATAGAATTAATCACATTAACCAGCTATTTTTTATACCATCTTCGAAGACTTGGATAATGTAATAAAGCAAGTATGGATAAAGATTAGTTACGTGTTTACTAACTTATTTATGAATGTTTTTATGTAATTCCCTTCACAATGTCACTAGCTTTCGTAAATAACTCAAATTAACGAGAAGTAATAAGAAAAATTATTATTAAAAATCATAATTTGTTAGGTTATTTCAGACGACATTTAACGTATTTCTTTGCCAGTTTGCTAATATTTTAATGAAATAATAGTATTAATACAGGGTCTAGGAGCGAGCGAAGCGAGCTCGGGACTTGAGGGCACCCCGACTCGGTTGGGTTAGGTGACGAAGAGGATGGCGGGGCCTGCAAGGCCCCGCCATCCTTCTGAGTGGTTATTTTCTTTTATGACCACCCAGAAATAGGAGCCCCGCGAAGCGGGGCTCCGTCGAACGAGCCTTGAAAAGTGTAAGGGAAAACTAAATTATTAACATTAAAATTTAAAAATTTAAAAAATTATTTCACGAAAACTATTACTTTAATTAGTATTTTAAGAATTTTAATTATTTTAAGAATCAACGTAACAACAATTTAGTCAGCCACGGATCACGCCACGCGGCAGCGGGATGAAGAACGGGGGGGGTTTTACAAGCCAAATAGACCGTATTATCACTTTCGCCAACTGTGACCAGCGCCTATGAATAATATCCAGATAAAGTGATTAATTTATCAAATTGTCTAGTCAATTTGGCTATTATCCATAGTAACCAGTCATTATTAATAATAGCTGTTTAATCACTATGACTGTAACATATATACAAGAATTGCTCGTTTAAAGGTATTAATTTAGATGTAATTTTTTACGCAGATAGATTTACGTATTGAGTCATCAATCATCATACATGTTTATGCTTATAAAATAAGTCATTACATAGAGAAGGAAATAAATCTAGACATTTGTAGCTTACTGCGTAATGATTGTACTGCTACTGCATCGTCCAAGGCTACTGCTTACTGCGTAATGATTGTGCTACCGATGATTGGATTTGGTTTGATTATACCTACTTAGCTAAAACGTCGGAGAAATCCTGTTATTTCAGGTTCAATTTACAAAGCTTGGTTAATTGACTTTGTGCTATCAATTATGATCTTATCTATGATTAAGACACCAAGCCAATTTGCGCGTTGTACTGTCTACATAGCGGAGTAAAGTATTCTTATGTGCGAATGTAATATTCACAGATAAGACGGCAGAAGATAGGTACCTACTTGAAACTGAGATGTTACATTTTACGTGAGATAAAGAACAACACAATGTAAATTGAAAAAATTAAGTAAAACATACGTCCTAAACATTTTAACTTACTTTGGATTTAAAAGTTTAAAGTTAGATTATTACGTCGAAAGTTCTAATCCATTTCGCAAAACAACCTCTTCAATAGTTACTTCATTTACTATGCCTATTGCTTACTCCAAATAAGACGCTCCGCTAGCCAGGAATCAGGAAACGATGGTTACTATACGAAGTGCATATTAATAGTAGCTTTGCCTGTATGGTCTCAAGCGTGTTGCCAGTGTCAGGGTATGCATTTAGGTTGCAACAAGTGCCCTACGGGCTACGTACTAGTACCACCCCTTTCTTGAATTAGTTATCATCCCTATGTTTAGGTACGACTACGAGTAAGTATGCGCATATAGGGTAGGGTACCATAGATTTCTATGCTAAGATTTTAGAGTATTTTAAAAATACAAAATCTATGATACTATTCATATAAATTGATATGTGAATAATCTTTGAGAACAAGGAAGAAAACAGTAATAATTTATTATTTTGCTTAACCATTGTTATACATAGATTGTAAAAGATTAATGTGAGTCGAATATTGATTGGGAGATAAAGTATTGACTAATTACTTGAATTCATCTATGCAGTCTATGCTCGTTCGATCAGTAAACAGATATCCTCGAGGTTACGGAATCTCTTTTGAATATCCACCCACTTGCAAATAGCCTACACAGAAATGATTTTAGCGCCTGTTCTTCATCATTTCATTAGGACTTCTTGTCTCCACAAACTAATGAAAATAAAATCCTAATGAAATCATAATAATTTTGTAAAAAAAAGTAAGTAGATACATGAAGGGAAAACGTGTTAGTTAATAAACCAATGATGGTTCCATATAGGAAGTTATTTTTCATGCTTATGGACTTATGGAGTCCTGAGTCCAATCTTGGTTTCTCTACATCGTCCGTACAGCGACAATAAATTGGTAGGAAGAAACGCAAAATAAGTAAAGGAGCAGGATTTTAGGTGTAGGTAAGTATTTATTTATTTATTTATTTATTTATTTTATTACAACTTATAGGTACAAAATATGCACAATATTTGGAGCCTGTGGTCTCCACACTAGGATCCCCTGTATTGTGGAGATCACATCCTTCCATAATGATACATAATAATAGTACTACCTAGTAATGATACAGTACTAATGATACATAGTAATAGTAATGATCTTTATATTTAGTGTGTGTGTGTGCGTGCGTGTGTGTGTGTGTGTGTGCGTGCGTGTGCGTGCGTGTGTGTGTGTGTGTGTGTGTGTGTGTGTACTGTGTGTACTGTGTGTACTTATGTGATGTGTGTATACTTACAAAATTATATTTATTCTAATATAGTAAGTATTTTTTCTGTTTCTGAGTAACTTGATTCTAAGAACCATTTATAGAGTGTTTTTTTGCATTTATAGCGGGACATTTTTACTATTTTTAGTGCTCTGTTGACCTTGGTATATAGGAATGGTCCAGCAAAAAGGTAAGATCTACGTCCGAACTTCGTTTTCAAAAAAGGGAACTTCCACCTTTGAAGTCGAGAGCGAGTAATAACTGTTAGGGCTGCGGATTTATGGAATCGAAGTATAACGGATTTTATATATAACTGTCTCACACGCAAAAACCCACACTCTGCATAAAGACTATCGGTAGGATACCGGAAAGGTTTTTTTAAGTATAACATAATATGTATTTCACATGACGACCGAATGGCGCAGCGGTTATAGTACTCATGCACTATGCGTCTTAGCTCCTGGGTTCGATTCCCACACAAAGAAAATGTTTCTTTGGTGAGCATGAATGGGTTCAAGTTTTTCTGTCATGTAGTACGCATAACACAAGCTATCGCTTATTCTCATGTGTACTGTAATGTCCAAAAAAATATTTCATAGTAGGTAGAGTGTTTGAAATTTCGATTTGTAATCGCGTAACATTATTGCATAGCACACCAAATTGAAGACATCGTTTATTCTGTTGGCCAAATTCACAGCTATTTTGAGATTTAATAAAATGCATCGCCCAGCGACCGGCTGGAGGTCAACATCGTGCATCGTGGGATATTTTATACGCAAGTGGGATATTCGAGACAACTTTTATTACTCTTTTGTGTGGGCGCTAAATCCACCGGTCGACACTCGACGACTTGTCTGAATAATTTCTGATATGCATTGACAGGACAAGGACTTTTACGAAACTTTTGTACTGCTCCCATTCTTCGAACATTTCGGTGTCTTTGCTTGTTTTTGAGGGTTCCGCAACCAAGGGGTGAAAAACGGAACTCTTTTACTAAGATTCCGTCGTACGTCAGTTGATATGTCGCAGATGATGTGGGTACCTATTCCCGTAGCCGCCATAACAACTAATACTAAAAACAGAATAAAAACGATTCCTGCAAATGAAACGTGTTTTAACAATATGAACATAATGGTACGCGAGGCCGACTCGCACTTGGCCGGTTTTCTTCAACTATTCTCAACTTTCATAATGTAAGATTTCTTATAAAGGTGTCATAAGTCCTTACCATCTAGTAATATGAGGTTACAATAAAATATAATACCATTGTTTACAAAATGATACATCGGTTGTGTGAAGTTTGTGCCTAACTGCCTACGTAAACGTTAAAATTTCCCACAGGATCTCAAGTTGTTGTTATTAATCTAGGTCTATCAAATAACGCTGTCTGCATCTAAACCGTTGCTATTGTTTCGCACTTTTAGCTTAGGTAAGTAGGTACCGATACTACCTACGTTCGCCATGATAAGATAATCTAAACAATGACTCACGTGACTGTATCACTAGCATTTCATTTTGTCGGTAAACGTAATGAAGATATTAACATTGCAATCATGCATTTCCATTTGCGATGAGCGCATTCTCCTTCTATAGTAGACATCTGGATCCGCAGCGCATTATGCTTGACTTGTAGAGCTTGTCTATAATACGCGTAGTATAGGTATAGTACGCGGCAATTAAGTTGACCCGAAATGTTGGCCATCTGCGCTGGAAAATCTGGTACCTTATGCTCTCCAACACCGCACCAAATAAAATCTCTCTGTTTGCAGAAATTAGTTCGAGTATCAAGTTTTACGTGAATACACCATAACTCACAAATCATTTTTTCCTCTTTCCAAAATGAGCAATAAGTATGTGAAGATTTACTTTAGGAGATTTACTACAGTTAAGTACGAGTAAATGTCCATAAGCCATACTGTATCGTTTTAGCTTGAAAATTACGAAAAGACATTTATTTTAATATTATGGCTGGCACATCCTTGCATTGAATCGTAAGCTGATTAGTTTTAATCACAGAACTACAGAACAGATTTCTGTAGTCTCGATTATTCACACGCCAATTAAGTTGTGAAGACATCAACATCGCATTTGCAATTTGTACTGGTGTTAATAGATGAGTTTACGTTTACGCAATGAGCTCTACTCTAGCTCACCGCTACTCGTACATCGTATAGTAAACAGACACGCAACTTACGCCGGCTTAACCGGAATATAGGTAACACATAAGTGGAGTGTGAATACCTCTGAAATTGCTCATGTTTATGATTACTCATTTACAGCCAGGTTCATTTACTACGACCAATATTTCCTCTTCCTGCAGAACTAGCGTTGCCAGGCATCCCGATATAGCCGGACACAGTTCTGGCTTTTTGATGGTGTCCGGCATTAGAGATAGGTATGAGATAAAAAGATAGATCGGGTGATAGCATCTTTTGCTGTTATTGACAGGGGATCCTGATGAACATTTCGAATTCACCAGGAACCCCTGGGGGATCAAGCTAAGGGATTCTGGTGGACTAACACGGCCAAAACAAACGGTGACTGGCATTTCTACATTTTTTTGCCTTTGCCTTTTGTCAGGCTTTCTACGTTTCGCAGACGAGCGAGCGCCGAGCGTGGAAGTCCAAGATTTAATCAAAAAGCTTGATTTTGCATACAATGTTTCCGTCGTAACTACAAAATATTCAATAATAATGTACGGTGTCCGCCGTCCGACCAAACTGACTGGTATGTCTGGCTATTAGGTTTGGCGAACTGGCAACCTTATGCAGAACTAAGTGTGATAAGCAATGGATGAGGGTCTACCTGTGCAATATTAGGTAGATATTTTTTTTATATCGCGACCGGTGGCTTCCAATAAAATTGTGTACAACTCGACTGTTTCGTTTTTCCTGTAAATAACCGCGAAGTTTGTGGTCATGCCATACTAAATAACCTTAGTTAATTTTTATAGCTCAAGTCAACGACATTTACTTCTATCAAAACTGGCACGGTGTATACTGTATTAGTACTTGAAAATTTTGAGACTATCCTGCTTTCCACCCTCTAAATTTATCCATTCATGTTTGAAGCCCTTATAACAATAGACCACTTATACATCTTTTTCCCCTCTCTACTTTTCGTAGGTTTTACTTTATTATAAAACCTATACATATATATTTTATGACTCCTGCTTTATATATCAGTCATGTAGGTATACCTAGGCCTAGTTTCTGATATATATTCAAAACATTTAGCCATTAGACCATAACGTTTAAACGTATTATATTGGGCAAGGGCCTGTAATTATAAATAAATTCCAAAGAATTATCTTAAAATCTTTGCAGTCTAGTTAAATTGAAAAAGATTAGATAACGTTGTTAGCGAGTTATTATTGTACCTACTATGGGCACTTACTATTTACGTAAGTGAAAAAGGTACTGTGTAATAAGTACAGTACCTTAAATTATGTGGGAAACCGAAAAATGAAAAACAACATGAATGAATTAAACATGTGTAAAGTTTGTAAAAATAAATAAATATGGACCAAAGACAAAGATAATAGCGAAAAATTGCTAGATAAGGTAGAATCAAGGACCAAGTGGTATCACTTTCGAATTTTGATTGACAAAACCGCGTTCCTTGGGGAGGGTGCCTATCTAGGACAACGCGATCATTAGGTAAACTATCTTAACCGGCAAACATTGCTTTGCCTTAAGGGATATAAAAATTAACTTACGACCTTCTCTCAGACTTACTGAACATACACGGAAAATTTCATAATAATCGGTCGAGCCGTTTCGGAGGAGGCATCAAACAAACACGAGAAACGTGAATTTTAAAATATAATTTTACGGTTAAAGAAACTTTATTCTCATTAAGAATTAAGAATTCACTTACATGAGAACTATGACAATATAAAATATATTAAGTAGGTAACTGATCCTTAAAGTACTGCGATTTATACAATTTTTATAATTCTTTTCAATGAAATATAATTAATTATACGTAGGTACTCGTTTATTATTTTTTCTCTTTACTAATCATATCACTGTTATTAGAACGCAGCTTAAACTTTCATAAATAAAATACCTCGTTGCCGTCGATGAAGATTCACTCGTAAGTCGTAACTGCATAGTTATTTTGCTAATGAAAATTAATTAAAATCTCAGTAACGAGGCTATATAAAGTAAAACCACGATGAGATCAATTGTTTAACATCCTTAAGTAATCAAACCTTGGATATCCTTGACCCAAAAACTCCGAGAGTTTGGCCCGTTTTAGGTCCGCGCGATTCGCTATTTCCTTATACGAGTACGTACTGACTAAAGCTACTCTCGTAATAAGAAAAAGTTCAGAAAACAAGTTTATTTAACCTACGAACCTACTATTTACGACTTGTAACATTGCGTCTAAGATATGACTAATACATATATGTATCTTAGGCAGTCATCGAATAGTTGCTTGCGTTTACAACTTAAAATAGGTACCTATATTGTCTTCACGTCATATATTGCGAGTGTATGCCTTATCCCATTATACCTACCTGCGGTTGAGGATGCCAACATTGCTAACACATAGGATGACTAATATTTTATAGTTACATACACAGAGAAAATAATTATTATTGTGAAAAATAACTTAGAGAAGTTCAGAGTCCCCTTACTTTAACACTCACTTCACTTAATTTACTTTGAATGTTTACTTACTTTAACATAAAAAAAATCCTCATTCATTCGCTCTCTGATTGACTAACCATCGCCCAGGACTTAGAAGGCTCAAATTATGCATTCAAGTTCCCACTATGAATACAGTAGGTAATTGGGACGAGAGTTTTAGAACTTCCCACGTAGATTCCGTAATTCCTAGTACGAATACGAAATTTTGACTACGGACATCTGCAAAGCGGATGTGATCGAGGCTTCGCAAATGATTGCTTGAGAGTTGCGACGCGCGCCTTGTCGGGGGATTCAGCCGTCGAGTTACGTCTTTTCTAAGTTGTAACAAGGCTACGCCTTACGTTACTTTGTTACATCGTTCGTTTCAGCCGACGGATGCCCACAGCTGGACAAAGGTCTGCAATGATTTCCAGTCCGAACAGTCCTGCGCCACTTGTATCCAGCGCCTTCCCGCGACTCTCTTAATGTCGTCAGTCCATCTGGTCGGCCGTCTCCTAACACTGCGCTTCCCCGTGCGGGGTCGCCATTCCAGCACTTTGGGATGGCTATGTGCCCCGCCCATTGCCATTTCTGGTTAGCGATACGTTGAGCTATACGTTCGTCTACGGATCTCCTCATTTTTTATTTGATCATGTAGAGAAACTCCGAGTATAACTCTCTCGCTCTCTCTCTCTCCAGTGGGCCTGTAAGCCTTCTTATGAAGCCAATAGTAAACAGCATGTTACATAGTGTTCAATCAAGTAGCAAATGATCAAATTAGTTCCAGCAAATAACAATACTTTGAGATGCTCCACAACTTTGAGATTTCAATATCCCTGCACCATTTCTATTAGCCAACCCAAATACATCCTAGGTTGTTGACCCCACTCAGAGTGTACACAACACCTATTAAGTAGATTTAATACACACTTGAGCAAACAACTTGTAGTTTAACAAAAAAAGCATAAGGTGTCACATAAAATAATTCAATTATGAAGCAAATATATTCAATACATTGAGCTGAAATTTTGTAAACATCCTTATCTCGGATGACAATGCATGGTTAACTGTGTGACATCATTCTAATTTCAACATGGTGGACTAGTTATTTTTATTGTGTAGTAGTGGACGCCAAAGCCAGCAGCAGTTGGTTTTTCACAACTCCTGTGGGAAACATGGAATTTTTCAGGATAAAAAGTAGCCTGTGTTTTAATCATGGATATAATCTACCTCCATTCCAAATTTCAGCCACACACACACACAAATTTTTCATGAATTAGAGCAATTAATCTACACATATCTACACATAGTATAATAAGTTTCTAATATTCAATGGTGCCTAAAAATAGGTACATCCTGAAAAATACTTAAGTCTGAGAACTAGAGCTTATTATACTTCATTCTGTCATGAAGTTGATGCCACTCCTTGTGTATACTAATATTGGCTTAGAGATTTAGATGCCTGTGTTATGGTAATGTCTAAACCATTTGAGTAACACTAACACAATTCAATTAACACCACTATTAATATTTTAATAAAAATGTAAGTTTGTTTTTCCTTCAGTAACACCACAATGGAGTGACGGATCAATGATCAATGATTTGAATTTTGATGGTGCAAAAATGATGATTTTTTGGCTTTTGCACAGCCATTGTTGAATACACTGAGAGTGACATGAGCTACTTTTACTCCAGGAAAATCAATGATTCCCACAAGATTTGTGAAATGCAGGCGGAGCCATGGGCAACATTTAGTAAAACTGCAAATAGAGCTTCTATTAAATATTGATGCTCTGTTAGAGTGCCACAAGCTTTAGTGAATAAATTATTATCTTTTTATTAAATCCCAGAACAGGATTCAGGGCAACATTATCACAATTCAGATTGTAACTATGCAAATGTAAACTTCAATCATTGTGAAATCAAAATTCAAAATTTCTTTATTTCACATAGGCCTAACATACAGGCTATTGTAAAACGTCATTATGATATTTGTCGCATAAGGTGATAACTACAAGTCGACTTCCAACGTGCCCTAAACTGAGAAGAACCCCACAACTAACTCAGCAAATCAAAAGGCAAACCTACAAACAAAAACACCAAGTACAAATTAATTGTATAAGATTGCATATGTGCTCATTTTACACCTATAAATGTCAATGAACTAGAATTCTAGCATAGAGTGAAACCAAGGGTCAAGGCACACCGCAACTAGCTGAGGTATTTGATGGTTTGTTTCCTGACATTTGACAATAGAGTTCTGGAGACTTATTTAATTTTTTTGAGATGTTTAGTTTCAGCCTTTTTATCTGTCAATTAACTAAACTGCCTTCAGAAGACATTCCTGCCTAAAACAACTTTCCTAATTCTGAAAGGTACATTCTAAAGGTAGGTGTGCGTGTGACTTTTGTTTAGTTACTTCTAATTGTTGAATCTGTGTGCAACCTCTAGTTTATGCGTAATATGCGAAGTTCTTATCTACCTACACACAAAAGTGTAATAAAAGATAGTGTATTTAAGCAAAACAAGTAAAAAACAAGTTATTTTTAAGGACACATAATAGACCAAAATAATTAATGAAAGTATGCCTACAAGAAGGATATTATTTAATGTGATATCAACTTATAATTTAGTTACAAGTTAATAATACTAATAAGCACACTTTTAACTTAATATACAGTCTAAAAATTACTCACTTCTCAGTCAAATACTGTGTGGTCCAATAAATCACCTCGCCCGGTACCTCCGCCTCAGTGATCGTGTAACCCGCTATGTTAACTGGTAACTGGTCCTCAGGGTCCACAGTAGCCGCGAAATTCTCGAAAAACACTCGATAAGAAGTCAGATAGTCGTCTTTGTCTCCCATTTTACAGAACTCACTTAGAAAAAAGCACTTAACAATCCAATATCACACAGTCAACAATTCCTTGTTTAAAGGATTAAACACTTCGAACAATTTGTGATTGAGAGCTCGCGCACCAAACCAAATATTTATCGTAGTACAAGATATTTCACTTCCTCTTAAAAATAAGTGCAATAGGACGAACTGCCCAGTTATTATTTATCACAATTTTGAGAAAAATCAAAACACTCGTAATTCGTACCTACGAAAAAGAAAAACATCTCACTCACACATGACACACGTCATACAATCACGGAATCAAATAAATTCCCAATACTACCTACCTAGGTACCCACAGACCAGGAACCGAACTAGGTACCTACCTACCTACCATACGGCACAACACTTTTTCACAATACCATAGACTAGAAAATGAGAATAGTAACTAAAAACAGATCACAAAACTAGGTAGGCATTATTACGCCTATGAAACCGCTGATACGGATAGTCACTGATCTCCATAGAGTATATACAATATACTCTGGATAGCTGACTGTCAACGTAAAATGAAGACACTTGATTTTCGCCATTTTGGCGCTGATTGTTGTGTCACCTGGCGCATAGACATAAAACACTATAGGGAACCTGGCGTGAGCGTCTATGGAACTAAAATCAAATGACATTCACCAAGACGGTCCACTTCCAATAAATGTCAATTTAGTACCGTGGACGCTCGGGGGAGACGCTTCAAATCGGCACAAAAAATGAACTGTCAGATGTATGGAATCACGAATGCAGATTCCAGAGTTACATATATGTGCGGATAGTGCACTCTTTTGGCGATATTGTTTTGCAAAATATATTCGAAATTACTAGATTTAAAATAATCTCAACAAAGAATTATATTGAAAATAAATAGCCGCGGCCTTAACTACTTCTATTGTACGTCCATCGCAAGTGCCTCAGCAAGTCAGCACTCACTAGACAGCAATGAGCCATGCGCCATTGTGTGAACACCAACTGATCGTGGCCTACAGCTGTTGCGCTTGGTTGTGCGTTGCAAAGCATGGCCCATCATCACAAGCCATTGTGTAGAGGGAGCTTTACAGAGTATAATATGTTATCCTCTGATATGTATTTTTACAATATATTGCATCTAGATTCGTGGTCTGTAATCTTGGATTCATGATTCCATACGGACAGTTCTTTTTTGTGCCAATTTGAAGCGCCTCCCCTTTTCAAAAATTCAAAAATTCAAAAAGGAGGGGCTTTTTGAATTTTTGAATTTTTCAGCGCCAAAATAGCTAAACCACGTTGTCTATGGTATATGTGTTCAGTCTTTTGTTCTGTCATCTGTGGTAACTAATTTATGGCTACAGTCACAGACCAGGAACCGAAAGAGCTAGAATAGGTACAGCGCACAGACCACAAAAGTACAGCGCATAGCAGCGCATAGATAAAACGTAGTGCAGTAGTTATTATAATATACTCTTTGCAGTTTGCGCATAGAGCAGCGATGCCAGATCGTTCCCTAGGGAACGAAAAGCGTTCTATTTTATGATCAAGCGTTCCCTCGGCGTTCCCTTACTTCAACCGTTCTTTTCGTTCTTTTACGAAAATAAAATTGGAAATTAATAAAGGAAGTCAAGTCTACATAATCTGTGTTCAAGAACAAAAAATTGCGTTTCGTTTCTCCATCAAAACTGCCGCCCTTTCGTAAGCAAGTACGAACGCAGCCATAACAAAAAAAATACGCTTCATTAGTCTGTGGCGAGCAGGGTTGCCAGATATTTGCCAATTGAATTCGCCCAATTTTGTCTGCTGAGTAGAATAAATTCGCCTAATTTTTTTGCACAAGTAGCCTAATTCGCCTAAACTACAATTATCTAACAAGATTTTCGACCCAAATAAAGACGACACGTAAAAAAAACAACGTGAAGCGAAAAGCAATATATTATACAAAGTTTTTGTTTTGCTGCAGCTTGGGAAGTTTTTTCACTGAGTATGTACCTACTTTTAATTTTATGTTTTTATGCTGTTAGTATTGGTTATTGTGTGCTAGTTAGAAGTTTACTGCAGCTTGCACCTTTTAATTTATCCAGGTACACTGACTTATTTAACAGATTATACCGAAAAAATTTCAATTGGGTTTTCACCAGTGGACGTAGTGATTCATGAGAAAGGTTCATGGTGGTTCATGCATATAATTCTACGCAACATATCTAAACGAATTCCACGCGGACGAAATCACGGACAATATCATAAAAAATTTCTTATGTGACAATAAATAGATATTACATATTAATAAATTAATATATATGCCTATATCTTTTCTTCTTACTATATAAAAATAAGTCGGGTTTTCCTTCCTGACGCTATAATTCCAGAACGCACGAACCGATTTCCACGGTTTTGCATTCGTTGGGAAGGTCTCGGGCTCCGTGAGGTTTATAGCAAAGAAAATTCAGGAAAAATTAAAAAAAAAAAAATTAAAAATGTTACATAAAAGGAAGCCATCTGGTGGCGAAACGGAGTTCGCGGGGTTTGCTAGTAAACCTATAAAAGTCTTGCACAATTAAATTTTTTGGAAAAAAATTGATTTAAAAACGTATATATTATGTTCTTCGTTCCCTCACCTCGAATTTCGTTCCTTATCAGACACCCCGACGTTCTATTTCTCCAGCCGCCAATGGCAACACTGGAATAGAGTAAAGTTGGAGTAAGCGCAAAGCAAAGCAGAAGGAATTAATATTTTTGTAAAAAAATTGTTGTGGTTTCGGTACGGCTACGGGTATATTCTTAAGGTAAATTGGGTATTTCTATGTATTTTATTACAATTTACAAGCATTCAACAAGTATAAATATTTGCAAGTATTTTTTAAGTGCACACTATTTGTACAGTTGTTGTTAATTTTAATGATAAATATAGTGTTTTGTGCTCGTTTTAAATGCACTTTCCTTATTATTATCGCTAATCACTCACGTTAGTGTACGATATCTCTGTACGTGAGTATCTTATAATGATAAAAGTTATCTGTATAAGACCTTATAAAGCAGGCAATTGTGCATTAAATAATATTTAAAAAGTAACAGTCTTTATCAAGGTTTATTTTTAGCACATGAATAATTATGTTAAAACGCTTTGTTCATACCACACAGTGACTCTTTGTGGCAATAAAGTTTAGGTACAATAAAACAAGTTCTTTATTTATAGACTGGACTTAATTCACAAGTAATAGGCAAGAACAAGATATCAAAATGCCGTCAATAGCTGGAAAGTATCAACATTATAAGAATGAGGACATTGATGACTATTTCATTGCAGTTGGTGAGTGTTTTTGAACTATTTTTATATTTTAAACAAATTTATTGCCATCTAGCTGTGTGCTGCGGCTCCGCTCGCGTGAATTTCGGATATTCCTGGAGCCAATGTATTTTTACAAGATAAAAGGTAGTCTTATGTGTTAATCCTAGGTAAAACTATCCCAATTCCAAAGAAGAATAACCAAAGGTATCAAGTTTTCTCATGAACTAAAACCAAAATTTTCTAGGAAAATAAAAAACCGCTGGTGCTATGAATTTGTTTTTTTATATTGGAACTTAATTTTGCATACAAAAACAAAGCAAATGTGCTGTCCCATAAATTATGCATTTGGATAAGGGCAGAACAATTACACAGCATGTGAGTTTCCACCGTCCTCATTGCAGAGTCTGCACATGCCTGGGTCTGGGAAATTAAAACAATATTTTTAAGTTCACAATGCCCTGTTAGTGTCCTGCAGGGCTAAGAAGTGCACGTAGAGATGTCTTTCTACTTTAGTTGCTCTCCTTTCTCTTTCTGATACATATTGATAGACAGAGACAAGAGATTGACAAAAAAAGAGAGAATACAACCTTTGCATGTGCTGCATAGGTTGGCCAGGATTCTAAGCTTTAGCTACAGCACTACTCCTCAGGAGCTGCTTTCTTACTGAGGTTTTTAACTAGTTGTAGGGTAGAGGAGTACACCCTTGTACACCCTTTCATTTTGATAATAATATAAGGATGATTGGACTGGAATAAGGATTGTTATTCCAAATATTTGTTTGCGGTATGATGCTATAGTAGCCTACTACTTATTTTTTTGGTTTCTAGTTTCATATTATTATTAAGAGCTCTTGGCATCCATGTTACCTCACAACATCTCCAACCCCTCTACAAATTGTTGTTCTTTGTTCTATTGTAATTGTTAATGATAATGGTTGCAGGTGTTCCATTCATGGGAAGGAAGATGATGGCCATGTCCTCACCCCTCATGGAAATAACAAAAGACGGAGACAATATGGTCATCAAGAACTCTTCCTTGCTAAGGACCGTTGAGATCAAATTCAAATTGGGCGAAGAATATGAGGAACGTATGCCAAGTACTACAATAAAGGTAATTTCAAATATATAATTAAGGTAAATTTAAATATATAATGACTAGCAGAGGCTTGCAGCTTCGCCAACGTGTAATGTTATTATACATATAAACCTTCCTCTTGAATCATTCTATCTATTAAAAGAAATCACATCAAAATCGGTTGCATAGTTTTAAAGATCGCATATAGGGACAGAGAGCAGGAAGAGACTTTGTTTTATACTAGTAATGAGAATAATTAATCCATGAGTTTGATTTCTTATTATGGCAAGTTGATAAGGGTTATAAGAGCTACCTTTTATTTCCTTACAAGCATTAGATTAGAGGTTCAAACTTGCATGACATTTAGGGGCTCCTACCAAAAAAAGTTAATTTCCTATACTTAGCAACAGAATGTGATGTCTTTATGGTAATTTAGATTCTGAAATAAGATGTCTGATTCTGCTATCACCATTATATTATCTTTATTGTGTGATTAGATTTATAATTTATATACAGCAGGGAGCTGACTTCCACAAATAATTCTTCACATTAAAAAGATGTTTTGTGGTGAAGAAATTAATTTTGTACTCACAGAAGTGTAAGATTCGGCTTGGATGGATAATGATTATAATTTAACAGGTGCCACTGGTACTACCCTTTCGCAGAAGCTTTGCGGATAACTTTACCTCCCACTTCATACAACCACCACCCGCATCCATCTGTATCAGACGATTGTGGTGGGCGGTTGCATAAAGTGGAAGGAAAAGTCATCGACAAGGCTTCTGCGAACGGGTTATAGGCGTTTTTGCAGAACCTGGCTTTATTTAAAGATTACAGTAGCCGGAGAAATAAATGGGCATAACAGTTAATATGCTTTATGCTTATCATTCGTTGCTCAATATAAAATAAAATGGTTTAAAAATGTTTTTATTACATTTTAGAGCATAACAACACTTGTCAATGACAATGAGCTAGTGACACAATCTGTTATTCCGGAGACTGGTGAAAAATGTGGCAGACATTACATGTTCACAGATGAGGAGTGTGTGATTGTAAGTACTTACTAAAACTTAGTCGTATTCAAAGCAGAGTTTGTAAAGGCCAGGTTTGAACCACTAAATCGTTTTTTAATTTTTTGTTTTATATTTGCAGGCCTAAAACAGGTCTTAATATAAATGAGTTCTGAGTTAACAAACAAAAATAAATGCAGTTGAATTAAAAACCCACTCGTGTTTTATAGTCGGTTGAAAATTTGATCTTAATTTTCTTTTTCAGACACTTACACACGAGAAAGCAAAAACACCTGGAAAGAGATATTTCAGACGGGTGAATTCTTAGGTGTATTTTCAATCAAAAATCTTTATAATATAAAAAGAATCTTTTATTCATCGGCCAAGCTGTGAACTTTTAAGTTATTTTTTATATTTCATTATTAATGTCTGTAATTTTTTATATGCTTTATTTTATATCTATATGTGACAAGATTACAATGTTATTAAATATTTGAATTAAATTGAAGTTTTTGTCTTTTTTGAGAATAAATAATTCATTACATCCATTTATAAAGCATATAGGGTATAAAATAGCGACCGAATGGCGTAGCGGTAGCAAACCTGCCGTCTGCGTTGGAGGTCGTGGGTTCGATTCCTACTACTGGTAAATGTTTGTGTGATGAGCTTGAAGTGTTTGGGTGTTTTTCAATATATTACATTATGTATAATAATAAACATAAATATTTATCAGTCATCTAGTACCCATAACACATGCGAACGCTTACTTTGGGGCTAGATTGCGATGTGTAATGTCTTGATATATTTATTTATTTATACGGAATGTAGGTTTCATGGTGATGTTTCACCCCCGTGCTTCAGGCTTCGCTCGTGCGCCCAAATAAAACTTACAATCAAACAACTAGGAAATTGAGAAGGGACTAGCACTGCGCTGTTAAAGTGCGACAAGGCTATATTGGCGCGTGGCCAAAGTCGGAACCATGTCGGAACTTATAATGTAACAAGGCCATAGGTAATACACAATAGATCAATGGTAATAGATAATATCTAGGTGACCGAGCTTTGCTGGGTAGTATTACAGCTACTCACCAATAGATAGCAGAAGGAGTCATTATTTTTTACTTACCTTTCCTGTAATATATTAGTTTTACTTTTCGCCGATAGATGTCAGGCAGTAACTCAGCATTTTTTTGGTAATTATGACATTTTCTAAAAATGAATCCTTTATCGCCCCAAAAACCCCCTGTATACTAAATTTCATGAAAATCTTTCGAGCCGTAGGCGTTTCCGAGATTCAGATTATATTGAAATAGGTATATATTTAGCAAACTCTTTCAGGATCTGCACCTCTATGGTCGTCAACAGCAGCCAGCAGGCATTATGACAATGGCTCAAACACTCGGCGCGCGGAGTCAGTGGTCATAAAGAAGAACAATAGCGGGCATCGATATAGTCTGTGGTGCGCAGAGATGGCGGGAGTCAATGACTAAAGAAGTAATGGACACAAAGTAGTGAGTCTTTTTGGCTGGGCATTTCCGCCATCTTGTGTCGCGCCAAAAATAACCAATCACAGCTATCAGCCAATCACAGATAGGCACCAGTCAGCTGATCAGGCTATCAGGGCTGCTCTAGCTATCTATCGATATGGAAATATTATCGGTGTAGTTTGTGGTTAGTAATTAAATATTTAAGAGCAAAAATAAATGAATTATTACAATTAAAATTTTAATTTATAGTAAAACTAGGTTTTGCCAGCGGTGCATATATTGTTTCCGGATTAGGAATTTTAACTTATCCCGCGATACCAATCTACATTTGATACGAGTGATTGTACCTATAGTAAATGTTCACATCCGCGGCCCGTTTTCTTAAAGCGAAAATAACTACGAGAAGTCAGAGGTGTAAAACCTCGAGGTCCAAATAGAATGTAGTGTTATTAGGAGCCCTACTCATCCATCAACATTTAACTTTACATATATGAATTTTATCGATATCGGTATAACAGCGGTCGCATCATTAGTACTTTGTTTTTGTTTTGTTAACATAACAACAAAAATTAAATTGAATTTATTTCAATCCTAAAGAAATATTTCTTCTTTAACACATGATATAAGTGCATGTAATATGATCATAACACATAATCATCAATATCAATCAATCATCAATACATATAATAAATCTGTAGAGGTCGAATTTCTGTACAAATAAAAAAAATGCTAAAAACGGAGTCAGGGGGATGTAAGAAGTGAAATAGAACTAATTTAATTTTTTTTCAAATTTTTTGTTTCTCTGTTTGTCTGTTTGTCTGTTTGTTTGTCTGTTTGTACGGGCTAATCTTTGGAACGGCTGGACCGATTCCAATGAAATTTTGTGTGGTGGTAGCTTATGTCCCTGGTCAACATATAGGATACTTTTCATCCCGGTAAAATAAAGAGTTCCCGTGGGATAGTTAAAAAACTGCAATTAATTTAACAGCTTTGTAAACAACAACTAATGAACTTAATTTAGTAAAATTTGTTATGCTGATACCTTATGTTGCCTCTTTAACAAAATATATATATAGTAAAACTTATTAACCCAATCGAGTTCCTGCGGGAAAGAAAACATTACAAAAACAGTTAGCAGGCGTCTTTCAAGTAACGGATTAAAATGAAATTTTATGATCCTACTTTATATATATGCCCGGTCAACATTTAAGATAATTTTGATCATGAAAAATTTGTGAGCACCCGTGGGATGTTTAAAAAACCTATAGCTACTTATCTACGTAGCACAATCAAAACGGGGTCGAAATATCGACAGTTTAAATCGTCCTTTTGTTCGTGCAACTAGGTATAACTATACAAGATAACCTGTACGTAGCAGGAACGGGTTGCTACCGTGTACACAGCAGCGCATCAGAATGCTTAATTACAATATCTGGGCGTTGGTATCATCTCAGAATAAGATAAGTTTGGTTAGTATAGATATTACAATCCACGATGACACGCCCCACTCTGTCTTACTCCATGCGAATTGAGTAACATAAGCGATTTCGATAGTGTATAAGTAGAGGAAGACCAAAGAAGATTATAGGTAAATTGTGTGAAAGAAGATAGCACGTTGACAGGAGAGATTGGAAGAAGACTCCTTTACGGGTCCATCGAACCCAGATTGGAAAAATTAAGAAATTCCACGGAAAACATTTTTGTAAAAAAAAACGAACTGCACGCGGGCGGAGCCGCGGGCAACAGCTAGTAACACATAATTTTTAACGATTTAACGATATAATTAATGAAATCGAATACTGACCTATGAAATGTTAAATGTGGCCTATTTTTGTCTTTCCGCGATCTGCACTACACAACACTACACTCAGTAGGCATTTTCACACCTGAATACTAATTATAATCCGCACCAAATTAGAATAATAATATGATTGTCTAATATTTCAAAAAACATGATACGCATAAACTTTGTATACATGTTTTGACATGTTCGAATCTACAAAATGCGACAAATTATGGAGGAATTGGCCACCCGGCTATTTTTTCGTAACGTCACAACTTCAGTGTTGCCGAAATCAGAAAAACAAATATGTTGCTATCTCGTATAACGTAAACAATTCTGAATTAGTTAGAAAGAGACAATGTGATGTTTTTTATAGCTATGTCGATTTCACGCAACATATAAATATGTGTGTGTGTAGAAACTACAGCTGCTCCATTAGTTTCGTTCCTCGTAGGCGGGAGTCGAGAATCGAGATTGGCGCTAGACTTGAAATTAATAATCTGATTTCTTTATTGTTCCCTTGCATAATTTTATTCCCTTCAGTTTAATATGATTTGGTGCTTTATTTTGTTTAAAAATTAATTCATGGTTTGAGATGTAATTTTTATCGATTGATTGGTTTGCACCTACTTATGACGTAAGTTTTGTAGCCCGCGAAATTCAATTTTTTTAGTGGTTTTTCGCGATTTTTTAGGATAGAGCAGCCCTGATAGCCTGATCAGCTGACTGGTGCGGTGCCTATTTTTGATGCGACACAAGATGGCGGAAATGCCTATGGCCCAGCCAAAAAGACTCAAAGTAGGTACTTTGTGTCCATTAGGTACTTCCACAATATACTCTATGATTATACTTCTAGTCATTGGCGAGAAGCCCACAGAGAAGCCATTGCACTCGGAGCAATTTAATTGCTCCGAGCCATTGCATGATTGCATTGTCGAATACGATAGTGTTTTATGTCTATGGAATACGAATACCAATTCGAATATTGTCAAGAGCAGTCAAGACTCAAGAATCAAGATTTTGACTTTCCATTTAAATATTGCATTGGTACTTTAAATAAACCATTACAAAAGACAAAGGTAAATTACGGATTTATTTCTGACATCTGAGCGCTTTAGTATCTCGATTTTGAGATAAAATCAATTTTTTAACAAAATGGCAGATGCAATTCAGGTATGTATTTATTTTTACTTACTTTTGATGTTGTATTATTAAATTTGTTCGTAATCGTACATTTGTATGTGTAAATCCTCTACCTATTCATTATTACAATAATGAACTTGTTTTTTGGAATTTAAACATTTGAAGAATGTTTCTGTCTTTGTTCTGAAGTGTTTTCGTTTTACACCACTTCAGAATTGGACTAAGGTACTTACAATAAATCCTAATAAAGACTTAATTCAAAATGAATATTTATTAGTATGTAGATGGTATAAAAGAAACATTTAATTAAATATATTTCAGGAACAACAAGTGAAGAAACTGAAAAGGCTGCTGGAAGGCTGGCGTATGGCTCTTCTGCCGTTGAAGTCTGTGATTCTCTGGGAGCAGCAGTGGCACCCCTGTGCCATATTTGCAGCTGTGACTGTTCTGTACTTGACAATTTGGCTCATGGATCTCAGCACTCTTGCATCAATCGCAGTTGTTGGATTGGTTATGAACTTTGTTGATTTCATTGTTCCGATTATATGCAATACAGGTTGAGTATACTTTTCTATACATACCTATCTCATATATAAAATTCTGGTGTTGCAGTGTTTGTAACAAAACTCCTCTGAATGGCTTGAACAATTTTTATGATTTTTTTTGTGTGAACATCTGAGAATAGGATATACTGAAACTATATTTTTCATTTTCCTATGCAGGATATAATTTATATGCCAAAATGTTTGCCAGTTCAGCTAGTATAAACTTTAAAAAAATCTGAACTACCTACCAAAACTTTTTACCATGGAACTCGTACCTATTTTAGTAATATTTGCTGCTGCATCAAACAAGTTCATCCCAGCTCATACAGATAATATATACTTCAGAGGTGTGCATGCCATCCAGGTCACATACTTCTTGAAGTGTTTGCTGGGGATTCATTTTTGCATTGGTGTAACTAATATACAACTATGGCTTTTCAATTCAGACTTTGCACTAAAGACTGTCCATTGCAATAGAATTAGTCAAAACTGTAAAATTCAGTACAGCTGTCAGTCGCTTGTATGTTGCTGTTGCAATGTACAATGCACAATGCCATCAACAATTTGATACATCTTTCCTGTCCTCTTAGGGTAGTGTATTTCATCATTGATCATTGTCATTTTCGTCATTGATTGAGGGTAGTGTATTTTGTCATTGATCTTTCTGGCCCAGTGGGACTGACATGTCCGGAGACAATGCCAAGACTTTAAATATTTGTTATTTTGTAGTGTATGGGCCGACTAGTTGGACGGGACAACAAGAAAAGTTATTTGAGGACATCTGTAAGAACATTGTCTTGAATTACAATAAGATAGTGGACCATGTGAAATCTTTCTATTCTATGAGGGAGACCAGCCCTTCTATGGTGAGCTGATTTTTGTTTTGGTTTATTATTTAATTTATTTAATTTTTCTTACTTGGGAGAGATTATTCAATTTTGCGATGTGGGCTTTTCAGACCAAAATTATCATTAGTATAATGCCAATATTTCACTGTGCAGCAGTGTGCCCATATTGTTGAAATGAACTGAATACAAAAAAAAATATGTTAAAATTCTTGTTTCCATACCTTAATAAATATTTACAATAATATCTGTAGAGCAATATTTTCATAACCAAACTTTCTCACAGCAAACTAATGACCATTTTAAAAACTATTGTTATTTTCTCCTGATTCCATTATTTCATTACACAACTTAAACCACAGTACTCCCGATTATAACTCTTTAAGAAAAAGTGTGAGAGTACATTTCAGCGTTACAGTGTAAATTCTGAAAATTTATGGAGTTTATAGCTATTAGGTGTTATGTTTGTAACAGTTTTTACTTACAGTTTAAAAACACAGGCACTTTAATTGTATTACTAAATTTTTATTTTTCTTTCCAGTACTACATAATATCCATCACTATGCTGTGCCTGCTCGCGTGGATGGCCTCTGCGATCAATAACGTATTCCTGCTGTACATGTTGTCCACAGTGGTGCTGTTGTGGCCTGGCATCCAGCACCGCGGCATCTTCAACACTCTCTCCTCATTAGTTTACAGCAAAGTGCCAAAAATCGCACCCAAAACAGAGTAGACGGTGTTCCAAACTAGCTTTTCCACTTTTTAAGAATTTGTACCTAATGATCTCTTTTGTATATTAGTGATATTTGAAGTGTAACTGTTTTGCGCGAAGAGTCCACTCAGCAGCATACTTGTGTTTTAATGGGTTATATAAAATCTTTTCAAAATATTTAAAGACTTGGGTCGACTGTCTTCGAGTAGTTCAGGGGAGAATTAAAACAACAATGCTTAAGATGAAATGAAAATTAAAACTTACAAAACTACCGAAGAGTCGCCGATCGTTTCATTGATGTGACTAAGGTTACTTCTAAAACATTTTGAGCGTATTGAATTAAAAATTCAGTGACTAAATACTCAGTTTTGTTTCAACACTTGTTAAAAATGAAAAAATGTATTGTCTGCTTGGTGAATGGGCAGATCAAACTTCCATAGTTATGCTTAATTAGTTCAACATAGAATATCTACTGAAATTTCCATTAAGCAGTACCTAAGTATGAACTGGCTTATAGAAAGTGCATGGTAAAATATTGTATGGACAAACCATACAATATTTTTTGTATAATTTTAATGTAACTGATGTACAACTACAGATAAGCACTTTACATGTTGGTTGATTGCTTAGCCTGACTTTCACTCCCTCTTCTGTGAGTAACTTTATAGGCGATGGAAAGTCCTAGGTTATATTATTTAGGAGTAGAAAAAATCCATGTACTTTTATAATATGGCTGCTTCAGTAGAAATCACAGCTCTCAGTTGTATTGTTGCCTTGCACATTTTATAGTACAATAAATTGATTTTAAGTATTTTAAACTGTAGGTACATAGTTTTATTGTTGTATAATATTTGTGATGTAATGGTCTGGTCATTGTTTAAGTTTAATTTAGCTTGTTCATTGTGAGCTTTAAAGTATAATATCGGGTTAAATTAAAAAGAAATTATCTGATTTTATGATTTTTATTTCAACCTTAATTTAATAGCAAGAACAGTTTTCTTTAGGAATTCAGACATCTTGGACTCCCAAGTTAGTAGCCAGTGAACGGTGATAGTCAAGGGGTTAAGACTTGTTTATTATTTGTTGGTGCGGGGTTCGAGCAGAGTATATTGAATATGGGGTTCGAGCCTAAAGCAGTCTTTTGGAGTAAAGGCTGGGCACTTTCTTTAACGGTAAGGAAAACACTATATAAAACTACCGGGAAATTCAGTTTTATGTTATCTATTTAACGAGTAAATCAAGTATATATGTTACAGTCATAGTGATTAAACAGCTATTATTAATAATGACTGGTTACTATGGATAATAGCCAAATTGACTAGACAATTTAATAAATTAATCACTTTATCTGGATATTATTCATAGGCGCTGGTCACAGTTGGCGAAAGTGATAATACGGTCTATTTGGCTTGTAAACCCCCCCCCCCCCCCGTTCTTCATCCCGCTGCCGCGTGGCGTGATCCGTAGCTGACTAAATTGTTGTTACGTTGATTCTTAAAATAATTAAAATTCTTAAAACACTAATTAAAGTAATAGTTTTCGTGAAATAATTTTTTTAAGTTTTAAAATTTTAAGGTTAATAATTTAGTTTTCACTTTTCAAGGCTCGTTCGACGGAGCCCCGCTTCGCGGGGCGCCTATTTCTGGGTGGTCATAAAAGAAAATAACCACTCAGAAGGATAGCGGGGCCTTGCAGGCCCCGCCATCCTCTTCGTCACCTAACCCAACCGAGTCGGGGTGCCCTCAAGTCCCGAGCTCGCTTCGCTCGCTCCTAGACCCTGTATTAATACTATTATTTCATTAAAATATTAGCAAACTGGCAAAGCAATACGTTAAATGTCGTCTGAAATAACCTAACAAATTATGATTTTTAATAACAATTTTTCTTATTACTTCTCGTTAATTTGAGTTATTTACGAAAGCTAGTGACATTGTGAAGGGAATTACATAAAAACATTCATAAATAAGTTAGTAAACAGGTAAATAATCTTTATCCATACTTGTTTTATTACATTATCCAAGTCTTCGAAGATGGTATAAATAATAGCTGGTTAATGTGATTAATTCTATGTCAATTATCACTTTATCCAAATTGAGTTGATATTATTAATAATGGCCAGATGATATGTATAATATCCGGATTAATCGCTTTGGCTGTGACATATACACCTATTTTATAATTTTTTTTTCGGAAACGGCTGTAACGATTTTGTTGAAATTTTGAATTTTGGTAGTTTATTTGTTAACCTTTTAAATCTGCTAACTTAATTACCTACCTAATCCTTTAAAAAACGCAATTTATAAATAAAAATTATAAGGCCATCTAAATCAACATGCCTAATGTTTTACTTTTAATGTTAGTTTGTGTTACACCTGCTTTTATTGCTATTATTGGAGTCAAGGAATCAGGTGTTGCCTAAAAATATTTATTGAGATAAACCATACTATTAGGGCGCCTTCAAATTAGCCGCAAAGCATAGAGTATATTGACCGCAGTGAAGCGCGGCTGTAGGCTGTAGCGCTACAGAGGCGCTGCTGTGGCCAGGTTTGAGAATTGTAGTGTTGTGCATAGTTTCACGATAATTAGACTCTTGACGAAGAAACACTGTTCGATTTGTATAAAAAAATACATGCGCGCAGCACTAGTCGATCGATGAACTGACGCGCGTCTGTCCTTATTGTATTCCAAGGCTAAGCTCAGTCACCCAGTTCTTAAAGAGTTGATGAGAGTTGTCAGTTGACGAGCCTTGCCAAGTAACAATTCATTCCTAGACGTTGCAGAGAACTGAGACATATATGGGAATATTGTGCTGCAAGTTTGATCACTTGGCAAATCAATAAAGATTGTTATTCCCATACATTTTCTAGTAAGAGAAATTATGTAGAACCTGGCAACTCTAGCTGACTTTTTTTTCAAAACAGATTTTCAGTTTGTAAAGTAGGTTCTGTTAGGTCTCACTGTCTCTCCGCCATAAAATATTCTGTCGATATACCCTACTGCAACGAAGAAACATCTTACAATATCTTGTAGATACTTAAGGATCAATATCTTGTAGATACTTAAGGATTACTTAAGAATTGACTTACGATGTCTCCCATACATTCGTAATACCAAAATCATTTCTAATTCGTGCCGATCATGTTGTGGTGTTATTCAGGTTCATATATAGTAATATCTATGCTCCTGGCCATATTTGGTTAGGACATAGGTACTTATCTAAAACGAAATATAAATGAATTTTAATTTGCATATTTTTGCATCAAAAAGGACATACTTTTCTGCTTATTTGTTTTGTAATAAAAACAACACTATATCACGTCGGATTAGTTCAGGAGCACAGTTTTTATTGTCCAGCTAAAGAAAAGTACCAGTTAATAAAGAAAGTTACAAGTTTTCATTCATAATTTTTGGTATTACGGAACTTGACCGAAGTTATAACAATTTTCATCAAAATTGATCTATATTTCGTTTTAGAGAAGTATTTCCGAATCAAATATGGCCAGGAGCATAGATTATTTATTACTATATGAACCCGAATAACACCACAACATGATCGAAATATGCACGAATTAGAAATGATTTAGTATTTCGAATGAATGGAGACATTGTTGTTCATGGGACTCTTAATAAGAAAAAACTAATAAATTTCAATGCAATATATTTTGTCGAAATTCTTATAAAGTAACTACATGCTACAATCATTTTTGCTATAAGTTAATGGACAAGCAGAAAGCTATACACAAATATCACACTTTTGCCTCTCAAAGCTGTCTTAATATCTGAGAACTACCTTTCTAATATCAATTTCGTGGAATATAACATTTGTGGAATACATAATAATTTATGTAAAAATAATATATTTTATTCAACTAAAATAAAATTGGAAAAATTGTGAATGTATAATTAAACAGTTGAAGTCCTAAAACAATTTACAAATTTGCTCAAAAGATTATAAATACAAAATACTGCATCATTTAATCGAACAAAAAAAATTAAGTTGTACTGCACTGCATCTCGAGAATTGACATGTGACAGAGCGGACCGCGCGAAAAAATGTCGCGAGTTAACCGGTGGCAAAAACACTTGATTTGTCACCAACAGTAAGGCCACGCTGTAGTTCGCTAGGCAGCCACCTATAGAATTTTGACAGATGGCGCTACTGTTTGCTTGTACAAAAAGGTAAATCGTTCGGCTCATATCCTGGGGTTTCTTCGGTGATCTCGAGATTAAGTATATCAAAAAATAAGATTAAAAATCGTAATTTGATAAACGGCTAGCTAGAATCATTTTCATTGATAGTAAAGCCTGGTTTAACGATAACCGGTTTAGCCTTCGTCACTAAAGGGCCGGCGGCGGTGTCGTTCGGCACGCTTTGGCTGCGATCGACACAATTAGGTCTATTCTCCTTAGAGGAGCCGGCTTTGAACAACTCTTCGTTAACCAGCGTAGTAGTAAATCTGCTACCTGATACTGTTTGAGAGTTGTTGTTACTCTTTTGTGCGCTGCTGTCGCTGTACCGTCTGCTGCCGTTGTTCAGCAGTTCGTTCTTCCTTATTTTATATTTAGGCTCACTACTCTGTAAATTCAACGAGTCAATGTCACTAATGTACTGCAAGCGGCCTATGGAACATTTATTTTTGTCGCTATCCACGTTAAGGTTTTTGCTGCTGGATGGCATGTCCTTGTAAAAGTTTTCCTTCGTTTGCTGGAAACTGAGACCGTAGAGGTCGAGGCCAGGGGTCGCGGTGAGCTGGGGCTCGTTCTGCGGAGTGAGGTCGTTCTTGATGACCCTCATGGGCGAGCCGCAGCCGTCGACTGATAAAGTTTCTTCATCGTCTTCACCTTCTGCGCTCTGGAATAAAAACAATAATTTATTATTCACGTTTTTTTATCAAATTCAAATAATCGGGGTTTTTTGGTAAGTACCCACGACGATTTGTAAAACTGAATCCTCGCTAGATCGATTTATCGTCACCGAAACCTGTATACTAAATTTCATGAAAATCGTTGGAGCCGTTTCTGAGTTCAGATCATATCAAGAATTGCTCGTCAAGAAGATTTATACTCGTACTATTTGCTTGGTTTAGTACTCGTAGGTAGTTAGGTACTATGTATGTATGAGGTAAGAACCATCTTACGGCCAGGTTAAAATCGCACTTACACAGCGTGCCTATAAAACACGAAACGTTGCAACTAAAATCTAAATTAAGTAATTACCTACACAGATATAAAATTAAAATTGGAAATAAAATTAAAGAGGAAATGGTCAACTTCTAATTTTTATGTAAATTTTATTGGCCTAATTTTATTGACCCAAAATTGCGCAGTTATTTTGGGTAAACTTAATTGCCGCGTACTACTTATCACTATTCAATGAATGTTTTGTTGTACGTACCAATATGTCGTGGTCGGTGAGCGAGCCGGCGGTGGCCTCGTTGCTGTTGAACTCCAGCTCGGAGGCGAGCGACGCGGGCGTCACGTCGCCGCTAATAGACGAACCTGTTGCAAACGCGCACACGGTTATGCCGGTTACCAATATTCTACCTATCTTCTATTTGCCCTACTATAGACATATAAATGTGACATAAGTTCCATAAAAGTTATGTCAAATTTCTAGTAACTAGTAAGGCCAAGGCAAAGGATAGATAGAATATTGGGAACCCCATTAAACAACCTGTCCAGGCAGCGGGTACTTCCCGTTCTGCCATTAGCTTATCTCTATGGAACATGACGTTATCGCCATCGACATATCTCGTTTTGTTCTTTGGAACAGGAGATAAGATCTTCTTCAGATGCCTCTCCATTGTTGAAAATTCCTAGTCAGCTTCTTATCCTTGTTAATGACTAAACGGAACAGTAGTTTAAGGAGATGGAGAGGGTTAGAGATTTAGATGTCATGTTCCATAGAGCAAATGGGTTCCCATTTGCTCTATGGAACATGACATCTAACTATCTAACTCGAAATTTTTAGAGATCAATATGCACTCCCTAATACTTAATTCAAGACGCAAAGTTTTTGCTCACAGGGGAAATTTTGACAAAAGCATAAAACCTTAAAGTGGCAGCATTACTTAATTCGGTTCATTAAAAACAATCAGGTTAATTTTTCTGTTAAAAGTTAAATGTGAAGTTTGTGCATCAGGATTAACATGAAAAATGGTATTAACTATTAACGTCGGTTTTGATATAGATTGAGGGCATCAATACACAAAATCTTTAAAACATTACACTTTATTATGTATCTATAGCAGAAATGATGTCTTTGTTACCAATATTACATGCGACAGAGCCTTCCTAACATTTAGGCATGCAGTTCAAAATAGATGGTTTTGGATCCAAGTGCCCCTACAGACATTCTCTCATACGAATTTTATCGGTCACTTTCTTAAATATTAAAGAATCATTCAAAATCTTAAAATTAAAAAAGAGAGTCTGTAAGGGCCATAACACAGTTTTAGGGTTTAGCGTGCAAATGTACAGTGAAATCATGCAAACACCGTTCATCGAAGTACTTGGTATTCTTTTAGAATGAGAAAGTGGGATAGTAAACTTAAAAAGAGACTAATAGTCAGCCAAAAGACATTAAAATATCAAACATACTCTTACATGAATTTAGAAGTGAAATGACCATACATGAAGGATTTTGAAAGACGTGTACTACTGTAAACTGTGAGGTGTCTTACAAAATTAACTGGTCTTGAGGATTTTGTCAGTAATAATTGTACAGGCTAAAGATTGTAATTTGTAGGCAGACGTATGTTTGTTTGTGTGTGTGTATTTCTTTACTTGTTATTGTGTTTCCTGTTTTTTTGGTAATTTGGCTGAAATATTGGAGGAAAAAGCTTTTGTTTCACAGGATCAACCCTGGATATTTTTGATCTTCAAAAATCCAAGATTTCTTCGGGATGTGTGATATAACGAAATACACGCGACTTAAAAAGTAAAAAGTGAAATAATTTTGTGATCGTGTGTGTGTAAAAGATGTCTTAGTGGTGGTTCGGACTTCGAGTCCTTTGGGCGTACGCTGTATCCTGCTTACTTAACAACCCATTAGTTGGTAACTCCTTCCAATGTCCATTAACTGGGAATTCAATTGAAAATTGTCCGTTTGAAGTGACTTAAATATCGCTTGTTCAGAGGTGAAAGAACCATCGTGAGGAAACCTGCTTAGCTGCTATGGGCAATATCGAATATTTATCAAAATGGGTGCACGCTATCGCTGCTGGGTGTTGTGCCACGAAGCTACGGAAGTCGGTGGTACCGAGCGATAATTTCGATACGTATTCTATTCAGAATAGAATGCCAAAAATGTACGGGAAATGTACATACATTTTGGAATTTTCTATTCGCAACTTCGCTAATAGATTGTCACTCTGTCTACAGACTCAGTTTTTAGGCAGAATTGCTCTCAACGGTGAGCAAAGGCCGCCCGACCCGGATTGGCCAGCGTGATGAGCTCTCAGTCTGAGAAGGCACCTGTGCCTGAGTGATTGAGACTGTGTGTGTGTGTGTGTGTGTGCATGTGTCTCGTCGCGTGCGGTGCGTGCGCGCGTGTTACCTGCGGCGCGCGCGGCGGGCACGAGCGCGTGCAGGCCGGCGGAGAGCGCGCTCAGGGCGGCCGCCTCGCCCCACTCGCCCGCCTTGCTCGCCGCATTTCTACTCCAATTGCTACTGCAATCCACAATGATCAATGCACGCCGCCTGACAGCGTCACGTCAGCTTTGTAACAAACTCCCGTGACAACAAACGAAAAATCTTGTCGACACTCGCCGCAAGAAGATACGTTTCGATATTATACTTCCTATCTCTTAAGAAGTTGTATTAATTTATTTTCTGTGTGTCTCTTCAGATCATATGCAAAATCACTAAATATTATTTGTGTTCTGGTATTATCAATGTTATTCATTCTCATTCAACGAGTATTTTTTAATTTTTACTTCTCAATCAAAGATGGAGGTCATCTGATACTTACGAGAATTTTTATAATTCCCTCCTTTTTTAAAATCATACGCGGCGGAGTTAATTACAAAAGCCAACAGTGCGTTCGTGAAATGTTCATTTAGCCACGACAACTGTTTGTATGTACAACACGAAGTAGAGTGTATCTAAAACTCAATTGTAATATAGAGTCGACAGTGAGCGACTATTTGAATTAAAAAAAAAATAAACAAGCCTTATTTAAATTAGCACAGACAAGAAAGACAATGAGCGAATAGAGTAGGCCTTAAAGAAGTTTTCCGAATTAATAACTTTTTAAATAAATGCCAGTAGTCTTAATATTGCAAATCACATTTAGCACTTCTGCAGTTCTCATCACGAAATTTGAAAATGCTCAAAAGTTAATAAGCACCAAGAAGTTAATACGAGCAAAGCAATTTTGATTCCCGCTTATTTCTTTCAAAACGAATTCGAAATAGTTCGGTTTACAAATTTGCGCCATATTGTGACAAGGGTCTATGGCTTCACTCATACTCATATACACAGTATTTTGCAGGTTCACATCCAAAGAATTTTTAATCGGAACTTGGAAGTAATTAAGCATCATTATCACATTTCTCACAGCTCATTTCTTGCGTAAGAAAGTATTGATGTACGTTTCGTGGGTGCCACGAAAACGTTTTTCTTGCGATCCTGCATTAGCTAAATATTGAGCTATTAAATTAAATTATATGTAAAATTTTCTAAAATTTAGAATAAGCCATTAACAAATATCTCTGTATTGCCAAACAAAATTAAAACTTGATTGACTGGTTTTGTTAAAAATTGTTCAAGTGTTCCAAATTTCGTGAAGCTTACCGCAATGCTCAAAGCTTAAATCTTGTTATTTTTTTTTAAATTGTTACTTGTGTTAAAGTAAACCTTTTAATTAGTGAATCTTTGTTAGTGATTTTGGACACCGATGTTCGGAAGACATGATTAAGTAAAATCCACGAGTGACAGTCATACACTAACATTCTAAACCGCTAAGTGAGATGGTTCTCCGCGGTCCGTTTACACCGCATTAACGATTACGCGTACATGCACCTAGAGGCGATGTAAACGGCAAATGCCCTCCATGATTACAAACATGTGATCGGCCGATAGTCCTGCGAGGAGTAGCTTAAATTGTATTATGGTATAGTTATAACCGCAACATGAAATCATTTATCATAAATTAGAGTTGTCTTTTTGGGCAGTCTCAACAAACTAATGTATAGACAGATAAAAGTAGGATTATTTGAAGTAGACATTTGATAATAATTAAGGAGAGTTAAGTTTCAACTTATTTTATAAAATAAATAATAAAAAATTTTAGATCATGAAAATTCCAACTTAGCCAAATGCGGGGGAATGTCAGCTAAAAATACTATACTTTCAATACTTATATTTTTTTAATGCCATTTAAAAATCGGAGACACATAAACAATGTGACCAGCATGTGTGAGCCCTAGTGGGACTACAAACAATTAAATTCTCTCTCAATGGTATTAAAAGTTTGCGAAAAATGTGTTTTTCAGATAGTTTTTCACATTATCCTTAATGCTTGACACTCTTTGCTTGGTTGGATTGAAAGATGATACGCAAATTATCGGCCGATCTTAGTGTGTAACCGTGGGGCGATACGCTGTGGGAGCGTGTCATACCTCTCCGAGGAGTTGTTCTTGTTGTGGTCCGAGTTGGACGCGTAGTTGGAGTTGGGCGAGGACGGGCCGGCCGACGACAGCGCGCTCGGCAGCTCCCCCGACGACGACATCAGGGACGACGGGCCGCTCCATCCGACACCTGGCGACAATGGAGCAGTTATTTAATCTTATGCTGACCCAAACTCTAGTAGAACAAACTTGTCTTACTGTTGGTGGGCGAAGGTTGCTTGGCGGCGGGCACAGGCGCGGGGTGGGAGGGCGGCGTGCCCAGCAGCACGGGCGCCTCCGTCACGCGCTCCAGGAACACGTCCAGCTGCCGCAGCGACAGCGCGTTGTGCAACGTCTCCAGCGGGCGGATGGCACATTGTCTTACTGTTGGTGGGCGAAGGTTGCTTGGCGGCGGGCACCGGCGCGGGGTGGGAGGGCGGCGTGCCCAGCAGCACGGGCGCCTCCGTCACGCGCTCCAGGAACACGTCCAGCTGCCGCAGCGACAGCGCGTTGTGCAACGTCTCCAGCGGGCGGATGGCACATTGTCTTACTGTTGGTGGGCGAAGGTTGCTTGGCGGCGGGCACCGGCGCGGGGTGGGAGGGCGGCGTGCCCAGCAGCACGGGCGCCTCCGTCACGCGCTCCAGGAACACGTCCAGCTGCCGCAGCGACAGCGCGTTGTGCAACGTTTCCAGCGGGCGGATGGCACATTGTCTTACTGTTGGTGGGCGAAGGTTGCTTGGCGGCGGGCACCGGCGCGGGGTGGGAGGGCGGCGTGCCCAGCAGCACGGGCGCCTCCGTCACGCGCTCCAGGAACACGTCCAGCTGCCGCAGCGACAGCGCGTTGTGCAACGTCTCCAGCGGGCGGATGGCACATTGTCTTACTGTTGGTGGGCGAAGATTGCTTGGCGGCGGGCACCGGCGCGGGGTGGGAGGGCGGCGTGCCCAGCAGCACGGGCGCCTCCGTCACGCGCTCCAGGAACACGTCCAGCTGCCGCAGCGACAGCGCGTTGTGCAACGTCTCCAGCGGGCGGATGGCACATTGTCTTACTGTTGGTGGGCGAAGGTTGCTTGGCGGCGGGCACCGGCGCGGGGTGGGAGGGCGGCGTGCCCAGCAGCACGGGCGCCTCCGTCACGCGCTCCAGGAACACGTCCAGCTGCCGCAGCGACAGCGCGTTGTGCAACGTCTCCAGCGGGCGGATGGCACATTGTCTTACTGTTGGTGGCGAAGGTTGCTTGGCGGCGGGCACCGGCGCGGGGTGGGAGGGCGGCGTGCCCAGCAGCACGGGCGCCTCCGTCACGCGCTCCAGGAACACGTCCAGCTGCCGCAGCGACAGCGCGTTGTGCAACGTCTCCAGCGGGCGGATGGCACATTGTCTTACTGTTGGTGGGCGAAGGTTGCTTGGCGGCGGGCACCGGCGCGGGGTGGGAGGGCGGCGTGCCCAGCAGCACGGGCGCCTCCGTCACGCGCTCCAGGAACACGTCCAGCTGCCGCAGCGACAGCGCGTTGTGCAACGTCTCCAGCGGGCGGATGGCACATTGTCTTACTGTTGGTGGGCGAAGGTTGCTTGGCGGCGGGCACCGGCGCGGGGTGGGAGGGCGGCGTGCCCAGCAGCACGGGCGCCTCCGTCACGCGCTCCAGGAACACGTCCAGCTGCCGCAGCGACAGCGCGTTGGTCAACGTTTCCAGCGGGCGGATGGCACATTGTCTTACTGTTGGTGGGCGAAGGTTGCTTGGCGGCGGGCACCGGCGCGGGGTGGGAGGGCGGCGTGCCCAGCAGCACGGGCGCCTCCGTCACGCGCTCCAGGAACACGTCCAGCTGCCGCAGCGACAGCGCGTTGTGCAACGTCTCCAGCGGGCGGATGGCACATTGTCTTACTGTTGGTGGGCGAAGGTTGCTTGGCGGCGGGCACCGGCGCGGGGTGGGAGGGCGGCGTGCCCAGCAGCACGGGCGCCTCCGTCACGCGCTCCAGGAACACGTCCAGCTGCCGCAGCGACAGCGCGTTGTGCAACGTCTCCAGCGGGCGGATGGCACATTGTCTTACTGTTGGTGGGCGAAGGTTGCTTGGCGGCGGGCACCGGCGCGGGGTGGGAGGGCGGCGTGCCCAGCAGCACGGGCGCCTCCGTCACGCGCTCCAGGAACACGTCCAGCTGCCGCAGCGACAGCGCGTTGTGCAACGTCTCCAGCGGGCGGATGGCACATTGTCTTACTGTTGGTGGGCGAAGGTTGCTTGGCGGCGGGCACCGGCGCGGGGTGGGAGGGCGGCGTGCCCAGCAGCACGGGCGCCTCCGTCACGCGCTCCAGGAACACGTCCAGCTGCCGCAGCGACAGCGCGTTGTGCAACGTCTCCAGCGGGCGGATGGCACATTGTCTTACTGTTGGTGGGCGAAGGTTGCTTGGCGGCGGGCACCGGCGCGGGGTGGGAGGGCGGCGTGCCCAGCAGCACGGGCGCCTCCGTCACGCGCTCCAGGAACACGTCCAGCTGCCGCAGCGACAGCGCGTTGTGCAACGTTTCCAGCGGGCGGATGGCACATTGTCTTACTGTTGGTGGGCGAAGGTTGCTTGGCGGCGGGCACCGGCGCGGGGTGGGAGGGCGGCGTGCCCAGCAGCACGGGCGCCTCCGTCACGCGCTCCAGGAACACGTCCAGCTGCCGCAGCGACAGCGCGTTGGTCAACGTTTCCAGCGGGCGGATGGCACATTGTCTTACTGTTGGTGGGCGAAGGTTGCTTGGCGGCGGGCACCGGCGCGGGGTGGGAGGGCGGCGTGCCCAGCAGTACGGGCGCCTCCGTCACGCGCTCCAGGAACACATCCAGCTGCCGCAGCGACAGCGCGTTGTGCAACGTCTCCAGCGGGCGGATGGCACATTGTCTTACTGTTGGTGGGCGAAGGTTGCTTGGCGGCGGGCACCGGCGCGGGGTGGGAGGGCGGCGTGCCCAGCAGCACGGGCGCCTCCGTCACGCGCTCCAGGAACACGTCCAGCTGCCGCAGCGACAGCGCGTTGTGCAACGTCTCCAGCGGGCGGATGGCACATTGTCTTACTGTTGGTGGGCGAAGGTTGCTTGGCGGCGGGCACCGGCGCGGGGTGGGAGAGCGGCGTGCCCAGCAGCACGGGCGCCTCCGTCACGCGCTCCAGGAACACGTCCAGCTGCCGCAGCGACAGCGCGTTGTGCAACGTCTCCAGCGGGCGGATGGCACATTGTCTTACTGTTGGTGGGCGAAGGTTGCTTGGCGGCGGGCACCGGCGCGGGGTGGGAGGGCGGCGTGCCCAGCAGCACGGGCGCCTCCGTCACGCGCTCCAGGAACACGTCCAGCTGCCGCAGCGACAGCGCGTTGGTCAACGTTTCCAGCGGGCGGATGGCACATTGTCTTACTGTTGGTGGGCGAAGGTTGCTTGGCGGCGGGCACCGGCGCGGGGTGGGAGGGCGGCGTGCCCAGCAGCACGGGCGCCTCCGTCACGCGCTCCAGGAACACGTCCAGCTGCCGCAGCGACAGCGCGTTGTGCAACGTCTCCAGCGGGCGGATGGCACATTGTCTTACTGTTGGTGGGCGAAGGTTGCTTGGCGGCGGGCACCGGCGCGGGGTGGGAGGGCGGCGTGCCCAGCAGCACGGGCGCCTCCGTCACGCGCTCCAGGAACACGTCCAGCTGCCGCAGCGACAGCGCGTTGGTCAACGTTTCCAGCGGGCGGATGGCACATTGTCTTACTGTTGGTGGGCGAAGGTTGCTTGGCGGCGGGCACCGGCGCGGGGTGGGAGGGCGGCGTGCCCAGCAGCACGGGCGCCTCCGTCACGCGCTCCAGGAACACGTCCAGCTGCCGCAGCGACAGCGCGTTGTGCAACGTCTCCAGCGGGCGGATGGCACATTGTCTTACTGTTGGTGGGCGAAGGTTGCTTGGCGGCGGGCACCGGCGCGGGGTGGGAGGGCGGCGTGCCCAGCAGCACGGGCGCCTCCGTCACGCGCTCCAGGAACACGTCCAGCTGCCGCAGCGACAGCGCGTTGGTCAACGTTTCCAGCGGGCGGATGGCACATTGTCTTACTGTTGGTGGGCGAAGGTTGCTTGGCGGCGGGCACCGGCGCGGGGTGGGAGGGCGGCGTGCCCAGCAGCACGGGCGCCTCCGTCACGCGCTCCAGGAACACGTCCAGCTGCCGCAGCGACAGCGCGTTGTGCAACGTCTCCAGCGGGCGGATGGCACATTGTCTTACTATTGGTGGGCGAAGGTTGCTTGGCGGCGGGCACCGGCGCGGGGTGGGAGGGCGGCGTGCCCAGCAGCACGGGCGCCTCCGTCACGCGCTCCAGGAACACGTCCAGCTGCCGCAGCGACAGCGCGTTGTGCAACGTCTCCAGCGGGCGGATGGCACATTGTCTTACTGTTGGTGGGCGAAGGTTGCTTGGCGGCGGGCACCGGCGCGGGGTGGGAGGGCGGCGTGCCCAGCAGCACGGGCGCCTCCGTCACGCGCTCCAGGAACACGTCCAGCTGCCGCAGCGACAGCGCGTTGGTCAACGTTTCCAGCGGGCGGATGGCACATTGTCTTACTGTTGGTGGGCGAAGGTTGCTTGGCGGCGGGCACCGGCGCGGGGTGGGAGGGCGGCGTGCCCAGCAGCACGGGCGCCTCCGTCACGCGCTCCAGGAACACGTCCAGCTGCCGCAGCGACAGCGCGTTGTGCAACGTCTCCAGCGGGCGGATGGCACATTGTCTTACTGTTGGTGGGCGAAGGTTGCTTGGCGGCGGGCACCGGCGCGGGGTGGGAGGGCGGCGTGCCCAGCAGCACGGACGCCTCCGTCACGCGCTCCAGGAACACGTCCAGCTGCCGCAGCGACAGCGCGTTGGTCAACGTTTCCAGCGGGCGGATGGCACATTGTCTTACTGTTGGTGGGCGAAGGTTGCTTGGCGGCGGGCACCGGCGCGGGGTGGGAGGGCGGCGTGCCCAGCAGCACGGGCGCCTCCGTCACGCGCTCCAGGAACACGTCCAGCTGCCGCAGCGACAGCGCGTTGTGCAACGTCTCCAGCGGGCGGATGGCACATTGTCTTACTATTGGTGGGCGAAGGTTGCTTGGCGGCGGGCACCGGCGCGGGGTGGGAGGGCGGCGTGCCCAGCAGCACGGGCGCCTCCGTCACGCGCTCCAGGAACACGTCCAGCTGCCGCAGCGACAGCGCGTTGTGCAACGTTTCCAGCGGGCGGATGGCACATTGTCTTACTGTTGGTGGGCGAAGGTTGCTTGGCGGCGGGCACCGGCGCGGGGTGGGAGGGCGGCGTGCCCAGCAGCACGGGCGCCTCCGTCACGCGCTCCAGGAACACGTCCAGCTGCCGCAGCGACAGCGCGTTGGTCAACGTTTCCAGCGGGCGGATGGCACATTGTCTTACTGTTGGTGGGCGAAGGTTGCTTGGCGGCGGGCACCGGCGCGGGGTGGGAGGGCGGCGTGCCCAGCAGCACGGGCGCCTCCGTCACGCGCTCCAGGAACACATCCAGCTGCCGCAGCGACAGCGCGTTGTGCAACGTCTCCAGCGGGCGGATGGCACATTGTCTTACTGTTGGTGGGCGAAGGTTGCTTGGCGGCGGGCACCGGCGCGGGGTGGGAGGGCGGCGTGCCCAGCAGCACGGGCGCCTCCGTCACGCGCTCCAGGAACACGTCCAGCTGCCGCAGCGACAGCGCGTTGTGCAACGTCTCCAGCGGGCGGATGGCACATTGTCTTACTGTTGGTGGGCGAAGGTTGCTTGGCGGCGGGCACCGGCGCGGGGTGGGAGGGCGGCGTGCCCAGCAGCACGGGCGCCTCCGTCACGCGCTCCAGGAACACGTCCAGCTGCCGCAGCGACAGCGCGTTGTGCAACGTCTCCAGCGGGCGGATGGCACATTGTCTTACTGTTGGTGGGCGAAGGTTGCTTGGCGGCGGGCACCGGCGCGGGGTGGGAGGGCGGCGTGCCCAGCAGCACGGGCGCCTCCGTCACGCGCTCCAGGAACACGTCCAGCTGCCGCAGCGACAGCGCGTTGGTCAACGTTTCCAGCGGGCGGATGGCACATTGTCTTACTGTTGGTGGGCGAAGGTTGCTTGGCGGCGGGCACCGGCGCGGGGTGGGAGGGCGGCGTGCCCAGCAGCACGGGCGCCTCCGTCACGCGCTCCAGGAACACGTCCAGCTGCCGCAGCGACAGCGCGTTGTGCAACGTCTCCAGCGGGCGGATGGCACATTGTCTTACTGTTGGTGGGCGAAGGTTGCTTGGCGGCGGGCACCGGCGCGGGGTGGGAGGGCGGCGTGCCCAGCAGCACGGGCGCCTCCGTCACGCGCTCCAGGAACACGTCCAGCTGCCGCAGCGACAGCGCGTTGGTCAACGTTTCCAGCGGGCGGATGGCACATTGTCTTACTGTTGGTGGGCGAAGGTTGCTTGGCGGCGGGCACCGGCGCGGGGTGGGAGGGCGGCGTGCCCAGCAGCACGGGCGCCTCCGTCACGCGCTCCAGGAACACGTCCAGCTGCCGCAGCGACAGCGCGTTGTGCAACGTCTCCAGCGGGCGGATGGCACATTGTCTTACTGTTGGTGGGCGAAGGTTGCTTGGCGGCGGGCACCGGCGCGGGGTGGGAGGGCGGCGTGCCCAGCAGCACGGGCGCCTCCGTCACGCGCTCCAGGAACACGTCCAGCTGCCGCAGCGACAGCGCGTTGGTCAACGTTTCCAGCGGGCGGATGGCACATTGTCTTACTGTTGGTGGGCGAAGGTTGCTTGGCGGCGGGCACCGGCGCGGGGTGGGAGGGCGGCGTGCCCAGCAGCACGGGCGCCTCCGTCACGCGCTCCAGGAACACGTCCAGCTGCCGCAGCGACAGCGCGTTGTGCAACGTCTCCAGCGGGCGGATGGCACATTGTCTTACTGTTGGTGGGCGAAGGTTGCTTGGCGGCGGGCACCGGCGCGGGGTGGGAGGGCGGCGTGCCCAGCAGCACGGGCGCCTCCGTCACGCGCTCCAGGAACACGTCCAGCTGCCGCAGCGACAGCGCGTTGTGCAACGTCTCCAGCGGGCGGATGGCACATTGTCTTACTGTTGGTGGGCGAAGGTTGCTTGGCGGCGGGCACCGGCGCGGGGTGGGAGGGCGGCGTGCCCAGCAGCACGGGCGCCTCCGTCACGCGCTCCAGGAACACGTCCAGCTGCCGCAGCGACAGCGCGTTGTGCAACGTCTCCAGCGGACGTATAGCCGGCACCCCACCGAAACCCTCCAACGCGGCTGAAATATTTTAAAAGTTTTCTATTCACCCGTTCAGAAGTTATGGTCGAATAAAGAAACTCACCTACATACATACATACAGGGACCCTAAAAACATTACACTCCTTTTTTGGGCAGTAAAAATAGTATTCAGTTATTCTTCTGGAACCGACAACCAACAACTGTCGCTTTGGTAAATCAGTAAGCACAGGTTTTGTACAGGGTACACCGCATTGATAATAATGAACGATAATTTTATAAACAGAGGAGTACAACCAAATTAAGATGATATCGGACGTTGTTGGCACGTTCGTATGGGTTTTATATGCGAGGAAATCTGACTGACCACATAACGGGTCCAATGTAGCGATACCACTGAGGTGACCAAATCTCCGGTGGCCGTTTTATCATTCGTCGGATGTCGGTCTGCAACGAACACAAGTCTGAAGGCTGCGGTACTCACTGTTGCTGCTGGACGCGGTGGGGATCATGACGCGCAGGTTGGGCGCGGAGCTGGAGCCCGAGATGACGGCGGTGCTGAAGAGCCCCTGCGCGCCGGCCAGCTTGCCGCGCGCCAGCCCCAGCATCTTGAGGTAGCTCATCTGGCCGGCGATGCTGTGCCGCTGGCGCCGCCCTGCGCCCCACACGCTACAGGCCTCGGCCGGGGACGCCGCGCGGGTGGCGGGCCACGAGCGCAGTCCCACGCCGCTCGGCCCGAACGTCAGCGCCGACAGCGGCAGTTCGTTCGTGGACGACTCCACGCCCTCCACGTTCACGGCGGGGCTGACGAGCGGCGTGGGAGGGCTCGCCGGGGAGATGGGGGTCGGGACGGAGCGCGTTACGATTAGTGATGGCAGTACTGTGGGTTAGTGGACGACGGCGAGCGACCAACGAACGGTTACGTGATAGGTGCGAGTGTCGTTAGATACGGGGGGTGACAGAAAGAAAATATATTAGCGTCTTAGTGTATTACGAGGACTCGAGGAAAACGATAGACGCGAAGCGGTCCGTCTAAATTACAAGTTGATTCTTTCGAATAATTGCCTTATTTTCAGAGTTTCTTGGGGCGATACTTGGTGATAGACACTTCCATCTTAATACGCCTTTTGTTTTTCTCAGCATCGATTTTATAACATGTTCATGATTATCATTGATCATCTTTCAAACATAGATCTACTTTAAAAATGCTCATTTGAACACATTTGCCCAGGGCTTCTTGTCTATCATTTTCTCACAAGTCATTGGTGTATCGTTACATAAAATAAATAAAATAGATAAATAAAATATATACAATACGTAAGATAGATAAGATAAGAAAGAAAGAGAGAGAGAGAGAGTACTGTGCGTCGAAGCGTGCCGGATGATAGACAGCGAGTCTACGACGTACGCGCTCGGAATAAGATAGGAGTCCAAAGCCCGGAGTGCGGCGCTTGACGACTGTTCGGACAAACGAGGCCTCTCGCCGCCATGCTACTCCCGCACTCACACGCGTGTGACTGAGAGAGAAGAATCGCAAATGAAGCCGGCGTTTGTGAGCAATGTATGTATGTAACACAAGGCTTTCTTCACTATCATCAGGGCTCGAGCTTTCCAGGCTCACAGTTCCTTCTATTTATCTGTTACGTCAGTAATATAATTCATGCAAGAATATTATTTGACAGTGGAGGTTTTCCACTGCTTATTTTTATGGAGACATCTGGTATAGCGATCTCTGTATTAAACACATTAGAAAAATCGGTATCAGTGCTTTAGTTTTTTTTTGTCACACTCATAAGAGGGGCATAAGTCGGTGCGAAATATTGTTTTTGAGCGATACTTTCAGGAGGCCTATGTCAGTAGTACTACAACCATCGCTTGATATTTAACGTGACTTTTGCCAGAAAATCCATCAATCTATCTCTATGATGTAAACTTAAAAATTCAAAATCGTAATGAACTAGATAAAATTCATTGATTTTACATCATAAGTACTGTATTCGGGGCCATGATCTTGCTATAGACACTACTTTTGGCCTTCACACAACTTGTTTGTAGCTACTTTGTTACTTGTTAGTATTTCCAAAAACCATGCCAACTCAAACAGTAGTCAAGCGCACGCACACACTCGCGAGGAGCAAGGATGCAACGCAAACACACACAAGATCGCCGGCCAGAATGAGCTCGAGTCGGCAGCGAGGCGCCGCCGCGGCCAAGTCTCTACGACACTCCAAAGAACACACGTCAGATCTCGCCGGGAACACGTTTGTAACGACAAACCGTTCTACTTTATAGCCATGCGGTTTTAGAAGCTCTAAATTTAGCTCGTTTAAAAATAGTAATATCTCAAGACGGCTACCGATAGAATATGTAAAAGAGACATTTAACTTAAGAAGTAGATATAGAGTATAGACTTTTAACAGGTACCGCTGTGAAATGGTTGGTTCTATTTTTAGACGCGTTAAATATAGAGATTTTAAGCCGAATTGCTTTTTTACACTATTACAGGTTTTAACACTACACGATGGTTTCAAATCACGTCGTAGTTTTTCTGTAACCCGATTTTAATAATTGCCATCTAATGGTTTTCGATCACTTTCATACAAAAACGAAGGTTGTACCTTATCGGTATCAAAAAACATAATGAAGGAGGTAGGTAATTATATGTACTCAATGAGATTTAAATTGTCAACTGTTAACTATAATGTGTAACATAAAGTCAGTAAGAAATTCTTGTATGTTAACAGATGGCTTACCAGAAAAACAAAATGTCCTTAAAAGTTTATATACATGGTTTTGATGACACAGAATAATATTAAGATTTCATTACGACACGTTTTCTGGATAAAATTGGGGTTGCGTATTACGTAACAAACGTGTGCCCGGCTCAATAATATACAAATAAAACTTAATATATATATAAATCTCGTGTCACAATGTTTGTCCTCAATGGACTCCTAAACTACTGAACCGATTTAGTTCAAACTTCGTGAATATCTGTCGTTTGGTCCAACTTAAAAGATAGAATAGTTTTTATCCCACGTGGACGAAGTCGCGGGAATCAGCTAGTAAAATTATAAAAACTAAACGGTCAGACTGTACGAATAGTTCACTGAAGTGAATATAAATTCATCTAACATTCAAGGAGGTTGGAGATCAGAAGAGTAGTGGAAATTTCACATTTGCGCTTTGCAGGCGACTCAATGAGACACCAAGATTTAAATGTTTTAATTTGAAAATTAATATGTACTAACAAGTACCTTCTAGAAGTGTGAGATTTTTTGTAAAACTTCAGTTTCAATTTTCAAATAAGTAAGTACGCGGCAATTAAGTTGAACCCAAATAGCGGCAGTCTTGGCACATACATCTCGCGCTTCCCCTCGCGGTGCCCTCATACCGCACCTGAGTTGTCACCCGAAGATGTATTCTGCGCTGGGTTCAACTTATACGCCGCTTACTATAGAAATTCTGATTTTGAATAAATATAATAATAATAATATAATAATTATAATTGTTATTTTGATTTAACGACACTTATTGTCGTTTCAAATTTAGTACTCGATTAAATATTTAATAATAAAATTGTAGAGAAAGTGAAAATAATAAATGAGACAAATAATAACCTATACTAAAGTAAAAGTGAAACTATTACCTACTTGCCATTTTCAAAGCGTAGACAGATGGTATGAACTACTAGAAGAAAATATGACTTATTGATGGGCATGTTTGTAATTGAATTATGTGGAAACACCCATATCTATTCTTACCTTGTTTTAATTATACACGGTGAAAAATAAATGGTTTTAGATGTGATGCGAGGTGAATCGCTATTCGCAGTACTTTAATTTTTTGCAATTTATTTTGACCCCAGTAGTAAATTTTTTTTTACAAAAATTCGCAAACCAGTAGTAGTAGGTACCTACCTACTACTCTACACGCCACGTACCGCGTAGTCACTACTATTAGTTATCACATTTTCGAGTTTAACTTGATTATTTTTTTTTGCAATAATAACAGAAATAAAGTTCTCATTCATTCATTCATTCATTCAATAAAAATAAAAATGCTTACTTTTCCAAAACAGTGTAGATAATTCGATAGTACTGCTGCTGATGATTCACCCTGCTTAACATCAAAAATTCACCTTGTATAATTATTTATTTATCTATATGCGTCCGAATGAGAACCACATGTCGTCCCTTCATTAAAATGTTCAGTTCTTATAAGTTTGATTTGTATAAAAAATTAATAATAGAAATATGTTTTATAAAAATGAGCGACAGCCGAGCACCAAAATTTTGCAACTTTATCGATGTTTACCGAGCTGGTTCAAATCCAAACTTCATTTTTCACTAGCTGAGCAAAACAAACGTTTTTAAGGGCAAACGTTGTTTTGCCCTTAGGTATATAAAAAATAGATAAATTGAGATTTAAGTTATCCTATCTTTTAAGTTAGATCAAACTGCACACTGCGTGCAAATTCGATTAAAATCGGGTAAGTAGTTTAGGAGTTATTTGCGGATAAACTACGTGACGCGTAATTTATAAATATTAAGATAGACTTATGTCTCCACATTAACTCCTACAATTTTTTTTAACTCACACCTGGATTCTAAAATTATAGGATACGACTGAAATATCTATACACAATACACATCGATTCTCTTGTCATGAACCCGAAAATGTTTGAGAATGTCATATCCGTTCGATAGACCGATCACGCGACTAACCGATTACAAATGTCATTTACTGTACAGGGTTTAGTTTTCGAAGCGCTGGAGAGCATTCTCCTTCCGTGATCGCCAGCGTATCGTGAATGGAAACCGAAACAATGGCGGTTATGGGAAGAGAGCGATCTCAGCACGTCGTGCGGCCTGCAGGGATCAGGGGCCCTACCACCATCTCTTATAACAGTATTATTGTAATATTATTTTAAAATGTTAATACTGACAATGTATGAAAATTTCAAAACAATATTATAATCCCATAACTTTAAACGAGCAATCATTTATATTTCTATATCATCTGAATCTCGGAAACGGCTCGAAATATTTTCATGAAATTTAGTATACAAAGGGTTTTGAGGCCGATAAATCGATCTAGCCAGGATTCATTTTTTGAAATGTCGTATTTGCCAAAAAAAAAAAATTTAACTCTGCCATCTATTGGCGAAAAGTAAAACTACTACAGTAAAGGCAAGTAAAAAAAAAAAAGACTCCTGCTGCCATCTATTGGTGAGTAGCTGTAATACTACCGAGCGAAGCTCGGTCACCCAGATATTAATACTGCTATAAGAGACGGTGGTAAGGCCCCAGTTGTTAGTTCACGCACACACGCGAGCGGGTTACCTGCACACTCTTACCGTTGTCGTGCGTCTGCTTGTGTTGGTCGTAGCTGCGCGCGCGCGGCTGTTGCGGGTCCTCCGCGTCTTTTGGCTCTTTCTCTTCACTCTGTAACAGCGCATCATTGGCATATAAATCTATGGACCCCGGGTGTAATACAAAATTCACGAAAAAGGTGTCCCAAGGAAACCTATATAAACGTCAGAGGTACCGCTTGTGCTGTCAGAGGTACCGAAATGTACGACGCGCGACGTCATATTTGAGAAATTTTACGTTTCAACATACGTCACATCTCCCTCCCTTCCTCTTAACGTAGCGTAATTCGTCATTGGATAGAACACACATAGTGAGCTGAGATCTCTACGGTGTTCTAAAGGTTACAGCTTGATATAGAGACTGGGGTCGTCAATAAGTCGTACTACCCGCCTCTGGATCTGGGGCCGTACCACCATCTCTTATAGCAGTATTATTGTATCTTTTAAAATTTTCATACTAACAGTGTATGAAAATGTCAAAACAATATTACAATAACACAGTGCTATAAGAGATGTTGGTACGGCCTCTGCTCAAATGAAAGTAGTTGGTAACCAGCAGTGCTATTCTACAAAATGTCCATCTCTGAAACAGCTGCCAGACAGCTGCCAAGCCGAAGATGGCATGCAAAATTGTACTCTATTACAACTGACAAATTCATAGATGCAAAGATGTACGCTCATCGCTGCTTTAAGTATTTTTGCAGAATAGCACGGCAGGTGCTCCAGCCCACAGGTGGGGGCAGTACTCCACAATATGAGGCCGTACTTGGAAGGGATTGTGTGTGCGTGTGCGCTCACCGGATGGTTGGCCGTCTGCGAGCGCGCCCTCAGCTCTTCGCTGAGCCGCGCCGCCAGCGTCGACGCCTCGTGCCCGCTCACCGTGTAGTGCAGGTTACTACAAAATACAAATAATAGACATTAATACTCAGGACCCGGCAGACCGCGCGAAAAAATTACACCAGTTTACTCATGTTAAAAATATTTGTTTTGTCGCGGTCCACGCCATAGACCACTTAACTCAATGTTATTAGTCCGCACGCGTGTTTCTTCCATAGTGTGGCGTTTGACAGGATTTTTTTCAGATGGCGCTACTTTTTTCTTGCATGAAGAAGGCTTAAGGCAAACTGTTCAGATGGGCTCATCTCTTGGTTAATATCGGTGCTACAAATACAAGGAAAATCAGATTTATATAAAATTTAAAATTAAACTATTACTTTCAGGTTATCGGTAGTACTTTTTTGCTGAGTCCACCCGCAGGGGTACCATTATCGCCAGATATTTTTTCGTAAGATATAATGTGTGATTACTTAAGTGAGGATCGAAAGTTATAGTATAACTTTACAAGCACTTACCAAATTGGTATGGGATCTGAAGGTCTTAACTTAGAGCTGGACATTTTTCTCGGCGAAAAGGTGTTGTCCAATTCATCCAAAGTGTCCTGAAAAGATTTAGACGACTATATTTATATAACACTTCAAAATACGGAGCTTATACAACATACAAGATTATTATCTACCCTAACTAGCCGAAAGCCTAAAGTATGGAACGATGTATAGATGCATGAAAAAATATCACAAGAAGTGCAGCTCATATCCTAAGGGAACTATAGGGAGTTCAAAATGTACCATAAATTTTAAGTGACATCCCTAAACACAGCTGGTTCAATATCAATGAACTGGAAATAATGAAAATGATAAGAGGTTTGTCAATATCACAGTTAGGGTTGCTAAAATTTATTTTTCTAAATGAAATGATATTTTTTGTATTGAAAATAAAATAAAACAATTGGGACTTCTTATCACGTTATTGTGTTTCTAGGATCAAGTTAGAAGGTTAGCTGCGGGCACACTATACGAATTAACCCACACCTTGTATAGTTAATAACGTGTACATTTTAAAGAATCTTACCGGTTGCAAGGTCTCTTGACTGGACATTTGGTCGTCTTCGCCTTCCTCCTCTATGCATTTGACCTCATCGGAAGGACTCTGCTGTGAACATTTACATGAAGTGTTCAACACATCCCATCAAACTTAATGATGACATAATGTTTAAATCACACTTCTTCTTAACCAAATAATTAAGGTTTACTTTTTATCCACCCCTGATGCTTTAAAAGCAGAGCTTCCAAAAGAAAAAAATAATCTGCGCGCCATTTTGTATCCGTAAATAAGTATTTTTGAAGATTAAGGAGTATTATCAAAGTATTGTAAGCTACACGCTTTTACCAAAATTTCGATTTCAAATAGAAAAGAACAGTATACGTAGATTTTGACCCCACCTAAAATACTAAACTATTATGAAGCACAAAATACTAAACGATTATTATGACGCACAAATCTCTGTCTTAACAATACCCAAAACAAGTCTTTTTTTCCTCGCCAGTGTGATAAAATCGTCATATCACGCAAATTGATGTTAATCCCTTATCACCCATGCTTGCGGCTCGCGCTTATAATACTGACTCGAAGTGTTACGACATAACTTTGAATACTTGTGACATAATGTATAATACTCCCATTGATCTCCATTTTATGGATTAATCCATTCTATACAACTGACAGTTCCTTTTTTGTGCCGATTTGACGCGCCACCCTCGAACATCTACGGTACTAAATTGACATTTGTTCCTAGTGACCGTCGTTTTGAATGTCATTTTATTTTAGTTCCATAGGCGCTCACGCCAGGTTACGCAGCAATCAGCGCCAAAATGGCGAAAATCAACTGTCTTCATTTTTACGTTGACAGTAGCGATCCATAGAATAGAGATCAGTGACTACTACAAAAAGACGTTGTTCTTACAGAGTTGTTGGTAGTGGAGTGGTTGCGGCTGTGCGGCCGGAAGCCGGGGCCGGGCGGTAGGTTCTTCTGCACGCAGCAGTTCACTCCGGGGCTGAAGTGCAGCTCCACGTGGAACCTAAGTGCAGTGAATAAACGTGATTTATTAGGCCCTATTTCCTCCTCCAAAGTGGAGACGAGCGGAGCAGTGTTTGAGTAACCAATCAGATTTCGTCATTTTGGCATCTTCGAAACTGTGGGGATCAGATAAAATAATAAAGGAAACACTGAGGAAAGAAACGAAGACAATGGATCGTTAAGGGAGATGGGTACCATCCGGGCGCAAAAATTCAAATTTTATTTAGTTTTTCGCTCATAGTGGGCTAATTATACATCGAAGGCTAATGGCAATGAGTTTTGCGGGCACAACATTTATACATCTACATGTTTTTAATAGAATCTCTGCTCAACAATACTCATTTACTTCATATTGGTTCCCGATAGCTCGAAATCTGGGAAACTGCAAAAAATTATCTTTCAGGCTCCAATATGAGATGAGTGGGAACTTTCGAGCAAAGTTTCTATTAAAAACGTGTAGATGCATAAAAAGTAGGCCCGCAAAATGCATTGCTATAAATCTACAATGTGTAGTTAGTCTAATATTTGCGAAAAACTAAATAAAATTTGAATTTCGCGGGCTGGTAGGGCCGCAACACCTTAAGTTAAAAAACAGAAGTGAAATTAAAATCTTTATCTATTCACATAAGCCTTAATAATAGGCTGTTATGAAACGTGTAAACTCTACCGAGAGGTTTCGGCAAGCAGGTTTGCACCGAGAAGAACGGGTAAGAAACTCGTCAGTGGAAATGGGCAGGGTACGGCATTTGATATTAGAAGGAAAAAAGACAAAACAGAGTATAACTATTCCGCCTCTATTCCACTTTTTATTTGTTATGATTAAACAATATATAAATGTAGCCTAGATGTTGAATGTACTAAGGTGAATAAACAAGCGTTTATTAGTATTTACCTCTCCTCGGAACATGGGTCTTTAGTGGGGTCCTCGTACAGCATGACCACTATCTGCGACATGTAGTTGAGCTCCGACACCATGGACACGTACTCCATAGCCCGCCGCCATTGCTCGTCGTTCAATATCTGATAACGACACAAAAATACGAATACATTTATTGTTGCGTTTGTTTATGTGGTGGTTTTCATTTTTCTTCAATGGTAAAAAAAATAATACTGTGTTTGCTGTGGGATTCTTCTCAAAGGTGTTAGAAATTTTGTAAACTAAAGTTTAAAGTCGTGAAATAGTTTTCACGAGTCATTAAATTTTTCAATAGTTTTAACTACTCGTCATAAGTGCCTGTTAGGCGATAAATTTGTAATAAAGTCAAACACTTTATTACAAATATTAATATTTATCTTTAATTTTGGAGGTCATCTTGATTTTAATGGATTCTAAATTTTTTACTTTCGTGTGCGTGCTGAGACAGTCCTATGTTGGAAAGTCCGGACCTGACTGAATTTTTGGTATCTAATGACACCAATTTCCATCAGCAAATAACTAAAAGTCCGGACTGACTGAATTTTTGCTACCTAATGACACCAATTTCCATCAGCAAATAATTACCACTTCTTATGCATGAGTGCGTACGCAGTATAATAATTATTCAGTCTCTACGTAAGAGAGTGATCTGTACACATTTGTGTGATGTTTTCGTTCACAGTTCGTATTATATACGAGTACGTACGTCCAACAGTCCCCCAAAGCGCAGCACGGTGAGCAGCGAGTGCACGTGGCTCTCGCTGGTGAAGTAGAGGCGAGTGCGCACGTGCCGGCCCGGACTCGACACGCCGTGGCTGTACCTGACGCGCGCACTTGATGTGATCATTGCACATCGTTGTATGGAGTAAGCCCCGTCGCACACCGGTCGTAAGCGTAGTCGTATCATAAGCGTATCGTTACAACGCATCGCAAAACAAATCGTCGCGTAGATCATAACGATTATACAGAATTCAATTATTTTTTCAAGCATATTGAAAGTTAAAAGTCATTAGAAATTCAATTAAATTCAGGTGTTTTTAAAGAAAATAATGAAAAGATAACTTTTTAGTTTCAAGCGTTTTCTTACGCTAATACGCTACGACTATCGTTTGACATTTTGACAATAAACACCTCAACTACGATTCGCTGCAACAGCGCTTCGTATGCGGAGTTGTTAGAACATGTTCGTGCTCGTATTGCTCTCGTCGCACGCGCTGATTACGATACGTTTACGCTACGACGACGTGTGCGAAGGGGCTAAATTAGTAAAACTCAAGCTTTTAAACGTCAGTTCATACGCATTCTTCTCAACAATACCCACCGGTACCCAGGTACGTTTGATAAGGTGCACAATAACAATTAGTCCGCCATCTTGAGCCGTCCGCCATATTTGATTTAGAATGACGTCAATCAACCTACCCCTGCATTGTCATCTAAACGATAAGAGTATGCAAAATTTCATCTCAATACGCAATACTGCTATGAATTTAGCTGAAATGTTTGGAACCGAAAATACATACATACTAAGTTTACAAATGGCTAGTTAAAGATACTCGTATATAAGAGAGGTCTGTTATGGAAACATTTAGTTTTAAAAAATATCAACAATGGACACATTTACTTCTGGAAAATTATCAACTTGATCTGACTTTACCTTGGATTGAGCCGGTTGACATTCTCCTCGGACTCCTCGATGTTCCTCTGCAGGTCGGCGCGTATCTTCTTCAGCAGCGGCGTGCAGATCCCTTGCCCTATCGTGAGCTTCTCCTGCATAGTGAGGCCGTACTCCTGCAAACACTGTGTCGTTTGTATCTGACGTAACTGCGGTACATTTTTGCTGAGGACTTATGGTCAAGATATTACAGTAAAGCACAATTTATAAATATGTACAAAAACATATTTTTTACTGTGAAAAGAAATTGCGTATTCGACTCAATTTTTTTATTACTTAATTTTAACTGTGAAATGTGAATTATGATGTCACACCTTCCTAATGTCATAGTAGCTTCGTGCGGCTTCATATAAATTATCTTAATGCAAGAAAGGGATAGAAGATACTCCCACTCCAAAAAATGCCTGTAACTTTGTTAATTTTCGTTGGATTTTAGTATTTTTTACAGTGTACCTACGTCAATTTTTTCATCCTAGTTTATAATAATTTTCATCAAATTCAAAAGTAGTGTAATAAAATTCTCAATGTACGTAATTTCAATTGTTATTGTCAGTTAACTTACAAGTCGCGACAACTATGTCTAGCAGTAGCACCCAATGAAACGTAGAGGGGATAGCTGCGCACTATGAAATCGCGGAAAAGGGACTGAATCTTCAATCAGCGTGAGCGAAAGCTACCTTAATTTCGATACCTTATTTTCGTAATATACAACTCCTTGGCCATGTGGAACTGTTTGTATTACACACAATCATGTATATTCTCACCTGTGGTATCACAATATCAGCCAAGTACTTGGCGTAAATATACAACTCCTCGGCCAAGTCGAACTGTTTGTATTAGATGCAATCATGTTTATTCTCACCTGTGGTATCACAATATCAGCCAAGTACTTGGCGTAAATATACAACTCCTCGGCCAAGTCGAACTGTTTGTATTAGATGCAATCATGTTTATTCTCACCTGTGGTATCACAATATCAGCCAAGTACTTGGCGTAAATATACAACTCCTCGGCCAAGTCGAACTGCAGCGTGTGCTGGTTGTGCTGCAGGTCGTACTTGATGCAGTCGTAGATGTCGGGGATCTTCGATATGTCGTAAGTCTTGTTCTTCGTGCAGAAGTCCTTCTCGATCTTACCCCAGCGCCGCCCCATCAGCTCCCATGTCTCGCCGTGGTATAATATCGTATCTGAGGCAATGATAATGTCTAAATAAGTCAACTGTTTGAGTTAAATCTTGCGAAATTATACAAGGTGAAAAATTTATGGTTTTTGATATTAAGCAGGGTAAATCATTATCAGCAGTACTATCGAATTACCTACACTGTTTCGGAAAAGTAAGCATTTTTATTTTTATTGCAAAAAAAATAATGGAGATAAACTCGAAAATGTGATAACCAATAGTAGTGGCTACGCTGTACGTGGCGAGTAGAGTAGATACCGCAGAGTAGGTACCGCACGCCGCGCTCGCGGCGTGCGGTACCTACTACTACTGGTTTGCGAATTTTTGGAAACAAAATTTCTCGAAAAAGAAAATTTTTAATTTACTACTGGGGTCAAAATAAATTGCAAAAATTTAAAGTACTGCGAATAGCGATTTACCTCGCCTCACATCGAAAAAAAAATTTTTCACCGTGTATAAAAAAAAAAGCTCTTTTATGGCTTTAGTTTATGACTTAAATCAAAGAGTTGCTAAATTTAGATTGTATAGTACTATTTACAATGTCTTCGTCATATCAGCCGAGGAATTTATTACTGAACAAGTTTTCTTAAAGGGATCCCTGCCCTATCTACACGATGGCAATGAGTAGAGCCTGCTTGCTTTGAAAATGCATATTTTCTCTTCTCTCGAAGACACCCAGATTATGGATGGGTGTTCCACACCTAAGCAGTGCGTAGAAAAAGCAGATGTTGTCATGAACATACACATCCAAGACAAATTTTGAAGTAAAATTAACAATTGAGAGTATTGGCTCGGTAAGCAATGTACACAGACCCCTCACAAAATGGACTGATTTTAGAAGAAGACCGATGGATTATAGAACTCGCGGGGAACGAGTGAGAGACGCGGGAGATTAACGGATCTAAGCGCATATAGGTAGTACAATCCACGAAGACGCGCCCCACTATTTCACAATCGTTTGTTTCATGCTACTGGTCCTCAAGTCTCTACGGTATCGAGCACATTTGCCCGCTTAAATCGTTTTCTCCAGGAACTAAGAAATATGTACAGCAGGCCTTCCATCCTAGCTTATTCTTTACAAAACAAAGATCTTCATCTGCTGGGAGCAGTCCAGCAAATAAAATCGGGACCGAAAACACCCCCATGGATACTTCAAGAGAAACACCAATGCTGAAAGAGAAAGGAATTTTCCTTGAAAACAAAGAAGATCATGCTGCCCACTCTGGCAGTACACGTGAAAGTAGCCAATGTCATAGTATAGAGCCAAAAACTGACACAACACAACGTCATCCTGAATGGCAGAGACTCCCGAGAATTCGAAACCCAAAAAGGAAAAAGCTCTCTACCCCATCACCCGATAAAATAGAAACACACAACAGCTTTAGTGGACTGACAATTGACCCAACTGAAGAAGAGGTACCAAAGATTAAGAAGCCAAGTAAACCTCCACCAATCGTCCTATATGGTGTAGGATCTAAATAAACTCACAGAACTACTGGAAACGGTAACCGAGAAATCCCAGTTTACATATAAAATAGTCAACAGAAACCAACTGAGAATACTGACTTTCAATGTCGAAATTTACAAAATGATTATTGCAGTTATTCGGGAAAACGGCCTGATTGGTCACACGTTCAACCGCAAGGACAATAGATGTCACAGAATCGTGATTAGAAACTTACATCACACTACACCCCTCGATGCCATTAAGAAGGCAATTGAAGAAACTGGTAACACTGTTACAGGAGAAATAATAAACGCGAAATTTGGTCCAGATAAAAAACCTACAACCACATGCTTTGTAAATCTTATACCAAGTCATACTAACAAGGCAGTGAAAGACATAAAGGTCATATATCACCAATCGGTAGTTATAGAAGATCCAAGAAAACGAAAAACTGTGGTTCAGTGCCAAAGGTGCCAACAGTATGGACACACAAAAAACTACTGCATGAAACCATATCGCTGCGTTAAATGTGCAGGAGCACACAAAACTTCAGAATGCCCAAAAAAAGACCGCAATACTCCAGCAATGTGCGCTCTCTGTCTAGGCCCACATCCAGCTAACTACAAAGGCTGTGAAGTGTACCAAGAAATCTTATCCTGAAAAACTCAGAAAAAGTTCCCTATACAGCAACGGAAAGAAAAACAGCAAAAACAAAAAGAGGGGGTCATCACTGATTCAATTAACTTGAATTCAATTGATGCAAAACCGCCACCAAAACAAAATACAAAGAAGAACGAACATAAAACATATGCTGAAGCTATCAACAAGCAAAAGTCTATCGAGCAAACATCGAATGAACCTGGATCAGATACACAGTCAGCTCCCTACAAAACATTAGAACACATGTTTATCAAGCAATCAGAAAAAATTGATCTGCTCTTACAACAAATGAGTACTTTACTGCAACTCATCACAACTTTAATTTCCAAGGGTTTAAAATAGATCTAAAGATAGGGACCTGGAACATAAACGGTCTCTCACCCAACAAAGATGAAGTAGAATTGTTACTTCATCTCCACAAGCTTGATATAATGCTCATATCAGAAACTCACTTTGTTAGTAATAGTGTCATCAAAATCAAAGGGTACTATATATACCATACTAATCACCCAGATGGAACTGCACATGGAGGAACAGCAGTTATAATTAAAACATCAATTAGACACTATGAATTACCCCAATATAGTACGGAGCACATTCAAGCTACCTCAGTAGCCATTTCAGATAAAAATGGCGATTTCAACGTCTCAGCTGTATACTGTCCACCCAAGCATCGTATTTCGGAGGAGTTATTCTCTAAGTATTTTAAAAGCCTTGGCAATCGATTTATTATTGGAGGAGACTGGAACGCCATACACCTTCAATGGGGTTCAAGACTGACAACTACCAGAGGAAGAGAATTAAAGAAAAGTGTAGATAAAAACATCCTGACGACTGTTTCAACTCCAGAGCCCACACATTGGCCCTCAGACCCTAATAGATTACCTGATGTCTTGGATTTCTTCATATTAAAGGGGTTGTCTAAGCTCTCCTACTCAATAAGCTCATCTTTAGATGGTTCTTCCAATCACATCCCAGTGATTCTAACTATAGGCACCAAAGTTTTTGGTAACACAAAACGTCTTCAACTATACAACAAGCGAACAGATTGGGAAGCCTTTAGAAGCATTGTTGAAGAAGAATTGGAACTTCGAATTGCTCTAAAATCTGAAGATGATATAGATCATGCTACTAATGTATTCATGACAACAATCCAAGCAGCCTGCTGGAAATGTACGCCGGAAATTACATCTCGTTCAAAAAGACATAATATTGTACCAGCAGAAATAAAATCACAAATACTAGAAAAAAGAAGGCTTCGTAGGGTATGGCATAACAGTCGACATCCACAAGATAAAACTGCATTCAACAAAGCCAGCAAAGAGTTGAGAGTAATGTTAGCTGAAGCAAACGATGCCTCAATGGAATCATACTTGGAATCGCTCACGGCAACGAGCGCTACAAACCACTCACTCTTTCGAAGTTGTAAAAACATGAACCAGCCTATAAAACCTAAACCTCCAATCAGACTACAGGGCAATGTCTGGGCAAGAAGCCAACAACAAAAAGCAGACGCCTTTGGGGATTACCTGGCTAAAATTTTCACACCAAATGAACATGACAAAGAGACTGATGAATCAGAGATAGAAAACGTGCTTAATCAAGACTTTCAGCTAGACTTGCCAATTGCGTCAACAAACCCAAGAGAAATCGCCAATATAATAAAAAGTATGGAGAACAAAAAAGCACCAGGCTTTGACCTCATAGACAAAAAAGTCCTGTCAGAACTTCCTAGAAAAGGACTGGTTTTTCTAACCACACTTATAAATGGCATTCTGAGAGTTGGTTACTTCCCTGCATTGTGGAAGGTCTCACAGATTATTATGATAGGAAAACCTGGTAAACCCGTCCATGAACTTACTTCATATCGACCAATCAGCCTTTTACCAGTAACTTCTAAGATCTGTGAAAAAATTATCCTTCGGAGACTATTACAGGAACTCCGCCAGAAGTCAATTATCCCAGACCATCAGTTTGGCTTCCGACAACAGCATGGCACCGTTGAACAGGTTCATAGAGTGTGTAAAGCCATAAGAGATACGTTAGAACATAAAGAATACTGCTCTGCTGCATTCCTAGATATACAGCAAGCATTCGATAAAGTGTGGCATAAGGGCTTACTATACAAAATCAAAACATGCCTACCTCATACATACTATGAAATACTAAGGTCGTATCTCTCGGACAGAATCTTTCAAATCAAAGAAGACGGCTACACCTCCAGTTTCCATCAAATCGCAGCTGGAGTCCCACAGGGCTCAGTCTTGGGACCTGTCCTTTACACACTGTATACTAGTGACTTACCACAAACAGCAAATGTCACAGTAGCAACATTTGCAGACGACACAGCTATCCTCGCTCGTAGCAAATGCCCTGAACAAGCTTCAAGAATTCTGCAATGCAGCCTAAATGAAATTGATAAATGGTTGATCAAGTGGAGAATTAAAGCCAGTGCAAATAAGTCAGTCCATGTGACATTCACCTTGCGCAGAGGGAATTGTCCTCCTGTCTCTCTGCGAAACAACCAACTTCCTCAAAGTGACAATGTCAAATACCTAGGGATGTACTTGGACCGTAGACTTACATGGAAAAAGCACATTGAAACAAAAAGACATGAAATCAACCATCGGTTTAGAGGACTGTATTGGATGCTTGGGAGAAATGCCAGACTATCCCTAGACAACAAATTACTCATTTATACAACCATAATAAAACCAATATGGACCTATGAAATCCAATTATGGGGCTCAGCATGTGATTCCAATGTAGACATTATACAACGGGCACAAAACTACATACTAAAGCAAATTGCCAACGCCCCATGGTATCTACGTATAAGTGAGATCCATGAGCAGCTCAACATTAAAACTGTCAGGGAGGAAATAAACAGCTACATTTCCAATTACAAATGTAGGCTAACCAGCCATCCGAACCACCTAGCTGTACAGCTTACAATGCCAGAAGTGATTCGAAGACTGAAAAGACGGCATATATTAGATAGCCGAAAGTGACATAAGGGGGATCTTCCTGATGGGGAAGTCATCTTGCCGTACCGCCAATCTCATGCAACACATCTGCTCATAGTCAACAGACTGATTGCAAGATTTCCACAACACAAAAAAAAAAAAATCGTTTTCTCTGTTTCATGTTTAATGGCTATTTGCCAGAGGATTAGGGTGCTTTAATAGCGGATCCCGGTGTTTCGCTAGATGTTTATTGATTCATCAATGACAGTGGGTTTCTTCACGGAGTTAGAAGGAGTGGGGCGCGTCTTCATGGATTGATATCTTGTCAAGCTGAAGTGTAGATGTTTAAGTCTAACCTCTGGTCACGCAGTTCTTGGCGAGAAGCGGGCCGCGCTCACCTTTGGTCTTGGGGTCGTCCTTCTTGGCGAGCACGATGCGCACGAGGTGCTTGATGAGCGCGTGCACGTGCGCGCACGTCTGCGCGGGGTTCTTCACGAAGTCGAGCGCGGCCGCGATGCTGAGCGACGCGCACGGGTTGATGCGCGCGCGGTCCTCCGCCGTGAACTCGCGGTCCACTTGCATCGCCTCGTGCAGGCGCGCTTTTGCCCTGACACAAACGTTTTTTACACGACTGCCCAAAAAAAAGGAGTTTTTAGGGTTTATGTATGTATGTATGTATGTGAGTTTTTTTCTACCGTAGCTTCTGAACAGCTTAATAGATTTTGACATAAGGGGTTTCGTTAGAATCCTTTCATCATAACAAGGCTATTTTTTTAGAAATAGTCGTATTACCACAGGGCAGTCGTATTTTTTTTAATTTTTACATTATTTACTTGTTCATTAACAACATATTGCATACAAACACTGGAGACCTTAAAATCTTGCGGTATTATAAAAAAGAACGTGCCTCACAAGTTGTCGCATATGATTTTGCGTAACATCTGCGCACTATGTTGGCCGGCAGTACATCGTAATGCCAATCTTGCGCAAACTAATCTTCTCTGTCTCTTCGCAGCAATCAATGACGAGACGAGCAAGACAGTATCAGACAATCTTATGCAACTCACATGTTCTGCATCTTGGAGGAGTCGCAGTCGTTGTCCAGCAGGCCGTTGGTGTTGGCCGACTTGACCATCTGCACGAGGATCGGCGTGAGCTCGCCCTCCAGCGCCAGCAGCCCCTTGGCGAACGCCGCCGCCGTCATCTGCACGCGGCCCTCGTCCGACGCGTAGATCTTGAGGTCGTGGCGGAACGTCGAGTGCAGTCGCAGCAGCCCCAGCCCCTGGGTGCCGCCTTCACCTGCGCAAATTGTTACTGCTTTATGATATACTAGCTAACCTCCGCCCGTGTCACGCTCAGGCGTTGCAATTTCGTAAAGTCCCTTGATTATGATCCTTGTAAAACAGAATGGAAGAATATGTGATGCATCGACAAATCCATGCAGGATTTGTGGATACATCACTTAATAATTGTTCCATAGATTATAAATACAGTAACTTAAACATAATTCAGTAGATAAGAGTATTTTAGGCAGTATAAATTATCAAATTAATCTTATTAATTAAAATCTCCACAGGGAGCATTTTGAAACCAATATTACAATCATTGTAAGCATTATAGAATACTAGCAAAGACGCATTGCCAAACGATTTAACGTTCCAGCGCGATGCTGTGTTGAAATACCTTCCAAGTTGGTACGATAATATCTTTGACTACATCGTCATATTACCATTAGGTTAGATTGCAAATAAGTACTAACTTACAGTGTCAAAAAAAGAGTCATAGATATGTTAAGCATTAGGTATATTATGTGAAATGAAGAGCATTTTAACCCTAAGTTTAATCCTGTAGATCAGAGTATCTTCTGACCTGGTATGTGCCGGCCCTGTCCGCCGGGGTACATGCATCGGAACATGCGGCCCAACTCTTCGGCCTGGATGCGGCCGGCAGGCGTTAGTTCCCCGCCCCACTTCAGTATCAGCACTAAAGACGGCTCGCCTTCACAACCTATACATGTGAATTGTTAATAACAGTTGTAGGTAGCTAATTCTACAAAGAGGCGAATCTTTTACAATCCCTTTTCTTTTATACGATTCGTAAGGAGTTAGGAAAGAGTGGCGATTGAAATACCTATACTTCACCGTTATTTATTCTCATAATAAAGGATAGTTCACACAGAAACTATTTGGCAAATCAAAATAATGTTTGTGTGGAAGTATTCATTACTATAAAAATTCAACAAGACATTGATATCTAACAGAACTTCGCTCTCAGCTTACTTTAGGACTTTATTTAAGGTATCAAACATGACTGGTTCATGTCTGGTTATTTAATATAGAGATTAATTTCAGTCTCGTTTTAGGATAGTTTTGTCTAGAGCCAGGTCGCAATGTTTTTTACATCGTCTTACGGCGGTTTTCAATATCCTATCTATCCATGATTTCACTTACTAGAGATAGAAATTTGACATAAGCTCCATACAAGTAATGTCAAATTTCTATGTCTAGTGTAAACCATGGATGGATAGATAGGATATTGAAAACCGCTGTTAATGAAAGAGCAAATTCTTATAAATCATATTTATGTAAGGTTTACATTTTGATAAGCATTGTGGACATGAAGATTTCGAGGAACGAAAATAAAGTATGACCTGTGATGGTTGTCTTGCTTGTGTTCTATAGTATAAGCAAAAGCTATTATAGAGATGATCGACTTAACTTGTTCCAAGAAGCTAGTCACAAAACTCATATTAAGAAAACTTTTCATGATAGGAGGGCTCTAATTTAGGCACTAAATTTAAAACTACTAATGTTTGCTATGCAATATGACTACAGCTGTATCGGTTTTGAACAAACAACAACCAGATTATTTGAGATCACTATGATAAACCTAATAAGTTTCAAATTTTTCACGTGTGTAGTGCTAAATTTTCTTGTAATGTTTTAATTATTAATTTTAAATTTTGTTCTTTCAAATTGTAGTAGTCATAGTGCATACAGTAGAAAAACTCAATTTTTCTAAAAATATAGGATGTATATTGTACTTCTTCCGTAGTTACAATAGTGCTTTGTGGTCTATCAATCTTACATTACATTAAAATCATTTCTTACATTAATTAGCAGTTAGCACCAATTTCGCCAAGCATTGCCCATTTCAGAGAACGTTCTCGGTACCAAAAAAGAGCACAGTCGAGTTCATGCATAAAAAGGCGTCCGTTAAAACACTTTGGAATTTAGTAAGGAAATAATAATTACAGTTAGAAAAATTGAGTTACCCAGGGTGTTATTCAGGAAACGGTCGATGAGCCAAAAACTTGAATTATTATCTTATGAACCATAAGTACTTTAGTCTAATGAAACACCGCATCATCGATTTTGAAGAATCGAACCTTTTTTAACACGTTGAAAAGGAGGGTTTTTTTTAAATTCATTACCTCCCGTTCCCAATTTAACACTCTGTCTGTAAAGGGCCCATTTACACAAGGACTTTTTTCTACCTGCCTTACATAGGTTCAAAAATTATGAATGAGTGCCAATATCGTTTTAATAAAAACTGAATAACAATTGATATGTACTTCGCAAGTGAAAGTGAATAACAATTGATTTTTTATTGCTGAGACTACAGTAGCGGGCGAAGATTCGTATCACGTTGGCGTGCTAAAACATCGTGTAGGAATACATCATGTTCTTATAGGTGTAGCCAAAACTAATATTATCGCAATATAGTACATTACTGCAGCGGCCAGCAAAAGTGGCATTGATGGACGAACGTGTAAATGCAGGTCGAGGCAGCGCCGAGGCACCCATACAGCAAGTTCGATTTATCTCGAAGAATTTGTCAAAATAATACTTGAATTTCCAAGATAATATACGATGATATTTCCTGATAATGCCCCTATAGTACATCGTCTACACCGAACACTACGCGTTGCTACGGTCGACTCGGCAAAATCATTGATTTAATCCAAATATTCGCCATCTCTTACTACTGTAGCTCCTACAAAGGAAAACTTCATGCAAATGGGCCCGTATTAGGGCCAATTTCCACCACAGCGGATCGGAGTGGAGGAGGATAACTAGTCAGATTTCGTCATTTTGACATCTCCTAAACTGAGGGGAGAGGAGATGTCGAACACAGCTCCGCTCCGCTTCGCTTTGGTGGAAACCGGGCCGTAGGCGGTATAGTGGCACCGCTGGAGCGGCAGCAGCAAGCTGTAGGTAGGTAAGATGGCGGGCGGACCGTGCGTGGCGGGCGCGTTACCGTCGTCGGAGCTGGAGCCGCGCGGGCGGCCCCGCGGCTGGTACTTCATCTGCACCTTGCGGTTGATGCCCGAGAAGTGCCCGTACCTGCAACGCGCAAAACGCAGTGTTAACAACATCCCATTCAATACGGCGAGTTTTTGATATGTTTTTGCTTATTGGACTGTGAGAAATAAAGCGCTGATTTCAATAGCGTTGTTTGCTTATACTTACATCTCTAGCACGCTCTTGAGTTGTTCAAGCTTGCCCTGCTTCTCCTCGATCTCAGGGTCAGCGTGGCGCGTGTGTATGTCGGCCAGCAGCGCGCGCGCGATGTCGAGGATCTCTTGCAGCTGTTTGGGCTTCTTCAGCTTCACGTGGCCGCGTTTAAAGCCTTCGTACTTTTCAAATATCTCAAAGAATCTGTAACAATAATGTTTCGAAAATAATGTTAGTATTCATGGGATATTAATATCAAACCTGGCAAGAATATAAAATACTAAAGAATATGGAAATTAATAACCTATCCGATCCGGATTTGCCCTATCCGAGATAGAAATTTGACATTATGTCAATGACGAAATACGCTACGCTAAGAGGACGGAAAAGATGTGAGTTGAAGCCAAAAATTTCTAAAATATGGCGTCGCGCGTCATACATTTCGGTACCGCTGACAGCACATACCGCTGTCGGTCGCATACATAAGCGCCATTTTACAGTTTTGACAAATTAAAAATCCGGCCTCAGGGCGGAGCCTAAAAATGTTTGCGTGACGCGTGACGTCAGTAAGTCATCCTTTAATATGTTTAATCAATGCATTACAATACATACAAGTTGTCACATTTCTAACTCGGATTGGACAAATTCGGATAGGATAGGTTATTAATTTCGGCCGTAAGACACTAGAGATGCATACACTCAAAGCTTTAAAGCTATCAACGTAGCATGACCCAGCGTAAAACGACTATGGTGTAGAAAGTTGTTATTCCTTAAATAAAGTATGGAAATTTGTAACGGATAATGGGGCATTGTTACAAAAGTAATTTATGAATTACGACTAATTTACATTCCATAAATTATTTTAGAATGTATTACATATCGTTTTATATTTTCTATTGTGTTCAGAAGTAATATAAACGAAGCAAGGATGTTGTTAGCGAGATTACAATCTAAACACTCGAGGCAAACCCGGCTTTTATCGCTATCAGACTATCATGATCTCATTTGCGATAATGTTACGCACATTTTTCGAAATTAAAATTATTATAAAATATTCTATTTGCAGAATTTTTAAGATTTGTTGAATATCAAACTGATATTACGAAAAACTGTTTACTGCTACATACTATCTTTGTTAGTTTTTCACACAACTATTCTTGGCTGAAATTTACGCCTAATTTTTAACATCAGCTCCTTATTTCAAGAGCCTAAACATAAACAATACAAACGTGAAAATACAGACAAAAAGTAGATAGGGGTTAATGTTCATTCTTGAAAAAACCCTAAAAACATACAGATTTCGATTCAGTCGTATTTACAGTACAGATGTCGATACTCAGATTCGAGTGGGAGGTCGCTGGTTCGATACCCGCCGCGGGCCACTTTGGAATTTCATAATTTCTAAAATGGCTCAAGTCTGGTCTAGTGGAAGGCTTCGGCTGTGGCTAGTTACCACCCTACGAGCAAAGACGCACCGCCAAGTGATTTAGCGTTCCGGCGCGATGCTGTGTAGAAACCGTTATGGGTGAGTTTACTTACCCCTTCCAAGTTAGTACGATAACATCTTCGGCTGCATCATCACTTACCATCGGTCGAGATTGCAGTCAAGTGTTAACCTGTACAGTGAAAAAAAAAAAAACAAAATTATAATGATTATATACCTTGGATGGCGAACTTCGACCTTCATCTTCTGTTTGGGGGTCCTATCCCCGTGTCTGATGACCGCCACCACGCATCTCAGCTCCATCATCTTGCCGAAGGTGGTGGGCACGATGGGCGGGTCGTCGAGCTGGAAGGGCACCGACCAGGGGATGTGCAGCGTCGGCGCGAGCTCCCTCAGTATCATGTTCCCAAGTATCTTCGCGCAGTCATCGTAGTACTTGTTTGAGTTCTTGACGAACGAAAACCCGTTCACGTCGCACACAAACGATTTGCCGTTGGCTCTGAAATGGGTGAAAACTAATCAGGGTAGTTACTCAGAAGATATGAGTAGCTGAGCAAAAAAACTTTATTTCGGGAACTGAAATATTCATATAAGCCAATGGACATGTACCCTGGACAGGGCAGTCGGCGCGAAAAAAATGTCGCCAGTTTACCGATGCCAAAAATGCTTGTTTTGCCACCAATAGTAATGCCACGCTGTAGTTCACTCAGTAGCCACCTATAGAATACTAGCTGATGCCCGCGACTTCGTCCACGTGGGATAAAAACTATTCTATCTTTTACTATTAGTTGGACCAAATGACAGATATTCACGAAGTTTGAACTAAATCGGTTCAGTAGTTTAGGAGTCCATTGAGGACAAACATTGTGACACGAGATTTATATATATTAAGATTAACAGATGGCGCTGTTTACTTGTACGAAAAAGATTTTCGTAAATAGTTCGGATGCCCATATCCTGGGCTTTTTTCATCTACCTTTCTCTTTCTTATCACTGTATTCCTCACTCTGATTTACTACGCATGTTTCTACACAGCGACCGATTTTGAACTTACCTTAATAAATCAAATCCACAGACAGTCTGTTTGAAAGCCAGACAGACTTTCCTGGATATTAATTTCTCTTGATTGGACAATATAACCGGATACCGTATCTCCTTCCCTTCAGAATCCCTCTCTACTTTCCCGTCCAAGGCGGGGCTCTTTCGCGCTTCTGCGTGAGCGTAGTCCGGCCCGACCGTGTAAACCTTCACGTCGGTACCTGGAATGGCGTGCACTACCTAATACATGCTACAGGTGAAGTAATAGCGCATTTATTAATACAAGATTGATTCATAGTTCGGACTGAGCTTTGTGGTAGCCGTCATTAGGTACATCGAGCGTCGATCCGTGGATACACGCAATATTAAGTAATATTGCATTCTGAGCATCCAAGTTTGGTATGAATAAAAGCCATTATGATTTTATGTTAGTATAAAAAGGCTACACTGGTATTGTAATGGTTTTCTTTACAAAATTTGTTTAAATTGACCATTGATCATTGACTTTGTCCGAGAAGACTAAAATTTACCAAAAATGTGATACAAAGTACCAACTGAAAAAAGATTCAGTCTATGGAACAACTATGAAACAAAATATGTAAGGAAAAAAGAGGGGAATAGGTCAGCGACAAATCTGAAAGTTTGTACATTTTGGCGCCTGTTGAAAAGATATCAGCTACCTATACTAAAACTTACCATCAGTTGGCATAAAATCTTCATAAATGAATGATCCAGTCTTTCTGACTCTGGATTCTGGGGAGTAAATGCTACTCCTACTTCCGATCTGTAAATAACGAATATGTTCTCAAATTTCTAGATATCAACAATTTATCAAACAACAAACAATTAAAGCAAATGTTATCAAAAGTAATATAAATATCTTACTTTTCTAAAAAGTCGTTGACTCCCTCCCCCAGCCGATGTAGGGTAGTAAATGTAAATGTTGTGATCCTCTGCCGACACTGGTTTCTCTACAAAGGGCTTGTTGAAGACCACTCCATTCACTTCCACGTGATCTTCAGATTCCACTAACTCATGATCTAAAGGGAAACATTTACGTGGCAATGTTGTATGTAGACACATTTAAATTTTCATACAATTCTATTTCATTTTAGACAAAACTGACAACTTACGTTTAGGGTCTGGCGAATCTCTATCCAAAACAGCATACCTCGGTATCTCAATTCCTTCACTTTCTAATATTGCGTATACTTTTCTGCGATCCTAAAAAAAATTAGCACAATTACTTAAGTAAACAGGGACAATTGCGAATTTTCCATCGAATTTATGTATCTTATATGTGAAAAATGATTTCATTGAATTTCCTATATCATTTACAGCCTCTTTATTGTGTACAAAAAATGTATTTATCATAATCATATACAGCAATAAATAGTTTCCTTACATTAGCATGATTTGGTTGTAACAAATGCATAGTTTAGAGTAGATCAAGTCAATTTTAACTTTTTAGTGTCTTGTGTCAATATTTTGTTGTGCAGGTTTCTAGTCAGGGATTGCAGTTTGCACTAAAGAGAGGTATTGTTTTTAAGTATAAAATCTTACAATTACAAAATAGGAAAAATAATATATACCTGAATGTCATATTGCATGTGAAGATTATTGATCACATATGGCTTCCTCAATTTCTCATACTGTATCGCCTTATCAAGGGGGAAGCCTTTCGAGTGGAAGGAAATTAAACAGTCGCAAATCGGCCACTCCTCGACTGGCTTCTGCGAATTCACCCGCCAATGTGAACAAACTTTCCCAAACACATGTCATTAAAACATGGACAAACAATCAACAATGTGCTGTTGCTATATGATAACATACAAAGCATCACTGGTATCCAATGACTATACAGAGTCATATAAAAATACCACATCACTCTTAGCCTGTAGTTGTTTACATTAAAACTAACACCTTTTGTTCTACTGCTGATTTTTCGAAATTCTGTACTTATTTTATTTCATACAAAAAAAAGACGTGTGGCACTCGGAGACTGCTATTGTATAGCATTTTTTATCAACTTATTTTTTATCAACTTCTCGTTTTGGTTATGGTTATTTTCGTTACGGAATTTCGGGATTCGGTCTCCACGCTCAAGGCCCGCGATAGAAGTGACATTATACTCGCCAACCAATCGCCGCAGTTTCGCGCGCCGCCGCCGAGTCGTTGCCACTTGCCGATTTTATATTACAGAGTAGGAACAAGTATTAGATTTTATATTACAGAGTAGAGTATCTCTGTAAAATATTTAGTATTTGATATTTCATAAAGCATCGAGTAAAAAAAAGTCGTAGAACAAAAGTTGTTAGTTTTAATGTAAACAAATACAGGTCGATACAGCGATACAGCGATTTGGTATTTTTATATAACCATGTATAAGCCACATGCATTATAATATGTATGTGTTACTGTTAGCACAGGCTTCACCAGCGTGAATTTCGTTTTTCACACATCTTGTGTGAAGTTGGTTTTTTTGGTATGAAAAGCAGCCTTTGTGCAAAGACGGGGGTATAATCTATCTCTATAAATTTCGGCCAAATCTGTTTAGTCAGCGTGAAGAAGTAATAAGCATACACACACACACTAACTAAAACCTCTATAATGTGTGATAAGTGAGAACCATGTTTGTAATACAGTGTTGCACTCCATATGTTAGAATACATGTTAGACTAAACTAAAGCACCAATGAAAGATCGCTTTATGAAATTGTTAATAAGAAAGACTATTTTGAAATAAAATAGTGAAACAAAATTGTTTTTAGAATTTAAGTAAGATTTTAATTGTGTGCATTCATGACGCGGACAATTATTTATTAGGCTTTAAAGCAGAAATTCAATGCTTTTTTTTTTTATTATACCAATATCATAAGCTTGAAACTGAGGAGTTCTTGGGATCTTTAATGCATTTATCTGATTGTAGCCACACTTCTAAGGTTGATGAACTTGGTTATTTTGTAGTCATGGAACAGAAGTAGCTTCATTAACAAAATTAGAAGTTATGTCCCTTCTAAACTCCTTTTAGTTAAAGGGCTATCCACAAAACATATTTTAAAAATTAGCAAACGAGAGCATGGCACTTTACACACATGGCTTGTGTGTAAAGTGCAAACAGATATTCATTGTCAGCTCCACTTTAGTTTTTGTTCCTGTATAAATATAATTTTGTTCCACTATAGAGTTAGACATTGAGCAGAACCTTCAGGATAACCTCCTCTGGGAAGACGAGCATCTTAATGAACTCAAACTCATCGAGGCGCGTGAGGATCTCCTTCATGGGCTTGGACTGCGACTTCTTGGCCATGGCGCATACGCCGACCACCACCTTCTTGCCACCGCCATCGCAGCTGGGGTCCAGGGACTCACACAGATCCAACTCGCCCTAAGAATATTAGCAAACCTCAATATAATGAAGGCTATCATTGGAACGACTGGGTTAAAAGTTAAAGCCCTTTTTGTGCATGTACTTTTACATTTTTATAAGGTTTTGCCTGTGGCTATGTACCCATGGATTTCAGTACTTAAGAGTTACTTTTACATTTTTATAAGGTTTTGCCTGTGGCTATGTACCCATGGATTTCAGTACTTAAGAGTCCGCTTACCCACGGTGTCTCCCATACATTCGTAATACCAAAATCATTTGTAATTCTTGCAAATTTCGATTCAATTTCGGAGCATAGATTATTACTATATGAACCCGAATAACACCACAACATGATCGAAATATGCACGAATTACAAATGATTTGGTATTTTGAATGAATGGAGACATCGTAGTTCACAGGACTCTTTAAGAAATCTCACAGGTTCAATACTGTACCTGTAACTGCTTCTGACCACTTTCTTAAATTAGTTTACAATAGTAATAAATAGCTGTAGCTGTAGATAGATATAAAAAATGTTTCTCCGTCATTAAAGGAGAAGTGGATTTTTCTGCCATATAATCAGCCAGGGTATAAACCCTCTCTATATCAAATAAGCAACCAGGTTGCATGAAAAGTAAAAATTTCTATATATTCTCACAAAAGCTACATTGATTACAGTTATATTTAATTAATAGGATAAAATATTGACAAAAATGTATAAGAAAGTAATGGATACTGAAAGCAATATATTTTTGACACCAGAAAGTGTTTGTTTTGTCTAGTGATGTCACAATCCCATTAGAATAGTGTACAATAACAGAGCCCAAGGTCAATTACTACGCTTATACAACACAAACCAGAGGGAATTCAAGGTAAACACAAAAATCAATACAGTAATAATCAGGAATCATATAAATGGATAAATACTAAAGTTAAGTAAATTCTCACATCAGGCAAACACTCATCACAATAACAAAACTCATCATCACTCTGCTCCTTCTTTTTTTTATTCCTCCATCTTTTGAGCCTCCACCAATCCTTGAGCCACTGCCACTCCATTGCACACAATCTGAGCACTATCGTAATTACACATAAAACCCTGATAACTACTAAATAAAGCACTAACAACTGATTGGATGTTCTACATGATAAAGCCGAGGCATTCTGACAAATTAATGTGTTGTGTTACCTCACTTGTCATTGTCATTATAATTATAGCTTAAAATATCAACGCGCTAGAATCTAGATCGATAGTAAACAGACGGGCGACGGCCAGCGGCCTTTATATTATGCAAATGTGTTTGCATTTTGTATGTACATTTGCTTTGTACCTAAGATATTGGTTTAGGCGTTTACACAAGCTTCGGGATATTCTGTTTTGATAATCCTTACGTTTAATTGTACAGGCAACACGAGGAATAATTGTTGTATACATTCTATTCATATTCACGGTGAATTGCCGTGGTTTACACTGCACTTGCAAAGCCAATAATAACTAGAATATTGATTTATGCAGCACTGGAATTAAATCAATAGAAAGCTTCTACGTCAATGTACTTACTGGAGATCTTATAGGAACGAGATTTCCGTCATCACCGACATAAAACTGCGGTTGAGTAGCTTGGCGCAAACCCTGGTAGCCATGTTCTAGCTCAGTGTATGACATCACCTACATAGATCTCTTTAATTCGGTGTCTCAGGCACACATTAATTATCCGAAATAATATTTTAACTGAACAAAGTGCATAGAATTAAAATATGTAACTCAAACAAAAAATATATTCTTCACAGTTCAGTGTTCACTTTTTATGTTTTAATTGTTTTTCTTTTTTTTGACATATGTAGCACAGACCATGTACATAGGTTTTTTTATGTTTTTTTTTACTTTTTGACAAAAACCACAGACTCAACCACAGACTACAAAATCCAATGACTTAAGAAACAATATGGACCCAACCCGTCTACTAGCGTAACAGATAATTTTTAATCTACCAAGTGGTAGATTTTTATTTTTATTATCATCCTAAAGATATACCTACTCTACGGATATTACTCTTGGCTTGGCGCTTGTTGTTTGTAATTTTGTATCACTGTGCATAGACTACTCATTTGTACTAAAACGTAGTAATTATATACTCTTTGATTTGTACTTTGATAATCTGTTATCTTGGAGACTTGGACATATTATCATTGTGCTGGTCTGTGGTTCGTATACATACATGATACATAGACATACACTTAACACTTTGTACCTACTATTTGCAGTAATTTGTAGAGTTATAAATTTCTAAAATTCCACCAAAAATGCTACAAGAAAATTGAGATGGAAAAAATTAAATTATATCCTAAGTCTATAACTGAAAACTCATTCTGGAAGGCTATTAACGTTTTAATTAAAAAACCACATGTTGTCAATAAACGGTTATGGGGCACCACAATTTTAAACAAACATATTTTTAATCATTTGCCGGAAAGCTTTGAGAATATGTTAGACCACGTGAGATTAGTAGCTGGTAGTGATGCAGAACAAACTTTTAATGAAATCATCAAAGATTTAAATGTGGAAAAAGCTGAAGATAATAAAATCAATGTGGAACTCATGTTAGTTGAGCTACTACCTAAAAATTATAGCGATAACCACGCTTTTCAGTTAATTTACATACATAAGTCAGAACTAAAGGTTAAATTTATTGATGTATCGCCTATAAAGAAAGAACAAAATTTATGTCCATCATTTTCATACACTTTTGTTTTGAAAAATAATGTAATAACATTGGAAACAGCATCAGGTCAGTAAAATTGTCACTAAGCTAAAATTACAGCTCTGTTTCAAATAGTATTTTCATACACTGTAGTGAAATGACGATTTAATGCTTTACTTGCAGGTGTTTCTGAAAAATCAAAACAGTGGCTCACAAATACGGTTTTTCCCCAACTTATCAAGTGGAGCAAAGAGTTTTTGGGTAGTGAAGCCAATAAAGTTTGTAATGAGTCTTTAGCCCTAGTGTCGCAAGAAAAGTATTATGAGAAATATAATCACCTTAAGCTGAAGTACGGCAAAGAAATGGTTAAGGTACACAATTAATACAATATTTGTAATATTTTAGTACAATTAAATTGAAGTACAAAGTAAAGAGTATTGAAGGAATTCTCACTAAATTAGTTCAGAAGGGTGTAGTGAAAACGAATGCTTATGGTTCTAATATATTGTACACTATACTACTAAGTGAAGTAGTAGAAGCAAAATTGCTCACAAGTTATACAATACTTCTAATAATAATACTTATTGCTGCCTCTTCACCTTACATGTTGTAGACCTTTATAATAGCTTTCTCCAGTCTTCTTCAAGCCACTCTGTTCAAAATAAAATATCTTAATATTCAAAATAATGGCCTCTCAGATGTCTGATGCCTACTAAACATTTGTCTCTGATATCACTTGCATAGGTGTAGGTTTATGATGGAAAAAAGAGCAGAGTGTGACAGGGCCTGCATATCAGTATCTAGCAGTAGCACTAAAGATTTCATTCATGCTATTACAGATTTGGCCTGAATGCACAGACCCCACAAAGTTTGTTTATGAAGATTTAGCCATTTGTACCTATCTGCTACTCCTGTGGGATGAATATGACACTCCACAAACATTTTTTGATGCAGGATGTGGGAATGGCCTGCTAGTTTACATCCTAACTATGGAGGGACATGATGGTTATGGTGTGGATGTAAGGAAGAGGAAAATATGGGATATTTACCCTGACAATGTTAAATTAAAGGTAATTACGTCTTTACTTTGTCTTTCTGTGTATAATGTTGTAATGAAATTGTTTATTTTTATAATCTGCTTCAAACAGCACAGCAGGCATTTCAGTCAGGTTGAAAACATAAAACAAAGGTGCCAATTCTATAGTGCAAGCTATCTAAACTAAACTTTAACATATCTAAAAATATGTAACAAGCTTAGCTGTGACTATGATTATTATTAAAGTTGAGCAAAATTGTTTTTTTTTTAAGGAAATGACAATAACTCCTGCAAATATCCACACAATTTCCCAAAGCAATTGGATTATCGGCAACCACTCAGATGAGCTCACTCCCTGGGTACCAGTGATTGCTGCCAGAAATTCTTACAACTGCAACTTTTTTCTTCTCCCATGTTGTGCTTATAATCTTGATGGTACTAAATACCAGAGACAAAACTCATCCAAGAGTCAATATATTGAATATTTAGAAAATATTCAAGAGTTAAGTAAAGGATTTGGGTTTGAAATTGAAATAGACAGGCTTAAAATTCCCAGTACAAAACGAATATGCCTCATTTCCCGAAAGAGAAAATATGAAGAAAATGAATATGAGAAATATTATAATATCATTAAAGATATGGTCAATGAGCAATTGGGATTAAGCTTTGATGATATGAATGAAAATAAACTTAAAGATTTCAAAACTAGGGAGTCAGTTGAAAAAGTAAGGAACTGTACACAAGTAGATAAAAATGTGACTGAATATATTGTTAAATGTGTCACCAGTCATTTACTGGAGGGCTGTCATTTAGAGTCTGATTGGTCAAGGGGGAAAATAGTGGCAATAAATGACTTTGTAGAGCTTATACCATCTGATATGTTGAAGGCATTGAAATCTGAATGTGGTGGCTTGCAAACTCTCCTTAGAAATAACCATCAGATTTTTGAAATCCTAAATGGCAATGTACAATTAAGATACCCAAGAACTGTAGATGATGTGAAAAAAAATATGAAAATTGGAACTGATGTAAAAATGCAAGTGAAAAAATGTTGGTTCTACAACAACCACCCACAAGGATGCCCTTTAGATAGGTCTGTGTGTAGTTTTCTACATGAAAGACTTTGATAAAATAAAATAATATTATGTTTATATACAATAGAATTTTCTCATATTTTATTATGTTTATTGATGTCTTGTATTATTAGTATATAATGTCATTAAAAAAGCTAGCTTTGTCAAGGAATCAATTTTAATAAAAATCTTAATAGTTTTACTCAACCTGTAACTAAAATAACATACCATAAATGACAATATACAATAATATATTACAAAAAATTATATAAAATAGCTTTATATTGCCCCACTGCCTATATCACATAATTATGATAATGCTTATCAAAATAATTAATCTAGATTTTTTGTGACACTTATGACTCTATCTCAAAGAATTTGTTCAATTCTGATAAGTTTTTCTCATCAACTAACTTAGCAACATCATGTTCTCCCATATAAGAACAAACCATTCTGAGGGTAGTCCAAATTGTTGAAGAACTATTGTCAACTGATGAGTCACTTGGGAACATCCCTTTGGCTTTATATTGTTGATTCAATGCAACTAAAAAGTGTTCTGCTGCTTGCTTGTAAGCTTTTAAGTTCATACAAGTAATACCAACATTGTATCTAGCTCGTATGAATCCAGGCTCCAAGTTTAGAGCTTCATGGTAAGCATCAACAGCTTCCTCTGACCTATCACTGTTAGCCAGAGTAGCACCAAGCCTGTTCCACAGTTTGGCATTATCAGATGCGACCATTAGTGCTGCCTTGAAACAATCCACAGCTTTATCATACTGCTGGTTAATGTTAAATATGACTCCCAATGCATTTTGTACATCAGGATCAACTTCTGAAGGATTCAATTGTACTGCCTTTAGATACAGTGATGTCACATAAGCCTCTAAGTCTTTGAGGTTCATATTTTGCGGATCAATGTCTTGAGGAATCAAATCGCTATACTTTGGACTAGCTTTCAACCAATCTACTAAGGTAATATATGCATATTTGGGCATATTTTCATTAGTATAAGCAGCTGCTAAAGTGATATATCCTTCTAGCTGTCGGGGATCCAACTCCAATGATTTCTTTAATGCTGTTATTGCCAAAGGGTCTTGCTCATTCTCTGCTTGTGTGGTTCCTAATAGGAACCACGCTTCTGCTAAATCAGGTTGCTGTTGAGCGGCCGCCTCAAAGCATAATACAGCACCAGGTACATCACCCATCTTCAGTCTCTCTTTACCTATTTCTAAAGCACTTCTATTCTCCAACATAATATTTCCTTCACTAAAAGTATATTCCTTAGCTATTCCATTGGCAGTTTCACTGTTCCAATAATCATTAACATCGCTCAACTTAGCCCACTCGTCTTTGTACTTCTCTGCCATTTCCTCAACTATTTTATCTTTGCTCATCTGTCTTTGTTCTGCTTCTAGGGATTCCCCTAGATTCATTTCTCCAGCACTTATCTTTTTCATGAATGACATAAATTGATTATATGCGAGTTCGTCATCTTCTTTGATACTTGCGACATATTCTTGTGCTTTAGCTTGAACATTTGGACTTTGTTGTAGTTCAGATTCACTAACATATTGTATCTGAACACCAGGAGGTGATAAAGGCTTCATTATAGGTTGATATGGCATATGAAATGGCATCATAGGAGCCGGCATAAATGATGAGGACGGGCCAGCTAACCAGGGTGCATGTATCTGTGAATTTAAAGTTGACCGACTCGTCGAAGGAACTTGTGCTGATTTTGCCTTAATATTTTCCACATCAGGCATATTATTAAGTAAAGCGTTCATGTTAAAAGTCTGTGGAACCTGTGAGTTCTGCGCCATGAACTCATTGACGAATCTATCGGCCTGAGATGAATTTGCGATTTGAGCATCTCTACTCACAATATTAGTTAGCTGAACAAGTGAATTATTTCCTCCGCAGTCTCCACCAACAAGTTTGTTTAGCGACATTCTGGGTACAATGAATTCACAAATACACAAATAATATACTTGTTTACGAGTAGGTGCTGGGCTATGAATGCAATGAGGATAAAGTACGTATTTATCATTCGTATTCACGGGTCACAGTTCACTTGCAAAACAGTAACAGCACTTTTTGTTATCACTTTGTTAGTATCGCAGAACCAACTACTTATTACAAGGTACAAGAAGAATATTGCTGAATGCTGACACATTTAAGATATCATATTTATCTATTATAAATTAATTTCGATTTGCATTTTGCAGTGTTCTTGTCAAGATAAAATGTATAAAAAACTTAGAAAAAATTGACAAAATAAATGACGTTTCTTTAAATTCTATTCATTATGTAGGTACCTACTCTGTGTATCGTAGCGTAGGCCTTAGATTACAAAATACAAAATATAAGAACAAGGACGGTAGTCCTAGGCTGCAGTGTAGCGAGGACAGATAATGGATTCATGGAGGTATAATTGTAATGGATTTATCTTTCAAGAGTTACTGAATACTTAAGGTACGCCAGCACTGGGCGTAACTGCACTGCAGCGGAGCGACGCGACACTGCACTACAAAATATTGTTTCTACGTAAACGTATTAGACATATCGCACTCCGCGGCAGCGGAACCGCGCTGCGCGACACAGCGCTGCAAAGTTGGGCAACTAAGCAAAACTGACGCACGATGTCGCGACGCGCAGTTCCGTTGCCGCTAGGTGCGCTATAGTTAGCAGCACGACTGCGACACGTTACCCCATATTTTATGCAAGTTATGATGTGCCGGACGTGCAATTTGTCGTCAATTTCATCCATCACGTTTAAAGAATTCCGACCAACTGCGAACAAAATAGTCGCGCCGCTGCAGTTCTAGTGCGACATTCCGAACTTCATTTAATAATATCGCGTCGTTCCGCTGCAGTGCAGTTACGCCCAGTGCGGGCGTACCTTAATTATAATCCGCACGCAAATTAGAATAATAATAATATATGATTGTCTAATATTTCAAAAAACAAGATACGCATAAACTTTGTACCTACACATGTTTCCAAATGTTTGAATCTACAAAATGCGACGAATTATGGAGGAATTGGCCACCCGCTAATTTTTCGTGACGTCACAACTTGTGTTGCCGAAATCAGAAAAAAACAAATATTTTGCTATCTCGTATAACGTAAACAATTTTGAATTAGTTAGAAAGAGACAATGTAATGTTTGTTATAGCTGTGTCGATTTCACGCAACATTTAAACGCATATGTGTGTGTAGAAAACTACAGCTGCTCTATTAGTTTCGTTCCTCGTAGATTTCATAGCTCATTGACAAGTTGACAAAAACAGCTGACTTTGACATCCAGTGTCATTCACGTTTGAACTTATTTTTAAATAAAAAATCCAAATAGAAAATCTATTAACTAACCTCAATCTCAGTGATATAAAGATTCAAAAGTTATCTTAGCTTTTCCTTCAATTTATTCTGTGAAGCAAAGTACTGAATTAACTAAAACCAATATTCAATATACTCTATGATTAAAACATTAGTGTTGTAATTTAACGATGTCGGTTACTTTTAGTAGTAGTAAGAAGATGTAGAAAGAGTTTCATACAACTTTGTGAATTCCAAAAATAAAATGTCACTAAATTAGGTTATGTAATTTTTAAAGAATACAGTGTATACTATAAATATGGCTGAAAAGAGTAGTAAGAATAATGAAGACAGTGAAAACACAGGGAAAGTGTCTGAGGAAAATAAAATAACGTCAAATGCACACGAACAACCTGAGGAAAACGTACTGGAGGACAAGTGGCTGGCAAGTATCCTATTTATCGTTTCCCTCCTCATCATCTTGTCATCTCAAAACAAAAGTTTATCAGTTAAATACCTAAAAAGCTATACTGTCCTTTGCAATTTTTTTTTCATAAACCTACCAGGTCCAACATATCATGTGATATATTGATACTTCTAGCTGCCCATTAATAAATACTATGCCAAGGAGGTTTGACTGAGATAGGTCAGCGTGACAAGCAACAGCAGCAGTAACAGGCAGTGAATAATGCTACACATACAGAGTACATTCTGCTTTCATTCGTTTTGTACTGGTGGTCACGTGGTTTTTCTACCGTCGTCAACGCTTAATGACAAGTCACTTTGTCTAGGCCCTAGAGGCCCGCAGTTGAGATGACCTTGTCTACTCAATGCACTTAAAAAAGTGTCTACTAAATGATCAAGTAATTTTCAAGTTTTTGTTAGACTAACAGAAGTCATTGTTGTTATAGAAGACTTGTAATATAAGTAGCTCTAGTCAAGCTCTAGCTTAGTATAGTTCACTTCCGTAACCACTCATAGACAATATGGAATGGAGAGAGGAACAGTTTTTATCTCCCTTTATTCTTTTCTCTTTATTTATTTATTTTTAAGATTTAGATCTTGTGAATTATGAATCTTAAAATGAGAATACTCAATTAAAAAAGCTTATATAAATATTAATGGCTATTCACAGATCAGAGATTGTGAGATATATAAAGATGAATACAAGGAGTGCACCAGTTTTAGAGCAAGATTCCACCAGTACTTCATTTACGGGGAGACCTTAGACTGCCACCAGTGGAAGAAGGACTACAATAACTGCTGCAAGTGGACTGAAGATGGAGATGTTAAAGCTGCAGTGAGTTTGTAACAAATCAACCCACACTAAAACTTGCTAAGAACTATGCACTCAAAATTGGTACTTAGAGTCCACGTAAGAAGGTCCTAATTTGTCAAAAAGTGAACAACTAAATTCAGCTTGGATGTTTTGATTGATTGGAGCATTCAGGAAGCTTATATAATAACCTGTAGCGCCTGAAGGTTAACACCTTCAAACAGTGTGTGTTGGCAGTAGGATATTATATGTGATGCAGTTGGCATATGGATCAAATATGTTCAATATAACTGAGTATTCTTATGAGGCCAAATAGTTAACTTGCCTAAGGAGTCACTTAGGAGGCAATGGAAGCAGCTATGCTTGGATTATCCCTACACAACCAAATCTGAAATCAGGAGACCAAAGTGTCATAGCTCTACAGTTGAAGTGACACTATTTTTGTCTTTCACACTCTTATCATATTCATAATCTTGGGGGGTGTGACATTTACCTAATTTTTAAAAAACTAAGCCAGCAACTTTTGGAAGAACTTTCTATTGAGAAAATTTTATGCAGTCGTGTTTTTGCTTCACAGCGATTTTAGATTAAAGGCCCAATGCATGTTTGAAAGTAATTTCCTGTACAGTTTTTTAACTGCAGGTCACTAAAAATCCCTTAAATACCGCCTACGCTGTTAAGTTAATATACTCCTTTATTCAGTACTTACTTGCCTATGTCCTTCCAGGAAGCAGTAATAAAAAGTGAGAGAATCCGGCGACTGAAAAGGTTAAGAGCACATTACCAAAATGATACTTGGACAAAAAGAGAAGCGCCACCTGCAGACTGGGATGCACCCTTACCAGAGTGGATGGTCAAGAGAGATGAGAACACATACTTGGCGTTCAAAGCGAAAGAAATGAGGGAAGGCAAGGATGAAGGAAGCAATAAAAGTTCTTGTACAATTATGTAGCAAATGTTGTGGAAATTAAACCTTGTTACATCATATGTGATTTTGTTGGTAAGGAGGCCAGACTATTAAGGTATGAGGTATACCTAATAATAGGCTATTAACTGTGTAATCTTTAGTGTTCATTCTGAGGAGGAGGGTCATTCTAACCTAAAGAAAAGAATGATATGATAAACTTTTCGCCATCTGCATGTAAAGCAATAGGTACTCATAAAAGTATGTATATATAATATCTGCTATATTAATCTATATTATTTTAAAAGTTCAGTCTTTTAATTAAAACTTACAACTTTTGTTCTACGACTTTTCTTTTTACTCAATTATTTGAGAAATATCAAATGTTCAATAATTTACGGAGATACTCTATTTCTTCCTACTCTGTAATGTAACATCGGCAAGTAGCAACGGCGCGGCGGCGCGCGAACTCGCGGCGCAAAACCGTAACAGTGTAATATCACTTTACAGAAATAACATTTTTTTTGTATGAAATAAATAAAGTCGAAGTGTGAAAGTGAAATAAGTAAAGCGATTTCGTATTTTTAGGGTTCCATACCAAAATGGTAAAAATAGAACCCTTATTTATATAACCCTGTATTTATAGTTGTCTGGCCTCCTGCTGTAACTGGAATGTAATATTTAATATGACAATATGTGAATGAGTGCATGTTTGTGTAAGTTAAGTTTGTATAGAAATGCATTTGTAGATAGCAGTGTGAATATTTACTGAACAAAGTCTGATGATAAACAAAATATAAGCAGCACAAAATTATATATGTTTTGTTATTTATTTAGCCAATCTGATAAGCGGCTAAGAGCTTGGAAGATGGTTTACAAAATATTTAAACGAATTTGCCAATTTAAAATTTGTGTTATCTGCATATATTTATAGCTTCTTCTTTTTATAATGCTCCTCATAGAAAAGCATAGACTATTTTAAGTAACACCAAGTAGTAAAGGAATATTCTTTACTTATTTAGGCACCAATTTGTGCCAAGTGTACATTTTGATATAATTATTCTCATTATTGAAAACAGTAGTTCCAAAGATGCGTATATTTTTTATTTAGTAGCCAAGTTTATAACTTTATTAGGTACAGTTGAACAGCCAGACTAATTCATTCCGGAGTGGTGATTATTAAAGTATTTGTGAATTTTGTTAAAAAAGAAACGGTATTGAATCGAATTTATTAGGCTTTTAATAAATAAAAGCAGATATAATCAATGTCATAACCCAGCAACAGTCTTATCAGCTATTTGCATTTCAAAAGATAATACAAAAATTTACTGTAAAGAAGATATGTAGGTACAATATTCATTATTATTAAGTATATTATGTAGTGTAGGTACCTACATTATACATACGTCCTACATACCTACATTTCGTCATATTATCGTAAAAATCGCGTCGTTATCGTTAAGCTATGTTTACAATCAGCACCAGTATCTACGCGAAAGTATTCATAACTTGAATTCAAATATTAAATTTTTATACACTAGTATACATACTATACTATACTAGTATACAAGTTACAGTCAAAAACTGCCACATTTAAGTTTTGATAGGAGAAGAACGGGCAAGAAACTCTTGGTCTTTGTTGAAAGTTGTGATTCCCAGATTCTCAAATTCTTTGTCTTCCAAAAAATTCTGAATACAATTATTTAAAAGTAGCTAAATTAATGACTGTACCTAATACAGAGCTAAGTTCACATTTTCTTACTATTCTTTTCATCGGACAATGTCTCGCGTTACCAACTCCGCTCGAAAAACTGATAAATGAAAGCGCCGAGCAGTGCTTATTTTCCATCCCAAATGGGCTAAGTGTAGACGAGCCCGCCCGACGAGGTTTTACATTTTAATTGTTTTCAAATATAAATGTTTATCTGTTTGTTTGGCTACATATCACTCGTGCAAATAGTCGATGTACGCCGTCTGCACCGATGAGTCGTGTGTTGTGGACTAGGATCGTAGCTCTGCGTTTGAGACCGCCAATGGCTAGGAATGCCTCCTATCTCATCGACGACCCCAAATACTCCTTCTTGAAGGAGCTGGGTTTGGATAAGAAAAATGTCGGCGTGTTTAACGGGAAATGGGAAGCCAGTGGCCAGGTATGTTTTTTTGTTATTAAGAAAATGCCAGTTAACCAATATTTATACAAAAATCCCAATGCAAATGTTTGATCTTTCGGTATACCTATACTTTGGTGGTATTCAGTGTTCTTCTCGCTTTAAAAAAGCATAATAGGTATATATATACCACCTTCCCTATTATTTAAGAAGTCTATTGAAGCTTTTCCTTTTTGCATTAAATATTTCTTTTGTATTCAATTAATTCATCTTAATTTTTAAAATATACCTCTACTTCGTAAGTCAGGTAAATGTAAGTACATGCGTTTTATTAAAATGTCTTATCGTTCTTGTAATTATCAAGTAAATATTATTACTTATATTTGTAATGATCATATCTGTAACACAACATGTAAGTAAGTACATTATGTTCTTGGTTTATTTCCTTTAATTTATTTTCTAGTTCATCCAATCATACAGTCCAGCGAACGGCAAAGTGATAGCTGAAGTACAGTCGGCTAGCGCAGCGGACTATGAATCCTGCGCAAAGGCTGCTCAGGAGGCTTGGCACTCTTGGGCGGAGCTGCCCATACCCGCTCGTGGGGAGATCGTGAGGCAAATCGGAGACGCGCTGCGGGAGAAACTACAGCCTCTTGGACAACTGGTTTCACTTGAAATGGGTGAGAAATACAATGGTATATTATTATTCTTGTAGAGTCCGTCCGGATGCAGTTACCCCCGCGGTGTATACTGCCGTAAACATAGCTGGGCACCGTTAACCAAATAGTTAACTTCGTTAATCGTTAATCCGTTAAAAAAAAAGTTAGCTTCGTTAAACGTTAATGCGTTACATTTCGGAAGAATTAACGCAAGTTAACGTTAATCGTTAATCCGTTAATATACCTATGTAAAATTGCCTTTTTAAGTATATCGTAGCGTTAGTGAACTAATAAAACCTGTTGGTTTAGGGTCTGAAAGTTAGGTTGGTTAGGAATAAACAAAATACTTACCTACTTGTAAAATTCAAATGTATGATTCGTCGGGCATAGGGTGCATATTCCCCTTCATGAACACTAACATGTTGAAGTTCACAATTCATCATGAACATTAAAAATAATTGATAATAATAATTAATGAACTTCGTAATAAATTAAAAATATGTGTACAAAATTTCAGTTTGATCGGCTAAGTCACGGCTAATTAGTAGTTTCTTCGTAAAAGCGTAACAAACTTACACTCACATTTTATAATGCAAATAGTAGGCATTGGATTAACGATTAACGGACTTCTGCATATTAACGGAAGTTAACGTGTCCGTTAACATTTTTAGAAGTTTACTTAAACGTTAATCCGTTAATCAAAATGTTAACTTCGTTAATTAACGATTAACGGATTAACGAGTTAATGCCCAGCTATGGCCGTAAAGCAGTAGGTAAACAATGCATTGCTAATGTATATAAGTTTGAAGGGCATAATACAGCAGGTACAGACCCTCGGTGCGAAAATCTAATTCGCCCTTGATTAGTAATTAGTTATTTACAGTCTCACAAGTTACAACGCATGTTATTGTTTATGATAGGGTCCATTCACATCGGGATACAACGCACAGAGGTCACCACTGTTATCACTATCACAAAAATGACGAAATATAAAGTATATTATATGAACAATAAATAATAATTAATTTTATGTGTACCGTTAAAGGAGTCGAGACTCGAGACGATCTTAAAACCTTGTCAAGAATAGCTAAAGTCATACTGTCAGTCAGTTTCCTAACCCTCTGCAGGCTGGCAGGTTTGCGAAGTTTCCTAATAGATAAACCTCATAAATGCATTTGCTTCAATAATCCAGGCAAAATCCTCCCTGAGGCGATCGGCGAAGTGGTGGAGTACATCCACGTGTGCGACTTGGCGCTGGGCCTGTCCCGCACGCTGCCGGGCACGATCCTGCCCTCGGAGCGGCCGGGCCACGTGCTCATTGAGAAGTGGAACCCGCTCGGACTGATCGGCGTCATCACGGCGTTCAACTTCCCCGTCGCTGTGTTCGGATGGAACAGCGCTATAGCTATGGTACGTATGATCGGCAAGTGGTGGAGTACATCCACGTGTGCGACTTGGCGCTGGGCCTGTCCCGCACGCTGCCGGGCACGATCCTGCCCTCGGAGCGGCCGGGCCACGTGCTCATTGAGAAGTGGAACCCGCTCGGACTGATCGGCGTCATCACGGCGTTCAACTTCCCCGTCGCTGTGTTCGGATGGAACAGCGCTATAGCTATGGTACGTATGATCGGCAAGTGGTGGAGTACATCCACGTGTGCGACTTGGCGCTGGGCCTGTCCCGCACGCTGCCGGGCACGATCCTGCCCTCGGAGCGGCCGGGCCACGTGCTCATTGAGAAGTGGAACCCGCTCGGACTGATCGGCGTCATCACGGCGTTCAACTTCCCCGTCGCTGTGTTCGGATGGAACAGCGCTATAGCTATGGTACGTATGATCGGCAAGTGGTGGAGTACATCCACGTGTGCGACTTGGCGCTGGGCCTGTCCCGCACGCTGCCGGGCACGATCCTGCCCTCGGAGCGGCCGGGCCACGTGCTCATTGAGAAGTGGAACCCGCTCGGACTGATCGGCGTCATCACGGCGTTCAACTTCCCCGTCGCTGTGTTCGGATGGAACAGCGCTATAGCTATGGTACGTATGATCGGCAAGTGGTGGAGTACATCCACGTGTGCGACTTGGCGCTGGGCCTGTCCCGCACGCTGCCGGGCACGATCCTGCCCTCGGAGCGGCCGGGCCACGTGCTCATTGAGAAGTGGAACCCGCTCGGACTGATCGGCGTCATCACGGCGTTCAACTTCCCCGTCGCTGTGTTCGGATGGAACAGCGCTATAGCTATGGTACGTATGATCGGCAAGTGGTGGAGTACATCCACGTGTGCGACTTGGCGCTGGGCCTGTCCCGCACGCTGCCGGGCACGATCCTGCCCTCGGAGCGGCCGGGCCACGTGCTCATTGAGAAGTGGAACCCGCTCGGGCTGATCGGCGTCATCAGGGCGTTCAACTTCCCCGTCGCTGTGTTCGGATGGAACAGCGCTATAGCTATGGTACGTATGATCGGCAAGTGGTGGAATACATCCACGTGTGCGACTTGGCGCCCGCACGCTGCCGTGTCTTTGCGTGCCTTCTCGATTTTTATATTTTCCATTACACAGTCAAATATTATCTATCTGATACACATGAAATACAGGTACAGTAATTATTATCTAATGCATGGTCTAACGGTTTAACGATTGTAAATATGATAGTAAATAGATTATTCCTTTTCGGCTTGTGTACCTATATATAGATAACATTCATTCCTTATTATTAATAGACGCTATCGCAGTTTGACCACCAGCGTAGATAAAATGAACTATCTACGAGGATATCGATAGTACCTACTTTAAAGTTTTTTGTAACAAAGTGATAATGAACTTATTACTCGATCACGTAGAGTTTGCCGGTGATGACAGGACAACTTGCCATAACTTTCGATAATGGAAAATGAAGATTTCATCGGCAAAAATCATGCAAAAACGCGCTCAAATAATATCTATTGTCAAGAGTATCGTCATGCCTGGTGCCTGGATAACCAGAGATCAGTGACCACTGATCTCTGTTATACTAGTACCACCTATTACGCTGGTTCAAAAATTCATTTCATACATTTTGTGCCAATTTGAAGCGCCTTCCTCGAAGGTCCACGGTATTAAATTGACGTTTGTTGCTAGTGGCCGTCGTTTTGAATGTCATTTTATTTTAGTTCCATTGACTCTCACGCTCAACAAGCGCTCAACGCAACAATCAGCGCCAAAATGGCGAAAATCAAGTGTTTTCATTTTGACGTTGACACTCTGAAGTTTAGCGTATAATATAGCGTATAGTATAAAAGAGGTCAGTGCTGGTGTTACATGCAAATATCTAGTCCCATCATTAAATCCCCAGGTGTGCGGTGACGTCAGCATCTGGAAGCCTTCAGAGACCACGCCGCTGACGGCGGTGGCGGTCACCAGGATCGTGGAGAGCGTGCTCGCGAAGAACGGCGTGCCCGGCGCCGTGGCCGCGCTGTGCGTGGGCGGCAAGGATATCGGGCAGGCCGTCGTGCAGGACCACCGGGTCAAGTTGGTCTCCTTTACTGGCAGCACGGCTGTAGGCCAACAGGTACTTAATTTATTTATTTGACACAAACTTTCTTTATGGAAGGTATCGCGCAGGAGACTAGGTAAAAGATAATTGATTTTTTTGTGACAAAAATCCCGTCACGTCAGTTTCTCTTACCAGTCAACAGAATGAGCAGGCGTGCAATAATGTATGGATGTGGTATGACGAACTCGTTAACGCGAGCGAACTGAAGACACTGTCTGCCACCTTGCCACCCGCGATGGTGCGGTTGGTGGCTGGAAGGCCGGTTTTTTTATATATCCAGACCAGACTCGTCACACCAGTAGGAACGAAGGCGAGGTTTCGGCCCCTTACGGGAAGGAGAGAGGGAGCGCGGCTCCCCTGCTACACATCGCCCGGGTAAAGAGGCAAGCCTCGAAACACGTACCCCCATGGGGACTTGCTCCCCATAGAAGAGACTACATAGCTAAGTAAAATGGAGTTTTGTTTCAGGTGTTACTCGAACTATTGTTTCTACCAAGTGTTCCACGACACACATCTTTTTTGCAAGCCACGCAATATGAGATATGAAAGGTTCTCTTCCTTGACACTGCAGGTGGGGGTGGAGGTGCAGAGGCGCTTCGGGCGACACCTGCTGGAGCTGGGCGGCAACAACGCCATCGTCGTGAACGCGGACGCGAACCTAGACCTGTTCCTCAACGCCGCCGTGTTCGCGTGCGCGGGCACCGCCGGCCAGCGCTGTACCACCACCAGGAGGCTGCTCGTACACCAACGGGTGAGTGAAATCTGAATCCAGGCGAGAGATGAAGTAAGAAAAGGTTATACAAAAAAAAATGAATAGAGAGCGCGCCGATGGTTCCAAACCAAATTCCAAATTTTAGATGGAGTAATTACCAAAAATTATAAGCAGTCACAAAACTAACTTTGCCTGTGTGTGTGTGTGTGTGTGTGCGTGTGCGTGTGCGTGTGTGTGTGTGTGTGTGCCTACCTATGTTAATAAATAAACTAAGCCGATTTTTCAATCGTCAGATAAACTCAAGGCATCTTTATCAAGGCATAAAAGAAGTAGAATGAAAATTGAACCGTCGCTTCTGCACCATGTGATTCTGGATAATTTTAAATGTGTGGTGATGTAGCTTTTACTAATTTGCTGTTCTTAAAATCTAGTTTTATTTGTTTGTTTTCTGAACTTAGAAACATGTAGCTCCCTTCTTTCTACTCTTACTAAACTATAGACGTTGTTTTCAACATGTGTGACAATTACTTAGGGTATACTTTTAAAATTTCAGGTATTCGACGAGGTTGTCTCAAGACTAAAGAAAGCGTTCGCGAGTGTAGTGGGCAGGATCGGCAACCCCCTGCTAGCGGACACGCTCATTGGCCCGCTGCACACCGCCGCGGCCGTGGAAGCTTACAAGAAGACCGTCGCTGAAGTGCGCAAACAAGGAGGCACCATTGAATTTGGGGGAAAGGTAAATTACTGGTCACAAATTCAAGATTTTCTTCCTGCTGTCTGTGCGAGGATGCGTAGCCGAATGGTATAGGGGCTGTCCTGTACCATTCGCTTCATTTTCTTAAGCCATGAAATCAATTAAATTTCAGTCATTTTGTGGATGCGCGACATAAACGTAGCGTAGCAACAAAGCACATCTGATAGATCAAGTCTGTGTCATTCTACAAAATACAGCATCAACGAAGTTAAAATGTAACTTCGTCGATGCTGTATTTTTGCAGAATTGGTTTCGATGATGTTTGATAGATGTACAACATGAATTACCCCAACCCATGATGACGATGAACATAGTTGGAGTCGAATGAATTGACGAAAACATCTGTGGAAACGATGCGAATCAAATAATTATATTTTGAAGGTGATCGACCGCGAAGGCTACTTCGTTGAGCCGACGATCGTTACGGGTCTGCCGCACGACTCGCCGCTGGTGCGCGCGGAGTGCTTCGCGCCCATCGTCTACTGCATCCCCGTGCCCGACTTCGACGCCGGCATCCAGTACAACAACGAGGTCGAGCAGGGGCTCTCGTCGAGCGTGTTTACCGAAAACTTGGCTGACGTGTTTAAGGTCTGTACTCGCATCTTACTTAGAGCCTTTTCTTAAATTGGTTGTATTCATGAGGGTAATAGAATATACCATGAGCTCTTTTATCTGTCGATCTACACTTTGGGAAGTGTGGTGTTCTCGAGAGGAGACCCTGTGTCGGATTTTAACTCAATTTCTTTTTACGGCCTAGTGGTCTGCGGGCCAATTATAATCACTCGTATTTTGCAACAGGCGATCATTGCTGTCAAACGTAATTTTTTAAGAAAACATAATATTGCAAAAGTGTCTCTTGACAGCAACGAATTCTATACGCTTGTCGCTAACCCGTCGCGAGATACGAGTACGCAACAAGGGTGGAACAGAAACCTCCCGGTGATAGTCTGTGAAGCCACATTCTGCGCCAATACTATCGGTGGTGTAGGGCATAGATCTGCACCACAAAAAGGTCTATTTATACCACCTTTTATGGTTTTTAAATCTTTTTGCCTTAAAAATAGAGTTTAAAGTCGAATGTCATCCCGTTAAAACGCGTTTCCAAGCTAATATGTGATTGCAGTGGATCGGGCCGCACGGCTCCGACTGCGGCATCGTGAACGTGAACATCCCCACCAACGGCGCGGAGGTGGGCGGCGCGTTCGGCGGCGAGAAGGCGACGGGCGGCGGCCGCGAGTGCGGCTCCGACGCGTGGAAGGCGTACATGCGGCGCGCCACCGTCACCATCAACTACTCCGGGACCATCAAGCTCGCGCAGGGCATCAAGTTCGATTAGGCTACGTGGAAATTCCCACTAAAGGCGCGGAAGTAGGCAAAGTGCGTCGACCAATTACTAAATTGACTTAATTGATTGAATTAATTGTTGACTACCCTCGATTTTCGTATTATAATCGCTGTCAGGCTGCAGGTTCAGGGTATGAAGATTTTATTTAGACGGACGTTGACATTTCTGCCAGTGCGACATTTCTACAAAAAGTTGAAGGCGTAGACAGAGAAAAGCTATAGACAAATTGTTATCTTATGTTTCGTTCACATAAGACAAAGAGCAACTTACGCCGATGTCGTGTAAAGAAAAGAAATAGAACGATAAGATCTTTTGTTTCACGTAGCGTGTCACGTTTTTTATGTTTTAGTCACACTACTTTGCTAAACAAAGTTTGACAGCGGACCAACAGTTAGCTATCGTATTACTTTATAATTCAGTTTTTACGATTATGTTATGTCCGATTCAAGTTAAATTAGGTTTTGAACACTTTTATAAACTTACACATATTATTACAACGATTCAAAACAAAAAATCATGGTGCGGTGTAGTGTTAAAGGTTAGTTTTTGTCTCTTTTTGCGACACGCTTTACCAGCGTCTATAGCTTTTCTCTGTCTACGGTTGAAGGCGTTAAGGCGATATAAAGTACCCTCGGTTTTCGGATTATTGCACTACTCTAGCGACATTAAACTCTGTTACATAATTTTCTTTTCTCTTTAACTTTGCTCATTTGTTTAGCTGCTGATATTGCCATCATCAAACTGTCACTTGTCAACAAGTTCTGTTTGACTATCCTTCCTCAAACAAAGCTATGCTCATTTATGCACAGCATCCACTACCATTTATGGTTTTTCTTCATCTTACAAAACGTTTCTGCCCTTTCTTTTTATTCATCATCATCATATCAGTCTTAGAAAGTCATTGATGGTCTACTAGTACTAGTACTTAGACAAAGACATCCCATTTCTCACTATCATGTACTTTTGTAAGTTGTATGTATCAAAACAAAGACTGAATACATCAAAAGATGTTATTGTATTTCATTAATTTTATTTTTCGAGTACATCACCCAATGATTACATTGTAATTGTCTATTTACATAATACTTAAAAAATGATTAAAAATTAGTTTAGGAGTTTTAATTTAATTTAGTTAAAACTCATATTCTCCAGGCCGCTTGAGTTAATGTAAGACTCCATTACGCCACAAAGTAGCATAACTATAATTACTGTAACTCTAAAGTAGCATATTGGCTTTTGTCTCAGAAAAATAGTTACTGTTATAAATGGTGTATCCTCCATAAGTCGACGGCGATATCTCTACTCTGCTGCCTGTGAAACTTGTAGGTGGCTGGCAAATTGTACCGGAGTTCAGCTATCACACTTCCTTTAACGCCCCACTCTTTTATTTTCTTTTGAATATGAGATCTAAAATAAATATTACTCTGATATTAATAAAGAAAGATGTAACTAAACTATTGTACAGAGAAAAAAAGTAGTAACCTACCAAGATAAAATCCTTGTGGTCTTTCTAATCTTGTATATGGTAAATAAGAGTATTAATTCAGCTACTAAAAAAACAATAATACCTTGTGGATGATTTGTGCAGCGAGTAAACACTATCAGAAGTGAGATCCAATCCCATCTTGAGGAACTTCATGTCGATTCCCGCGTTGTTCTTAGTGCCAAATGGTGGGTTCATCACAACTGTGTCAAAGTACTTGTCCCACCTGCAACCAATGACGAAATACGCTGCGCTAAGACGACGGGAACTATGTGGCGTATGTTGAAACCAACAATTTCTCAAATATGGCGTCGCGCGTCATACATTTCGGTACCGCTGTTGGTCGCATGTACATTAGCGCAATTTTACAGATTTGACAACTTAAAAATCCGGCTTAAGGGCGGAGCCTGAAAATGTATGCGTGACGTCACTAAGAGCTCAACCTCTATGTTACATCCATGCCTGCAACACATTTCATGTTATTAAGTGATACGGTAAACAGTAAACACAAGCGTGGGCTTTTTTTTGTAGTCAACGCAAGCAAACGAGCGGGCGGGTTACCTGATGGTAAGCGATTACCGCCGCCCAAGGACACTTGCAGCAGCAGAGGAACTGCAAATGCGTTGCCGGCTCCTAAGAAATTTGTTTATCCGCCGCTTGAATAACCTATATAAATTCTCACTATGTTCAGCATCCGATTCCGTAAAACCCATAAGAGCAGATTGAGAGGGGAATACACATTTTATGGTCATGAGTGCCAGAAGAGTTTGTGTTTATTTTTATTTTATTTTTTTACTATGTACTCATACTAAGAACTAAGCAAAATCCTCTGCTCTGCCAACCTGAACAAATTTTAAGCCAGCCCTGACCCAAGAATTATAACCTCCAGACATAGTAAAAGTAAGATTCTATGATGTAGAATGATATATTCAAATTAAACTCACCTGCAAATGTTTGGACTCAAAAAATCACACTGGACAGCATCAATATTATTGACGCCAGTGTCTTCCAGATTTTCTTGCAGCACTTCCAGCGCATTATCGTCCACATCTAGCGCCACGACGGCGCCAGCTCCCAGGAGCGAAGCTCCGAACGACAACATGCCCGTGCCGCAGCCCGCGTCGAGCACTAATTTGTTTTCTATGGCTCCAAATTGGGTCTGGAATTTGTTGAAGCTAGTGAAAATTGTTTCTGTGTATATTGTACATCACATACTACATCTATTTTCTGGAACTACTGAACAGTAGGCCTTGACAACAGTGGATGACATATCACATTACAGATGTCGATAGTTTAATGGCGGTTCCCAATATTCGATCTATCCGTGGTTCGCCTTACTAGAGATAGAAATTTGACATAAGGTCCATAAAAGTTATGTCAAATTTCTATCTCTAGTAAGGCAAACCGTGGATAGATCGAATATTGGGAACCGCCATTAGTCGTTCTTATAGTTTTAAGATGTCATTTGACTATACCTTCCGATCCTAGAACTTCTTCCATTGAATGAAAGCTGTTTCTTCAAAATTCAAAGGATGAAGCAGAAAAAATACAAATAAGAGGGCAAAACTACCCATGTATGTACAATTCCAATAAAGTATGGAATGATTTTTAGTGTCAAATTATTACTTTAACAATTATACTTACTTGTATAGTGTAGAGGGCAACAGCGGCAATGTGCGCTGGTGTTTCATATTGTTCCAACTCAACTCTTGGCTCTGAGAACCCTGACAGAGTCCCCAAATGACCCTCCAAAGTTTTCAACTTGATAATTGCAGACATGTAGGATGAACGATAAAAATTTACATCCACTACTGCTGATAATAATTTTTCTGAAGTATTATTAGTGGTCAATCTCCAAAGTGATCAGCCAATTTGTATGAGATATGCAGGAGATTAGCGTGTATAAGTATAGCTGGACGATAATCACTTATTGTCAAATCTGGGCAACACTGGTAGTATCTGGTTTCCAAACGATGAGTCTTGTGAAACAAAGAAGCCACAAGATGTTGCGTTGGCGTGTTGCAGCGCAGCTCTGTGACTTGTGTTCACTATATTAGCTTCGGGCAGTTGTGGAAATCCCTGTAACATACAATAGTAACATCTGTAGTTGAAATGTACAAAGTAAAATGATTTTGAAGAAATCAGGCTATCCTCTTAACCTGATTTCTTCTGATTTATTATTGTAATAAAACAAATCTGTACCTTTATTTTCTTTTACCCAAAACATTTGGAATCCTGTAAGGACCCAACATTCCAAACATGTGTTTTTGTTTGAGGCAATTGTAAATAAAAAAGTATTGAGTTACCGCAGTGGCTGAAAGTGGTGGTATGGAGCACATGGGCAGCTGGCTGACGGGGCTGGGCTGCGTCAGGGATATGGTGGTGGCGGTGAGCGGCGCCACGGCTCCCTGCTTCAACAGCATCTGCTTCTTCAGCTGTAGTTCCTCTAGTATCTTCCTGTTTGTCAACTCTACAAACAAGTGTTCTTATTTTAAACGATAAGTGTAAAATTTAGACTACAGGTAAAGTACCTAGTTTCAATTTAGTTTAAATTTGACGCCAAAATCAAAGTAGATTATAATATCTAGGGCGTGCACTAACCTCTTTGTGCATTTGGCTGAGGAAACGCCATCTAATACGACCCAATGTTTGGTTCCTAAAATCAGTCATGCAAATCTTATAAAATACTTGGAAATAAATAATAAAATAAAGATTGTTGATCAAGTAAAATAACAAGTTTCAATCGCGAAAAATTCACAGTTCACTGACAAAGAGTATATAATCACCGATCACTATTTATTCTGTTATTCACTACCTACCAAAGAGTATATAATCACTACGTCTACCTACGAGCTCACTCACTACGGTTCACTACGGTTCAGGTCTGTGTCACTCACTATAGTGTTTTATGTCTATGCACCATAGACATAAAACACTATGCACTCACTAATAATAATTAATATAGGTAGGTACCTATACCCTGTTCAAATAGGTAGACTTGAGTTAAAAGGTAAACAAATATGGCGGATCTGATTAAGTCACTTTATTTTGACATAACCCTAGTGATGCGACTATTCCTGAACAATAGCAAGAATGAACTATTGAACGATCATCCTCAATGCAAAGAATAATGAAATTGAATATTAAATAAGGGAAATGGTACAATTTCTAATACTTAGTGACCGTAATCATCGATTCGTTATTGTTTTCCCGCCTATAAAAAATCCCTACAAAATTCCCCATACATTTTCTATAGAAAAAAAATCCGCCATATTGGATTTTTTTTTTCTATTCATCACGTAGACCTTCGAGTCTTGATTAACTCTTGTCAAGAAACCGTTCTTCCATCTTTTATACTTTCCGAGATATCGACGAAATCCGAATGACGGCCATTTTGAATACGCCATTTTGATTTTTTTTAAAATAAATAAAATAAAAAATAAAATCGTTTTTATTCAGCCAAAAATAACTCAAAACAAAAGGTGGGCCATAGACCTCAGGGAACCAAGGAGTAAAATATCAATAATAAATCCCCTTGATTCCCCGAGTTCCGGGAACCCACCACTTAAATCTAATTATTTGGCTGAACAGGGCGCTGCCTCAGCTTGATGCTGCAGCCGGTGTGCTGCAGCGCTGATTTTCAGGCAGAACCCTCCTAGGTGACGTCACGGGCTGATCGGGAGTGCGGTAAACCGTGTAACTTATAGTCAATTAGAGACCGAGACAGAGTGCAAATTTCATCATTGCTGAAAACTATACACATATACATATAGATAAATTAATTTTGAGAACAAAGGGTAAATATGCGACAAAGTCTTATAATTTCTGTTTTTCTAATAAGTACTTTTTTGTTTCACTTTTAAAATAATAAATAGATTTAGATATTCGAGCTGGAGGAGGTAAATCATTCCAAATTCTACAGGCCGCATACTTGAACGCTCCCTTATACGAGGCGGTCCTGTGAGAAGGCCAAGAGATCCGAGGGACAGACCTTGGGCAGTACTTACTGTTCTCACGAGTCCACCTTATCCTTGACTGTAGGTAAGCAGGTTTTCCTGTCGAAATCACTCCGAACAAAAGGGTAGCTAGATGAAGTCTCCGCCGTGCTTCCATATTCAGCATATCGGCGTTGTTTAAATACGGGCTTACGTGGGATCGAGGAGGAATGTGAAAACAGAAGCGGGCGCACGCATTTTGGACTCTCTGAATAAGCTTGACGGACCTACCGAGCAAGCAAGGTCCATATGCAGCGTCCGCATAATTTAATTTTGATAATATCAGGGACTCACATAAACGAATTCTAACATTAACATAAAGGTAAGAGCGCATTTTATATAGAAGTTTCAACCGATAAAAACAACTTTTTACTACCTTCCTAACATGGCTTTCGAAGTGCAGATTTGGCTCGAAAATTACCCCAAGATTTCGTGCCTCAAAAACCCTTTCCACTGTGTCACCCCTTATATTAATAGAAGGATTGAGCAATTCAACTTGACTAATTTTTTGTTTCGTTCCTAATATCATTACCTTAGTTTTCTTGGGATTAAGTGTTAGTGAATTTGTTTCTGACCACTGAGATATTTTATCCAGATCCTGATTAATGTAAGTTACCGCTTCTGCTGCGTCCTGTGGTCGGAATGAATAGTATAGCTGGACATCGTCAGCGTAGCAGTGGTATTTACAGTGCGTAATGCAGTTAAACATATCAGCTGTGTACATCGCGAACAGGATTGGACTCAGGATTGATCCTTGCGGGACTCCCCTTGTAACCGGAAGCGTCGAGGAGACTAGCTGCTTGCCATGACTTTGATTTATTTTGACGCACTGTTTTCGATCACTGATCACTGAAGTAGCTTTTGAACCATTTAATTGTACCGTTACTAAACCCATAGAATGATAACTTTGAAAGAAGGAGTGATGTATCAACGGAATCAAAAGCCCTGGAAAAGTCAAGCAAAACTAAGATAGTAACCAAGCCCTGATCTTGTGCTGTGAGCACGTTATCTATGACGTCTATGATTGCCGTGGTTGTGCTATGACTTTTACGAAAACCCGACTGCAACGTGGGAAGGATACTATTTTCCTCTAGGAATTTAGTCAATTGCTTGCAGACCACTTTTTCTAAGACTTTTGAAAGACAGGGCAGGATACTGATAGGTCTAAGATCTTTAAGGCAAGTAGGATTATCAACTTTTGGGAGCGGTGTAACTATTGCTGTTTTCCAGGAGTCAGGAAAGGTTGAGGACAAAATCGATTTATTTATTATGTTAGTTATGCATTTCAAACTCTGCGGGAGAGTGAGCTGCAACATATCCAATGATATATGATCAGATCCAATCGCCTTTGAGCTTAGTTCTTTAATTATCTTAATGATTTCATCCTCGCAAGTTGTGTTTAGGGCGAAAGTATTTGGTCCGAACCTGTGGAACCCATAATATGTGTAGGTAGACATTGTAGCGGTGCTGGAGCCCGGTATATCAAGAAAATGCTGATTTATTTGCTCTGGATTACACCGAGCAGGGGTTATATCTTGGTTATTTTTCGGATTACTAACTAAAAACTTTTTAAAATTCTTCCACATTAAGTTGGGAGTTTTTAGACACCTATTAATGTAGAATTTATAGAAGGCACATTTTTCAGCCTCTAAAGCTTCGCGGACCAACTTTTTAAAATCTTTATAATATATTTTATGTGACTCCTTCTGTGTTGACTTATACCGTTTATGACTTTCATCTCTTAGCTTCATCATAGATTTTACAGTATAAGTTATCCAAGGACAGTGTTCATCTTTTATTAGTACTTTTTTGGAGGGGGCATAAAGGTCAAATATGTTTAATATTGTGGTGTTAAGAGCAGTAACCATGTTATCCACATCATTCAACTCATTTATAAGTGACCAACGAATGTTTTCAAGGTCTTGATCGAAGTTTTGAACGCTTATATCCTTTAAAGGTCTGGTCACTATCCAACGAGGAGGTACTTTTTCCTTTTTTAAGTTTAGTGTTACAGTAACTACAGCATGATTTCCCAAATCCTGAAAGTGATTTACCGTCGTCTCACGTACTTTAGCATCCGTACATATAAGATCGATAAGCGTCTCACTATGATCGGTGAAGTGAGTTGGCTCGGCCACGTACTGATTAAGGTTTACGCTATAAATGAAGTCATTTAATAGTCTACATTTATTATCTATACGATTCTTGACATTGATGTTAAAGTCACCCAGCAGTACGATATGGTCATAGCCTGAGAAGCAGGTGATAGACTGGGTGAGTGCATCAAAAAACAGATTCACATCTTGCCAAAGGGGCCTGTATGCCGTGCCAATAATAAAACGCTTTGCATGCACTCGTGTTTCAAGCCACATTTGTTCTACAGAATGAAGATTCGGATGATCAATTATTTTAACTCTGAGACCTTTTCTCACATAAAACCCCACCCCACCTCCTCTGCCGCCGCGCACAGCGTATTTTCAGCTCACTGCCAATCGCATGACGTTTCAAATGACATTTGGTTGAGCACCCCCCACCTATCTTCAATACTTTCGCTGTGCTCTTTACCCGTCTTCGAAATCCTCAATCATCAGCTTTTTCCATATTTTTCCTCCGAATGAATTTTTCTCTTCTATACGAAATAGTAATTGAAAAAAAATTTTTTCATACAAAATTGTTCAGGAGAGGTGATCAATCAGTCAGTGAATCAGCACAAGCAGCTATATATATATTAAAAAAGGTATAACTGACGTTTAATAACTGTACTACTTTATTTCCCCTATTATATCGTATAATCTCGATACTGACCAAATATTAAGTTAACCAAAACGCCAAATCTTTAAAAAACGCCCCTGTAAAAAGTTTATAGCAATATTGTTGTTATTTATTACGTCAGAATTTACGACCCAATAGCATAATTTTTAAATATACGTGAACAAGATAAAATTAAATAACGATTGTGATTTCGATTCTGAATGAATTAATCGATGTTACTTCGGTCACTGACTAAGTATGAATCGTTAGTTTTTTGTCTGTGGTTGCAATTGCCTCTGCGCAACACTAATGTCAATGATAAAAGTCCGCTGTCACAACTAAAATTTTAGTTTGATCTGTCATACGTAATTTGTGTCTTGATTCAGTTTTTCATAAAAATATTGCTAAAATAGTGGATAAAATAGTGGAAATGTTATACGTAAGGTAACTTCAGATGTTGTTTGTGGACGGCAAGCAGTTTGTGAGACTTATTAATTACTTTAACATCGTGAAAAATGGTTGAGAAGTGAAGTGTACGCCAAAAGGTTAGTTTGTTTACCTTTTAACGCAATTCAAAACAAATGGACTTTAGGTAATTCCATTGATTTAATATACAAAGACCTAATCAAAGGGTAATTCAATAAAATTCAATATACTCTATGGCATTTTCTGGTCTGTGCTCTATTGGCTCACCACAGACTAATGTCATGTCACCAAATAATGTTCTGTGAATGTCACTCACAGAACCACGGGCGCAGAACACTTGACTCCTCACTTTTTCACTAAAGCAGTGTATACATCATGTATACAATGTACTCTGTGATGAATACATACTCTGAGGTTTGTCACTATCCATAGCCAACTAGAAAAGACTGCCCGCCAGGCGCCAAAATCGAAAATTATCAAAAGCTAAGTTGTAATGATTGTAATGAAATATGTGTAGAATGTGCGAAAAATGAAAATCCATTTTACGAAATTGAGATTGACTCACGATTCTCGTGCCATACTGTGGCAAAACATGATTGGAAACTAATAATAACATCTGTTGTCTTTAACTGTTACCATGTTTTATGCAAATAAATGATTGATTGATTGATGCCAAAGCTTTACTTTAGAAAACAAAAGTAGGCAGTAAAATTGTGTAAAGGCGGTAAAGTAATGAACCTTTACGTTTTATGGTCGGACTGGACATGGATTCTCAGACAATATTAATTCTCCTAATGAATATGCACATTGTATATAAGTATTTACGACTCCTCAAGGCTCAAACTACAATAAAAAAAACGAAAAAGTTTTGTTACTTCTGATATTCTAGTATGTTCTAGTTGACGCAATTAACTCATAAATACAATATACAGAAAAACACCCAGACACTGGAAAACATTCATGCTTATCAAACAAACATTTTCCAGTAGGTAGTGGGAATTGAACCCACGACCTCCGACGCAATACCACTACCGCTGCGCCATTCAGTCGCCAGGAAGGAGGAAAAGTAGGAATAAAAATAAAATGCTCCAGTTTTATATAAAAGCATTTATTTTAAAACAATGTAGGTAATATACTTTCTGATTCTTGGCAAAACAGTCTCACAGAAGCAAGTCAACATTTGGCCTCTATTAAGAATAAACATAAGACTATAACATGCGCTGCCACAACTCACAAATGAATTAAACTGAAATATCAAATAAATAACGATTTAAAAAAGGACAATACAAAAATTATTTCTGTCTATAATTGAAATTAATTTCGCAATTCGATTGAGCAATTGAAATGGTTTACTGATGTAAATCATTCTAAATTAAGGAGAATTATCGTCATCAGTATTACAGGCTTGACTCATAATATCGGCGATAAAACAAACCTACTGTATCTTAAGGATAAGTTTCACAAATGCAGACATTACCATCCACAATGGGTCCGTGGCGATGTAATTTGATAAAATTTGAGAATAAATGCACAACAAAAATATAATTCAAGTTGCCTATGTCTTTTATAATTACAAAAATATTTATATAACAATTTAGAAATTATCATAACAGTTTCCCCTATAAACAATTTGGAATAATATTGCACGAGCTCAAAGCTAAATCATCGTGTGCATATCATCAATATAAATACTATAAATATAGCAACAAATCAACACAACTCATCATATGTATTATATTACATTTATGACTCGAATCACATGTTCACTATAGGACGACAACCGACTATACATTATGGACCACAGTTAATAGAATTAGAACCCAAGTACTACACCAATCACCTCACAAGTTCTAACATATATTATTATTATATAATTCATTATTATCAATAGCTTTACATAATATATGACAAACCCTGTGATGTTGTCGACCTATAAACCCCTCCATCAGACAATATAGCTGCTTTCCAACTCTAGTGTAAACTGTAAATAATAAATAATAGTCCAAAACAATAAATGTTTATATAATTTATGTGATCAATGATTGATTAATTAATCATTTACACGTATAATTAATAACTACACGTAGAAACTTACGTAATGATGACTTCTTTCGTAATCAAATTAAAGTCTATTCGCTTAGAATTTGTCGTTACGATCAGCGTCGTTTGGTGTCCTTTAAAAATACCGACGCGACGCCGCAACAGACCGCGCGACAAAATGATAGCGAACAAATTATTAAAGGAAAAACGACTGAACTCAAGCAGCGTTATGCCAGGTCCGCCCTACATGTTTCGGAACCGTCCATAATCGTGCGAACGCCCACATATTAATTACAGTGTGATACGGACGGGTTCGAAACTGGTCAGGCGGACTTAGCAAAACGTTGCGTGAGTTTTGCCGTTTTTCCTCGAATACTGTGTTCCACTCACGACAGTCTTACTTCTGAAATAGCGAACAAACTATAAACAAAAACATCGTTAAACAAATTAAACAAAAACAACTATATTATCCAACCATCAGCATCAATCACATACGAGTGTTGATTTGTCTGAAAATTTTATTTCACAGCACAGGAACAAACACATTCTGGACTAAATAAAAATCTGAAAAATGATAACAACATTTTCTTTAAAGACTAGCACTTAATTTTGGCACAACACTGTGCCCCCGCGGCACAGTGGCATCGATGTTGTTCTTCTTAATATACAGTTTTATACATAGGTGTATTGCTCAGTGAAAATATACCTAATAAAAATATAGATTTTATCAAAGATTTAAATCTCTCGATGAGCCCTAAGCCTACATTGCGCACATCGAAAATGTCCACAAACATGCTGAGTGATCTCAGCATACTGTAGTTGCACTTGTGACAGACAGACTGACGGACGTTGTCTACAAATTATTTGCTAGTTTTTTCACCGTAAACTTACATCAAAATGCCTTTGTGCAATTAGAAAGTGTAGTAACAATACAAAAAGTATAAGCTGTTGCATTTCATTCGTAAGTACATAATATATGAAATTAATTTGATACATATATTTGATTTTGATTCTTGACAAAATTATTTTTTAAAATGACGATTCTATGACATATTGTCGCACGAGGATTTTTTCGGAGGCTTAGGGCTCATCTACGATTTAAATCTTCGGATTTTATAACAAGGGCTCCACGCGAATACCGATAAACCCGGAACGATCACATTCTAAATATTACGTATTGCAAGCGAAGTAAGCCATAGATTTCCTCTCTAATATTTGTGCCCAATGTGTCATGTTCGATGTTTCGTTTCTAATTAATTTACATGAAACCCTAATACCAGTGAGTGATTTCATCATTCACCTCCAAACATGGACAGCTGCCATTTACAATCATAAAATGCAAAATAATGTATATTTTTAGTATAAAAAAACCATATCATAAATAATTATTAATAAAAAAAGACTTATTGGAGTAAATAAATTCTCTGTTCCATTGCTCATTCAGTGCTTTTAAAACAGAGTGTAAAAATAACAAAGTCGAAGCAGAAAGAGGACACTAACATAATTAAAACTACCCTGTAGTGAGGTGTTTGGCATTGTGATTCGCGCGCGATGTCTCCGAGGATCGTTAATTTTACACCCTGCCCCAATGAGTATTATACCGCAACAACATCCTTACATCCGAACCGTACATCCCTAACTCTTTCCCTGTATAAATATATTATCATAGTCTTGTAAAAGAAACCTTTTAACCTCATGGGTCATTAACACTACGCGAGAAATTACAAGAGCATTAGGATACGACATACTGCTACGAGTTAACTTATCATTTGGCACTAAATTAACATATTGCATCTCGAGCATTCGTCACAAGTATCTATACTTAACAATTCACGATAGAATTCATTTTCATTCTCTAGAATTACAATTAAATTTTTATTAAAAAATTCTCTAACGATATAATAATATATAAATTTGATCGGGCCGATCCCTCAACCTCTACGCGAACGCACGAACAGAATCCGAAGGAAAAAAAACGCTTTTCATTGAGCAAATCTGTCGAGCCATCACCTGCCCCTGAGATCCGAGGAGAATGGGGCGGAATGGCGTCACGATAGACTACACGGCATCACACGAAACCATACGAGATAGACAAGACTTTCGGCAAGTAAAATTTGGCAAAAATTGAGCATTAAAGACATCTGGTTGGCATCGTGAGACGAAAATTACAAGTCGCGGGAACGCCCGCTGTGGTAACTGCAACTTTTACAATACACGCCCTTCGAACGGGAACCAAGCAGATATCAAGAGTCTATGATCTGTCGCAATGCGTTCGAGACTAAAGAGTTCAGCTTTCCTACTAAACGATTTGATTTGAATGATTCACACCGTTCTCCTCAAGTATAAGCGAGTATTATCAAAAAACAAAGGTCGTAGGGTTTGGCTGATAAGTGTTAACGCTAGCGGTCAATATCTGCTCGTCCCTATAATAAGATAAACACTAAAATAGTACAAACTTTCGTAAAATAACATTGATATGAAGTTTCATATGTGACGAGTAATTATTATGAGGATTAGATCATCGTTCAAAAGAACAGTATAAATGATCATGGACTTTAGAGAATTCAGTTATTTACTAACTACATACTTTTTATAACAACACGGTTAAAATAGTATTTAAAAATTAAAAAATTCTTTATTACTTTTTTTAATATCAAATAATAGTTATTGCTTAGATGATATGATTAATACATCCCTGTGCAGATGTGCAGTAGACCGTCCTCACAATTGACAAGTTCTCTCCGTACAGACTCGAGCTCTGTACGCACGCTACGATAACTATAACTCTTAAAAATATTTAAAAATATGACTCCTTTATAACCGTCACGATCACAGCTCTCCGAAGACTTTTCATTATACCGACTCGACGCACTCCAAAATAAATTCTCTTTTTACATTATTTATATCTATAAAACGAAATGACTATATAATATCTCTACGTTAGCTCTAAAATTATGCCATTTTGATATATTCACTTGCGATTGCAACGGTCCCTCGAACAGCACTTAAATGCCTCATATACAAACCTTTAAACGTAACCAAGGGAAATGACTGTTATCGTAAAACGAAGGAAGCGATTTCACTAATATAGAAGAAAAAGGGTTTAGAAGTAAAGCGGCAGTGTTTCGCGAAAATTCGTGCAAATAGAACCTAACTACAAAACATGTCTTAGGAACCTGATAAATTATTGCTAGAGCTTCGAGCGCGTTCCGGCTCGCGACGGAACACTGCCGTCGCAGCCAATAGAAAAATATCACCTAAATAAATACGGATCTGTCGGCCCGCGGGCCCGCCGCCCCTAAATAAATCTCTGTGTCGGCGCGTGGTACTTTCTTTTTGGTAAAAACAAGATCGCGGAAGTGACGTGCGGCTCGCGGCTCGCATCAGTGCGGCGCCTCGCCGTCCGAGCCGCCGCCCTCGCCGCCGCCCTTGGACGCCTCGCTGGAAACACACCACCACAATGTTACTGTTTGGTTTCACACCTTTATTTGTCTCAATCCTATTTAATTGGGCACGGGTCTACTCTCAAAATAAGAGGGATTTGACCATAGCCAATCATGCTGGCTGGCTGGAGAAAATTGTGATGAACTCTCAGGCGTACTGGGTTCTCAACTAATGTTTTCAACAAACGCATATAACCTCGACAGTTAAAAGTGTCTATGATTCGAACCCGTAACGAGAGGGGAAACTGCTTATTTTAATTATTCCTTGTATTAAATACTACAGTTCAATTCCTTGTTCAACAAGGTACGGTAAATTAATGAACTAGCAAAAAGGCAAATTCTCTACATTCGCCGTTAGGTGTTTAAGTTGTATAATAGTGTCACGTCGTGTCGTGTCGTTCCGAGAACACAATAGTAACAAGCAAGTCATTGGAGAGCCACATCTATGTAAAAACGTTTGAAAAGTGGACAATAAAGACTTCCATTACTGTAGCTGTAATTTTTTCAATAACTTGCTTGACAAAGCTCTGTCTACAATTATCGTGAAAATAAACTTTAAAAATCGAAATTAATAATAACATCCGAGAGCAAATTTTAATTTCCAACATGAACATAATACTTAAGTTTTCATTTAAATAAAATTTGTAGAAAATATAAAAGAAATACAAAATAGATTCTATGAGGATTGGGGATAAATAGAAAGTTCGAGGCAGCAATATCAATAGTGATTAAAAAGACAATGGATGGAAAAGGCTCTGCCATTTTTTGGGTTTCGTTCCTCAAAAGAAAACAGAACCCTTATAAAATCGCATTGTTGTCTAGGTCTGTCTGTCACGACCCTTTATTTCAGTTACTTTTAAAGATATCGACATAAAATTTGGAATAGCTGTAGATAATGATGGCCCGCAGTCATTGCAATCTTAGAAAATTGAAAATCGTTTTTTTTTTAAATTTAAAAAGTGGGGAAAACTGGAACGTCCAAATTTCTAAATGAGATAACAATATTGAGTGGGATATCATATAAAAGGGTTTTACTTGTGTATTCTATAACCAATTTTTATTTATTTTTATGCCCGCTAGTTTTAGATTTATTGACCAAACGTGACCAAAATCCAAACGATCGCGGTCCATAAACGATACTGCGGTCGGTTTACTACTGACGCAGTTAGTGTCAAAATAAATTTTCAAAAATTCAAAAATCAAAATATCTTTATTTCACATAGGCCTAATATACAGGCTCTTGTAATAGGTCAATATGATATTTGTCACATTTGTATGGCGATAACTCCAAGTCGACTTAAAACTAAGTTTACGAGGGTTCCAACGCGCCGTGCACTGAGAAGAAGCCGGGTTTTGTTTTCTGTTATCACCACTTCACAGAGGCTCTTAAAACTAATTGAGCTAGTATAATTACAGCAGTTCATTCATCCCCAAGGATTTGATTCATGTAAGTAATCCTTAATACCATGTACTCAGTATGTACACTTACTAATGCGAGTACGGGGAGCGCGTGGCGGGCGGCGCGTGCGCGGCGGGCGCGGCGGGCGGCGCGGCGTGCGCGCGCGGCGGCAGCGGGTGCGGCGCGTCGTCGGCGGGCCGCGCCGCCGCGCTCAGCAGGTAGTTGCTGGACTCGCTGAAACAGTTGGAGAGCCTGCTTCAAATTGTATTACTGCCTCCAGTGCGCCGGTGCGAGGCGCTTGTACTACAACCCTACATTTAGTTTCATCAACTAACATCAACATTAAACAGAAAAGAACATCAAAACGTTTATCAGTCATTATAATAAGAACTATGGAAACAGAATTGATAAAAATAGTCAAGATAGGCCCATCCGAAAATTTCACGTAAACCTTCTTCATACAAGAAAATGTAGAGCCATCTGTCGAAACTCCTGCGAAACACTGTGTAGGCTTGTAAGCCTGCACAGCTGTAGCTTGCTACTGACGGTGGAGGGGGTCACAATAGACGTTTTTGCTCCCATACTCTGGCGACATTTTATCTCGCGATCCGCCCTGTCTAGAGTATTCGTCAATGGGAACCAGCTACCATCAACAGTGTTCCCTCGAATCCATAAACGATAAACAAATTTCTTAAGAGCCGGTAACGCATTTGCAGTTCGTCTGGTGATCGCTTACCATCAGGTGACCCGCCCGCTCGTTTGCTCGCGTTGACTATAAAAATTGATCAAGTGCGAGTCGGGCTCGCGCACTGAGGGTTCCATACTATCAAGCTCCACTCTCAAATTAGTATTATAGTAAACTAAACACCCCTGGCTACCAAATTCAAAGTTTGTTGTATGGGAGCCCCCTTAAATATTTACAACTAAACTAGTTTAAACTAGTTTTTAGTATTTGTTGTTAAAGCGGCAACAGAAATACATAATTTGTAAAATTTCAAGTCTGTAGCTATCACGGTTCAAGAGATACAGCATGGTGACAGACGGACGGACGGACAGCGAAGTCTCGCTAATAGGGTTCCTTTTTTACCCTTTGGGTACGGAACCCTAAAAAAGAAGGCTTACTGTGACAATGTTGCCAGTTTTTAATGCCGAGATACTCGTATCTTTAATAGTTACTGAAATGAAGGGTCGTGACAGACAGACAGACGGACAACAAAGTGATCTTATAAGGGTTTTTTCCTTTTGAGGTACGAAACCATAATGATTATAATAATTAACTGGCCCTCGGGTGATCTCGTGGAAATTTCGAATAATGATTTGTCCTCATACCTACTCTAAATTATAAAGGAAAGTTCTGTGAAAGATTCAATTTCCCAGGTTAATGTTTAAGCTGGGCTAAACTAGTTACTTAAACAATTTAAATAGAGATCCATGTAAAAAAGTAGTAGAATAACTAGCAAAGTACAGTTTTTACTCCATCAATTATTTAAAGAACTAAATAAAAATAATATTACAATAGTTGCCAATTCATCTAAAAAGTTGCCAATTATATCGATGTTTAACTTTCAATTAGAAAAGTAATCAGTAGCTATGCGCCGTACAATGCGTGCAGTTATGTGGTAACAATAAATACCACAATAAACTGACGTAGTCGTATAGAAAATGAACGACATACATTACTAAGTTGAATACATTTAACTGGAAATGTGTTGCAATCTAAATGTGTTTCAACTCTTATAACGATTCTATTAGCTTCGATTTATGATTATTTATTATTATAATTTTTAGAACTTACAAGAAATTTCAATACATAGTTATTCGTGTTTTAGGATGTAATACGTAGCTTTTGCGCGAAACTCTTTTCGCATGTATTTCGGTTTTTCACAAATCCGGTGGAAACTATAACGATAAATCAGGATATTATATCATAATAATCTAACCCCATTTAACATGCTAGCCAAATCAGTTTAGTAATTTTGGCGTGAAGGAATAACATACATATACGCACACTTAAGTATAGACCTTACTTTTACACTTCTTTTCTTACTTACACCTTTATAATATTTCAAAGACAGATAATCACGACATAATTTACCATTATTTGTCGATTTTATAATGTCGATATTTCAACATAGCTAAATGGGTCGCGATGACAACGCAACGAAACCCACGAATATTTATCATGATTCGTGCGGTACATTATGAAGGAATGGGAACAACCTTTCATGTCCATTTTCCATAATATTCTAGTCCAAGCAATTAAGGTTATGAGGGCTGGAATGACAGGTGCCCAGTTTGGTAACTGGTCTTGTTTAAGAGGGCCTTCAGGTCTTCTGAATTTGATTATATTGGACGGATTATATAGGGGTGTTTTTAAACCCAATGACTTGGAGTAAACGCCGCATATTCAATGGTATTGTTTGAATAGTTTTACAACTGATAAATTAAGCATTTCTGTTGCGATTGCACAATGTGTAAACTAAAGGAGGGTGGGGTGCGCGGCGATGTTACCTGGCGGTGCGCATGCGCAGCGCGGCGCAGTTCTCCTTGCACTTGTAGGCGAGCACCTGCTTGATGCGGCTGACCTCCACGTCGGGGAAGTGGCGGCTCACGTAGGAGATGAGCGCGTGCACGCGGCGCCGGTCCAGCGGCGGCTTGGTGGGGCGCGACTCCTGCCCCGCGCGCGACCAGCGCTGCCCCGTCACCGAGCACGTGGCCAGCTCCATGGGCGAGAACAGCGCCGCCGCCAGCCCGCGCGTCACCTTGCGGTAGTCGCCCCACTTCACGCCGCGCAGCAGCTCCTCGCGGATCTCCACGCCCTCGCCCAGCTTTATCTGCGACCACAACGCGCATCTTACACTGTCGAACCTCTTCGCGCCATCATCTACAATCTAGATGCCTCTTTTATACGTCCCACTACTGCCCCTAGGTAGTCTAAGAAAAACGTATTCATCGTTACTAATTCTGCCCGCTGATTGGGTTCCTGATTTCCGTTAGCCAATCGGGGGGAGAATTCGTTAGCGATTACGATAACGATGAATACATTTTTCTTACACAATCAGACCCCTGGACACAGATCTCTCAGAATGAGAGGGGGTTTGTCTTAGCCCACCACGTGCGGGTTGCCAAGACATTCCTCACGATATTACACGCCATAACTTTCAGGGCAAACAGAGGAGGCTACTTGCAAAAGTACAGCATCGCAAGTGCTGTGTCCTACAATTGCTACTTCGAATCAAGATGGCGAACGATCCAAGTTGGCGGATAATCCGTATTTCTTCTACATATTGTCATCATTTTATCTAATGACTCGGATAACCATTTCATAAATACAGGTACTCACGAGTCTAGGAGCCGGCACGCCTCGCTCGTTCTCGCGTTTGAGCACGAAGGGCAGAGCGCGGCGGTGCTGCTCCAACCACACCGCGTCCGGCACGGGCCGACTCCGCCGCGTGTCCCAGCGCCCGCCGCCTGCTGACAACATCCACCATGCGATCAATCCAATGCTTAAAGCTGCTCAAAACAACTTCATGCCTACAAGTTATTGTAGAGTGCATCTCATGAAAGAAGTTACGAAAATAGGTATTGATTTTGCCACGATTTGCACGATCATTATCCTGCTTCGTTCGTAAAATGGATTATAGCATTTATAGCTGCTCGTATACTTATGTTCCATGCATATTATCAATTCTCAAGGTTGACCCAACTCACAATGGCGGACGAAAAGTTGTATTAATTGTAAATGGTAATATTGCGTTTAAACAAGTATGTAAAGGGCTTATAAGTTCACCGCAGTTAGTACGCGTAGCGGACGAAATTGAGTTTCGGAGTTGACTCGCATATAACAACTCAATAGTTGCATATGAGTAGATAGTACACCTTTGTCACCCGCCTTCGTGAAATAGATCTTCCTTATAAAAATTGTTATAAGGTTAATCCAATGTTCTATATCAAACGCAAAATGCAAGTTTTCCCTTGTCTATAGACAAAAAAAAACAGAATACTTACATGAAAGCCCAGTGTAAGTCTGAAGGTATTAATAACAAAAGTGGAACTAAAAATCGTAATATTGTATTCGGAATACTTTATTTTTTTGTATTTAGTAAAAAAATTACGTTAATAAATAATTGTATGTACATACATAAATGTTTATTTTTCAATTAATAATTAATATACTGCACAAAGCGATTGCACAGAAGAACATGATTATATATTTGTTGATTTTATCTACAATATTGCATGGACCATATTCATTGGTAAGTGAAATAACAAGAATTGCATTTAGCAATTAAATTGACTAAATTATTGCGACAGTATTTATTTAAAGTTATTGACTATTGAAATCAATTTTTACACAAATGTGGAGTGGACACATGGCACGGATATATATTATACAATCATAGATCAACAGCTATACTATTAATTATTATCATTGTGTTTAATTGTTTTGTTTTTGGAGAAACAGAGCATTAATTTATTTATTTATACTATTGCTCATTTTATATAGTTCTAACATACTATCTTGAACACTTGCCATGTCTTTTTTGTACAGTGTGAGTCTTCTTAGTGTAAACAACTACATATTGTCTACATACAATATTAAAAAGGGGTGAAACTAGACCCGTTTATAAAATCAATTAAATACTAAATTATCTGAGCTTGTAGTTCTTATAATTTTATTTAAACTTTCCAAACGAAAGAAAAAAAGATATTTTGCAATGTCTGTACGCTTCTTGAGAAATTAAAAAACAAAAAAAAAATGATATCTAAAAAATTCTATATTTAAAAAATGTTGTGGCTATGTCGTGGACTGTGTGTTTACTCGTACTCTAAGTGGATGCACCTCCCCCCCGATGGATTCCAATCTTGTCGCGATGGGGGGGCTCAGTAGCCGTGGTTGGGCCCCACGGTGAAGCCAAAAGGAATCCAGGAGGGGACGCTCGGAGTGGGCCTGGAGATGGGCCCGCTCTGGATGCGTCCAAGAGGGGTGCGGGGGACAGAGTTTTCTGTCTCCTGCAGCCAGGAGGGGTCGCGGGAGGAGAGGCGTGTCGGTGTGTCGTTGCCGCTCGCCCTATCTCCCGCGACCAAACGGTGGCGCACCGTTAGATGCGTCGGCGGCGGGGCCGCAGGGGAAGAGGAGTGTCGGTGTGTCGTTGCCGTTCTCCCTGTCCTCTGCGGCCGTTTTGTGGTTTGCGGCGGAGCCAAAGATCAGATCCGCCGCGGGGTATGGGAGGTCGATGCCTGCGAAGTGCAGGAGCAAGCTTCGCAGGTATCGGCTTACATGTGCCCACGGCCCCTGGGTGGCGGTCCCGGGGGGGTCCGTCGCCTTACGGAAGGGCGCCGAGGAGGTAAGGCCCGCTTAGGTGTTTCTGGCGGGCCTTGCTGTTGGAGGGGAGCTCCTTGCTCCACCTCGTGGAGGGGCCGCGCAAGCGGCCGGGCACCGGCGGGTTCGCGGAGGTTTGCGCAAGCGTTCCCGTGTTCCCGTCATACGGTGCGAGGAGGAAACACCGTGGGGTTTAGCCGGTAAGAGTCCGGCATAACCCAGCCGCTCCCCCGGGCGACTGGGTATCCATGAGGATTCCCCACGATAAAAAAAAAAAAAAAAGTGGATGCACCTACTCGTAGATGGTCGAATTATTCCTTTTTTAACTGTGTTTTTTAATCAAGTGGTGAAATTGAATTTTGGATTGAATTGAATTTTTTACCTATAGGTAGAACTAAATACGTAGTTGCGTAAGTGAACACCATGATTTTGTCATTGAAGCTTAAAAAGCGTGTTGACGTGAAAAAAGTCACTACTTTTAAAGGAGAGACACTCGAAGCGACTCACGTACCGATAACAAAAAACTTACAAATAAAAAAAGGCGTGTGGCACTCGGAGACTGCCGCGGTAAAGCTATTGCATACCTACAATTTAAAGTTATGTATTTTTAGTTTTGCCATCAATCGAAAAGTAGAACTTATGGTACTAGGCTACCATGAAAGCAGAGAGCGCAACTCCACAAACTTTTTACTTTTTAGTTTGCCATCTATCCAAAAATAGCAGAACTTTTTAACGTGATATTTCAAAAAGTCATTAAAAAGTTCTGCTATATTTCGATAGATGGCTCATGGCAAACTAAAAAGTAAAAAGTTTGTGGAGTTGCGCTCTCTGCTTTCATGGTAGCCTAGTACCAAAAGCTCTCGGAGTGCCAGGTTATTTTCGTTACGGAATTTCTGGATTCGGTCTGCACCATCAAAGCCCGCGATAGAAGCTATGCAATAGCTTAAAAAATATGTATAATGATTTATATTTCTTATTTTCCCTTCGATAAATTTGGACCTAGTTTTACCCAATTTCGTATTATGAGCATTGTGCACTTTACGGAGATTCACACTGTATAACTTTGTGGTATTATTAACGTGAACGATGGGACAATGTAATTTACATTAACACGGTTCAGTCAATAATGCAATCACTGGCTTAGTTTAGTGAATACTCGTTTACTCAACGTAATCATATTTGATATGCGCAAAACCTACCGTAAATTAATGGCACTAAAGATTATAAAAAGAATAAAAGCTGCAATCTAAAAAAAAAATATTATTTCAGGGCTCTGCCTCATGATGAAAATTTCCTTAATCTTTACCGACTAATAAGCTTGGTTTTAAATATTTAAGTTGAGCCATAAGTTGGTCACAAGGCAGAGCTTTTTATGTACACTTTTTTTAATCCGTTATCGATTTTAGAAACCGATTTTGTGTGAATATTTTATCATTTACCATACATGTTTCAATACTATTCATATTCAATTTGTTATGTTATAATATTAATATTGTTTTCGCCGTACAGATAAATTTCTAAAATAACCTTCCTCATAATTTAGATCAAGAAAGAGATGAGATTCATTTTTTTTATTTTTCCTAAATATTATACTGAATTCGAAAGATTATAGAAAAACTGCAGCACCTTAACTTAGTGATGGATTTAATTAAAATTTTGAAGTGCTTTTTCGAAAATACATGTCTAAATGTTGATTACATGGGCTTATTTTTTTAATTACAAATTTTTTATAAATTTTAACCACCTGCAATACTTATTACTTTATAATTAATTAAATGCAGATAAAAGATTTAGAGATCAAGAGAATAATAATATTAAATTAATGGCATGAGATCTTACTTTATTCAGAGACCTTTCAGTTATGACGTTTTTAAGATGATAAATTAATATTTTAATTCACAACCCTTATCATACGCTCCCCTTCTTAACTCTCTTTCTAAATGCAGAAAAATTTTAATGACTAGACGCGTTTTAATGGCAATCTTTAAAAAAAATACATTTAAAATATAAATCAGTCGAAAATCAAATTAATAGACAGTACAAAAAACGTTGACAAATTAGAATTAAAGGAAAATACATCTTATCTACTAGGTTCGCCTTTCAGTTTGTCGATACTGTGATCTCGGCCTTGAACCGCGAGAGCCAAGGCGAGGCTTCCATTAAATTATAACACAGCGTTAACAACTATTATCATTTCATATATGGATACGAAAATCTGAAGATATCAAATATTAACCATAAACATGTGACGTTTTGTACAAACTGCTGACCGGGAGCCGTCCGATCACTCAACAATATAACATCTGTGTAAAGATAAAACTATTGTGTATAAAAATATCATCACTATTGTTATTGTTGTATTCGACACAAAAAACGGACGCGTTCGGCCGGTTCCAGCGCGGGTGCAGTACAAAATATTACGCTCTATTATGAAAATATTCATTATCGCTATGGGGCGCTGGAACGGACCGAGCGCTGCGGGTAACGTGTATAATGTATCATGTATATGTAACCTGTAAATAACCTATGATAAATCAGCACCGGTCGCAACTAATGCTTTAACAACAATCAGTCTATTGTCAGAAAGGAAGGTACCTACTAAAGCGTTCCCTTCGACGAGAGCCCATCTACAGGGGCTTCCTTTGTACATATACAAACCCGATCACAGTTAACGGCATTGAAGCTGTAAACAATCGTCAATGCGGTCTCGTCGAAGCGACTCGTTCTGGCACTCGGTATATATTGAAAGGCACGCAATAAGCGGAGAGGTGTGACGTGATAGGCCCCCGGCGACACTCCGATCACAGACTAGAAATATCTACTGACAGTCTTCTTTACTACGTTAAGCCACGTATCGTGATGTTACCCAACTAAGATTACAATGATACTCCAAAGGCCGGCCCGCTTCCTCGACCCAGGTTGACCCAAACGGTTTGAATTATCCGTTCCGAGCTCGCCGCTTCTCGCCCGCACATATAACCACGACCCCGACAACTTGTCATAATCAAAGTATGAACATGCAGTGTACGTTCATCATGTTCGAATCAACTGTGGCGTCGGGTCGGTTGCGGTGTGTGCGAGAGCGGTGGAGCGCGGAGCGGCGGAGCGCGGAGCGGCGGAGCGCGCGCGTCGCTAGTGGTGCGCGGGCCGCAGCGCGGGCAGCGGCGGCGGGTGCGGCTCCGGCTTGACGCGCGGGACGTGCGGCGCGTGCGTCGCGTGCGCGCGCTGCGCGGGCAGCGGCGGGTGCTGCGCGAGCGTGTGCCGGCGCAGGTACAGCGGCGTCTTGAAGCAGCGGCCGCACGTGGCGCACACCACGGGCTGCGCCTCGTGGATGAGCCGCACGTGCTGGCGCAGGTTGGACGCGTTGGAGTAGCGGCGGCCGCACTGCGCGCACCGCACGCCCGCTGCGCCCGCGCCGCCCAGCGCGCCCGCGCCCGCGCCCGCTGCCAACAACACCACGTTCGCACTGCGCCCGCTCCCGCCCCGCCCGCCACTGCCGCGCCTACCCACTGCCGCCCGCTCGACTGTGCGACTGACTGACTCAAGTTACCACGTCTCCGCATATTTCCCAAAAGATGCACAACTGATTAAGGAAGCACTTTGATATCTGATTTCGAAAATTACATTTTGTAATGGTAACCATATTTTAATTCTTAGATAAGTTCCAGTCTAAACGTCAGCTTTGCAACGACTACCAAGGGACCAACGACATAATTGTAAAATTGAGGTCAAGGGGCTAATTATAATAAAAACTTTATCATAATGTAAGTTAGCGACTTGTTTTGCGACTACATGGAGGTTTCAATTTGTAGAACTTTGAAGTCGCAAGTACCTATGTGAAAGGGATCGTCGTAAGGCGGCAGGACGGGCGCAGCGCCGCGAGCAGTGGCGGGCGGGAGGCGGCGAAGGAGCGCGTCGGCCCGACACCCGCGCGCCTAGCACCTGACTCCACAAAAGACCGCGCGCGCTCTCTTCGTATATAATATCTTTATCTAGCCACGGTGTCGGAGTGAACGAGCAGAGGTCGCCGGGGGCGCGGCTGTCCGACTGACGTGTGCGTGTGAAGGAGTGACGACGACAAGTAAGGGACATAGTTACCTTCCGCGTTCTCGTCGCGCAGCTCCGCGTTCATCCCGCCCATGAGATCGATACTACCTGCGGAGCAAACCAATATTGAGCCGGTACCTTTCTTGGGCTGGTTGCCAGCGAAAGACAATCATTATTATCTTAAGTGATAAATGATTTCATAAACAGTGAAACTGATGGATGCTATGATAAGTTATATATTCTCAAGAAATTTTTATTATAGTATGTTATGCGTCACCACTCACCACATTTCCTAAAGCCAAAAATTGCTTATCCCACAAATGCACAACTTTTTGTGAAATATTAGACAGTTGGAGTACCTGTACATGAGCTCTAAGATTCGCAAATTTCGAAGAACGACATTGGCATGGGATGTCAGTTAACCACAGAAGCCGGCAGGCGCGAAGTAGAAGTAGTCACTCATCACGTACCTTGTATGGTCGCGAAGAGGTTCGCGAGCGCGTTGTTCTCGTTGTAGTAGAGCGGCGGGAAGCCGGCGCGCTCCTCGTCGCTCGCCTCCTGCTCCAGTTGCAGCGGTCACGTGTCACGTACCTTGTATGGTCGCGAAGAGGTTCGCGAGCGCGTTGTTCTCGTTGTAGTAGAGCGGCGGGAAGCCGGCGCGCTCCTCGTCGCTCGCCTCCTGCTCCAGTTGCAGTGGTCACGTGTCACGTACCTTGTATGGTCGCGAAGAGGTTCGCGAGCGCGTTGTTCTCGTTGTAGTAGAGCGGCGGGAAGCCGGCGCGCTCCTCGTCGCTCGCCTCCTGCTCCAGTTGCAGTGGTCACGTGTCACGTACCTTGTATGGTGCGAAGAGGTTCGCGAGCGCGTTGTTCTCGTTGTAGTAGAGCGGCGGGAAGCCGGCGCGCTCCTCGTCGCTCGCCTCCTGCTCCAGTTGCAGTGGTCACGTGTCACGTACCTTGTATGGTCGCGAAGAGGTTCGCGAGCGCGTTGTTCTCGTTGTAGTAGAGCGGCGGGAAGCCGGCGCGCTCCTCGTCGCTCGCCTCCTGCTCCAGTTGCAGTGGTCACGTGTCACGTACCTTGTATGGTCGCGAAGAGGTTCGCGAGCGCGTTGTTCTCGTTGTAGTAGAGCGGCGGGAAGCCGGCGCGCTCCTCGTCGCTCGCCTCCTGCTCCAGTTGCAGTGGTCACGTGTCACGTACCTTGTATGGTCGCGAAGAGGTTCGCGAGCGCGTTGTTCTCGTTGTAGTAGAGCGGCGGGAAGCCGGCGCGCTCCTCGTCGCTCGCCTCCTGCTCCAGTTGCAGTGGTCACGTGTCACGTACCTTGTATGGTCGCGAAGAGGTTCGCGAGCGCGTTGTTCTCGTTGTAGTAGAGCGGCGGGAAGCCGGCGCGCTCCTCGTCGCTCGCCTCCTGCTCTAGTTGCAGTGGTCACGTGTCACGTACCTTGTATGGTGCGAAGAGGTTCGCGAGCGCGTTGTTCTCGTTGTAGTAGAGCGGCGGGAAGCCGGCGCGCTCCTCGTCGCTCGCCTCCGGCTCCAGTTGCAGCGGTCACGTGTCACGTACCTTGTATGGTCGCGAAGGGGTTCGCGAGCGCGTTGTTCTCGTTGTAGTAGAGCGGCGGGAAGCCGGCGCGCTCCTCGTCGCTCGCCTCCTGCTCCATCACCTCCATCTTGGGCTCCAGAAGGTCCGTCGCGCTGAAATCCTGGCACTTCTCCTCGGAGTCCCCCGGGTCCATGAGGATTTCGTTCTCATCGTTATTAATTTCAGTTGCTTCGAGATCAGTTTTCACCCTCAAAGTGGGGTAGTTACAAGTTTGGTTGAAGTCGTCATTATTAGGCCTCATTTGACTAGAAGTTTGAAAGGAAGCTTCTTCGTTGAGATTGTTTCTGGCAACGTCGGGAGAATTTCTCTCGGAACGGCGACTCGCGCTCTTGTCGAGCTCCTCGGCGGACGTCGATTCCACATTTTGGCTTGCGGCTTTGGATGAGGAGGTAGAATGTGACGGCTTGGCGCTGAGCAAGTTACGGAGTTGGGAAGGTGGAGACTTTCGATTCGCTTTCTGCAAAAGGAGAACACCCGTATTAGTCGTGCGTAAGTATTAAATGTATCATAAGTTCAAGTGTTGCGGGGCATACCTTGTCGTTGTGTTGCGAGCAGTCGGTGAGGCCGCGGATCTGCAGCGCGTCGGCGGTGCGCAGGAAGGCGCTGAGCTGCGCCTGCGCGATGTTCACCTGCCCCACGTACATGAACTGCAGCAGCGCGCGCACGTGCGACACCTCGCAGTCGCGCATGAAGATTATTGGATGAGGACATGGATTGTTCTGGAAGACGAGCAACACACAATCACTCCTTAAGTTACTGACAACGAACTTCCTAAAATAGTGACAACTAACTTCCTATGTCAGTTAGTGTTAGATTGACAAAAAGATATATTTTACAGTGAATGATTGATTGCGAAATATTAGGTAGGTACTGGGTTTCAGCTTGAAGTGTAGCCTGACAAATTACTAAGCATAACGAGACTTAAAACTTTGACTGTTTACATTGCTTGACTTCTGAAAGCCAATGTAAACAGTCACGCAAGCCACCTACTAAATAAAGGAGGAATAGCTTGCAGAAGTCAAGTTCTGCAAAATTTATTGCTAGTCTAAACCTCGCTAAAAAATATTTTTGCTATGTGCCCTCAGACCTATCCCATTTTACTCTTCACCTTACTCACACTTAGGGTAGCTGGAATAAATCTCTTCTTTATAGAGATAAGCTATCCCATGCATTAATTTTTCTTTAAGTCTATTTTCCTATGTATGTTGGTAATTGGTGCATGAATAATAACAAAAAACCGGCCAAGTGCGAGTCGGACTCGCGCACCGAGGGTTCCATACCATAAGAGAAGAAAAACATTAAAAGAACCACCTTTGTTCATGAATTTACGAGTATAATTTACATAGGTACTTTTGTTGGCGAACCGCAAACGTAACTTTGTTTTTGGTGGTTTATTGTTATTATCAAAAAAAGTATAATAGTTAGAGAGTTCATTTTATTTTTCCTGTAAAATATACATTAATGTCTATTGATCATAATTATTTCAGATTTTTCGATTGATAAACTTCGGAGATAAGGGGAGGGGAACGGTATTTTTTTCGACAGTTTGCTCAATAAATCAAAAACTATCAAGCATAAAAATAAATAAAAATCGGTTTTAGAATACACAAGTAACGCCCTTTCATATAATACCCCACTCAATATTGTTATTTCATTTTGAAAATTCGAAGCCCCCGTTTTCCCCCCTTTTTAAATAAAAATAAAAACAATTTTCAAATTTTTACGATTGCTATGACGTCGGGTCACTAATACCTATAACTATTCTAAATTTCAAGTCGATAGCTGCTATAGTTACTGAAATAATCGAGTGTGACAGACGGACGGACGGACGGACGGACGGACGGACGGACGGAGAAAGTCTCACCATAAGGGTTCCATTTTTACCAAATTGGTATGGAACCCTAATAAAATAAATAAAGATGACGAGCACAATGAAGTGCGTTGGGTGACATCACAATATATAGTCCTGGGTCAATGCTTCTGACGTGGACATTGGCTTAACATGAACATCTTCTACGTTATCTACCTATCATTTTTAGGGTTCCATACCAATTTGGTAAAAATGGAACCCTTATGGTGAGACTTTCTCCGTCCGTCCGTCCGTCTATCACACTCGATTATTTCAGTAACTACCAAAGCTATCGATTTGAAATTTGGAATAGTTTTAGGTAATAGTGACCCAACGCCGTTGCAATCATAAAATATTGAAAATTGTTTTAATTTTTATTTAAAAAGGGGGGAAAAACCGGGACTTCAAAATGAGATACCAATATTGAGTGGGGTATCATAAGAAAAGGCGTTACTTATGTATTCTAAAACCGATTTTAATTTATTTTTATGCTCGATAGTTTTTGATTTATTGAGCAAACTGTCGAAAAAAATACCGTTCTCCCCCCCCCCCTCATCTCCGAAATTTATCGATCGAAAAATCTGAAATAATTATAATCAATAGACATTAATGTACCTATATTTTACAGTAAAAATAAAATCAACTCCCTAACTTTTATACTTTTTTTGATAATAACAATAAACCACCAAAAACAAAGTTAGGTTTGCGGTTCGCCAACATATAGTACTTACATGTAATTTATACTCGTAAATTCATGAACAAAATTGATTATTTTAATGTTTTACTTCTTTTATACTATGGAACGCTCGGTGCTCGAGTCCGACTCGCACTTGGCTGGTTATTGTTTTTGAAACTATGCAATCTGCAATTTTTAAGTTATTCAAAGTCGGTTAATAAATGTGGTAAGAGTCCCCAGTTCGAAACTTTTACATTTCGCTTGCGCTAATTAGACTCTTTGCTTACGCTATTCAAGCGCCTGTGCTCGCGCACACTATCCCCTTATGCTAATCATGCTTTTTCGCTCGCAGAAATCGCTGAGTTTAACTCGCGCCTAACGACGCCCTTTTGCTCGCATAATGCTCTAAAGTCAAACCCGAATTTGTATACACACCCAATATAGTTATTTGTTATGCAAGGGCGCAAAGTGGATTTTTGGGCCGAGTGTCAAATTTGAATGCTGAGCGGCGAAGGATTCTAGGGTTGAACCCTGAGCGCAGCGAGGGGTTCAAAGAATAGAATCCTGAGCATAGCGAGGCATTCGAAGACACGAGACCCAAAAAAATTTGCGCCCGTACGTAACACAAAATTTTTCATCTCACCACAGCGAGGAAAATCACCAGAAGAACACGTCTTTAGATCGACATTGCGAGTTACGTTAAATGTTGTTTTTAGTAACTCTGAATAATTTCACTTACTGAAACCACCTTTAATCATCATCATTATTTTAAAGTTAAAACATAAAATAATGAATAAAGCCAAAAAAGTAATAGGTATTTATCATTATCATTTAATCACGATTGAAAACATAGACAACTTACACTAGATCAGAAAAAAAAAATTGAGAAACTTTTTTTCTCTACTTTTATTTTGAATGCGTTCTGAAATAACAATTTCCAAGAACCATAGATAATATAAAATTTTATAAATATATTAACAATAAATACATAAACAATGAGGAAAAAATCAAGGATTTAATTAGATTTCTTTTATAATTAATAAAACTACATAAGAGTTATTATTTTAATTGATATTATAAGAAAAAGTAAAATTAGAAAAACTAATTTACCTATACAAACTTTAACGAACGAACTTCGTTATTGATCGTATGTGTTATTAAAAAAAAGAAGTCTTCAGCTTTGACATTTGACATTGACATGAGACGTTATACGAGTTTGACTACAGATAACTCAAACAAATTTCACTTTGGAAATGCTTTCGAGCCTAGGGCCGGAAGGGATTTTCATACTACTTTGTCTCCCGTGGGAAAAATGAAAATGCTTTGGCAGCCTAGGGAATATAATAGCATTTCCCGCCCGCATTTCGGGCATTAAAGATCGCTTTTCCGAGCGGGTGAGATGAAAATTAATTTACAACTCGATTTTCATTTTGTCGCCGTACCTCCATTGGTTCTAGTTACAGAAACAAGATACAAAAATGAATGCAAGTGTCGACCTCCAATGTTGCAATGGTTGCGATGGTCGCATTACCATACTAATACGAATAGTAAGTATAATTTATTGTGGTAATATTCCAAAACTGCAACATTTAATGTTTAACGACGACCGAATGGTGTTACGGTAGCGAACCTGCCGTCTGCGTTGGAGGGTTCGATTCCCACTACTGGAAAATGTTCGTGTGTTGAGCATGGATTTTTTCAAGTGGGTGTTTTTCAATATATTGTATTTGTGTATAATCATAAATATATAAAAGAAGAAACTGACTGACTGACTGGCTGACATAGAAACGCGCAGCCTAAACCGCTGGCAATAGAGACTCCAAATTTGGCACACAGGTTCCTTATTAGGTCTAGAGGTGCACTAAGAAAGGATTTTTCAAAATTCATCCCTTAAGGGGGTGAAACGGGGCTCCAAAGTTTGTATTTTACCAAGCTTAAATACTCCTTCACGCCGCAACTACTGAACCGATTTGGCTCAAATTTGGAATGGAGATAAATTGCATCTTGGGTTAACACATACCTAAGCTACTTTTCATCCCGGGAAAATCCATGGTTCCCGTGGGATTAGTTAAAAACCGAAATTCACGCAGAAAAAAATCTTTACGCCGCAAGTACAAAACCGATTTCGCTGAAATTTGGAATGGAGATATATGCTATCCTGAATTAATAAAAATGTTACTATTTATCCCAGAAAAATCCATGGTACTTATTTAAGTATTTATTATGGAAGAAATATAAAATAATCTTGGAAGAATCTTTTATTCACAATCCTGAACCTGCAGACGAAGAGGAAATTTATAATTTGGTAAAGACGGAGGCGAATTGGTTACAATCAGTTATCTAGTAACCATAACACATTACACAAGCTATCGCTTACTTTGGGTCTAGATTTGGATGTGTGTAATGTCCTGATTTAAGTATATCTGTTCAATCTTAATATTATAATATTTGGATGCCAAGGTTTAGCTAACAATTTAGTTCTTATACGATGGAACCAAGAAGTAAAGAATAATAATTGGGTTAATTGCTTCCACTTATCGTGTTATTACACGTTTTCTATAGATTTCTTCTTCTACGCGTCTAATTGACGATAAACATTAATGTGCATAATCATTAATTTATGGTTATTAATTATTTATTCGATGAGTTGAATGCTTTTTAAAATATTGCAAGGTTTCTGTGATTTATTTATCAATATTGATTTTGTAATTTTTTGGTATTAGTATTTGGCCGCAGCTTCGGTTTTCTATAAATACCATGGTATGAAAAAATATGGTCTATTTTACATCAGTTTCCCTGATGCAGTGTGATGAACAGAAAATTGAACAAACCACCCTGTTTGGTACATTAATTTTTTTTCACAAAATAAAAACGATTCTGTGGGTCATAAAAGAGTTTCCCTGATGTATCTTCTATGATTTAAGACTTCCCCATACTGTCCCAGCTCCCAGTTAAAAAAAACTAGTAAGTAGATTGATTGATTTATTTACGTGTATCTTTGTAAAAAGCAACTCACGTGTATCATTGTTAAAAGCAACTTTCGAAAAAAAAGAGTTCTACAATATTCGGTTCAAGAATTTGTAGATACCCATTGAACTTTCGTGCTTAGTGCAACTATATGCAGCATAAATACATGCTGACAATAAAGCATAGAGACTAGAGAGTTATTTAATTGTAAGTGAAATAACAATATCTGGGTGACCGAGCTTCGCTCGGTGGCCAATAGATGGCAGCAGTAGTCATATTTTTTTTTGGTAAATTCTACATTTTCTAAAAATAAATCCTAGCTAGATCGATTTATCGCCCCCAAAACCCCCTGTATACTAAATTTCATGAAAATCGTTTCAGCCGTTTTCGAGATCCAGATTATATAGAAATATATATACAAGAATTGCTCGTTTATAGGTATAGGATAATAATGGAATGTGTTCAAACTATCCAATCTATAAAAACAAATGTTCAGTTCATTTAATAAATATGTAACAATGAGCATAATATTATGTTAATGGACTAGTATAGATGTGAGTAGGCTTAGTAAGGTAAAAACATTACTGTGAGACACTCATGAATAAATAAATCATTTATAACTGTATACTATCATTTTAGTAATAATATTACAAATTACTTTTATTTAATAAAAAAACAAATTGTATTTAGTTCTGAGAAGTAAATTAATAACTAAATCTAAGTACTAGTTTGTTTTGTTTGTGTGCTCGTTTGTTTGTTTGAACGCGGTAATCTCTGGAACTACTGGTCCGAAATCCGAATTGCAAAATTCTTTTTGTGTTGCATAGGTCATTAATCGAGGAAGGAAGGCTTTACGCTATAATATAACATCACACTATGACGAATAGACATATATTGCATAAACGGAAAAAAATGTTTCTTTTGGAGAGCTTTCGTTGGTAGTATACCTTATAGTGTAAGTCCTTCAAGGGTACAAAAGCTTTACTCAAATTTCAACAAAGTTGATAAATAAATATCTAAGTTTTCTAATTTTTTCAAAATTAATATTTTAATCTGCATTGCACAATTACTAATGTAGGAAAAAATAAACGATTAACTCCACAAGATACTTTTTTTGCGTGTTACTTTTTTTTAATTGTAAAATTAGAATGTGATCATTACAGATTTTCAAATCTAATCAAATTACTATATCATAAAGCTTACACCACCTAGCTTATACCTTCTTTATTAAATTAAATCAGTTTAAAATGCAAATAATAGGATAATAATCCTATTAATATTATACTTTTTAATGTAAGTGTGTTTGTTACTTCTTTACACCACAAGTACTGATCAGATTAGGTTGTGAATAAAAATAGCTTATACCCTAAACGTTAATAACTATTATCTAATCATTGCCCTGGATTAAAACAAAGGCTGCCTAAAATCTACACAGGTGACACAGAGGAAAAAAACCTAATATGTATGACAAGATCATTAAAAAATATTTAAAAAAACAAGCTTTTATACGTTTTCTTCTCAGCACCAGACCTGGCTAAGATCTAGCACCAAAACTACTTGTTAAGGCGAATCAGATGAGCCCAAACTCGATGGGGATATGTCGTATGATTCCAGAGTTCCTATGGCCATCTTCTAGTTCTAACGTCAAACCCTGGTTAACATCGGTACAAAGTACTTGTCAAGACAAATCAGTCGAGCCCAAACTTGATGGAACCATGTTACTGTTGCCGTCAACGTTCGATTCCATCATCAGATTAGCTCCATGACATAATAATAATTTTTCAATGTCCTCCAATTTACACATGCATGCAAAATTTTACTTGCAAGATTTGTTTACAGACAAACAAACAAATATTGGGACAAATGAAATTTTGGTAAAGAGGTATTGCCAGTGCACATTCTCTAATACAGGAGACAAAGATAAATTCAACACAAACATAGAAAATAGATCACGAAAATAACAATCGCTACCAGATAGCCACTATTTTCAATCTAGGTCAGTATTGAAATTGTCCAGTAATATACTAATTGTATCTTCATACCAATAAAGTTTTGCACATAAAAGAGCATTGGGAAATGGCATCTTGTATCAAACTCAATTCAAGTATTCTTAGTGATTAGACCTGATAGATGTTGTCTCACACTCAGATCAGGCAAAGGACTGACGGCTTAACGTGAACATGTTATAATGGGCTTCAACTGGCTGCCTTAAACTATTCGTGAACTAATTATGTTTTCTCATGATTGTTTCATTCACTGTCAACCAAGCGATATACAGCTTCTACACCACACAACTCCAATAAAATCAGAGGGGAAAGGTCTCTGAGCAGAGCCTACATGAAGGAGGACGAAACACAGGCACACGTGCTACTGAGGTGCATCGGAGTGTCGGATCAATGCGAGACTTATTTGGGCTCCTCAGAAACACTCCAAGACATCCTGTACGACCTGGGAGGCCTCTTCGGATTCTGCAGTGATCGGCGAATTCATGCGCAACGGACGAAGCGATTTCGGCCAATCAAGGAAAAGTCCCAGGGACAGAAAGAGACAAAATAAAAGCAATCAGAGAGGAATGCCTGCTATTTGAAGATTGAACCATCAACCAGCCTCTAGAATGCAAAGGTTGAACCTCTGAGAAAATCACTGCATATCATGTTGCTGCTAGTGTTGTAAACACCAACACAATCTCAGCAAAATCTTATCAATTTTGCAAAAGGTCATTGACAGATCTTGATAATGGTCTGCAATGTCAACCGTCAACCGTTCTAGCAGCTAGAGTATGTGGTTCTTATCATTTTTTATAAACTTAGGTAATTGTTTGTATAAGTTTTTACACATTATCTTTAAGTGTAGTTTTATCACTCACAATAAATAATGAATAGTAGAATGTAGTTAATAATATTGCTTTACTCAAAGATACTGTAATAAATTATTTATACCTATTTTTTTTGTGTATTTTATTGCTCTTTACATAAGCATGGATAAAAATATTTTTACTGTTTTATATACAATGGAGAGCAGTTTAGAATACTTATATTATATTATGTCAATTACATAAAAATTATTCATAATTTACATCTTTTCTTACATATTTGAATAACCCTAACCACCCCTTGTCAGTTTGTTTAGTCCTCGGTGGTGTAACTGAATTCTAATCTTTGGAGTGGCAGAACCATGCATATTAAATTGAAGCAGACACTTCAAATGAGGATAGCTAAAGCTAATGCTTCCTTCAGGAATTAAAAAAACCTTACAACTTTGGAACAGTCTATTCAATGAAAAGGCAGTCTCAGGCAGGTATAGTCATATCAGCTTCAATACATTTTTGTGTTTAAAGGTTTTGTTTTAGTAGTAGTTGTATGTTGAATTTTCATACATGTTCCCAGACGAAGCGGTGTTGCAGTGACTTGTAGGAGGTGTAATTGTCATATTGTTATGTGTGGCGTCATAACGATATGCTTACGAGCCGTGTGCGAAGGGCCTTAGTTGTAAAGGACGATACAAAGAGTAACCAGACAGGGAGCATCTATATAGTGTTCAACTATAAGTATTGCTTTGGTTGCACTATTCCATAAATTTAATACTTTTGTCAATATTCAAATATGATAAGTTTCCATTAATGTTGACAAGGTAATTAACTGATTTCACAATTTGCTAATCATCCCATAAAAATAATCATATTTTATGTGTTCACTACTCAAGATATTAAAAAGGAATGGTTTACATAACACATTGAAAGGTATGAGTACAGTAACATGTAAACTGCTTGGGTTAAGGGCAAAGACCTTTCAATAAAGCGATTTCATAAAATGTGTAGTGGTTAATTGGCCCATTTACAAGTGGTGGGCAATGGTGTTGAGGTTTACACTACAGTGTATTATTCTATTAGAATGTATTCTAAAGTTTGAAGTACATTCAATTTTATACTATATATCAATAACTATTAAGTCAATTATTCATTTTATTTAAAGGTTGACTTTACTCATTGTGTGAAAACCTTATATGAATCACTACCTTGTTATGAAAATGAAAATCTTTATTTTTTACAGAGGCCTATATTTTGTATGCTCTTATGAAAAGTCAGTTTGGAAAGCAGGTTTACAGAGCAGAGCTGGCAAGAAACTCGGCACTTGCTCTTATGTCATTACATTCAACTTTTCTTACATAGCATGAAAGTTTGTTACATCAATTTTATGACATCTTGGGAGGAGACAAGCATTAAGTTTAAATTAAGATTTGACGCTTGGCAACTAGGCCAATCAATTTGGGACTGGGCACTGGTCCTTGGGCACTCAGTATGTGGCACTTGGCTCTAGAATATGTATGGAACTTGGGCTTGATGCATACATTTGGATTTTTTTTTTGACACCAGAGTGGTGGAGTTTTGAACGGGATGATGGAAATTGGAGCACTGTACGCAGTGACAAGAGTAAAGTTAAGTTTTTTAGTGACATCAGGCTAGTGATTGTGTGTGGAAGACACAAGGCAAACATTTCACAGAATTATGCATCCACAAAACAGACTGTTGTGAGGGCCAAAGTGTTTTGATTTGGTGAATTAGCCTAGCAGGTGAAATTGAGCTAGTAACAGCAGCTAGCAGTTATATTGAGCATGTACCCCATATATATATTTTTTTCCACAGAGTGAGGGCAAGGATTAGTTTTTATACATAACAATGCTTTCATTTATACAGCTCAGATCACCCACAGAGCTCTCGAAGAAATCAATATCTCGATTTTTGCTCAAGCCTACCATGATTCCAGAGTTCTGGCGGACAAGGAACATTTACAGGGTTAATTCAAGAGAAGCCCTAAAAAAGTTTACAACCTTCAAACCTTGTGAATAACCAAAAGGAGCTGATAACAGCTCTAAAAGCCTGTTGGGAGAGGATACTCCAAGAAATTTTTCTTCATTTAATTGAGAGTGTCCCAAATGTGCTCAGAGTGTGTATGAAGCACAGAGCTACCCGCTATTAAAAAATATTTTGGAACTATTTAGATAAAATATAAGGGTATAGTAAAACAATAACAAATAAACTTGGAATATCTAATAACAAATAAACTTGGAATATCAGTGGAATAGACTGCTTTATCCTTTTCTGTCATCAATCATTTGATATACATATATTCAAAGGAAAAAAAATAAAACAGAGTATAACTATTCCACCTCCAGTCCATGTTTATTTGTAACGGGAGACTCTATAATTATTATAGTTATTTTTTTTGTTTTTGTCCATAAGTCTACCAAAATTAACTTTTTTTAAACCATATTGTGTTTACATGATTTACTATTCCTTAATTGAAACATCCTAGTTTAATTAAAAATAACACAGTACCTACCTATTTTAGGTGTTTAGTGATAGTGATTATAGTGCCAAAAAAAGTAATTGCTATTAATAAAATAGGGCCCTATTGCTTTGATTAATAAGGAATGACTCTCCTACCCTTATTGACCCTATTAAAGTCATTCAAGGCATAATTTTAAACATTAATTGTGCATTTTTAGAATTTCAAATGTTCTGAATGTTTGTGGCATTAAAGTATGGTTCCCTTGTGAAATAACAATGAAATTCAACTATTGAAATAAAAAATAAGCATTTCAGGCTGAATGATGAACAACTGAAGCAATGTGGTCACAATTAGAATAGAAAGGGAAAAAATTTGTATGTACACTTAGAAAGGTATATTTTTTGTAAATCATTGTTTAAATGCAAATATTGTGTTTTCCAAACGAATCGCTTTATTGGGAGCCCCAATAGCGATGAATTAATTAGAAATTGTGAAACAGAATTCTAAAGTAGGTACAAATAATGAAATCACGAATACTTAACCGGATCGCGAGACATGGCATTTGTAAGTAGATCAAGTGTTTTATACATAACAACTTTCACTAGAGTCATTGTAATGGTGACACATCAAAGTGTGGGGAGTGAAAGATGGACTTACTTTGAATAGCTCCTTGAAATAAGGACTACAAGCCGAAAGAACCACTTTGTGGGCCTCGAGCCTGTGTCCCTCGCAGGCCAGGGTGACGTCCACGAAGTCCTCATCATCGCGCAGCGCCTCGAATTGAGAAGTTATGTTCGCTTGAAAATTGTTCCATCTCAAACAGAATTGCTGGTCGCCACCCAGTTCTGTACCTTCCATTACTTATAGACATAACTCGATATCCCTGCTCATTTAATTGCTTGATAAGAATAGTTAATTATTGAAAATAAATATATCACAGTAACTTGCAATTTCAGTCGCCGTCTGGCCAAAAATCTTGAAAGAAAACAATCAATAAAATCTCGTACCAATATAAGAAAAATAAAACTTTTTAATTTGTCATTCATTTGCTGATGGGTACATTCACTTCAACGTTCCATTACACGTGTCGATTCGATGTCGATTGTCGGTAATCGGTTTTTATTCAAGACTTATTATATTTTTAGTTTAACTAAAAATAAATATTTTAAATGTGAGAGAAAATTATTTCTTAAAAATACATTCACTGTATATTTTTACCTAATGAAACCGAGTAGAATATTTTTCGATTCTACAAAAAAATGTCATTACTCTTTGTACTAACCATAGATAATAAAATTACGATCTCTGTTCTGGGTATCTCATTGATTCATACTCTGCGGAGTTGACATTTTATTTATAGTCCTTTCTCCGAGAGTCCTTTTCATGAAAGAAGTCCCGCTGCCTGATTACGTATAACATAGCAGTAGCGACAGCAGACGCAGAGCCACAGCGACCGGTCGCTAAATGTCATTGTTTATTCGCATTACCTAAGCCGATCGCGCGTCGTCTGCTCCCCTGTCGCAAAGTGCACTTTTGTGGTCTGTGGAATGCACTTTTAGCAATCGATCACTAGCGCCACTTGCGATCAGACGGCAAAAGATGTAAACAAAATACACAGTTTTTATTGTCATCTGTGGTTATTCCATGATCATTCTGTGGTACATCGAATAAATCTGCGGTCATTCTCAGTAGTGATTATATACTCTTTGGTCATTCTGCGGTATTGAGCCAAAGAGTACTTTTTGTTTTGGTTGGTTAGGTTAGGTGTGAATTTTATGAAATTATTATCATCTGCCAGTAAGTTTAAAATACTTCTTTGTTATTTTACTACGTAAACATGTGTACCTACTTTTTCCTGTTGCTATTTGCTAGCATGTTCTTATAATTATTATAACCTCAATAGGAACATCGAGATTCGAGTGTCTACCAGCCAGCTGAACGAGTTACTGGAGCATCTAATGGCGCACTCGTGTCTAGTTAAAGGAGTTGGTTTGGGAGTGAGAGTGAAGGAGGCCATCGATCGAGAATGGAACAATAACATTGGTTCCAGATTCAATGCCTCCAGCAGGGATTGCAACCAGTCAGGTCAGCAGAGGAAGTGCGTATGAATATTCTTCTTTTATGCTCTCGATTTCAAAATGAAAGAGTTATGTTACTATATTTCTTATATGAAATGGCTGGTGGTCAGCTGCATTATACTGCTGTGAATAAATGCATACAATTTTTAGATACTGCAAACTGCTGAGGCCACTGCGGTAGGTCGACCTCTTACAACAGCATAAATGTATACAATTTTCAATTTATTCTGAGGCCACTGCAGCCATTCCAAGCAGGCCAATTCCACAGCTTTCTGCAACTATATTATTTGCAACACTGACAGCCCATAGCATAAACGACCAACACATCAACCTCTGTTGCCTATCTAAGGCCCACTTGCGTCAACCCGGGTTAGTGTGTTAACTCAGGGTTAACACGCTCACCCAGAGTAAGTTTTCATAATTGTACAATGACAGACGTTGACTCAAAGGTTAAAAAGAAAATATTTAACCTCCGATTCGCGCAAGTGGACCTTAGAGGGTTATAGCTGGTTTACTTTAGGGGTATATAATGATGGGTTGGGGTTTGAATACCACTTCCCAGCATGCACCTCTCTTTCGTTTTGAGTTGTGTACAGTTGTGGAAAGCGGCTAGTGATTAAGGTTTGCGTAGTAAGAAAACCTGCATGTCTAAGAGGTCACCGTAATGTTTACACCATATGGGTGAAAAGGTTGGCAGGCTTTATAGGAAAGGAAACCAGTGCCGAATAGTAGTATTATAGAAACAAGGATTCAGACTAAATTATATAGAACATATTACAATGTACTCTTATTCTCAAACTAATTCATATATTTTTTCCTTTACAGAAAGTCCAGTTTCTCAAAGACGGTTTCAGCAGCCCACACTGAGCAGCAGCTCCACCGTTACCAGAAAGAGTACAAATGGTAAATCTTTTCTGTTTAGATTTAGTAATATTAATACTTTACTACTTATTAAACTTTCAATAGGTTTTAGCACTATATAACCCTCTCTCGCACGTCCTAAGGTCGACTGGCAGAAAATGCTCATTTTGCATTAAGTCCACCTTGTTGCATTCTTTTTACTTTGTAAATGGTGCAATAAAGTTTAAAAATAAATAAATAAAAAAAATAACCATCACAAAATTTAAGCATAGAACTTCTGCCTGCTGAATCAGCCTCTTGGTCTCAAAATTTCAACATTGATGATAGAATTAGTGTTTAATAGATGTTTTATATTTTACAGACCAAAGGGTTGAGCCATCATGGATCATGGAGAGACGCAGATGTTGTCGAGCTGGAGAGACTTTTCAGAAAGTCCAGTTTCTCAGAGAGGGTTAAAGCAGCCCACACTGAGCAGCAGCTCTACCGTTGCCAGAATGAGTACAAATGGTAAGCCTTTTTTGTTTAGATTTAGTAATATTAACACTTTACTACTTCTTAAACTTTTAATAGCTTTTAGCACTACATAACTATCACAAAATGTAAGCATAGAACTCCTGCCTGTTGAATCGGCCTCTTGGTAACATCGATGATAGAATTAGTGTTTAATAGATGTTTTTTATTTCACAGACCAAAGGTTTGAGCCATCATGGAGAGACAACAGTTTTCGACAGGAGAGACAAAGGGTGGGTGCAGAGAGCAGACTGGCTGAAGCTGCTTCTATATGCTTCTACAGTGAATGCATGCTGGCAAAGGCCTTGAATAAGCTTTTTGACTTATTATATAAAATATTTTAACAAATAAAAAATATTAATTTATTTGTTGTAAAAATAAATGAGAGAAATTATTATATAATATTAGTAATGTCAAGTTACACCTTTGAAGAACTCCTTAACAGTAGAATTCTTGGAATGGATAGAATATGCTTCCGGGTCCTCACAAAATAGTATAAAAGTTAATTTAATTATGTAAGAAAAGTTGTATATATAAATACATTTTTTTAAAAAAAAGCAAGTGCAGAGTTTCTTCCTAGTTCCTCCCAGTGCTTTTCGAAATTGGCCATACTTAAGACTTAAAGCTTATGATAAAAATAAAGATTTTTATTTTGGATCTCTAATGAAATTTTATTATTGAATGGAAGTTAATTACTTAAGTCTTGAAATAAAACTAATTTTTGTCATTTTTTGTGTAATTTTTTATTTTCTATTCTGATCATCCACAACCACTGGGGTAGCTTAACTTCTAAGATGCCCTGACCTAAAAAGAAACCCACAACAAACTCAGTCTGGTGACTGGTCTGTGTGTCTGTCAACTGGTTTTCATATTTTACGGTTAGGTTACGTTGTGGGTACCTCAAGTAACCTTAATGCTACTTCATGCACTTCCCTTATCGGATATGTCTGGTCTTCCACTTGAACATTTCCTCATCAAGTTCATGTTCAGGCATCAAGTTGTGGCAGTGCTCCCACGAGTCCTTCAGTGCCTTGAGGGAATTTTGAAGTTCATTTGCATTTTCACAACGGCTGCTCTTCCTTCATTGTTATCTCAATATCTGAAATGTGCAAATAATTTATTGTTTACGACATTAAAATTGATTAAATCACTGTCACAAATCTCTAAAATATAAACAAATCATATAACAGTATAGAAAATAGAGAAATAAATAGCTGTTTGTTAGTTTAGTTAGTTTCAGTAATAAATTTTAACACTTTTCTCTTTGTTAATATTCAAATCAACTAAAATTACTTGTTTTTTACTTCTTATACTTAGTTCGTTTTTAACAGGGCAGTTGTATTTTTCATTTATTTATTTTTATTTCTGTTGTGCTTGGTATTATCTCGCTTTTAATCCTCATGCAGTTTTATAGTTATACATCACCTTTGGTCATCTTTAGATACTTAATGGCCACAGGTCACTGACTAATTGCTTGCAAGATTTGAAACACAGGGTTAATTTGTATAATTCGTAAATATTAACATTTTTATTATTTGCAATAAAATATAATCCTATACCTTTAAACGAGCAATTCTTGTACCTATATATATTTCTATATAATCTGGATCTCAAAAACGGCTCTAACGATTTTCATGAAATTTAGTATACAGGGGGTTTTGGGGGCGATAAATCGATCTAGCTAGGATTCATTTTAAAAAATCCAAAAAAAAAAATATGACTACTGGTGCCATCTATTTGCTACCGAGCGAAGCTCGGTCACCCAGATATTAGCTATAAAATAATCACCTGTTCAATTTAATTTGTCTGTCCTCTTGCACCTCTGGAAGTCTATTTGCAAAATATCAATGCTGTTGAGTGCCTTAGTGGCTTCTTTGACAGCATTTGATACACTGGATTGGCTCAATCCATGAAGAAAATTCATGCCAACTGGGTTTTGATATGAACCAGTGACATAACCTGTAATAATAATTAAATCTTAAATATTCATTTCATAAACAACTATGGAGGCCATAATATATCACCATTCCTAGGCCGCTTTTGTTGCTCTTCACTTTCGACAGTATTTACACAAGTTTTTGAAATAGTTCTTTCGTGAGCCTATAATGAATTTTAACTCTGCATCAGGCGATGCTTGCTAGTTACTGGATTTGCTTGATCTCTCAAATGTAATTTTACCGTAAACGAGCCTTCTCCAAGAATTGGGCCACCCTCTCTTCTTCATTAAGCGCTTCCTCTAAAAGAAAAAAAGTGTTCCCCTATAAACTTATAAAACAAACATGAACATTGTACATTGGGCTCTAAATTCCTTATTTTTTATATAAATAGGTAAAATTATACCTTTTCACGTTAATAGAGACAATATAATATACTTACATATTTTAAACTTCCTTTCTATTATTAAATATCTCATTTTTTCTCATAATTATATTGTAACTCCACCCGACAAAATAGCGATAATTCGTTTAGCGACAGGTATTTAGGCTGTCGCTTTAATGGTCGCTTTTTTGTCGGCTGTCGCTGTCGAGCCGCTGTCAAATTTAGCATACATAATACCAGCTTGTTAACACGACAATGGATTGAATGCACTTTTAACCACAGACGACATAACTTTTTACAACACAGATTGTACTACAGATTGATCGCCCGCTGTCAGCTGTTAATTGGTGTTTACATAATACAAAAATGCCGTTTGACAGCGGATAGTACGCGATTTATGCCTGTGGCAAACCTGTGGCAAGATCGGTAATAACCCCCCCGCTGCCTGATTACGTATAACATAGCAGTAGCGACAGCAGACGCAGAGCCACAGCGACCGGTCGCAAAATGTCATTGTTTATTCGAATTACCTAAGCCTACCGCGCGTCGTCTGCTCCCCTGTCGCAAAGTGCACTTTTGTGGTCTGTGGAATGCACTTTTAGCAATCGATCACTAGCGCCACTTGCGATCAGACGGCAAAAGATGTAAACAAAATACACAGTTTTTATTGTCATCTGTGGTTATTCCATGATCATTCTGTGGTACATCGAATAAATCTGCGGTCATTCTCAGTAGTGATTATATACTCTTTGGTCATTCTGCGGTATTGTTGACTTATTGAGCCAAAGAGTACTTTTTGTTTTGGTTGGTTAGGTTAGGTGTGAATTTTATGAAATTATTATCATCTGCCAGTAAGTTTAAAATACTTCTTTGTTATTTTACTACGTAAACATGTGTACCTACTTTTTTCCTGTTGCTATTTTCTAACATGTTCTTATAATTATTATAACCTCAATAGGAACATCGAGATTCGAGTGTCTACCAGCCAGCTGAACGAGTTACTGGAGCATCTAATGGCGCACTCGAGTCTGGCTAAAGGAGTTGGTTTGGGAGTGAGAGTGAAGGAGGCCATCGATCGAGAATGGAACAATAACATTGGTTCCAGATTCAATGCCTCCAGCAGGGATTGCAACCAGTCAGGCCAGCGGAGGAAGTGCGTATGAATATTCTTCTTTTATGCTCTCGATTTCAAAATGAAAGAGTTATGTTACTATATTTCTTATATGAAACCGGCTGGTGGTCAGCTGCATTATACTGCTGTGAGTAAATGCATACAATTTTTAGATACTGCAAACTGCTGAGGCCACTGCGGTAGGTCGACCTCTTACAACAGCATAAATGTATACAATTTTCAATTTATTCTGAGGCCACTGCAGCCATTCCAAGCAGGCCATTTCCACAGCTTTCTGCAACTATATTATTTGCAACACTGAAAGCCCATAGCATAAACGACCAACACATCAACCTATGTTGCCTATCTTAGGCCCACTTGCGTCAACCCGGGTTAGTGTGTTAACTCAGGGTTAACACGCTCACCCAGAGTAAGTTTTCATAATTGTACAATGACAGACGATGACTCAAAGGTTAAAAAGAAAATATTTAACCTCCGATTCGCGCAAGTGGACCTTAGAGGGTTATAGCTGGTTTACTTTAGGGGTATATAATGATGGGTTGGGGTTTGAATATCACTTCCCAGCATGCACCTCTCTTTCGTTTTGAGTTGTGTACAGTTGTGGAAAGCGGCTAGTGATTAAGGTTTGCTTAGTAAGAAAACCTGCATGTCTAAGAGGTCACCGTAATGTTTACACTATATGGGTGAAAAGGTTGGCAGGCTTTATAGGAAAGGAAGCTAGTGCCGAATAGTAGTATTATAGAAACAAGGATTCAGACTAAATTATATAGAACATATTACAAAGTACTCTTATTCTCAAACTAATTCATATATTTTTTTCCTTTACAGAAAGTCCAGTTTCTCAAAGACGGTTTCAGCAGCCCACACTGAGCAGCAGCTCCACCGTTACCAGAAAGAGTACAAATGGTAAATCTTTTCTGTTTAGATTTAGTAATATTAATACTTTACTACTTATTAAACTTTCAATAGCTTTTAGCACTATATAACCATCACAAAATTTAAGCATAGAACTGCTGCCTGCTGAATCAGCCTCTTGGTCTCAAAATTTCAACATTGATGATAGAATTAGTGTTTAATAGATGTTTTATATTTTACAGACCAAAGGGTTGAGCCATCATGGATCATGGAGAGACGCAGATGTTGTCGAGCTGGAGAGACTTTTCAGAAAGTCCAGTTTCTCAGAGAGGGTTTAAGCAGCCCACACTGAGCAGCAGCTCTACCGTTGCCAGAATGAGTACAAATGGTAAGCCTTTTTTGTTTAGATTTAGTAATTTTAACACTTTACTACTTCTTAAACTTTTAATAGCTTTTAGCACTACATAACTATCACAAAATGTAAGCATAGAACTCCTGCCTGTTGAATCGGCCTCTTGGTAACATCGATGATAGAATTAGTGTTTAATAGATGTTTTTTATTTCACAGACCAAAGGTTTGAGCCATCATGGAGAGACAACGGTTTTCGACAGGAGAGACAAAGGGTGGGTGCAGAGAGCAGACTGGCTGAAGCTGCTTCTATATTCTTCTACAGTGAATGCATGCTGGCAAAGGCCTTGAATAAGCTTTTTGACTTATTATGTAAAATATTTTAACAAATAAAAAATATTAATTTATTTGTTGTAAAAATAAATGAGAGAAATTATTATATAATATTAGTAATTTGTCAAGTTACACCTTTGAAAGAACTCCTTAACAGTAGAATTCTTGGAATGGATAGAATATGCTTCCGGCTCCTCATGAGATAGTATAAAAGTTAATTTAATTATGTAAGAAAAGTTGTATATATAAATACATTTTTTTTTAAAAAAGCAAGTGCAGAGTTTCTTCCTAGTTCCTCCCAGTGCTTTTCGAAATTGGCCATACTTAAGACTTTAAGCTTATGGATAAAAATAAAGATTTTTATTCTGGATCTCTAATGAAATTTTATTATTGAATGGAAGTTAATTAAGTCTTGAAATAAAACTAATTTTTGTCATTTTTTGTGTAATTTTTTATTTTCTATTCTGTTCGTCCACAACCACTGGGGTAGCTTAACTTAAAACTAATGAGGGTTCTAAGATGCCCTGACCTAAAAAGAAACCCACAACAAACTCAGTCTGGTGACTGGTCTGTGTGTCTGTCAACTGGTTTTCATATTTTACGGTTAGGTTACGTTGTGGGTACCTCAAGTAACCTTAATGCTACTTCATGCACTTCCCTTATCGGATATGTCTGGTCTTGCACTTGAACATTTCCTCATCAAGTTCATGTTCAGGCATCAAGTTGTGGCAGTGCTTCCACGAGTCCTTCAGTGCCTTGAGGGAATTTTGAAGTTCATTTGCATTTTCACAACGGCTGCTGTTCCTTTATTGTTATCTCAATATCTGAAATGTGCAAATAATTTATTGTTTACGACATTAAAATTGATTAAATCACTGTCACAAATCTCTAAAATATTAACAAATCATATAACAGTATAGAAAATAGAGAAATAAATAGCTGTTTGTTAGTTTAGTTAGTTTCAGTAATAAATTTTAACACTTTTCTCTTTGTTAATATTCAAATCAACTAAAATTACTTGTTTTTTACTTCTTTATTTATTTTTATTTCTGTTGTGCTTGGTATTATCTTGCTTTTAATCCTCATGCAGTTTTATAGTTATACATCACCTTTGGTCATCTTTAGATACTTAATGGCCACAGGTCCCTGACTAATTGCTTGCAAGATTTGAAAAACAGGGTTAATTTGTATAATTCGTAAATATTAACATTTTTATTATTTGCAATAAAATATAATAGCTATAAAATAATCACCTGTTTAATTTAATTTGTCTGTCCTCTTGCACCTCTGGAAGTCTAATGTATATTTGCAAAATATCAATGCTGTTGAGTGCCTTAGTGGCTTCTTTGACAGCATTTGATACACTGGATTGGCTCAATCCATGAAGAAAATTCATGCCAACTGGGTTTTGATATGAACCAGTGACATAACCTGTAATAATAATTAAATCTTAAATATTCATTTCATAAACAACTATGGAGGCCATAATATATCACCATTCCTAGGCCGCTTTTGTTGCTCTTCACTTTCGACAGTATTTACACAGTTTTTGAAATAGTTCTTTCGTGAGCCTATATTGAATTTTAACTCTGCATCAGGCGATGCTTGCTGGTTACTGGATTTGCTTGATCTCTCAAATGTAATTTTACCGTAAACGAGCCTTCTCCAAGAATTGGGCCACCCTCTCTTCTTCATTAAGCGCTTCCTCTAAAAGAAAAAAAAGTGTTCCCCTATAAACTTATAAAACAAACATGAACATTGTACATTGGGCTCTAAATTCCTTATTTTTTATATAAATAGGTAAAATTATACCTTTTCACGTTAATAGAGACAATATAATATACTTACATATTTTAAACTTCCTTTCTATTATTAAATATCTCATTTTTTCTCATAATTATATTATAACTCCACCAGACAAAATAGCGATAATTCGTTTAGCGACAGGTATTTAGGCTGTCGCTTTATGGTCGCTTTTTTGTCGGCTGTCGCTGTCGAGCCGCTGTCAAATTTAGCATACATAATACCAGCTTGTTAGCACGACAATGGATTGAATGCACTTTTAACCACAGACGACATAACTTTTTACAACACAGATTGTACCACAGATTGATCGCCCGCTGTCAGCTGTTAATCGGTGTTTACATAATACAAAAATGCCGTTTGACAGCGGAAAGTACGCGATTTATGCCTGTGGCAAACCTGTGGCAAGATCGGTAATAACCCCCCCGCAGACGCGGCGCTGTAATCACATTATTTAAGGCAAAAATTTTGATATAAACATGTAAAGAAGTAACTGCCATTCTCGCAAAATGTCTGCCATAAGCCTATTATGTGTAATTAGCGTAGAAATTGCAAAAAACCCCAAAAAATTTGAATTTCGCGGGCACACCTGTGGTGTGCTCCTTAACGTGAAATCAACGGGTCTGCCCGCGAAATTCAAAATTTTCGTGGTTTTTTGCAATTTGTACGCTAATTAGACATGATAGGCTTATGGCAATCAATTTGCGAGAGTGACAGTATCATCTTTACATGATTACATTAAAATCTTTGCATAAAAATGTGTATTCTAGGAAATTAGTCCGAGTATCGAGTTTTATGTGAGTAACTCGCAAATCTTGGACTAATTTCTTTAACTCGACTTTTTCGAGCAGAGATTTTTATATAAACACGTGAAAAAGATATTGGGATTATCGCAATTTGACGGCCATAAGCCTATTATGTCTTATTGGCACGAAAAATTTGAATTTCGCGGGCACACCCGTGGTGTGCTCCTTAAGGAGCACACCACGGGTGTGCCCGCGAAATTCAAATTTTTCGTGGTTTTTCGCGATTTTTAAGCTAATAAGACATAATAGGCTTATGGCCGTCTAATTGCGATAATCCCAATATCTGCTTCACGTGTTTATATAAAAATCTCTGCTCGAAAGTGTCGAGTTAAAGAAATTAGTCCAAGATTTGCGAGTTACTCACATAAAACTCGATACTCGGACTAATTTCCTAGGATACACATTTTTATGCAAAGATTTTGATATAATCATGTAAAGATGATACTGCCATTCTCGCAAATTGTTTGCTATAAGCCTATCATGTCTTTAACGTACAAATTGCAAAAAACGACGAAAATATTGAATTTCGCGGGCAGACCCGTTGATTTCACGTTAATGCATTATTTTTCGTCCAAGTTATTAAATGTTGCCTTCTCACTCGCACTCGTAATTCGTAAACAGCTGTCAATTTTAGTTCATGTTTTTGCCGCGGGACTTCTTTCATGAAAAGGACTTTATACTCGGACGAAGGTTAAAAGTCTATGCCACAGACCACAAAACTAGGTCGATGCCTTTTATCAATGTAGTGATTATTCATTATATACTCTTTGTTATCAATTGAAGGTTTGCACTTGGCATAGGTATTTTGATTTTTATTTCACCAATTTATGCAGCAATAAATACAAAATACAAAAACTAAATAACGCGCCTTGGCTCTTTCAGAAAACTTGAGCCACGAGGGTATTAATGTTCATTGTACAGAGGCTTGACTTGAGCATTGAGTTAGCATACCACAATGTTGAATAACTAGTTAAATTCAGTCATACTAAATATAGTATTTATACTGAGCATTTATACAAAGAATCAATCAAAAATAAATACAGTACACAATATTTTATTAAAAAGTAACAATAATAATTTAACATCAAGGTTATATTATTTTTTACACAAAATAGAAAAGCTTAAACCTACTACAAAAAATTAAATCCTTAAAGTGCCTGTTCACCTTCAACCATTTCTTTCAAATTTAACAATTCAAACTGTCCACTTCCTTTAGTTTCTGTCTTGATCATTTCATCCAAGGTTCTAAAACTGCCGGGGTCTATGAGGCATATTATATTTGCAGTTCCAGCTTCCCAATTTTCTTCTTCCACATTTGTAGCTTGTTTTACAGCTTTGTCTCGCACTTTGCGAGCATCCTTACCGTGTAAAAGTATGCGTACTCTCATTTGAGCTCTTTCTAGAGGTATCTCATTTTTAATAAGTGGTATAACTTCTAGTGATTGTTGTTTAGCACTCTTGTTAACATTCACAGAAAAGTGAATATCCTTCATAGCCTTTTCTATAATAGATACAGGGTAAGGTCTCTTTGTTTCTGGGTTCACACACTTATCTGCTACAGTTGTAGCAATATCTTTGAAGAGAGCGTCAATTTGGGAGTGCCTTTCTTTATCTGAAACTTGAAGCTCACCTTTTTCTAATATCTCTTTGCATATCTCAGTCTGGTCATCCTTACCAAAGACTTTTACCAAATCTTCCTTCTTAGCTACTTGGCCTTTAGAAACATTCGTAAAAACGGAGTGAGTTTGAAGAACTTCATCAATGTCTTTCTCTCTGAAATATTTCAAAATAAATGTATGTAAAGAAACTACACTTATCAATGAACATGTTATAGGTACCTAGGACCTCCCTTGCTACTTGCCTTCAATGAATGTAATAAATAGCTATGAGACATCGCTCATTTAAAAACAACAAACACAAAATAGAATACATAGCTGTTTAAAGTTATATCCGAAATCGAGTAGGTATATATTCTTACATTTTATTCCTCCATGATACTACTTTGTTTTTGTAGCACGCTATCTCGAACCTTTTACCACCTTTCTTCAACCTCACAATAGCCACATTTGTGAGGCGAATTTGGTTCGTTGGTGTAAATATTTTAGACATCTTGAATTATTATGATGCACATCAAAACTAGAATTATTATGCATTCACGAATTCACGATCACAAACTATATACCATACTACTCTATGATCACAAACAACACCAGCACCAGCCGGGAAAATATTTTTTTATTTTTATCAGGGTTGCCAGATATTTGTCAATTGAATTCGCCCAATTTTGCCTGCTGAGTAGCCTAAATTCGCCCAATTTTTTTTGCACATTATTAGCCTAGTTGGCCTTAATCTTTGTATCTAACAGACCTATATTTTAGACCCAAATAAAGAAGACACGTAAAAAACAACAATGTGAAGTGAAAAGTAATATCCTATACCTTTGAACGAGCAATTCTTGTAAATATATATTTCTATTAAATCTGAATCTCGAATGATTTTCATGAAATTTAGTGTACGGGGGGTAATGGGGGCGATGAATCGATCTAGCTAGGATTCATTTTTAGAAAATGTCGAATTTACAAAAAAATATATATGACTCCTGCTGCTCTCTATAGGCCAGTAGTAATACTGCCGAGCGAAGCTCGGTCACCCAGAAATTATTTATTTATTTATCGTAGATAGGTACCAATTAGCAAACTATAACTTATGGTGGGGTCATGTTCTGTATTTACACTTGCAGTAATAATAACTGTTTTCTATAGTTCGTTATACATTGCTACTTTAATTTAACATTCAAATAAAATTTTGTGGAAAATCTTTCAATGGATAAAAAAATATGTTTTATAATAAAAAAGCTTGATCATTAAGATACACAATACCATAGTAAACATCCAGGCGCAAAAATTCAAATTTTATTATTATTACCCACACAAATGAAATTCATACGGATACGTGACGTAACTTTCCGACGCTCTGGGCAATTGCGTCCTATCGAAGTGTCACTTCATTTGTCCGGCCCTAGTCCGGCCAATATAAAGTATAGTAAAAGATTAGTGTCAAACGCACTTATGTATCTCTATCTCATTCCTACAAATAGTAATTGCAATACGTATGAGAAAGCAAACAGCATGGAAAGACACAAAACTTGATATTACATACGTTTGTAACGAAAGTTTCGTAACGAAACTTTCGTTACAAACGTATGTAAAAGCAATTATTAGATAACTTTTGGTCAGGTAGCCTAAAATCGCCCGTTTCTATTTTCCAGGTAGCCTAAATGGCTACCGGTAGCCAATCGGGATTTTTGGTCGCCAATTGACCCCCCGAGGTAGCCTAAATGGCGATAATTCGCCTAATCTGGCACCACTGATTTTTATCATTTGACATTTGTTTCAATGTTCTCTGTGACATTTGTCAATAGGGTATTTGACTCCAATTTTTTTATTACTTTATTATAAAGTAGAATTAAAATAATGACGTGCACTGAAATAACTAATTAAATCGATCAAATAACAAAAAAGTTATAAGCATTTAAAGATTTGTGATTAGACAGAGATAGCAACAGAGACATTGTGACGTCACACCGTACCAATGCCATAGTAGCTTCCTGCGGCTTCATACAAATTTTCGTTTTGCGAGAAAGGGATAGAAGATCCCCCCACTCCAAAGTTTAAACGCCTGTAACTTTGTAAATCTTCGTTGGATTTTAATATTTCTTTCACTGCACGTTATTATTTTTATCCTAGTTTATAATAAAGTAATATTTTTTATCAAATTCAAAAGTAGTGTAAGACCCCATTACTGCCAATGAATCGCAGATACCTATTGATTATTGAACACATTGTACCAGTGACTAAAGAAGTAATGGACACAAAGTAGTGAGTCTTTTTGGCTGGGCATTTCCGCCATCTTGTGTCGCATCGAAAATAGCCAATCACCGCTATCAGCCAATCGCAGATAGGCACCAGTCAGCTGATCAGAAGGGCTGCTCTAGCTATCTATCGATATGGAAATATTATCGATGTAATTTGTGGTAAGTAATTAAATATTAAAGAGCAAAAATGAATGAATTATGACTATTAAAAATTAATTTATAGTAAAACTAGGTTTAGCCATATTTGCCATAATATGCAATTATGTTAAAATGGCGATTTTGCTGTGCTATTCTACAAAATGTCCATCTCTGATATAGCTGCCAGACAGCTGCCAACCCGAATATGGCATGCAAAATTGTACTCCATTACAACTGACAAATTTATAGATGCATAGATGTACGCTCGTCGCTGTTTTGCAGAATCGCATGGCAGGTTTGACAAATTGAATTGTCAGACGTTGCTTACAATGAAATTAAATTTTTTATTTAATATAATAAATAATTTTCGTGCAACATAATATGAGTTTCGTGCAACATGCATTATTTGTTTCGTGTTGCATCAAGGGCTGTGATGCAAATTCTTAAAAAAAACCGAGATTTTGCATTTTTCAGGTTAGTTGTGAAATTTCTCCTGATTGTGCATATTTTTCATGTGATCTAAGTTGTATGGGCATGATAAGATTAAATATCGTGTTTTCAGCTTTCAATCATTATTTCACATGCCTATGAACATCCAAAACAGAATTATTTAGAATTTGCATTACGTTTATACCCAGTTATGTCCTTACAAGTCCTTAAAAATTAAAAGGAATATTTATAGTATAAAAATTAAAATAAACTTGTATAAACTGTGTTTTATAATAATTATAATTAAAATATACGATAAAACCGGAATTCTTATTGATGCGACTTCATCCATCCGTCCTTCATCACAGTCGATTATTCCTAACTATGAAAGCTATTTGCGTCAGGCGTGTTAAGCATGGTTTTATATAAGCAAAACAGTTTTATATAATAGTGGTCCAACGTCATTATAATAAAAATATTTATATATTTTTAGCTAAATATACGATCGCGCGAGTCTAAACGGTCTTTTCATCAAATAGAGATTAGTTAAGAATCATAAATCTTTAATAGCAATAAAATACGAATGCATGAATATTTTTTCAGTATTCTCAAGAGTGAAGAGATCTTATTTTTAATACCTAATATATCGATCAGGCTTAGTTCTGCCGGCTGTATCTTTTTAACACAGTTAAAAAGATACAGCTGACAGACGTTCAAAGTATTGTAGTCTTTTTTGTTCAATCTTTGTGTCTCGTGATCGATCGTTAAATCGTTGTCTTTTATCATTTCATTATCATCAATCGTTACATTATTTCAAGGATTAATTTTTTCAACCCCTGTTGCGACCTCGTAATGAGCACGGATCTCTTCTTCTGAAGATATATATTAGATATAAACTTCTCTACCTAGTGCGCGTTTGCAGGCTTTACGCTTGAAATATTTTATAACATTACAATGAAAATTAAAGAGTGCAGATTTCCTCAAAATGATTATACGAGTAGGATAGGTAAACATGAATCACGCACTGCTTTAGCATTTTATCAAAAAAATGTGTGCAAAAGTAAAGAGATTAGGATACAAATACTTATTTTCTAAGTACATCGATATCTTAAATTGTGTAACCGACATTACTATGAACAGTGGGCGGTACCGAAATGTTGGGGGCGGTAAGTCCATGTGTTAAGTCCATGATGCATACCTACTCTATGTTCTTTTAGATCAGAGTATCCCTACAGTGCTTCAGTGTTAGTAGTCTATGGATCAGAGTAGTGGTATTCCTTGCACAGGCCACAGACCAGGAACATTTTTTGCCACAGAACATTATTACCCTAGCCGGGTTCTTTGCTCTATGTTAATTTAATTATCTTCGCAACTCGACGTGTATTTCGTAAAAGTTGGCCGTCATCAGCCGTCATTTTGTTATTTGTGTATTTTTTCGGCAATTTTATGTGAATAATTGCGAAAAATGGCTAAATTGGTCGATATATACAATTGCGAAAAGGAACCCGTTATTAAACGTCGGCAATTACCTCTGACAATTTATGAAAACTTAACTGTAAGTTCAGTTGCTCCTTGACATTACCTCAAACGTAGATTAACGTAAAAAGATAGGAATTTAATCATGTGCTTCAATTACGAACGAACTCATTCCTTCGGATGCTTCAATTATTTAGTATTCAGATAGATTTTCATCGCTGGGACTTGTTTGGTGAATTTGATCGATTTCCTAAACACGATGTGACGTCTTAGAGTTGACCTTATTTTCTGGAAAATTTCTTTGTTTAATCTCTCTATTCGAGTGTAATTTTCAGATGATTATGGACCTAAATACTATGGGCCTTATTTGCGACAACCCTCAAGTAAAAGGTCGTGAGTATGAGGAATTCGTGCGCAAATACAGAATCCTTACGACGGACGAATTGAAGTCAGCACTAAGGGTCGACGCCTCCGATATATTTAACGTTTTGAATCAAAGCATTCCCTGCGTCGGCTGTCGAAGAAGGTAGCAACTTACTTCTTGTCTACACATTTCAGTTCTAATCCACACATACACCACCCTCACCACACATAATATCTTAAATATAGGTACTATACTGGAATTTATATGAATATTTATGCAGTATAAATTTTACCTTGACTATTCATTGATCATAGGCAAACACTATAAATCATTTATTTAACATGGTTGTTAAGATGGGATTTTGGTGGTTTTAAATCAGATTTAACGTTTTTTAATATGTGAAAATATTGATAAACGTGACATTTATAATGTGTGATAGCATAATATAATTATGGCAAGTTATTAGTATGAATTTCATATATTATTATTTTCACCAGGATCTATTTAGTAATGGCAAGCCCTTACATAAAAAATAGTCCTGCTTTCTTTTTCTCTATATTTTTAAAATTATTATATATAAATTTTAAATTAAAATGCAAAAAGGGAAATTATTTAAATTTTCATTACTAGTTACTTGTCCTTTCACAATCTACCATAAATCTGTTTGTCTTTAACTAGCTTTTGGTTGTGGCTTCATCGCAAGCAATTTGGCTTATTACTAATCCAAGTGCATGATCTTACTGGTATAATTACTTATTAGTACTTCTCTATTTATTATATTTAAAACCTGTTAAAAACTATTTCACAGGGACCCACCAAAAACGCCATTTGAGCGAGAAAGCATATTATGTAGGATTAGGAAAATAAAACATCCTACTACATTTTATGTATTTTATTCTAATTTCATATTTGTTGGTATATGTAAATTACGGTAAAAACATAGTGTAATTATAATTATGTTTTTTTAAATAAACACAATTATCAACATAATTTAACTATTGTCTTCTCGTCTTCACTTTGATTCAAAGAAATATAAATCCACTCCACTTATTTCCACTCCTGCAATAAGGGTATCAAATGAAAGGCTTTGCTGAAAAGAACAGATAAATTGCTAATAGCTTGTTTTGAAAAATATTATTTGAATGATAACATGATGATTTTTTTTTCAATTCATATTTATCAAGTCATTTTTTTTTTTTGGTAAATTCGACATTTTATAAAATCGAATCCTAGCTAAATCGATTTATCGCCCCCAAAACCCCCTGTATACTAAATTTCATGAAAATCGTTCGAGCCGTTTCCGAGATCCAGATTATATAGAAATATATTTGTATAAGAATTGCTCGTTAAGTTAAAAGGAGATTAACTGTATGAGTTAATTTTGTAAAGTAGTTATCTTAAAAAATAAAGTTTTGATTTGAATCAGTTTGGTACGGGATTGCATACATCAGTCCTTTGAGCAATTACATTCCAGACGCAATGCAAATCTTTCAATGGTCAATCTCTTTTGCTGGCATTACATCTGTAAGACTGTAGCAGTTTCTTAGCAAGAGACACATACAATATTGTATCAATATCTTTTTCAGTGTTGAGAGGCTCTTTTACCAGTTATGCAAATCAGGACATCCAACTTTAGATCCACTTATATTGACGCCTGATGAGATTATGACAATCAGAGAAGATAAAATCATACATCCACAGTCACTTGCTACCCTGTTAAATGGTCACAGGTAAGATCTGTGTTATTACCACTTCAAAAAGAAAGATATTTATTAAGAGTATCGTCTTGTGACGAAGCGTGACGCGAGTAGGTATTTTCAAATATAATATCTATTATCGTATACAGAGAGTTGCAAGTCCAGAGCTAGGCCTATATTTTGTTTTTGAAATATTGTTTTGGTGATAACGTTTTTATTCTCCCAAACGTTTACCCAATTGGACGGCCAAAGCCTCCCCCCAGACCAGACCGGAGCCAATTTAGAAATTATTGAATTCCAAAGTGGGAAAAATTCCGTGGCGGGAATCGAACCCGCGACCTCCCACTCGAATCCGAGCGTGCGTCCCCTGCGCCACAGGTTGTCATAAACATACCAACATCAATCATGACAGCAGAGCATCGTGATGTGGACTTGTCTTGATTAAGGCTTGTTTGTAATTTGTAAATAATTGGCAGCACTGGCATCGAATGCCTGATCCTGAGCCAGCCGCGATGGAAGAAGTCGCAGCGGTGCACGCTGCACTCGCTGGAGGCGGGCACGGCGCGCGGCTGGGGCGCCACGGCCACGTGCGGCTGGGGCTGGGGCGCGTGGGGCTGGGGCGGGCGCGCGGCGTGGCGCGCCGCGTGGGACGCCATGCGCACGTCGGCGCGCGAGCACGTCACGCTCGTGCACTTCAACACGCTGCACGACACGCTGCACAACTACCTGCGGAAACACAGGTTCTGCGCCGACTGCAAGACCAAGGTGAGGGCTTCCATTATATTGGATTAGGCTTCTCACTTTCTCTTTTTCATTAATTCCTGGAAGTTGTCATGTTGATGTTACGATGCTGAATCCAAATATTCTGTCACAGCAGCTTTTATTATCATTCTCCAGTGGCTACTATTTGTAGCATTACAGGAGCACTCGTTTAGGGAGGAACCGGTAGGTATCAGCCTGCCTGGATGGTATCAGTCCAGTGATAACCTGTTGTCAGCCCATCTCTACCTCATTTCATGTCCACAAAATGTTATCCTTCAAAAATAAGATTTTATTTACTTTATAGTAGCTAATGCTTGAGGTTGTCCGCGTCGCATTATTAAATATTGTTAATAATCTGGGTAAGTTTGCTTACCTAAAGTTAAAATTAAAACTTAACAAACGATTAATTTCTGTAAAAGTCCGAATGTTTAACTCTGGTATCCCCCTCGCGGTATGAGAGCGGCGATGTCTAAGGAGCGTGCAGGTTAAGCATCGATTCAGTAATCAGTAGAACTACAGATTTGTTCCAAATATGCAGACTGCAAGGTGCTACGTGATTTTGTGCCTGTGGGTTTTGGTTTTTAAAGAATCATAATGAAGTTTTTGAGTTGCAAAGAAGACTAGATTACTACTTGTTTAATTTTTTACCAGTAAAAGTCCCATCAAAGTCGACAAACCCAAGTTCTGGGAACAAATAACAAAATACCAATTAGAAGTAGCAAATATGAGAAATCGCGCTCGCCGCGTCCCGCCCGCGTACTTATCAGTTTTCAACACATCTCACCAGAAAAAACTGGATTTACCCAGGATCCTGGGTAAACGTATCTCTATCGCTTCAGCCAAATCGGTTCAGTAATTGCGGCGTGACGTAGAATCGGTGTGAAATTTAGCCTCCAACTGACAAGTGGCAGATCACTATGTAGTGCTAATAAGAAATTAGCACATCAATACAAAGCAAAGTAGCATTCAATCTAAATTAAAGTTATTCTTTAACTAATCTGAATCATACTATTTTAAATAATTCATGAAGAAAAAAACATTTCAAAAATAAAAAGGAAGCTTTATACAAGCAATATTAAAATAATAAATTGTTTGATCAATAAGGACCAAAGGCCAAACTGTATAAACATTTTTACAAGCAAACTAAATCAGTGATTTATCATTGTGATAACAAGACACGTAGTGATATCTCTTTCATTATTTTACAAACCAACTTTGATATCACTAAAATAATCAATGAATTATTAATACCTATTTTTTGCTGCATTTTACATTTACTGTACCAGTTTATTTATTAAAAAAGAAACAATCGTACCCTCGTGTTGATAAATGACGTGTTCCCAGGAAGAAAAAAATTTACGCATCTCAATAATCAAAACGCATTTTATTAGAAACAACAATTACATCTTGGGTGCTTCTAATGCTGTCGATGCATTTTACAGGGAACCTGGTAGATCTTTTTAACAGTGATATAAATAGTGTACTGCAATTCATGGCGAAAAAATAATTCTGAATCATCTTTAGCCCTAATTGACAGCAAAACTGTGATACCACTTTGACTAACTTCTTTTACTAATCTTCTTAAACAGCTTAACTTAATAAGGCAGGTCTGCAAAAGCTGGAAGCAAAAAAAAGACGTTTACAGTGTTAAGCGATATGCATTTCCATGGGCCATGTTAGATGCAGTTCGTCTCATAATTTTTCTTTGCAATATCAACACGCTGCACTCATCATCCTGAGACTTTACTTGTTAGGTCTGCCCAGAAATTACGTCAGCGTACAGTATCCTTTGAACCAAAACACAGTAATACTGTAATACTGGTTGGACCTACCCGACCTGGTGGTACCTACCCGGACGAACTTCACAAGAAGCGCGCAAAAAAAATGACTATTTCCGCTATATATTGTGGCGTATGAACGGGAAATTTGACAGATGGCGCTCCTTTTTTCTTGTATGAAGAAGGTTTACGTATAATGTTCAGATGGGCTCATCCTTATGTTCATATCGGTGGCTACCACCAGTAACAAGCAACTATGCTTGCATATTATGACAGTTATGCATATATGTTATTACTTCATCGGCAGGTACTGAGAGCGTATCAGTTACTGGTGGAAGAGAAGGAGCCGCAGAAGGAGAAGGGCTACGTGGGCGCGCTGTACGGCGGCATCAAGCGCTGCCTGCTGGACAAGCACCTGCACCTGCAGGCCAAGACCGACTACATCGCGCACCTCATCGCGCGCGCCGAGCCCGAGCTGCTGGGCAACCATCGCGAGCGACACGCCAAGACCTTGGAAATTGCACAGGAAGAGGTAACTTACAAGTGTTCTTACCTTTATGCATTACGGTTTTCTGGCTAGGTTATTTTACTCAGAAGATTGCAATGGCTTCCTAACATCCTACAAGCTAAATGCATTGTTCCTCAACCAATGTCACGCGATGTGTTGAACTAGTCAGTCACAGTTTCATAGATCTCAGTAATTTGATCACGTTGTAGCCGTCTTCCGTAGCTGACGATAGATGGCGTAACCAGCGCAATAGCACACGCTGACGGAGCTTTCCAGCCTTCTATAATTATTATAGAAGATCTGACGTCTCACGCGGATCATAAGCGGTCCCCAGGCATAACACCTGCCTGGATGGAAATTTCCCTATTGTCTACACCATCGGCAAAACGTAAAGGTCTCTTCAAGGCTTGCTAAATATTGAGGTTTAGCTTGGTTGGATGTCTGCCACCACTGCGTTTTCTCATACAGGGCCGCCATTCCAGCACTTTGGGTCCCTAACGTCCATCGGTTCTTCGAGCTACAGTCCCCGCCCATTGCCACTTCAGCTTCGAGATATGTTGAGCTATGTCGGTGACTCTGGTTCATCTACGGATTTCCTTATTCCTGATTTAATCACGCAGACAAACTCCAAGCAGAGTTCTCTACCACATTTACTTATCGCCAAATATAAAACTCTTGCAGGTGTTGATATGCCTCGGAATCTGCATCTACGAGCGCCTACAACGCATCTCCCTACGACTGCGCGAGGAGGAAGGCACGTGCCAAACCCTGGCAGCCGTCGCCGTGGAAGCCCTGTACCGCAAGTTCGAGACCGCGGTGGAGCTCAAGAGCGGCGTGTCCAAGCTGCAGCTGCTGTACGACGAGATCACGCAGGAGGAGCTGACGCGCCAGCAGAGGAAAGAACAGAAGAAACTCAAGCGCCGCAGGAAGAAGGAGCGACAGGCCGGCGAAGGCAAATGCAAGGTCAGTTTTAATTCTGTGGATATAATTTACTTATAGTTACAATGATTTGTTTTTGATGTGAAACATCTATTATAACGCCTTTGGGTATGCATTGAATCATTTGCCCCGATGGCAGATTGTAGGATCCTCTTACAATATGATTCTGTCATGACATGACAACAGAAGCAACCTATCATAACTTGAAAGTAGGCTATAGAATCCTGATGCACACTTAAGGTTGTCATATGTTGATTCCCAGTCTATTTCAAAGACGCAAAATAATGGTATTTTTAACTGACTTCAAAAAAAGGAGGAGGTTCTCAATTCGTCGGAATCTTTTTTTTTTTAATGTAAATTTTTTCTTTACAGGAAGCTGACTCTGAAGAGCCTGAAGAAAAGTGCCAATGTGAAGAATGTTTGTTGGAAGAGAGAGACACTCCGACAGACCTGTTGTCGCCGCGCGACTACGGCCAGTGCTACGAGGGCATGCAGTCCAACGACAGCTGCACCTCGTGCCAGGAGGACTACACCAAACATTGCTCACCCAAGAAGCTGGCCAAGCCGCGGGTGAAAAATGGCGCCCTATCCCCTCACGAACACCAAGACTGTGGTTACTCGTCGGGAAACAACGGCGGTTGCTGTGAAACTATGTCTGGCTCGTCCTCCCTGATGAGCTCCCCAGAAGGTTCTGAAGTGGCTTGCTCTGAAGGGTTCTGTAATCACGAGAGAGGGGACTGCTTGGATAATAAAAATGATAAGGTCACGTGCACTGGTTTTACACTTTCCCTGCAAGAAATGCTGGTGAGTACCTCTTATACTTGTTTTAGTATTATTTATTTGTTCAAGTGCCATCAGAGACTATTGTGATACTCGGAATATTTTTATTTCCCATAGGCCTAGCATACAGGCTCTTGTAAAACGTCAATATTATGGTAAAAGTCGAAGCTAAGTTTACATAGGTTCAAACCTCTACTATTATTCTATTAACCTCTACTATTTGGCTATTTCTACTCAAATATGTGTGCTATATAATATTAGTTTATTTATTAGCCTTAACCTTTCCATTATTTACAGGACACATGTTCATCAGACGAAGAGCAGGACACCAGTTATATTCCCATTGAAGAAGTATTGGAGTTCAAATCACGAATAAACATAACAGAGAAACGGCAAGAGCTGAGACAGAACCTACGGAAAAAATTTGCTCAGTTATGTGTGAACCCACAAACACCAGTCCCACTGAAGCAGGGCAAGAACCCTGCATAAAATTTCACAACACTGTTACATTCAAACTGCACGTAACCGTCAAACAGTAGTGGATTAAAGTTTAAAATTACATATGTATACTATGTGGGATAGCTCAGAACTTGCAGTTAACACATCAAAGGCAGCGACGTGTCATGATCGGCTGAATCTACAATACTTCTGGTAAATGATACAAGTTGATTAGGTCAATCGTGAAGGTTGTATCATCCCAATGTTGCTGTGTAAGTTCCGTGCTAGAACCTCGGGTGGTATATTATGAGTTGAGCTGCAAGCAATGTCGTTTCAGTATATAAACAAAAATATTCAAATGATTTTGAATCTGTTGTCAGAAATACAATGCATGCAGTTTGGCTCTTATGTGCAGTAACCTGTATTAATATTTGTTTAGTTTATTCCATATACACACTGTTAGATGCATGTTAGAGAGCATACTATAAGCTTTCCTTATACCAAACATTTAGTGGGCTTATGTTACAATAAAGATATGATTATTATATTCCAAGAAAGGCTTTTTAATGACTAAATTCCTTAATCACGATCCTCTTGCAAACTTGAGTTCAACAAAGCCATAGAATTTGGGAAGGGAAAAGGTGCTTATAGGATATTATAGTATGTATTTGATATTTGATAATAATTGTAACAGTGTTATCAAGTAATTTTAAGTTTTAAACAAGTGCATGTTTGAATGATTCCAACTATTTGTGAATTTTATGATACTATATTCAACTGGAATAAATAACCAGCATTTAATAAATATTTACTGTCAAAAAGGGCTTTGTAATAAAAGTGTATAGTAGCATTTTTGATCAAATCATTTTCATGCTTATGTGACTCAGTCTTATAATGTGGTACACAACAGATTATTTTTGCTCCTTATAAAAATGCTGTATAAGCGTCTTAGGAGTTACTGTGGCTAGTTTGCCGATGTTGTAAAACCTGAAAACATTTGTAACTCAGTTTTAAATATACTATCAAATCATGTTATGCTTTTATTTTAAATTTTCATCTAGAAACTAGTGTCTGTCTATACCAATCACAGTTTTCTTGTTGACATTATTTTCCGCAACATGATGCATTATTTCTATGTTATGGCTACATAACATAATTATTCTTCTTTGTTTTCTTATTGTCTGCAGAATGAGGTCATATTTTTTGAATATTGGATATACATAGTGTTGCGTTTGTACCACCAAATCCAAAAGAGTTTTTTAATGCAACTCTCCTTTCCTTAAGCCACTTCTGCGGTAGCTTAGCTACATAATTTAAATCATCAATTGGTTCATCTAAATTCAATGTAGGTGGTACGATTCCATGGTAGCAAGCTAGTATGGTGAACACTGCTTCTAGGTTACCGGCTGCACCTAATAAATGCCCATGAGCTCCTTTAGTAGAGGACACCATTATGTCTTTAATGTTTTCTTTGAAAAGCCTCCTTATGGCAGTAGATTCAATACCATCCCCCACTGGTGTAGAAGTAGCATGGGCGTTAACATATGAGATTTCATTAGGTTCAACACCACCATCTTGCAATGCTCTATTCATAGATAAAATAGCTCCACTGCCATCTTCTCTTGGAGTTGTGATATGAGCAGCATCCCCAGATAAGCCATATCCTAATAACTCTGCATACATTTTCGCGTTCCTCCTTAAAGCATGGTCATATTCTTCTAGAATTAATACTGCTGCTCCTTCACCCATTACAAACCCATCTCGTAGCTTGTCAAATGGTCTAGATGCCTTTTCAGGTTCGTCATTGAAGGAAGTGCTCAAAGCTCTGAGGCGACAGAATCCAGCGATAGCTAATGGACTGATACAAGCCTCTGCTCCACCACTGACCATGACCTCAGCATCACCGTTCCTGATAAACCTGAAAGCATCACCGATAGAGTGAGCGCCCGTTGCACATGCCGTAGAGACAGCGTGGTTTGGGCCACGGAAACCGTACTTTATACTTATATGCCCGGCCGCCATGTTCGGCAATATCCTCGGCACGAAGAATGGACTTACTTTATTGTAACCTAGTTTTAAAGCACTGTTTGTGTCACATACATCCTTCAGATCGATCATTCCCATACCGAGCGTCACTCCAGTGGCCTCTCTGTCTGCATCAGATTCTGGTAACCAGTTTGCATCCTTCAATGCTTCGGACGTTGCAGTGAGGGCTAGACAAGTGGCTGGTGCCATTAGTTTTAAATTAGATTTGGACAGAGCTTTCGCTATTTCGGTACCTGGCTCAACAGGTATAACTCCAGCTATTCGACTCGGTAATTTCGAATACTCCTCGTCGTGAAGAGCAACTATCCCACAGTGTCCATTTAACAGATTCTTCCATGCAAGTTCTGTTCCTGTTCCTAAAGGCGAAACAACACCTAAGCCAGTAACAACAACTCTTCTTTTATGTGGAAATTTTGAAAATTTACGCAAATATTTTAGAGTATTCATTTTTTGCACAGTGGAACGGAATTATTTTCTTTGTAGGTAGGTACCTATTTGTAAATACAGTTGTACCACAAGTTGTACACAGAACACTATTACATTACTCGAAACCAGGGTTGCCAGATATTTTCCAAATGAATTCGCCCAATTTTGCCTGCTGAGTAGCCTAAATTCGCCCAATTTTTTTTTTTTGCACAAGTAGCCTAAATTCGCCTAAAACTTTAAACTATCTAACAGACCTATATTTTAGACCCAAATAAACAAGACACGTAAAAATAACGTGAAGCGAATTAATATACTTATTTATTGTAGGTAGGTACCAATTACCAAACTATAACTTATGGTGGGATCATATTCTGTATTTACACTTCAGTGGTGATAACTGTTTTCTAAAGTTCGTTATACATTGCTATTTTAATTTATGATTCAAGTAAAATTTTGTGGAAAATCTTTCAATTGATAAAAAATTTATATTATATAATAAAAATGAAGAATCTTGATGAAGATCATTGAGATACAGAAGACCATAGCCATCCAAAAAAAAAACAAAAAAATCCTAAAAAATGAATCCAATCGCAAAAATTCAAATTTTAATCTAAAGTACTACCCACACGAATGAAATTGATACGGATACGCGACGTAACTTTCCGTCGCTCTGGGTAATTGCGTCTTATAGAAGTGTCACTTAATTTGTCCGGATAATACAAAGTAGTAGCAGAAACCCGCGGCTTCGCCCGCGTAAATTTTAGTTTTCCCTACACACAAGAACCATCGTTTTTTGGAATGAAAAGTAGCCTACATATTAATAAAGGACGAAATCTGTCTCCATTCCAATTTTCAGCTAAAAATTTTCAGGAGTTAAGCCGTGAACGAATATATGTCCCGCATAAACATCTGTCTTTCACTATTCCCACAGAAACCATGGATTTTCCCGGGCTAAAAAGTATAATATCTATTAATCTTGGATATAATCTTATCTCCATTTCAAATTTCAGCCAAATCAGTTCGGTAATTACGGCGTGAATGAATATTTTTCCCGTGTGGATATTTGTTTTTCACTTCTGTCATAGAAACCATTGATTTTTTCGGGATAAAAAGTAGCCTTTGTATTAATTCAGGGTTAAATGCATCTCCATGCCAAATTTCAGTCAAATCTGTTCAGTAGTTACGGCATAAAGGAGTATTTCTCCCGGTAGAATATCTGTTTTTCACTGTTCCCGAAGAAACCATGGATTTTTCGGGGATTATAAGTAGCCTGTGTATTAATTCAGGATATAAACGATCTCCATTCCAAATTTCAGCCAACTTGATTACGTAGGTTTTTTACTAATCCCACGGGAACCTTGAATTTTTTCGGGATAAAAAGTAGCTTATGTGTTAGTCCAGGGCACAACTTATCTCCATTCCAAATGCGAGTCAAATCGATTTAGTAGTTGCGGCGTGAAGGAGTATTTAAGCTTGGTAAAATACAAACTTTGGAGCCCCGTTTCACCCCCTTCGGGGATGAATTTTGAAAAATCATTTCTTTGTGCACCCTTACATCTCATAAGGAACCTGTGTGCCAAATTTGGAGTCTCTAGACCTAGCGGTTTGGGCTGTGCGTTGATACTTGATATGTCATTCAGTCAGTCAGTCAGTTTCTTTTTTTATATATTTAGATAGTAAAAGATTATTGTGTCAAACACACTTATGTATCTCTATCTCATTCCTACAAATAGTAATTGCAATACGTATAAGAAAGCAAACAGCATGGAAAGACAAAGAACCTGATATTACATACGTTTGTAACGAAAGTTTCGTTACAAACGTTAGTTATTCTAGACCTAGCGGTTTAGGCTGTGCGATGATATGTCAGTCAGTCAGTCAGTTTCTTCTTTTATATATTTAGATAGTAAAAGATTATTGTGTCAAACGCACTTACGTATCTCTACCTCATTCCTACAAATAGTGATTGCAATACGTATGAGAAAGCAAACAGCATAGAAAGACAAAGAACCTGATATTACATACGTTTGTAACTAAACTTTCATTACAAACGTAAAGTAAAAGAAATTATTACATAATTTTTGGTCAGGTAGCCTAAAATCGCCCATTTCTATTTTCCAGGTAGCCTAAATGGCTACTGGTAGCCAATCGGGATTTTTGGTCGCCGATTGACCCCCCGAGGTAGCCTAAATGGCGATAATTCGCCTAATCTGGCACCACTGCTCGAAACTCGAAACTCCAACTCAGTAGGGCCGAGGGCGATCGGCTAAAACACAGATCACTACCTATAGGCTAAAAATGTATCAATCGTTAAATGACTGTATCAATGTCAAAACACAGGTATTGACCAATCATAATGCTTGAATATTTTAGGTAGGTACCATTAGGTACCTACTAAGTTGAATATCACGTTTTGACATTGATACCGTTTTTTAATGATTTTTAGCGGGGGGGTTATTACCGATCTTGCCACAGGTTTGCCACAGGCATCAATCGCGTACTATCCGCTGTCAAACGGCATTTTTGTATTATGTAAACACCGATTAACAGCTGACAGCGGGCGATCAATCTGTGGTACAATCTGTGTTGTAAAACGTTATGTCGTCTGTGGTTAAAAGTGCATTCAATCCATTGTCGTGCTAACAAGCTGGCATTATGTATGCTAAATTTGACAGCGGCTCGACAGCGACAGCCGACAAAAAAGCGACCATAAAGCGACAGCCTAAATACCTGTCGCTAAACCATAGATAAGTATGTACGCTAAACGAATTATCGCTATTTTGTCTGGTGGAGTTATAATATAATTATGAGAAAAAAATGAGATATTTAATAATAGAAAGGAAGTTTAAAATATGTAAGTATATTATATTGTCTCTATTAACGTGAAAAGGTATAATTTTACCTATTTATATAAAAAATAAGGAATTTAGAGCCCAATGTACAATGTTCATGTTTGTTTTATAAGTTTATAGGGGAACACTTTTTTTTCTTTTAGAGGAAGCGCTTAATGAAGATGAGAGGGTGGCCCAATTCTTGGAGAAGGCTCATTTACGGTAAAATTACATTTGAGAGATCAAGCAAATCCAGTAACCAGCAAGCATCGCCTGATGCAGAGTTAAAATTCATTATAGGCTCACGAAAGAACTATTTCAAAAACTGTGTAAATACTGTCGAAAGTGAAGAGCAACAAAAGCGGCCTAGGAATGGTGATATATTATGGCCTCCATAGTTGTTTATGAAATGAATATTTAAGATTTAATTATTATTACAGGTTATGTCACTGGTTCATATCAAAACCCAGTTGGCATGAATTTTCTTCATGGATTGAGATAATCCAGTGTATCAAATGCTGTCAAAGAAGCCACTAAGGCACTCAACAGAATTGATATTTTGCAAATATACATTAGACTTCCAGAGGTGCAAGAGGACAGACAAATTAAATTAAACAGGTGATTATTTTATAGCTATTATATTTTATTGCAAATAATAAAAATGTTAATATTTACGAATTATACAAATTAACCCTGTTTTTCAAATCTTGCAAGCAATTAGTCAGTGACCTGTGGCCATTAAGTATCTAAAGATGACCAAAGGTGATGTATGACTATAAAACTGCATGAGGATTAAAAGCGAGATAATACCAAGCACAACAGAAATAAAAATAAATAAAGTAGTAAAAAACAAGTAATTTTAGTTGATTTGAATATTAACAAAGAGAAAAGTGTTAAAATTTATTACTGAAACTAACTAAACTAACAAACAGCTATTTATTTCTCTATTTTCTATACTGTTATATGATTTGTTAATATTTTAGAGATTTGTGACAGTGATTTAATCAATTTTAATGTCGTAAACAATAAATTATTTGCACATTTCAGATATTGAGATATCAATGAAGGAACAGCAGCCGTTGTGAAAATGCAAATGAACTTCAAAATTCCCTCAAGGCACTGAAGGACTCGTGGGAGCACTGCCACAACTTGATGCCTGAACATGAACTTGATGAGGAAATGTTCAAGTGGAAGACCAGACATATCCGATAAGGGAAGTGCATGAAGTAGCATTAAGGTTACTTACTTGAGGTACCCACAACGTAACCTAACCGTAAAATATGAAAACCAGTTGACAGACACACAGACCAGTCACCAGACTGAGTTTGTTGTGGGTTTCTTTTTAGGTCAGGGCATCTTAGAACCCTCATTAGTTTTAAGTTAAGCTACGCCAGTGGTTGTGGACGAACAGAATAGAAAATAAAAAATTACACAAAAAATGACAAAAATTAGTTTTATTTCAAGACTTAATTAACTTCCATTCAATAATAAAATTTCATTAGAGATCCAAAATAAAAATCTTTATTTTTATCATAAGCTTAAAGTCTTAAGTATGGCCAATTTCGAAAAGCACTGGGAGGAACTAGGAAGAAACTCTGCACTTGCTTTTTTTAAAAAAAATGTATTTATATATACAACTTTTCTTACATAATTAAATTAACTTTTATACTATCTCGTGAGGAGCCGGAAGCATATTCTATCCATTCCAAGAATTCTACTGTTAAGGAGTTCTGCAAAGGTGTAACTTGACAAATTACTAATATTATATAATAATTTCTCTCATTTATTTTTACAACAAATAAATTAATATTTTTTATTTGTTAAAATATTTTACATAATAAGTCAAAAAGCTTATTCAAGGCCTTTGCCAGCATGCATTCACTGTAGAAGCATATAGAAGCAGCTTCAGCCAGTCTGCTCTCTGCACCCACCCTTTGTCTCTCCTGTCAAAAACCGTTGTCTCTCCATGATGGCTCAAACCTTTGGTCTGTGAAATAAAAAACATCTATTAAACACTAATTCTTTCATCGATGTTACCAAGAGGCCGATTCAACAGGCAGGAGTTCTATGCTTACATTTTGTGATAGTAATGTAATGCTAAAAGCTATTAAAAGTTTAAAAAGTAGTAAAGTGTTAATATTACTAAATCTAAACAAAAATGGCTTACCATTTGTACTCATTCTGGCAACGGTAGAGCTGCTGCTCAGTGTGGGCTGCTTAAACCCTCTCTGAGAAACTGGACTTTCTGAAAAGTCTCTCCAGCTCGACAACATCTGCGTCTCTCCATGATCCATGATGGCTCAACCCTTTGGTCTGTAAAATATAAAACATCTATTAAACACTAATTCTATCATCAATGTTGAAATTTTGAGACCAAGAGGCTGATTCAGCAGGCAGAAGTTCTATGCTTAAATTTTGTGATGGTTTATATAACCATACTAAAAGCTATTGAAAGTTAAATAAGTAGTAAAGTATTAATATTACTAAATCTAAACAGAAAAGATTTACCATTTGTACTCTTTCTGGTAACGGTGGAGCTGCTGCTCAGTGTGGGCTGCTGAAACCGTCTTTGAGAAACTGGACTTTCTGTAAAGGAAAAAATATATGAATTAGTTTGAGAATAAGAGTACATTGTAATATGTTCTATATAATTTAGTCTGAATCCTTGTTTCTATAATACTACTATTCGGCACTAGCTTCCTTTCCTATAAAGCCTGCCAACCTTTTCACCCATATAGTGTAAACATTACGGTGACCTCTTAGAGATGCAGGTTTTCTTACTACGCAAACCTTAATCACTAGCCGCTTTCCACAACTGTACACAACTCAAAACGAAAGAGAGGTGCATGCTGGGAAGTGGTATTCAAACCCCAACCCATCATTATATATTCCTAAAGTAAACCAGCTATAACCCTCTATGGTCCACTTGCGCGAATCGGAGGTTAAATATTTTCTTTTTAACCTTTGAGTCATCGTCTGTCATTGTACAATTATGAAAACTTACTCTGGGTGAGCGTGTTAACCCTGAGTTAACACACTGACCCGGGTTGACGCAAGTGGGCCTAAGATAGGCAACATAGGTTGATGTGTTGGTCGTTTATGCTATGGGCTTTCAGTGTTGCAAATAATATAGTTGCAGAAAGCTGTGGAAATGGCCTGCTTGGAATGGCTGCAGTGGCCTCAGAATAAATTGAAAATTGTATACATTTATGCTGTTGTAAGAGGTCGACCTACCGCAGTGGCCTCAGCAGTTTGCAGTATCTAAAAATTGTATGCATTTATTCACAGCAGTATAATGCAGCTGACCACCAGCCCGTTTCATATAAGAAATATAGTAACATAACTCTTTCATTTTGAAATCGAGAGCATAAAAGAAGAATATTCATACGCACTTCCTCCGCTGGCCTGACTGGTTGCAATCCCTGCTGGAGTCATTTAATCTGGAACCAATGTTATTGTTCCATTCTCGATCGATGGCCTCCTTCACTCTCATTCCCAAACCAACTCCTTTAGCTAGACTCGGGTGCGCCATTAGATGCTCCAGTAACTCGTTCGTTCTGCTGGCTGGTAGACACTCGAATCTCGATGTTCCTATTGAGGTTATAATAATTATAAGAACATGTTAGCAAATAGCAACAGGAAAAAAGTAGGCACTCATGTTTACGTAGTAAAATAACAATGAAGTATTTTAAACTTACTGGCAGATGATAATAATTTCATAAAATTCACACCTAACCTAACCAACCAAAACAAAAAGTACTCTTTGGCTCAATAAGTCAACAATACCGCAGAAACATACATATTTATCTATGCCGCAGAATGACCAAAGAGTATATAATCACTACTGAGAATGACCGCAGATTTATTCGATGTACCACAGAATGATCATGGAATAACCACAGATGACAATAAAAACTGTGTATTTTGTTTACATCTTTTGCCGTCTAATCGCAAGTGGCGCTAGTGATCGATTGCTAAAAGTGCATTCCACAGACCACAGAAGTGCACTTTGCGACAGGGGAGCAGACGACGCGCGGTAGGCTTAGGTAATTCGAATAAACAATGACATTTTGCGACCGGTCGCTGTGGCTCTGCGTCTGCTGTCGCTACTGCTATGTTATACGTAATCAGGCAGCCGATCGCCCTGCAGAACTCAGAACATAGAGTACCTAATTGAAAGTCGTAATAGTAGTCTTGGTCTATGATACCTACCAACCTACTAGGTACCTATATAGTTTTGTCATTGATCGTAGTCATTGATCTATAAGTTTTGTCATAGAGTTTTGTGGTCTGTTAATAGATGCCATCTATTGTCACCCGCCCATGGAGCACACCACGGGTGTGCCCGCGAAATTCAAATTTTTCGTGGTTTTTCGCGATTTTTAAGCTAATAAGACATAATAGGCTTATGGCCGTCAAATTGCGATAATCTCAATATCTTCTTCACGCGTTTATATAAAAATCTCTGCTCGAAAGTGTCGAGTTAAAGAAATTAGTCCGAGATTTGCGAGCTACTCACATAAAACTCGATACTCGGACTAATTTTCTAGGATACACATTTTTATGCAATGATTTTGATATAATCATCTAAAGATGATACTGCCATTCTCGCAAATTGATTGCCACAAGCCTATCATGTCTAATTAGCGTACAAATTGCAAAAAACCACGAAAATTTTGAATTTCGCGGGCAGACCCGTTGATTTCACGTTAACCATCTATTAGATGGTTAAATAGTAGTCCATGGGCGGGTGACGGCCATGTGACGGCCTATGAGTAGGTAACCTATAGTGTTAGTAGTCTATGCCAGTAACTAATATAATGATCTGTGGAAGGTCATTGAACTTTACTTTTCATGAGGCTCAGAAGGGCTGGAACCCAGAGCCGTAAAGCCAGTTATTAAAAAAAAATTTACTTTTTATGTTTTTTCGGCTGCCTGATTACGTATAACATAGCAGTAGCGACAGCAGACGCAGAGCCACAGCGACCGGTCGCAAAATGTCATTGTTTATTCGAATTACCTAAGCCTACCGCGCGTCGTCTGCTCCCCTGTCGCAAAGTGCACTTTTGTGGTCTGTGGAATGCACTTTTAGCAATCGATCACTAGCGCCACTTGCGATTAGACGGCAAAAGATGTAAACAAAATACACAGTTTTTATTGTCATCTGTGGTTATTCCATGATCATTCTGTGGTACATCGAATAAATCTGCGGTCATTCTCAGTAGTGATTATATACTCTTTGGTCATTCTGCGGTATTGTTGACTTATTGAGCCAAAGAGTACTTTTTGTTTTGGTTGGTTAGGTTAGGTGTGAATTTTATGAAATTATTATCATCTGCCAGTAAGTTTAAAATACTTCATTGTTATTTTACTACGTAAACATGAGTGCCTACTTTTTTCCTGTTGCTATTTGCTAACATGTTCTTATAATTATTATAACCTCAATAGGAACATCGAGATTCGAGTGTCTACCAGCCAGCAGAACGAACGAGTTACTGGAGCATCTAATGGCGCACCCGAGTCTAGCTAAAGGAGTTGGTTTGGGAATGAGAGTGAAGGAGGCCATCGATCGAGAATGGAACAATAACATTGGTTCCAGATTAAATGACTCCAGCAGGGATTGCAACCAGTCAGGCCAGCGGAGGAAGTGCGTATGAATATTCTTCTTTTATGCTCTCGATTTCAAAATGAAAGAGTTATGTTACTATATTTCTTATATGAAACGGGCTGGTGGTCAGCTGCATTATACTGCTGTGAATAAATGCATACAATTTTTAGATACTGCAAACTGCTGAGGCCACTGCGGTAGGTCAACCTCTTACAACAGCATAAATGTATACAATTTTCAATTTATTCTGAGGCCACTGCAGCCATTCCAAGCAGGCCATTTCCACAGCTTTCTGCAACTATATTATTTGCAACACTGAAAGCCCATAGCATAAACGACCAACACATCAACCTATGTTGCCTATCTTAGGCCCACTTGCGTCAACCCGGGTCAGTGTGTTAACTCAGGGTTAACACGCTCACCCAGAGTAAGTTTTCATAATTGTACAATGACAGACGATGACTCAAAGGTTAAAAAGAAAATATTTAACCTCCGATTCGCGCAAGTGGACCATAGAGGGTTATAGCTGGTTTACTTTAGGAATATATAATGATGGGTTGGGGTTTGAATACCACTTCCCAGCATGCACCTCTCTTTCGTTTTGAGTTGTGTACAGTTGTGGAAAGCGGCTAGTGATTAAGGTTTGCGTAGTAAGAAAACCTGCATCTCTAAGAGGTCACCGTAATGTTTACACTATATGGGTGAAAAGGTTGGCAGGCTTTATAGGAAAGGAAGCTAGTGCCGAATAGTAGTATTATAGAAACAAGGATTCAGACTAAATTATATAGAACATATTACAATGTACTCTTATTCTCAAACTAATTCATATATTTTTTCCTTTACAGAAAGTCCAGTTTCTCAAAGACGGTTTCAGCAGCCCACACTGAGCAGCAGCTCCACCGTTACCAGAAAGAGTACAAATGGTAAATCTTTTCTGTTTAGATTTAGTAATATTAATACTTTACTACTTATTTAACTTTCAATAGCTTTTAGTATGGTTATATAAACCATCACAAAATTTAAGCATAGAACTTCTGCCTGCTGAATCAGCCTCTTGGTCTCAAAATTTCAACATTGATGATAGAATTAGTGTTTAATAGATGTTTTATATTTTACAGACCAAAGGGTTGAGCCATCATGGATCATGGAGAGACGCAGATGTTGTCGAGCTGGAGAGACTTTTCAGAAAGTCCAGTTTCTCAGAGAGGGTTTAAGCAGCCCACACTGAGCAGCAGCTCTACCGTTGCCAGAATGAGTACAAATGGTAAGCCATTTTTGTTTAGATTTAGTAATATTAACACTTTACTACTTTTTAAACTTTTAATAGCTTTTAGCATTACATTACTATCACAAAATGTAAGCATAGAACTCCTGCCTGTTGAATCGGCCTCTTGGTAACATCGATGAAAGAATTAGTGTTTAATAGATGTTTTTTATTTCACAGACCAAAGGTTTGAGCCATCATGGAGAGACAACGGTTTTTGACAGGAGAGACAAAGGGTGGGTGCAGAGAGCAGACTGGCTGAAGCTGCTTCTATATGCTTCTACAGTGAATGCATGCTGGCAAAGGCCTTGAATAAGCTTTTTGACTTATTATGTAAAATATTTTAACAAATAAAAAATATTAATTTATTTGTTGTAAAAATAAATGAGAGAAATTATTATATAATATTAGTAATTTGTCAAGTTACACCTTTGCAGAACTCCTTAACAGTAGAATTCTTGGAATGGATAGAATATGCTTCCGGCTCCTCACGAGATAGTATAAAAGTTAATTTAATTATGTAAGAAAAGTTGTATATATAAATACATTTTTTTTAAAAAAAGCAAGTGCAGAGTTTCTTCCTAGTTCCTCCCAGTGCTTTTCGAAATTGGCCATACTTAAGACTTTAAGCTTATGATAAAAATAAAGATGTTTATTTTGGATCTCTAATGAAATTTTATTATTGAATGGAAGTTAATTAAGTCTTGAAATAAAACTAATTTTTGTCATTTTTTGTGTAATTTTTTATTTTCTATTCTGTTCGTCCACAACCACTGGCGTAGCTTAACTTAAAACTAATGAGGGTTCTAAGATGCCCTGACCTAAAAAGAAACCCACAACAAACTCAGTCTGGTGACTGGTCTGTGTGTCTGTCAACTGGTTTTCATATTTTACGGTTAGGTTACGTTGTGGGTACCTCAAGTAAGTAACCTTAATGCTACTTCATGCACTTCCCTTATCGGATATGTCTGGTCTTCCACTTGAACATTTCCTCATCAAGTTCATGTTCAGGCATCAAGTTGTGGCAGTGCTCCCACGAGTCCTTCAGTGCCTTGAGGGAATTTTGAAGTTCATTTGCATTTTCACAACGGCTGCTGTTCCTTCATTGATATCTCAATATCTGAAATGTGCAAATAATTTATTGTTTACGACATTAAAATTGATTAAATCACTGTCACAAATCTCTAAAATATTAACAAATCATATAACAGTATAGAAAATAGAGAAATAAATAGCTGTTTGTTAGTTTAGTTAGTTTCAGTAATAAATTTTAACACTTTTCTCTTTGTTAATATTCAAATCAACTAAAATTACTTGTTTTTTACTACTTTATTTATTTTTATTTCTGTTGTGCTTGGTATTATCTCGCTTTTAATCCTCATGCAGTTTTATAGTCATACATCACCTTTGGTCATCTTTAGATACTTAATGGCCACAGGTCACTGACTAATTGCTTGCAAGATTTGAAAAACAGGGTTAATTTGTATAATTCGTAAATATTAACATTTTTATTATTTGCAATAAAATATAATAGCTATAAAATAATCACCTGTTTAATTTAATTTGTCTGTCCTCTTGCACCTCTGGAAGTCTAATGTATATTTGCAAAATATCAATTCTGTTGAGTGCCTTAGTGGCTTCTTTGACAGCATTTGATACACTGGATTATCTCAATCCATGAAGAAAATTCATGCCAACTGGGTTTTGATATGAACCAGTGACATAACCTGTAATAATAATTAAATCTTAAATATTCATTTCATAAACAACTATGGAGGCCATAATATATCACCATTCCTAGGCCGCTTTTGTTGCTCTTCACTTTCGACAGTATTTACACAGTTTTTGAAATAGTTCTTTCGTGAGCCTATAATGAATTTTAACTCTTTGAAATTGATAAATATGAACCGGAGCCGAAAAGAAAAACTACGTATGAAAGCATTGACTACACGAAGCTTACTGAATTAGTTAAAAACAAGGACAAAGGGAACAGTAATGTAGATTATGCAAGATTTGAGACTGGATTACTGCAAGCTATAAATCAAAGTAAAGTAAAAAAAATTAAGATATTAAACCCTCCAAAACAAGACTGGGTAAATAAAGATATACTACATAAAATAAACGAAAAAAATATTCTATATAAACAACATAAGACCAACCCCGGGAATCAAGACATCGAGAAAAAGTTTCTAAATGAAAGAGACAAAGTTGCGGAACAAATACAGACAATGAAAGCGAAATTCTACCTTAAAAAGTTCTCTGAATGCAATAAAAAGCCTAGAAAAATGTGGAGCTTGATAGATAGCTTAACTAATAATAAAATAAAAGAAACAACGTTGCCAGCCAAATTGATAAAAGGAGATATCGAGTTGAAAGATGAAAGAGAAATTTGTGAATGTTTCTGTGAGTTCTTTTCAACAGTAGGTTCAATCCTTGCAGAAGCGATTGACAAAAAGTATCACAATAACAAAACCTATACCAACGCAACACCTGTTACCGCTAACCCCAATTTTGGTCTCGCGAAACTAAACTTAGCAACAAAAGAGGAAATTACTAAAATAATAGATAACCTTGACAGTAACACCGGCTCGGGGATTGACAACATAAGTACAAAAGTAGTAAAATCGCTTAAATCCTACATAACCGAAGAGCTTACTGAGTGCATAAATGTTTGCCTAGAAAGTGGTAATTTCCCAGACTCCTTAAAAATTGCCAAAGTAACCCCCATCTTTAAATCCGGAACTAAATCAGACCCTAATAATTATCGCCCTATCTCTGTGTTACCTGTGATCTCAAAAATCTTCGAAAAAATAATTTATAATAGACTAGATGCCTATCTAACTTCTATCAGCTTCTTATATCCTAAACAATATGGTTTCAGGACAATGTCCAACACTCTATCCGCCACAGTAGATTTAGTAAACAAGATAAAAAATAGTATAGATGAAAAAAAAATAGCTCTTGGAATATTTATAGACTTAAAAAAAGCATTCGATACGGTAAGCCACGAGATACTTCTAAATAAGCTCACCGACATTGGTATCAACGGTACTGCTCACAAAATATTTGAATCTTATCTGACTAATCGCTTTCAAGTAGTAAAAATAGGTGAATACCAAAGTACCCCAAGACTAATCACCCATGGGGTCCCTCAGGGGTCAATTCTCGGCTCCATCCTATTTTTAATTTATATAAATAATATAAGTAAGCTTGAACTCAAAGGTGAACTATCATTATATGCCGACGACACTACCCTCTTTTACTATGGAAATAACATAGAAAATATCGTACGAGATTCACAAGATGATCTTGATATCCTTAATGTGTGGTTTCAATGCAATTTACTAACCCTCAATGTAAGCAAAACCCATTACGTTATTTTTTCAGCCAAAAACAAAAAAATTAATGATTTTGAACCCCTTAAAATAAATAATACAAGCATAAGTAGGTCGGACTGCGAAAAATATCTCGGTTTAATGTTAGATAATAAACTCACATGGAAGGCACACATTAAATCTGTAAGATCTAAACTAATATCTTTAACAGGAGTCCTGCGCAGTGTTGTTCGTTGTCTGCCTCGTAAGGTTTGCTATATTATTTATAATTCTTTGGTTAAACCACACATAGACTATCTTATCCAAATCTGGGGCTCAGCAGCTAAAACCAATCTTATGCCATTACAAAGATCACAAAATAAATTAATTAAAATACTGTTCCGTTACAACTTCTTAACTTCAACGGAAAAAATATTTAAAGAAACAAAATTAATGAATATAACGAATACCTATAAATATTATACTTGCATCCTTATTAGAAAAATATTATCAAAAGACATACATACAAACATAAGTTTTACAACTAAAAATAAATATCCTCATCTGAGACGCTTAAGAAGTGCAAATAATATAATATTACGCCCACCAAGAACCAATTATGGTAAAAGAAATATTACATTTGAAAGTGCTCAATTATATAATAAACTTCCTTCAAATATAAAAGAATGCAAAGGCATGCAAACATTTAAAAAACTTTTAAAATCATACTTTTCCTAACAATAAAAAAAAAATTAAAAATAACATAATCTAAATTATTAAGTTATATTAGTCATTTATTTAACGCTAAATCATAATATCAAACATTCGTAATTAAATTCAGGTTAAAATCGATATGGCTTACTGGCCACATCCAGTCTGCAGTATCTTTGTTATTGCGTCACAGCATTGGGTCTCGCGTTGGTATAGTTTTTGTGTAGTTTCTACAGGCCTACCCGCAGTTTTACTAATAATTAAAATGACTGCATTGTAATGTTATAGGTTAATATGAATACTACGAGTAAGATGTAATAAAATATTATATAATGTTACTAGTGTACGAGCAAACGCTTACTGTACTTAAATATTATATTAATTAGCCTTAAGTTTCGTTTAAGTGAGTATTGTATACTTTTTACGAGACAATAAATTTCTTAAACCAGAAACCAGAACTCTGCATCAGGCGATGCTTGCTGGTTACTGGATTTGCTTGATCTCTCAAATGTAATTTTACCGTAAATGAGCCTTCTCCAAGAATTGGGCCACCCTCTCATCTTCATTAAGCGCTTCCTCTAAAAGAAAAAAAAGTGTTCCCCTATAAACTTATAAAACAAACATGAACATTGTACATTGGGCTCTAAATTCCTTATTTTTTATATAAATAGGTAAAATTATACCTTTTCACGTTAATAGAGACAATATAATATACTTACATATTTTAAACTTCCTTTCTATTATTAAATATCTCATTTTTTTCTCATAATTATATTATAACTCCACCAGACAAAATAGCGATAATTCGTTTAGCGTACATACTTATCTATGGTTTAGCGACAGGTATTTAGGCTGTCGCTTTATGGTCGCTTTTTTGTCGGCTGTCGCTGTCGAGCCGCTGTCAAATTTAGCATACATAATGCCAGCTTGTTAGCACGACAATGGATTGAATGCACTTTTAACCACAGACGACATAACGTTTTACAACACAGATTGTACCACAGATTGATCGCCCGCTGTCAGCTGTTAATCGGTGTTTACATAATACAAAAATGCCGTTTGACAGCGGATAGTACGCGATTGATGCCTGTGGCAAACCTGTGGCAAGATCGGTAATAACCCCCCGGTTCTGTGTTTTCAGTTTTCACAGTGTTTTATGCTATAGTTTTATGTCTATGGTTTTCACTTTTCATTTCTTTTCTCGGCTTTTTGCGAAATACTTTTCTTTCAAGTTTCAAGTTCAACTAAAAATATGGAAGAAACAAAACATTGAAATATGACCGTTATCCAAAACATAAAATATGGTTTGCTTGCTATAGCAGTTGTTATTGGAGCAATATTTTATAAGCAAATCATATCTTCAAGAAGTGAAATTAAAGAAGTGCCCAGAAAGAAAGTATTTTCTATAATAGAGCTATCACAGTATGATGGAAGTCAGGTAGAAAATTTATATTTGGCCGTTGTTGGGAATGTGTTTGATGTAACCATTGGCAAAAAGCATTATATGAAAGGATCTTCATACCATTATTTTATTGGTAGGTCATTTAAACTTCTTTATTTTGCATACAAACTGATCCCCTTGTAATAGATATTTTCCTAGAAACTACAATAAAAAAAATAGGGTAATTAATCCATGTATTTATTCAGATATGCCCTTAATAAAAAGCATTTAATATGTATTTGTAATATAGACAACAAAGCTACTACATTTTCTAGGCAAGGATGGTACTAGAGCACTTGTCACAGGCAATTTTGAAGATGAGAGCAGTGAAAAGGATCACATACTAGATCTCCCTTGCAATGATGTTCTGACTATATTACAATGGAGGCAGACATTTAAACAAAAATATACATTTGTTGGTAAGTTTTATGAATAGAAAATTAATCTATCTATTCTCCACATATTCAGATATTATTAACCCCAGTAAACATGCATGTACACTGAAAAGCTATTATTATCCTGTAGCATTAACAGATTACTGGAAAATCATACAGACATGTTATATTTTGTGAATGGAATAGCCCGCTTGGCAAAACTGAAAGCCTAAATAATTAACTTAGCTGAAATTAATTGGGAATTGAATAATAGTTCCATTATATAAAGTAATTGTTGTAGGTGTACTAGCTGGTAGATACTATGATAAATATGGTGCAGAAACCTCATACATGAGTGAGCTCAAGGAAAGAGTTAAGCAGTGTAGATTAGAAAAAGAAGAATCCAAGAAACAGGAACAATTATATCCACCGTGTAATATGTCTTGGAGCGAGGAGGATGGTGCTAAAGTATGGTGCACAAAGACAAGGTGAATTTAATTACCTATTCGAACCTTTTAATTTTAATAGGGATAAGTTTCCTATTCCTATGTTAGTGAAGTATCTCTTAGTAATCATAGATATTGCTGTATTATTGATGACATTTTTCTCAATAATGAAAATAATTCTTGAAATACACACTTGTTCAATGGGTATGGAATGTGATGTGAGGAAGCTTGCATGCTGAATGTTTTCTTATTCCAGTTGGCTTTTGAGAGGACTGATGATGTTTAGCAAAAACTTTCACCTCAAGTTATCTTAACTCATAGTGATCTTATAATACTTATTATCCCCAGATGCAAAAAGAAGGGTTATAAGTTTGATGTCCATGTCTAGACAGACATTGGCATTGTAGCTCTCAAACAGATGAACCAATTTCATTTGAAAGCCATTTTCTTAGGTTCTGCTGTTTTAGCTGTTTGGTTCTTAGGTTATGCTGTTTTAGCTGTTTGGTTCATAACAGTCCAGCAGTAAGATCATAAGCTCTTTTCAAAACTGATGTAAGGCATTTTTGGCATATGATTTGACTGGATTGATTGCTTCATGCATGCCAATATAATCATAAACGCAAGTGTAGGGGGTTTTCATTTATTATATTTTTTGTTTTAGTGGCGGAGTAGTAAGGGACTGGGTGGGAGTTCCACGTCAGATGTACACACCTGGCCAGGAGAGGCCTCTGTGTGTTTGTGTTAATCTCAGCAACATTGATTCTACTCAGCTGAAAGAGTACAAAGGATGTCCGACAACTTCTGCAGAATGCAACATCATTGAAAATTGATTGTTATCAATTATATCTCATTTCAGAGTAATGTGATCTGCAATTATTGTTTTAGTACAATATAAGTATTTATTGAGAATTTAAGGTATTATTTTAATATTTTTTACTGTATATGTGATCTGATTAAATTACCTCATTCCAGAATAAATTATTTAATGTTTGAGCTTGAATTTTAATTGAACATTTATTTATATTAATGTTCATTGTATTATTATTAATAATTTTGTCACATGTAACTTGTGCATGACAACAATCATGCTGTATGGATTTCATGAAACAATGAAGAATGTTGTCTTGGGCTGTTTCTTTCACCACCACCAACCACTTTCAGACATAAAATGTAGTACAGCAATTTCAAAACATTCCCTAAATGCAACCCTTTGTACTCCACATGCTTTTAGTGAGATTCATAATAAGTTCAGCTTTTAAAATGCAAAGGTAAATCAAGTATACGCACACATTTATAAATATGGAGCTACTTGAGAAAATAAAAAAAAGGTTTTACACCAATACACAAGTTCATGTTTGTTACATGTTGATAAATTATTTTAACAAACTGACTATACAAGTATGTATTTACTTCATATCACAGACTCAGAGAATGTATTGGAATGGTTATCAGTCAGGTGATTTGATAGAGATATTATATGCATTGTAAATAGTCCAGGGGCCGTACCGCCACCTCTTAAAATAGTTACTTTAATAGGGACTTGATGTTATTCTGAACAATTTGTGCTATAAAATATCTTATCTCTATAAGTCTGTAATTTACAGTCTTTTGTTTACATTGAAAATGTAACAGATGAAGTATAAAGAAATAAAAAAATATAGTACTTTGAATCAATAAAGTACTAAGAACATGTCTTTTCAACGAAACGCGAGACCAGACGTAAACAAAAGCCGATCATTTAGTAGTAGCGACGACGGAACAAACAAAATATGACTATCTCTTTCTATCTTGTTTGTTTGCTATCTGCCGCACCGCTCACGACTTTCGCTTTCAAGGTCAAAGCATGTCATGGGGGTTATCGTAAACATTTGGATAATATTTTATATTTTATTTTGTTCCCCTAATCATAAACCTAGAATAAATATTTTAATTGACGCGTGATATTGACGTGTCACTTGTCTCAACATTCGAAGCGATTGTATAGAATAGCGTCCATTCGCGTGGATGGCGTGGCGCTGCATGACCTGACGTGCCACTCAGCGTGCTTCTAGTGAGGCACTGAAGTGGCGCGTAACACGAAACTTTCACTTATGTTAAATCTAGTTTCAAGATATCATTAAAAAAATTCAAACAATACGATATTATTGTCAAAACATAAATTTATTTTAAATTTGAAAAATTAGTATACGTTAAAAAGGTTGCGCAACCCTGCTTAAGCGAATGACCTGGCAGTCGGTTTGTTTACGTCTGGTATCGCTCGAGATTGAATAGACTTTAGAAACAAAGTTGGATCCTCTTATATTCTTTTTCAATTGGCAACCTCCATTCAATAAGTAGGAATTCCTCACAGTGGTTAGATACACAATGCTGACAAAATTCTTAAAACTATAATGATGCTCAATCATGTTTCAAGAGTTATTCTCCTCAGGTTTACACTCAGTAACAACTTCATCTAACTCTAAACATTCAATTGTTTTTAAGAAAGCATCCATTGGTATTTTTTTTCTATTTAGGAATGATTTGTTACCTAGGAGTTTCTTGATTTTCGCTCGCCGTTTTTTGATCTTATCTTTTGTATAATGGTTACCAATTTGGAATGTCAACAGTCTCTTTACTTTTCTATTGCCAATAAGCTGATCAGTCGAGTCGGAACTACTTGATTTTGGTTCTTCATATATGGTTTCTAAAGTTTGTGTGAGTGTTTTGATTTTTTTATTGAGATACAGCGCCTCTATTTGTTTGGGATTAGCAGTTTCAGTCAAGCTGTGCTTCCTGGGTTTCATGCTAACTCTACGGTTGGTGGATTTGTTAGGCTCAGGAGCCAAGGACTTTCTTTTCCTTAATAAACGTGAGCTTGATTCAGGAACAACATTTGGTACACTAGGTTCGTTTGCTTCTTCAATTTCCATTATATCCAAGTGTGCCATCTTATGTGGCAAGTCTGAATCTAATCTGGAATGCAGTATTTACCTTTATTATCGTATGAGGAACTTTAGTAAAGTAAAAGTGATGCATAAAATTCACAAGCCAACTGATCAAATAAAGTTAAAATATACGAGTTTCACTATTCAAATAAACGACGATGTTTACTAGCATTTACCAGATAAATAACAAGCAAATTTTCAACAAAGTTTGTCTCAATGAACGTAATATATAACATTTTTTGGCGTATTTTTTGGTTTTGTTTAAAATCAAGTTTTAGTTACCTACTAACCTGGATGCTTCCATGTTGGATATCGTAATGCTTTAACTAATACTATAGAAGCAAAGATATGAAACTTTACTAGCCATTTACATATTAATTATGAGATTATTTAAAACTAATTAACATCTAAAAATTATCGAAATTAGCAAAAAAGTTAGATCCCGAAATCCGAATCCCAATATTTAAAAAAGTGCCACAGACAAAGGCTTAAGGCACAGAATACAGATTACAAAATCACCATAGAATGATAATATAGTCTATGGTGAGAATAGTGCACAGATAGTACACTATCTGTTTTCTGTGGTCAATGACGAAATTCTAGGAGGCTGGGAAAGATATTATGACGTATGTTGAAGCCAAATATTACTCAAATACGGCTTCGCGCGTCATACATTTCGCTACCGCTGACAGCACATATACATTAGCGCCATCTCACAGTTTTGACAAATTAAAAATCCGGCTTCAGGACGGAGCTTAAAAATGTCTGATCATTGATCCTTTATTTGCAACTGTTTGCAACCACGTGACAATTTTCACAGATGGCGCTACTAGGTACTTGCTTCTACGAAAAAGGCGAAACCATAGAGCATATTGAATATAGGGCGAAACCTTTGATTATAATATAGATAGTAGATACTAGGGCGTTTCGCCCACACGAAATCCGTCCGTCCGTCCGTCTGTCACACTCGATTACAATTCGCATAATATATTGAATTCGCTAATAAGACATAATAGTCCGTGGCATGCTACTTAAACGTAAATGATTCGGATTTCTAAATTCTATATTGTAGATCTATCAATGGGATTTCGAATGCCCATATCCTGAGTATATATTTATATGTTTCATGAAAATCGTTTGAGCCATTTCCGAGATTCGGATTCGGATTTAATACTTACTTCAATTGTAGTTTAAAATAGTTAATAGTAAGCAAAAACAACATTACATACAATAGTGATATGTTAAGAATGTAGATTAGGTTTCAATTTCATGTAAGAAATTGGTAACTCTAATTGTATAATGTTTTGTATTCTGTGGTATGTCCATAGACCATCCATAGTCATTGTTTAGTTTTGACACATAGCTTTTCTCTCTCTCTGGTTCCACCGCTCTGCGGATGATGTGTGCCCTTCAGGCTTCAGCAATAATTTAAAATAATATAATTATGTATTAGCTCTAATATCACTGAAGTAAACCTAACAGTTTAATTCCACTTCCACTGTGTACTTATTTTCCCCGTTGTAAGATACTGACAGAGCGAACTATCAAACAGTAGTACAAAATAGCGGCGCGGCGTTAGTTCAGACTTTGGCCACGCGCCAAAATAGCCTTGTCGCACTGGAGTCAAAGACTGGAGTGAGTTAAAACCAATGACGAAATACGCTTCTAAGGTCAAAACACATATTTTAATAAGCATATGCTTTTTATTATGACTTATTTTGCACTAGTAACTTAAATTTCAACTAAAAAATAACTTGAATGACTTGCCAGCGATTAAATATTTTCGCGACTGTTAACTACCTGATCAAAGGTTACCTATAAATATTAGAGCTGCAAAAATAAGGGTGTTACTAAAAAGCAGTTGAAATGTTACGAGGACCAAAAATACCTACAGTCAGCTAAGAGCGCTATGCTTCTCCAACTTCAGTAGACAAATTCCAATTAGCTAATTCGTTAGTGATACGAGTAGGTAGGTACCTATGTATCAAAATCTTTTAAATATATATTTCTACATAATCTGAATCTCGGAAACTGCTCGAACGATTTTCATGATACAGAGGGTCAGTCAGAGGGCCCTTCAGGCTTCAGCAATAATTTAAAATAATATAATTATGTATTAGCTCTAATATCACTGAAGTAAACCTAACAGTTTAATTCCACTTCCACTGTGTACTTATTTTCCCCGTTGTAAGAGGTTATGGGGCCCTCACTGGAAGAAATATAAAAGTACAAGTCACGAGTCACGACAACGTGGTTGAGCGGCGAGCCATCGCAAAGCCTGTGGCGTCTGCCATCTACCCTTGTGAGTACCTACAACGTGAAATATGGCAGGAGCGTTATCAGCGAATTATCTGCATCATCACAACGTACCGTTCGACAAATTAGAAGGTATGAGCAATTACAACATGTGGAAATTTAACATGCGTCATACTTTGATCATCGATGATTTATGGTCATGCATTGAAGGTACAGAGCCAATCGATTCATCTAAAGATTTACGCGCACTAGCCCGCATTAGTTTAGCTGTGAAACCCATTTGTGTGCAATATATTCGAAATGCTAATACAGCTAAACAAGCTTGGGATCAGTTAAGCGCAGTCTTTGAAGATAAAGGATTCGGACGGCGTGTTGCATTGTTGAGACAGCTGCATCGTGCTAGTTATGCAGATTTTGATAGTATGAGTGCATACTTTGAATATATAACGACTCTTGTTCAGCAGTTAAGTGATATTGGCCGAGCTATAGAAGATGCTGAAGTTGCGGAAATCATCTTGAGTGGCCTTCCACAGGAGTATGATATCATCGTATCCAGTCTCGAAGCTGTCGCCTGCACAGGTACAATTTCTAGTGATTTAGTTCGTACTAGATTGTTACAAGAAGAAGAACGCAGAAGACGCACAGAAAGCAAGGAAGACATGGCCCTGCTGTCGAAACACAAGACTAAAAAGGTACTTGTTTGTCACTTTTGTCACCGCCCAGGGCACAAAAAGCTGGACTGCTTTAAGTTTAAGAAACAAAAGAAAGATAAAGTAACAGCATTGGCGGCTATATGTTATGGAGTCTTCGAGAGTAAGGATTGGATTTTGGACTCGGGGGCATCGACTCATTTATCCAGAGACTTGCAGTGGTTTATCAAGATAACAGAATGTGATAAGACTGTACAAGTTGCTAATGGTAGTACCCTAAGGTGTGTAGGTTATGGTGATGTGATGATTCCCATGAAAAATAACAAGTCCCAATTAGTAACAGATGTTCTATATGTACCTGGCCTCTCAACTAATTTAATTAGTGTTTCCAAATTATGTGAGAAGGCTTTATCTGTGAAATTTTATAATAATAAATGTTATGTTTTCAATGGGAAGTCTCTTCTTGTGTCTGCCACTAGACGGGGGGGTATTTATATTTTGGACAATGTTTTACAGGATAACTCTTATACTGTAAATGCTGTGAATGCTGTGCCAAAGCCACAAAGTTTGCTTGACACAGAGGAAAAAGCCAAGGATACACCAGATTTATGCCTGTGGCATAAGCGGCTTGGACATCTGAGTCTCCGAGGGGTAAGTGTACTCCGTAAACTTGCTGTTGGTGTTGATGTTAACTCGACTCAGCTCGATACTATGCCTAACCAGTGTGTGTCGTGCGTTGAGGGGAAGCAAGCAGTGCAAAAGTTTCCTAGGGGTTTAGCAAAACGTTCCAAGCAGTTGTTGGAGCTCGTACATTCAGATGTATGTGGTTCAATGCTGGTAAGTAGTCTGGGTGGATCTCGTTATCTGGTAACGTTTACCGATGATTGTTCTAGAAAGACATATGGCTATTTAATGAGATTTAAATCTGAAGTTTTGTCCAAATTTAAGATTTTTAAAGCAACTGTTGAGAAACAAACTGGTTATTTTATTAAACGTCTGCGTACTGATAGGGGTGGAGAATATTGCAGTGCTGAGTTCTCCAAGTTTTTAAAGAAAGAGGGCATAATCCATGAGACTACAGCTCCGTATAGCCCTTCACAGAACGCCGTAGCTGAAAGGTTAAACCGAACACTTTTTGAGAAAGCTCGCTGTATGCTTCGTGAAGCTAATCTTCCTAAAGAATACTGGGGAGAAGCTATCTCTACTGCTATATATCTTAAGAATCGAAGTCCTACTGCAGCTATTCCCAATAAAACTCCTGAGGAGGTATGGTCGGGTAAAAAAGTTAACATAAGCCATTTACGTGTTTTTGGTTGCCGTGCTATGACACTCATTCCAAAAGTAAAGAGAGATAAACTTGATTCAAAATCTAAAAGTTGTATCTTTGTTGGTTATTGTGAACATACAAAAGGCTATAGATTAATAGATCCCTCGAACCCAAGGCAGATTATTGTTTCTAGAAATGTTATATTTTTTGAAAACCAGTTTATAAACCACTGTGATAGAAATGGTGGTACAGAGAGTAGTCGTATTTTTATTGATAATGATGTCGGTATGCAAAGCAACCGAATCAGTAATAATAATATGAATTTGAATATGCAAAGCATTGATTCAATTGAATATAATAATAATTCTGATAATAATATTAATATGGATATGCAAAGCATTGATCCTATTACAATTTATAATAATTCTGATAATATTAATAAAATGGGTATGCAAAGCAACCAGTTATGTGATAATAATAGTTTACAGAATATTGATACAGATATGCAGAGCAAGGATGAGCATGATATTAATGATTATAGTAATGGCAGCAATGACAATGGCCTTACTAGTAATAAGGAAACTAATAATTCTAGTCAAAATCTTGATGATGACGTGTTTTCTTCTCCAATTTCAGGCGAGCCCTCCTTCCAAAGTGCTGAGGGGACTGCAACTAGTGAAACGGGTGATGGAGAAAGTAACGAGTCAGACGTAACTGTAAGTAACGAAACAGTCGTTCGAGGGGAAGATGAAGTGCTAGAGGCTCCTAGAGCTAGCTGCGAGCGACCTGTTCGTTCTACTCGCTATCGAAAACCGGTAAGGTATCAAGATTATCAGTTATCCGATTTATCTGATTCATCAGATTTGTCATTTTTAGTAAGCGGTTTTGTCTATGACGAACCTCAATCTTATAATGAGGCAATGGCAAGTCCTAGCAAGGATTGTTGGCTCACCGCTATGCAAGAAGAGTATAATTCTCTGATCAAAAATAATGTATGGCAATTAGTGGATAGACCAAAAACTGGCAACATAGTTAGTTGTAAATGGGTTTTTAAACTTAAATCTGATGAGTCTGGTAACTGTACAAGATATAAAGCTCGTCTTGTGGCAAGAGGCTTTAGTCAAAAGCCTGGTGTAGACTACACAGATACCTTCTCACCAGTAGTAAGACACTCTAGTCTTAGAATTTTGTTTTGCATTGCAAATGAATTAAATATGGACATAGAACATCTGGACATAAATACAGCTTTCTTACATAGTAAACTTGACGAATGTATTTATATGGAACAGCCTGTAGGTTTTATAACTGACAAGACCAAAGTATGTTTGTTAAAGAAAAGTTTGTATGGTCTTAAACAAGCAAGTAGGCTGTGGAATAATAGTGTTAATGTTTTATTGACTAACAATGGTTATGTACAAAATAATTGTGAACCATGTGTTTATATAAAACTAGTAGGGCGCGTGGGTGCGCGGGCCACATGTGGCCCGCGTGCTGTCTTCCCGCCCATAACGGTATCGCCGTCATCTCCATCGCCCATTGGAATCCGATTGACAGTGAGCTGAAAAAATTACCAAGGAGCACTGTCATGGTTTTAAAGATAGTTAAGGGCAGTTCGAACAAAAAAATACGCTGAACCTCATCGGATGAGGTTCAGCGTATGTCATGTCAGTGCTCCTTAATCATCATCCAAATCCTAGATCATTGTCTCTTCTCATAGTATGTTTATTTTCCAAGGAAAGATAAATTCCGCCACACTGAATTATTTTCCATGCATCCCGTAGAACTTGAGATCCTGATCACCTCTTGCTAAGAAACCACTCTCTTATCTTTTATACTTTCCGAGATAGAATAACACGAAATTTGTTTGGCGGCCATCTTGAATCCGCCATTTTGAATTTTTTTCAGCTAACTGCCAATTGTATGACGTTTCGAGTTACATTTGGTCGAGCACCCCCCACCTATCTTCGATACCCTGGCTGTGCTCGTCACCCGTCTCCGAAATCCTCAATCATCAACTCTCTCCATATTTTTCTCTAGTAACTCTCCGAAAAACCGCATCACAACCTTGCATAATTACCAACTGTTAGTCTCTTCAACATTCCCCATACATTTTCTATGGAAAAATAAATTCCGCCATTTTGAATTTTTTTTTCTATTCATCAAATAGACCTTCGGGTCCTGATCATCTCTTGTCAAGAAACCGGTCTTCCACCTTTTATACTTTCCGAGATATTGACGAAATTCGAATGGCCGCCATTTTGAATCCGCCATTTTGAATTTTTTTTCAGCTCACTGGCAATTGGATGACATTTCGAATGACATTTGGTCGAGCACCCGCCACCTATCTTCAATACCCTTGTTTGTGCTCTTCATCCGTCTGCGATATCCTCAATCATCAGCTCTCTCCATATTTTTGTTCTTAATGAATTTTTTCCTTCTATACGAACCCATACTTGAAAAAAAAATTTTTCATACAAAATTGTTCAGGAGAGGTGATCAATGAGTGAATGAATCAGCACAAGCAGCTATATATATAGTAAAGAAATGACAAGCAACTAACAATTTTAGCATTATATGTGGATGATTTTTATATCTTTACTAATAGTTCTAAGGAAAAGGACATATTGTATAATTTATTAGAATCTGAATTTAGTTGCAAACGCTTAGGTTGTGTTAAGAACTGTTTAGGTATTAAGATACATAGAGACAGAGCTAATGGAATTATTATGTTTGACCAATCAGACTACATTGTAAAGTTGTTAGAACGTTTTGGTATGTCTAACTGTAAAAGTGTCTCGACGCCAATGATTGCTAATAAGCTAGAGAAAGGATCAAGCGATAATATTTTAGATGACACTGTTTATCCATATAGAGAGCTGATTGGATGTCTAATGTATTTGTCAGTATGTTCTAGGCCTGACATAACTTATGCTGTAAATTATTTAAGCCAATTTAATACAGCATTTACACGAGATCATTGGATCGCTGCAAAAAGAATATTAAGGTATTTGAGTGGTACCATTCATAAAAAATTGGTGTTTGTTAAATCCGGTACCCTTGATTTGTCAGTGTTTGCTGATGCTGATTGGGCCAATGATGCCGTGGATAGGCGGTCTTACAGTGGTTTTATTGTGAAGGTTGGCGGCTCCACTGTGTGTTGGGAGTCGCGCAAACAGCGATGTGTTGCGCTTTCAAGTACTGAAGCAGAGTACTTAGCCCTAAGTGATGCATGCAAAGAAGTATGTTTTATTAGGAATTTTTTGTATGAAATTTTTAATAAACATCATGATTGTAGTATCTTTAGTGATAATCAAAGCGCATTAAAATTGCTTGAAACAAGGGAATATTGCCACAAAAAGACCAAGCATATTGATCTTCGTTATCATTTTGTAAAAGATCTTGTAAGGAATAAGCATGTGAGTGTTAGCTATTTACCATCTGAGAATATGTTGGCTGACTTGTTTACAAAGCCCTTATCTAGTGTTAAGTATTTGGGGTTTGTTAATGACTTAGGTATGAAAAATGTTGACTAGTAGGCATTTTTTCTGTATAAACTTTTGAGTAAGTCAGTCTTCTAGATCATAAGTTTGGATGGTTTTGAGGTGTATAAATTAGTTAGCACACGGTATGGTCATGCTAGACATGAGATAAACAATGTGGAGTTTTTTGTGTCCTAATTAACCTGAGATGTTAATTAATTAATATTTAGAGTCACTCTACATTGTGAAATGTTTTTTTTTTCTCATGTTACGCATGAGGGGAAGTGTTAAGAATGTAGATTAGGTTTCAATTTCATGTAAGAAATTGGTAACTCTAATTGTATAATGTTTTGTATTCTGTGGTATGTCCATAGACCATCCATAGTCATTGTTTAGTTTTGACACAGCTTTTCTCTCTCTCTGGTTCCACCGCTCTGCGGATGATGTGTGCCCTTCAGGCTTCAGCAATAATTTAATTAGCTCTAATATCACTGAAGTAAACCTAACAGTTTAATTCCACTTCCACTGTGTACTTATTTTCCCCGTTGTAAGATACTGACAGAGCGAACTATCAAACAGTAGTACAAAATAGCGGCGCGGCGTTAGTTCAGACTTTGGCCACGCGCCAAAATAGCCTTGTCGCACTGGAGTCAAAGACTGGAGTGAGTTAAAACCAATGACGAAATACGCTTCTAAGGTCAAAACACATATTTTAATAAGCATATGCTTTTTATTATGACTTATTTTGCACTAGTAACTTAAATTTCAACTAAAAAATAACTTGAATGACTTGCCAGCGATTAAATATTTTCGCGACTGTTACCTACCTGATCAAAGGTTACCTATAAATATTAGAGCTGCAAAAATAAGGGTGTTACTAAAAAGCAGTTGAAATGTTACGAGGACCAAAAATACCTACAGTCAGCTAAGAGCGCTATGCTTCTCCAACTTCAGTAGACAAATTCCAATTAGCTAATTCGTTAGTGATACGAGTAGGTAGGTACCTATGTATCAAAATCTTTTAAATATATATTTCTACATAATCTGAATCTCGGAAACTGCTCGAACGATTTTCATGATACAGAGGGTTTTGGGGGCGATAAATCGATCTAGCTTGGATTAATTTTTAGTAAATGTGTTTAGTGTTTACCAAAAAAAATATAACTCTCCCTGCCATCTATTGGCGGAAAGTAAAACTATAACAGAAAATGTATTTACCAAAAATATAATATGACTCCTACTGCCATCTATTGGTGAGTAGCTGTAATACTACCGAGCAAAGCTCGATCACCCAGATAATTTATTTAGTATTTTACATAACCTAACCTAACCGTTAAGTAAAGCGGCAGAGTCTAAATAAAACAGTAGTTGTTTTATAACGATTTATTGTACAAAACAATAATACATTTACAGGTATGTTCAAAATCTGGACGTTTAAGGTCCCCAAACTCTGGATAAAATCGTATCCTTCCCTTACAGACACCGTATTGCTCGTCGAGGCGTCAGCACTAATATAATTATCGGCTCTAGATAAGCAAACTAGTTAAAGAGAATAAAAATATAACAATAATAAATAATAGCACGCTGTCAACTTAAGTACACATAGTCTATCGCACTGCTTCTGTCGACGGGCACCATGTATGAAGTCTTCAAATAAAATAAAATTAACGCCATTAAACAAATCGGTTAAACCTCCTAAGTATACGTAAGAGTATAATATTATATACACATTATGAACATATTGTGGTCGGCGAGGCGGGGCGACGGGCCCGCACGCCGCTGCGGCGCGGCGCCGCCGATGCGAGAGCGGACGAGGAGCGAGAAGCGGACGAGGAACTATGTTCGTGGCGATTACCACTTGTCAATGACCACCTCGTTCGCTGCAAAACAACGGGCGATTAAAAAGTGCGGGCGCGAGCGAGGGCCGCCGTCCGAACTTACGAGGTCTTCATGCAGAGATCACAACCGTGAACCGTGTCGTTACTAATGTGTAGTTTCACTGCGGGATCACAACAAACAATGAGTGTTCATGGAATATGTGCGTGCAGCAGCGGACGGCTGCGCGGGCTCCGGGCGCCTACACCTTCCACTGCGGCTTGGCTGGGGGCAGACAACAGTGCGTTAGTGCATGCGGCCGCGCCGGGCCTGCCGGTCCTGCCGGGGCGCGGCGGGGCGGGGGCGGACGGGACAAAGTTTTGCAATTTATTACGATTGGGTACATGACTGATTTTTATATTCATAATGGGCGCATGATTGAGTATACAAAATCACATAGCTCAACATCTTCAGTAGTAATAAAATTTACAGATTATTGTCGTATGACAACTGTTTCAACAAGAAACAGTTGTCATACGACAATAATCTGTAAAACCATCGTAAGGGCAGTGTAATTTGGAGGTAATAAATGATACTAGATATTTCAACATGAGGAAGAGCTTGTAGCTTGATTACCTGACTAATATATTTTCTAAACTACGAGGTAAGTATAATATTGCCAAATCGCTCTATCCTCGCGAATAAAATTACATAGGTTCTTTGGAAACGGTTGAATATCTTTTAGCTTGCATATAGCCGATATAAAACCGGACCAAATTCAATTTATTGAGCTTACATTTTTCTTAGTTCATTCACTTACTATATTACAGACACTGCTATAACATATAAAAGAATTTTTGTAACAATCATGTACCCTAAAATAATTTCGTTTGAAGATAAATTTTGTCAACGTAAAGAACATTTTGATGTTCTGTAAAAATTATAAATAGAAAACAATTAAATTTTTAATAAAATATAAAAATCCAAGAAAACTATTGTTTAAACTTTAAATCCAAAAAATATATAATTATAATTTTAGAATGGTAGCCAATAGCAATTTTGTCTTGAAGCTTGCAAAACTTTTAGTTTGTTAGCACAGGAGAATATACAAACGTGTATGTTAGTAGTGCTCCAACAAGGAACTCCTGCCTGTCGTACAATGTAGGGAAATCGTAGGCGTGTGCAACTCTGGATACATTTTATCATCAAGTGGGTAAAGGGCATTTCAAATACATTCTGAGGATGCTTTGAGAGAAAAAGAATAATATGCAACATTGTATTTAATGTAAAATGTGTATATTTTAGTTATTTGTAACATTTTAGTACATAGTAACCTATATAAATAGGAGATGGTACAGGATTCACAACAAATTTTTGAGCATGCCCTCTTATTGTGCAGTGTAGACTGTAGAATATACTGTAGTTCGTTTTAGTGGCCTCGTTTAAAAATCTTCATTTACCAAAATCTTAACTTACACATGGAAGAATAACATTATAAAGTTTTCTTAAAGTTTAGTTTAAATCACACAGTTAAGAAGTTATCATGCAATACACTCTCATGCAAGGGTATGTACACAGTTTAATGGTTACAAACAATATGAGTGTCCAGATTTAAACAAACAAATTTATTGAGTCTACCCATTTGTTTTTAAAAATAACTTAATATTAAATATTTTTAAGTTCCTTCAGCACTATGGCCAATATAAAACAAATCAATAGAGAAATAATTTCACAATAATTACAACTAATAAATTATCACCAAATTACCAAAACCGAACAAAAAATAAATTATAAACCACTAGTCTAGTACATAGTTTGACTATATTGCTTTACATATTGATTCCCATACTATTTATCTAATTTTTCCAAAAACAATGAACGTTTAAATGCAATGAGTTGGAAATGAGGCATTTTTGATTTTCATCGTAAATTAAACTCGATAAAATTCATCTAAACACAAGTTTGTAAGCGCGAGAGAAGACACATTCATAAATTTGTTAATTTTGTTAGCAAATATATGGAACAGTAGCACAAAGCTATCTGCAAACTAAATATCTAACTTTAGATTCTGAAGTATAGAAATATCTAGCAACGAGACGCATCAGCCTCGACTACTGAGCGACCAAGGATCAGGACAAAGGGGGAATTATATTAAATATAAGAACAGTCGTCGAAAACACGACATCCCTAACGATACACTTACAATAAATTATTTCTAAGCTAACAAAGAACATTACAAGATAATATATGTATAAGTTTCCACATAACATGTCTGAAGTCCACGAGGACAAGGTACCGAGCAGTGCGAGTTAACAATCACCACATATGACGGAGTTCTTTCCAATACATTGTTATATACAAAAAATTTTGGTATCAAATCCGAAAAAGTTACTAAATCACATCAAATCACTCGAAATTTCTGGTAAATTTTAAAAAAATTTTGGTAGTCTGCTATAAATTTGGATCGATGACGTCTCACAGCCACTATGGATATAATAATAGCATAACTACAATATTATGTGATATATATTAACGGAAAGTACACCCGAAACTCCGTTGGGGTTCGTTCTGGTCTAAATTAAGTTATTGTCTCGCACATGCGAAATGCTTCCGTAGTTCTAAACTAGCCTAACGTAACACTATGCCGCCACAGTCCACCGCGTTCGATCACTGAGTCACTAGCGGCCGGGCGTCGGTCCCTATAGCACCGTGCTCGCAAACCACTTCACACTGTGCTCCGGGAAGCATTCAAACTGTTATGGTACTGTGGTGAGCGCGAGCTCAGCGTCCATCCGTTTCCACAGCGGAACCAGGCGCCGGCCGCTGCGACGTGCACGGAACGACAGGTAGAAACAACACTTGACGCCACGCTATTAATTACTCTGTGGCTTAGGCTCGTATTAATACACCGAGTTGAGAAGATGGTATAAGGTTAACTCAGTTAAAAAAAAGATTCCAATTTAGATCCTCCTCCTTTTTTAAAGTCGGCTAATAACCCCTTTAAAGAGACATGCCCCGTTATTAAAATTTTTTGTGGTTTTTCGCAATTTGTAAGCTAATAAGACGCAATAGGCTTATGGCAGTAAATTTGCGGAAATGCATTATCTTCAGCCATTTATATAAAATATTTGCTTGAAAATGTCCAGTTGAAGAAATTAGTCCTAGAATTTCGAGTTACTTCAAACTCGATGCTCGAACTAATTTCTTATAACGGACATATTTAAACAAAGATTTTGATATAAACAATACTGCTATTTCTGCGATTTGACTCCTATGATAAGCCTACTGTCTAATTGTGTACAAATTGCAAAAAGCTACGAAAATGTTGAATTCTGCGGGCAAAATCGTTAATTTCGCCTTAACGATTCCGAACTGAGTGTTGAAACGATGTTCTTAGCTGATGTCAACATAAGCCTAACAGTTTCTACCGTCGTTCAGCGGTCGTCGGAGCGGACAGCGCGGGATTCAATGGGGGGGATATTAGATTGGGTAGCGGTCACACGGGGCGGTGGCGCGATGGGGCGGGGCCGGCTTAGATGGGTCCGTAGATGATGAGCGCAAAGAAGACGGCCCACATGAGCACAATCCATTGCATGCCGTCGAGCCAGTCAAGCAGGGTTCGCGTATTACCGTCGGAGATCTTGCGCGCGACGAACTTGAGCACCTCGTCGAGCAGCACCACGGGCAGCGAGAACTTCATCACCGTCACCCACTCGTCGACCGACAGCGGCGTCACTTGGAACACGGCCTGCGACAACCCACACATGTATCCTATCTGCGTTCTCATCTCACCGAGGTGTTTCCATTGAAGAAACAAACACGATGTTAGCAGGACTGATTAATTTGTTTTGCTATTATCCGCTACTTGAATGGATTCTGTATGGTGCAATATGCAGGAACACTACCCACATGAAACACCACACACAATTTTCTATCACTTTCTTCAACGCACGTTTCGTCCCGACACCGGGACATCCTCAGGAGATGTTGACTTCACAATGCAAAATCGTACTCTACGATTTCGCATTCAATTAATAATTCGGGAGAATAAAGTTTGAACACGTTAAGTAGTAAAAAGTAAAAACATGTTTATGTTTCATCAATGGAAACTCAAGGTTAGAAAAATTCTCAGATAAAGTAAACCTTAGTTAAATTTATGGTAGCACTCTTTTCTTATGAGCGTAAACTTTGAGTCTTACATAAATTTGTGAGTCTATTCTGTTGGTTACCTACAGGCTACAAGGCTCATCCGCCATGATGAAAATGTTTTACCAAAACAACATCGATGATACCAGGCGTTTCTTGTTCCGGTAATCTCATAGGCTAACCTGCCCTCTAATCGCGTAAGAACGTCTTAACGTGAAATCAACGGGTCTGCCCGCGAAATTCAAAATTATCGTGGTTTTTTGCAATTTGTACGCTAATTAGACATGATAGGCTTATGGCAATCAATTTGCGAGAATGACAGTATCATCTTTACATGATTATATCAAAATCTTTGCATAAAAATGTGTATCCTAGGAAATTAGTCCGAGTATCGAGTTTTATGTGAGTAACTCGCAAATCTTGGACTAATTTCTTTAAATCAACACTTTCGAGCAGAGATTTTTATATAAATACGTGAAGAAGATATTGGGATTATCGCAATTTGACGGCCATAAGCCTATTATGTCTTATTAGCTTAAAAATCGCGAAAAACCACGAAAAATTTGAATTTCGCGGGCACACCCGTGGTGTGCATTAGAGAAAAACATGGGTTTTGAATTTGACATTGATGCAGTTCTTTAATGATTCATTACGCATTTATATTTTTACGCAATGCAGGATAAAAGCAACGTAAGGCACAAACCGAAAGAGCTATGCATATAATATGTAAGAGTGTAGAGTGCATGAGAGCACTATAAAGCCGATGGCATCATCACCAGTTCTTCAACAGATCTACCAGGGTAACAGCAATACAAGGCACTCACCGAAAGGACCTCAACGTATAGAATGACGAAGTGTAGCGTGAAGGAGAGCGCCATGGAGCCGACGAGCCACATGTTGGACCAGGGCGGCATCGTCACCAGCGACTGGTTCTCCGACAGACTGTTCATAGCGTTCAACATCTCGATCGTGACCAGCACGGAGAGAGCCATCGTCATGGGGTGAGGGTCAGTGAAGATCTTGCAGTCGATACCCTGAAATATTTGAAATTCTTATTAGCTTGACGTTTTCTATTAGCCTTTATAACCCTATCGTTACTCTATGTTTATACAACTTGTAGCCTTCAATGACGAAATATGCTACGCTAAGAGGACGGGAAGGATGTGACGTATGTTGAAGCCAAAAATTTCTCAAATATGGCGTCGCGCGTCGTGCATTTCGATACCGCTGATAGCAAATAACGCTGTCGGTCGCATACATTAGCGCCATTTTACAGTTTTGACAAATTAAAAATCCGGCTTCAGGGCGGAGCCTAAAAATGTAAGCGTGACGTCAGTAAGTACTGATCCTTAAATATGTTTAATCAATGGTAGGTTCTCACTAGATTCTAGAACATCATATTATTATCTTTGAGGGTCATCTGTCTCTTCCTAGCGACGACCCACACTCAGCTGGGAACACAATAGTCGTTAATGAGCAAGAATCAACTTGCTACAAGGGGCAATAGTAGGCCTGTACAAGTAGAAGTAGATCTGAAATGATCTGCTTCTATAAGTATCAGAAGTGGGATTATCAAAATAAAGAGCGTGTATCTGATGATATGAATGATGATGGTACAGTACCTTGAAGTCTTCGCCGCCGTTGATGCATTGCAAGTGATGCGTGAGCTGCCAGTACGTCATCTGGGGTCCGAAGGGCGAGTACATGAACCACCACGACGCGGCGCCCACCGTGGCCATACCGACGTAGCCTCCGATAGCCATGTACCTGTGTTCACCAATCAATTACATATTGAAGCGCAAACACACCAATCAATTACCTGTAAAGACGCACCGTCAAGCGATTTAGCGTTCCGGTGCGATGCTGTGTAGAAACCGGTGGGGTGAGTTCACATCTTCACTTACTATTAGGTGAGATTGCAGTCAAGTACTAACTTGTAAATAAAAAAATTAGGCTGTTTTCTATGAAAATTTAGGCATGTTTTCTACGCTTAATAATATTGCATCTGACAAGATTTTTTTGTACGTGAAATAAAGGCGTGGTTTTATACGTAAGGATTTTATGCAATGAATAATTATGATCATGAAATAACTAGTCCAAGGATTTCATACCTGAAGAACAACCATCCAGAGATGAGACCTTCGTCAGCCTTGCGGGGTGGTTTGTCCATGATGTCCAAGTCGGGCGGGTTGAAGCCGAGAGCGGTGGCTGGCAGACCGTCTGTGACCAAGTTGACCCACAGCAGTTGCACGGGAATGAGCGCTTCGGGCAGACCCAGGGCGGCCGTCAGGAAGATGGACACCACCTCGCCGATGTTCGAAGAGATCAGGTAGCGGATGAACTGCTTCATGTTGTTGTAGATGGCGCGACCTGGAATTGCGAGGTACGACTTAAAAACAGGCCTTTGAAGAGTTAAAGAAATATAGAATCACTATCCCCTTCAATTTAAAAAAAAGGAAAAGCTTTTTTATACGCATACTGCAGGCTTAAATTCTTAGCGCCGATTTTTCGATCGCCAGATAATCGTTAACTAAGGAATAAATTGACAGATTTGACAGATTTTTTATGGCATATGTTTCAAATTTATTCCTCTGGCGATTGAAAAATCAGCCCTTTAATCAAGTTAGGGTAGAATTTGAAATTTTTTATCACAAATGCATATAGTACTAAATTATCTTTAAGAATTTTTAAACCGTAGCAAAGACAGGTGTGTAAGTGAGTAATTTCCAAAGGAGAATGCCGATTTTTGTATGAAAATTGGGCTATACCTTGCGTCTTAATCAAACCATCGGTAAAACATTAGAAATATTCTCAATATTATGTAAAAAAAAGATTAGTAAGATATTAACAGGGAAATTGTAATAATCTGATTTTCTAAGTGGTTAATTTTCTAAGTTTTATAAGTGGCATGGCGGTTCCACATGTTTCGAAACGTTTAATTACTTTTTTATAATACTTTTGAACCCCTTTTCACATTTCACTAACATAAATATATGCAATATTAAAATTTGAAAGAAGATTCTTCATGCACACGTGCTTGAGACGCAGAGTGACCCAAATCTAGCCCATTTTCTGGTATTCTCCTCTCCAAAATAGTGAAGCTAACCTTCCTCAACAGCGGCGACGATGGAAGAGAAGTTGTCATCGGCGAGCACCATCTCGGCGGCGGACTTGGCGACGGCGGTCCCCGAGCCCATGGCGATACCGATCTCAGCCTTCTTGAGGGCGGGCGCGTCGTTCACACCGTCACCAGTCTGTGAAGTCACGTAGATTCACCCCTTCATTAACTGTATCTTGTTCATAATTTCAAGTTCAAATTGATTTTGAAAAATCTGAATTTAATTATTTTTGGCTGACCACTGACCAGCCCCCTGATTGCGTGAGAAAAACGTATTCATCGTTATCGAAAACGCTAGCGAATTCTACCCGTTGATTGGGTTCCTGATTTGCATCAGCCAATTGCGGCGCAGAATTTGCTAGCGTTTACGATAACGATGAATACGTTTTTCTTACGCAATCAGGGGGCAGCTGAGATGACCATTTTGCAATTATTATCAGGTCAAATGCGAGTAAAAATCAAGACTTAGACGTAGCATTGTTTATAATTAGTTAGAACATCCAACTGAACTGAATCGGAACTCAAAAGAGCAATGCGAGTGGGTTACAAGAACTTCTATTTAAAAGTTCAGGAATGTAAACAGATTTCCAGATAGTCGATCAGCGATATGTGAGCGACTGCTAGTTTGTTATGACGTGGCTAACTAAAATGTTTGATGCATGGATCTGTTCAGTTTTCATTCCATCTCGCACGTTGTTCAATTTGATAAAGCACCGGAATATTTACAACAGACACAAACTGCGGTGTTTTTTATCATTCAGATTTGGCGAGTAAGGATCCATCCTCGCTATTGTTTTTGTATCTTTCAATTCAGACAAGATATTTCAGAGTGCTACAGTTTATAAACAGTAACAACTGCTCAACATAAACATTTCGAAAACCATTACCAATAGTACGATTGTAAACATCGAACGATGCTCGAGTCACCAGTTACTTGCTTATTATAAAATACTTATGGAGATATTGTTTGTGAAGCAATAAATATCGCGAGATATTGGGATTTTTTAAAGCAACTTATATCAGGTTCTAGATTGATCTTGTTCAATATAATATAGTATCTCTCAAATAGTGAGAAGTAAATTGGTTTCACGAATTTATGTACTTACCATAGCGGAGATTTCGTTCATGCTCTGCAAGTATTCAACGATCTTGGACTTGTGGGCGGGCTCGACGCGCGAGAATAGACGGGCCTTGGCGCAGGCGGCGCGCTGTTCGCTCACTGAGAGATCGTCAAACTCGCGACCAGAGTAAGATTTACCAGTCGTGTCCTCGTCCTCAGTGAACACTCCGATACGTCTGAAATTCAAACAAGTCTTGGTAAATGTGACTACTGGAACACCAAACGAATACATGCAACTTCATAATTTAAATGATAAAGTACCTGCAGATAGCTTCAGCGGTGGCCTTGTTGTCGCCAGTGATGACGATGACACGGATGCCAGCAGCGCGGCAGCGCACGATGGAGTCGAACACTTCCTTGCGAGGAGGGTCCAACATGCCCACGACACCGACGAAAGTGAGGTTGACTTCGTACGTGTAGAATTTGTTGGAGTCGCCGAGGTCCATCTCTTCGGGCTTCATCGGATTGTCGGCGGTGGCTAGGGCTAAGCAACGCAGGGTGTCGCGTCCGGTACCGTATTGGCGGGTGAGCTCCAGGATGCGGTTCTTGACGGTCGAGGTGAGAGGAACTTTAGAAGTACCGACGCGGGCATGGGTGCAACGGTCCAACACACCTTCTGGGGCGCCCTTGACGAACAGTTTAGGTCCAGTACCGAGGCGGGAGGGCTTGAGGGGGGTGCAGTAGGTGGACATGGATTTCCTGTCGCGGGAGAACTCGAGGGTGAATTCTTTCTTCCATTTCGTCTCGATCTCCTGGCGGACGACGATAGCTGCCGATCGGCGGTCGAGGCCGGTTTTGGGAACGTTGAATGGATTCATCTTTTCGGCGAGGACGATTAGAGCGGTTTCAGTAGCTTCACCGACTTTTTCGAACGCCTGCTTGAACTCGTTGAAGTCAATAGCTGAATCATTGCACATGACGCAAATGGTGCCCAATTCGTGGAGGGTGTCGAATTCCGAGGCCTTAATCTTTTGTCCTTTCAAATAAACGTCACCGATAGGCTCGTAAGTGGAGCCGGTGATTTCGAATTCGAGGAAGCTGCTGTCACCGCCTTCGATCTTTTCAAAGATGAACATACGCGATACGGACATTTGGTTGGTAGTTAGAGTGCCAGTCTTGTCGGAGCAAATGACGGAGGTACAACCCAGGGTTTCGACTGACGGCAGCGACCTGACGATAGCGTTTTTCTTAGCCATTCTTCTGGTTCCGAGAGCGAGACAAGTGGTAATGACAGCGGGAAGACCTTCCGGAATGGCGGCGACGGCCAGGGCCACAGCGATCTTGAAGTAGTAGACGGCGCCCTTGATCCAGCTTCCGCCGTGGGCGGGGTCGTTGAAGTGTCCGATGTTGATGGCCCATACGGCGACGCAAATGACAGAGATGACCTTCGACAGCTGTTCACCGAATTCGTCGAGTTTTTGCTGCAGGGGTGTCTTAATTTCTTCAGTCTCAGACATTTCAGTACGGATTTTGCCGATGGCAGTGTTGAGGCCGGTGCCGATGACGATGCCGCGCGCCTTGCCGGCGGCAACGTTCGTACCGGAGAAGAGAATGTTCTTCTTGTCCTGGTTCACAGCGCGAGGGTCGGGAATGGCGTCAGTGTGTTTGATCACAGACACGGATTCACCAGTCAGGATGGACTGGTCGATACGGATGGTGGTAGAAAAAATCTTAATAAGGCGGATATCGGCGGGAATCTTGTCTCCGACGGACACCTCGACGATGTCTCCGGGCACGATCTCTTTTGCTCGGACTTTCTGTACGCCGGATTTATCTCCTCTTAGTACTTTACCCATTTCGGGTTCGTATTCTTTTAAAGCTTCTATGGCGGATTCTGCGTTTCTTTCCTGCCATACTCCTACTACAGCGTTAGCGATTAGAATTAGTAAAATTACAAAAGGTTCCACGAATGCTGAGAAAGCATCTTCGTGTTCTTCAAATAAAGCTAATACCTGTGAAGAAAAATGGTATGATAAGTTTAGAAAATATAAATCGTACGAAAAGGTTAACGATTTTTGGTATATTAATACTCACGAATGATATAATAGCAGCTAACAGCAAAATCTTCACTAAAAGGTCATCAAATTGTTCCAGTACTAACTGCCATATACTTTTGCCTGTGGAATTGCGGGTGAAAAGAATTCATTAGAGACTAGATTCATAAGTCAATGTTAGAGACTATTCAGCGTGAAACGTAAGATATTTGAGTGAGCTCATAGCATGTAAGTGTACTGATTGAATGCAGAACGAAAATCAGGTCGAGATCTTGAGATGTTCAACATACAATTTTAATTTAGAATTGTACTACAAAAGTGGGATGATCTTAAAATTAGACTAGTGTGATAAAATGCTTCTGGTACAAACAAAAGGTGAATATTTTTTAATTTAATGTTAAATTAATGAATCCCAACAAGACTTCCTTGATATCTAAGCAAAGAAATACATTAGAGTATAATACATATTTTGATGCAACTTGATTTCAATAAATAATTTGATCGTTACTCGTGAATGTGAGTTCGAATAAAGCAAGGTTGTTAAACCATTTGTTTCTTACCTTCTTCTGTAGGCAGTTCTGAAAACAGAAAAGAGCCGTAATTAGAGTTTTGAATAGAACTTCAAAGGGGTAATTTTAACAGACGATAAACCAGTCAGAGCATGCTTGCGATTTATCTGGGCAGTTACGACGGTATATAAATACAATACGTACACGAACGCGTACCTCGTACATTGACTGAATGTACGGAAGGGCAGATGAAAGCCGCAGTTCTTTTGTGTATAAATCGTAGCTAAATATGGGTACAACAAATATATAAGTCATAAAATAAATATGATATCCTAATTAAACTTTATTTCCAAATTCTTTATATACAACATAGCTTTCGGATTCCAGTTTGTAAACTATTCTGCAATCTCCATAAAATGTGTACACGAACTGGTAAAAATAAGAATAGAAGCGGTTTAATGTTCATCACTGATAACTCATTAAATAAAAGTTTACACTATATTATTGATCTTTTACAACGATGAATTTTTACTACTTCCTATAATAATGTTCGATTACATCTTGATCACACATTAATTTCGATTCATAATTTTATCGCTCTACGATCAGATAAAGAGAGAACGTACTCGTATACCTAATTTAAGATTATTATCGTCTGGTTAGAATATTCTTTTGTAAATATAATATTTGTAAATGTAATTGCGAGATGTTTTGTTGTCTCTAGATGGCTACATTTTACTTTAAGGTAGTTTATAACGAAAGATAAATTTACATAGACAATTCTGAGAGTGTTGATCTCTTGATAACGAGAGATAGTAGATTTTTACAATAGACACGCACGGCTTTGTTTTGTCATCCGACCAAGCCGAAGCTATTATTTAATTGTGACTAAACTGCAAAGATTGTAGTGCGACTTATTTTTAATTACAGATTAATTATGAATTAAGGCCAGTATTTTAAACAATAAGCAAGATAAAACACTTCCATATTTTGCGAATAGAATACACCTGTGACCTGAGCAGCCTCTGTTATTTGTAAACCAATAAACTTGCCCACAAAATACAAAATTGAGGTGAAGATATTAATCTTGCATAAAACCCGAAAAGTAATAAATACATACAGGAATCGTTTGATTAAGTTTTCCCTCAAACCAATAAAAAGGTTTACTCTAGGTGGGATAGTTTATACTGTACGTGTACACTGTACACACCACACACCACGGCCATTCAATAAAACAGTTATTTTTGCCCCGTCATTAAGACATTCGTGGCAATATGTTGTGTAAACAAACAGCAGTTATGGCATTGCCGTTTAGTGAACATTCAACATATCGGTAGCGTAGCGTAGCGGCGCGCCGACATTTATGTCTAAATTAATGCTGGATTTAGTTTGTTTCTTGGAATCGCGTATTTCTGAATCGAATTGAGGGATTTGGAGTTGGGTCGTCCAGTTCCTTGTAAACACTTCGTTCTACAAGTTCCTTGTATTGTACACACTTCAATTTACAAGAGTTTCGAGATCGTAAAATCGAACATCCTCTCAATTGTCTAAAGGCTTATGATTCCGTAGACAATTAACGAATGGGAATTGACAAGGAGCGGTGAGCCTAAAGCAATCACACCTCCTTTGGTCGACATTATATACAACAGAGTACAGATATATTGCTAGAAGATCAAGAAATATTCAGTTCATATTAGGATACACTTACTACGTCTGGTCAAGTTTGCATAAGTATTTTCCACGTTTTTAAGTGAAATAATGTAGTTTAAATACGACCAGCTACAGTAATTCAATCATTTGGTGATGATGATCTATTGATGATAATATTACGAGGAACCTACACTTCTATTTAAAGTCTATGTCTTAACTCTCAATGCAATTGAAGTCATTAGGCACTTGAATAGAACGAATATGTAAACTCGAGCATTGTAAGTAATAAGGACAGTGTTTTCATGTTGGTAATGAATTTTCATCTAAGGAACTTCGCTGTCTATATTTCTCGTCCTAATTTACCTAAGGATATTATGTGTTGGCTTTATTAAAAAAAAACGATTATATGAGACCGGACAAAACCGTTCCGTGCGCTGCGCGGTTAAAGATCCGCAAAATACACTATGGTCGAGTTATGGCGGAATTGTTCTCCTTTAAAAGTTCTAAAAAAATCCGCGACAACACATGAAAACGGAATAAGTAAAAATTGGAATTCATGCGGGCAAAGCCGCAGGCAACAGCTAGTGCTTTAATAAATAATATTTGAAAGGTATAGTCGTTAAAAGATAATAAATTATCGGTTAGTCGTTATGGTTTTATTAGTTCGATCGATTTGGTTCACGTTTCAGGAATCCACAGGAAACGGGACTGACTAATAAATCACCCTCCCCGGTTATAGATGTTCAATTCATGTAAAGCAACATGCGCTATTGCTAAGTCAATCGTGGAGACTATTTCTGTCCACTGTGCGGCTTCGGCCAGCGGCTCCGCGACTAATGTAAGCAATTAGTCAACCTATTCGTACCGCCTTGTCAGCATTCTGCGTACAATCGCGAATTAGAAGAGGTATCTACGACTTCCCGTGGCGGTTTTAATGAGACTCGCTTCCTAGTTTAGCGGCCGTCCAAGATTTCGCTATAGCTATGCCAAAAACGTGATACAACTATTAATGGGTTCAAAATTAGGCATAAACGAGCGTTGTCAAACTATACGATTCGATGTCGGAGGCTCTTTGATTAGAGTAAATCATTGACTAAGAACTAGTTATAGAAAGGACACTTCTTATCGGTTCAATGAGCCGTGATATGAATTTTATTCGTATGAGAACAAAAAAGAATATTTAGAGCTGGATATATGCTGATGCTGAATTACAGGACAAAAGATAGCTCCTGCAGGACTTTGAACATATAATATTATGTAACGTTGTAAGTTTACCTATATCATGTATTGCTAATTTAATATACTATAGTCGTACCTTAGTAGTAGACTAGTAGAGTTCTATTTGAGGAAATCGAACGATGTTAAGTATTTATGAAATCGTTATGCAAACGTAACAAGTAGTCACATTTATTATTATTATGACGTAGGTTAGTATTACGATGGCCATTGGGCACGTCATTCGGTCCAATGTTCTTTGTTACACTTACATTACAATTACGCTGTTAAAATTAAACAATAATTAATAGGTATGATATTTAGATTAGGTATCTAAATACATATACACAGTACATATATTTGTAACACAAGAATTAGAAAAACTTCCCTATACCTACTTAGAATATATTTTTGTCATTTTTATATAGGTATTTTTTTGGTCAACAAGTTCCCTTAATAAGCTTTAAAAAGCACTTTCGTAAGTTATATAATTTTATAATTATAGTTTCTTACGTAAAAATTGCACGTTCATGAAATTATATAATTTGGCAGCCAGTCAAAAAGCGAGGCAAAACGAAATTAGCATAAAGTTATTTAATTTCAACGCATATGAGAAGTATTTGAGATCATCATACTAATAAAATGAAGACTGAAGTGTCTTTTTATGTAACAAATATGTGGGAAATTATTAAAAAAAAATGCAATAAATTCGCTAGCATGGAAACACACGTAAGTTGATTGAAGATAAGCTTGTTTAAATTAGACTCCTTCCTAACATACTATAATAATTTATAACGAGTTCATATAAAGAACCTAATAAAAAAAGTGTCCATAAACAATTCTTAAGAGTTGATGTTCCTATTGATGTTGTGACAATCGGTCGGTCAATGCCGTGAACATGTTACGGCTGCCAAAATTAAATATAACTTTTAGGTCCACTTGCGCGAAACGGGGGTTAAATATAAATTACATTTTGAACCCTAGGATCAACGTCTTTAATTGAAAACTTACTTTTGGTTAGCGTGCTAAACTACAGACCAAGGAATAACTTTATATTGTGCCAACTCTGAGAACCACAGGTCGGCGTACGTGGGCCTTAATGTAATAATTTAACTTTAACATCCTAGTTGCTCGAAACTAGCATGCTTTCGACTTTCGTGCTACTACGTAGCATGTGTATCTGTGGCTTAACTTATATTAATATCATACATCGCGTCATCGTCATGCATTTGTATGGCGTTTGTCAATATAAACTTATTCGTTGGTCTGTGGGCACCTCCCCTTCCTACTTAGGTAGGTAAGATCGCGAGAATCTACGGTAAGTTACGGCAAGTTACGGACTTAACGATGGACTATCAATCATGGATCATACGAGGGCGGCACTGAAAATTTCGGGAATCAAGGAAGTGACACATCATTACTATTTAAAAATGTATTTATTGCTTTTCGAAGTATTCTCCGCGAAATTTGACACATTTTTCCATACGATGGAACCAATCATTGAAGCAACCATTCCATTCGGAAGTTGGGGTCTCCAAAATGGCCGTCTTGTAAGCGTCCACAGCTTCTTCAGGCGATGAAAATCTCTGACCACGCAATTTATTCTTTATTTTAGGGAAAGTATAGAAATCATTAGGGCTTAGGTCGGGGCTGTACGGGGGATGGTCTAATAATTCTATGTTTTCTTGCTCTAAAAACTCTTTTGTTCTGTGCGCGGTGTGAGAACTCGCATTGTCGTGATGGAGGATGATGCGGCGGTTGCAGTTCTCTTTACGGATTTCAGAAACGACCTGTGGCAAACAAATGCTAGCATACCATTCTGCATTAACCGTTCTTTGTCCCTCAAGAGGAATAGTCGCAACATGGCCGGTTTTGGAGACAAACGTGGCCACCATTTTTTTAGCAACACTCCGTGAACGAACAATTTTTGTTGGCTTTAACTCATTTTCGAACACCCAAACTCGTGACTGGTTTTTTGTTTCGGGTTCGTACGCATATATCCAGGATTCGTCACCTGATACGATGTTGTATACAGCATTTGAGGATCCTGCGTGGAATCTTTCGAGAGTTCTGACGCACCAAGTAACGCGCGCCGCTTTTTGCTCTTCACAGAGCAAATGCGGTATCCATCGGGAAAACAACTTTTTTACACCTAATTGTTCATGCAACAGTATTTGTATTTGACTCATGCCAATGTCTAAAGTTGCCTGAATTTCGCGGTATGTCACATGTCGATCTTCCTCAATCATCTTACGCACAGCATCAACGTTTTCTTGGGTAACTACAGTTTTTGGACGACCTTGACGGGGATCATCACTGAGCTTGACACGTCCACGTTGAAATTCAGCAAACCAGCGATAAATTGTGGTTTTGGATGGGGCTTCATCACCAAATGCAGAAATCATCCGGTCAACACACTGTTTTTGTGTTAAACCACTTCGAAAGTCATAATAAATCATCGCTCTAGAATTTTCTCGAGTCAATTCCATTTTCTCAACGACTAAACAAGTTTGACAAGACCTTGTGACAAGACTGAGAATCTTCTTTTAAATAAATAAATGGTATTCGATTTTTAAAACCAAGGAGTTTTCAATTAAAAAGATTTTAATATGACAGGAACAGTGGAAATATTCCATTCCCGATACTTTTAGTGCAGCCCTCGTAAAACCCGGGAGTTTTTCAAGACTATTAGTTTATAAAGTTTTGTATTTGCACGGTAATCACTAATTGGAAATAAATTAGCAGTTTTTCAAAATTTTAATTTGTTTTTAGGAAGAATTTTAATTTTCACGTTTGTGGTAAGAACATCAAAATAAGTAATGCATCAACTATTGCCACCACAAATCACAATGAAATACAGTTACACACAACTCATTAAAGTAACATACATATACAATTTGGCGGCGGAGCTCTTCCAGGAAACTAATCCTGTAGAAAGAATTATGTTGTAGTCGACAGTTTGGGAAGGTTAGTATACATACAAGCAGGAGGCAAACTTATTACGTATTGCCTATCTATATCTGTTCCATTTCACGTGTATTGTATTTCAGTCGCTAGGCAGTTTAGTGCTCACGATATCACGTCAGCATTCTCAGCTCGGGCGCCACGCGTCTCTACATCCCACTCGATATCCTATACCTTTAAACGAGCAATTCTTGTATATATATATATTTCTATATAATCTGGATCTCGGAAACGGCTCTAACGATTTTCATGAAATTTAGTATACAGGGGGTTTTGGGGGCGATAAATCGATCTAGCTAGGATTCATTTTTAGAAAATGTCGAATTTACAAAAAAAAATATGACTACTGCTGCCATCTATTGGCCACCCAGATATTGAAGCATTAAATATGATACGCTTAAACCACAAAAAGACCTAGAAGCTTATCTGTTCATAAGACCAGAAAATCAAAATCAAAGCATTTTCTCTTTCTCATTGTCTTATCTTACAAGCATTTATAAAATGTCGGACTCTACCGTTATAAGATCCTGTTTCGCACAATCAAAATTGAATGCTAGATAACCATTTACCAACATTTTAAAGTTCTTAAATTCGAAACAGTTAAAAGCCTCAAACAAAAGCCGGAAACTGTATATTTTGGCCAGACACACCAAAGGACACACAATCAAAAAGCCTAACTATGTCCGGCTTTATCCGGACGCCTGGCAACGCTAACATAAATATGTTGATCGCAAACCACAATATAATATAGTACAAGCTGAACAAGTAAAAGTATTCTCAAAAAAAAAAAAATATTCGACTCATCAAAAATCAATGTTAAAATTATCGTAATTATCTCGTAGAACTAGTTATAGTGGTCCACATTATCCTAATACAGTAACCAATATAAACCAATGTAGTTAAAAATTTGTGATGATAGGATATTGGATCAGACCAGACACAGTAGTATGACTAACCATAATCAAGTAGCTAAGCATAAACAACAGTCTGTTATCATGGTGTGACGCATGTACATTGTACATAATGAAACACTGAAAAAATGAACTTTTAATTTGGGTTAATATTATTAACAGCCTAAAAATGATATTGATTAAAAAAAGAGCAATGCGCGATCGAAAAAAATGTATTCCAAAAACTAGTTTACAATCAAGTTTACAAATGCGTAGGTAAGTGTAAACATGCCATAATATTTTAAATGCTGTTTAGTTTTAGTTGTGCTATTGTGTACTCGTAAGATTCATGATCACGAATCGCGATACTAAGAGGCCCAAGATTCGCAAGGAGGGTTATTTACATAAAGCAAGCTCTTTAGGAGGCCTAAGTCTAGAATTACGAATCCATCGGTCGAGATAACTATGATTAACAATAATTAATTATAATATTACTATTATTAATCATAGATTCAGCGTTTCGATGATATCAGATTTTACCTCTTAGTTTGAGCATTCTATGTCTTCCTATCTTGAGTATGCATGGAATTAATTAAATATTCCTGCATCATCAGGGATTGGCATGATCACATTCTGGCGACCTCGAGAATCGCGAGACAAGGCTAAATATTTAAAAATGACTGGCTGACAAACCATCTCTTGTCTGAGAAGCTATAACAATTGGCCTCAGGAACAAATTTTTGAAATTACTCAGGTTTCTACTGAATCAAAGCGCCTTGGCTCCGAGGATTTAGTCGAACGGGACTCCATAAAATGTGATTTTGGCATTATAGAGCTCATTGACCTGATGTGTAAATCGTTGACCTAGGAATGGAATCAACAGATGGAAAAATCGTGCCATAGCAAAGAAACATAGAGCCACAATCTTGCTAATAGCTTTATGTATTCGGCGCTAATGAGTTAAGTTTGCTCCAAGCAAAATTCGTAATTCTCAAGATTGTTTTGATTTATTTTCTATCATATTGTCAAGCGATGTAAAAGATTCTTGCAATATTTATGATACACGTGATTTCAATGGTTGTTGCATGCAGTATCATAACAATATTTCACGGAGTTCAGTTCCCTTTAAAACACGTATAAATGTTCTAATTAAATTGCGGTCAGAAGCTTTCTTTGATCGGTGATTTATACATCAAGGAAATGTAGGTAGAAAGGCATTACTGAGTGCACTTAGAGCGACGTGTAAGACCACATGGTCTAATATAATACAAGTAATGAAGATTAAAAATGTCTGTCATGATGATGTGATTTATCAATGTAATTTTTATTTTCAAGTTGAGCACGCGTCATCAAGCAGATGATGATGATGAGTACAGCGTGGAAACAATAAAATCACGTACAATATAACTTGGTATAATCTCACAGTTTAATAAGAAAATCATAAATATTATGTTGTGCTGTGTTTGGAGTTTTAAACAACATAGTGGATATATACAGTGAACATTCATGGCGTTATTTCACGAAAATGTACGAAAAATAAATAGCTCGTGTCAACATACAGCTCTAAAAAATCGTGTGAACTATATTATGACAACGATTTCCTATTGCTGAGATTATTGGTTTATTGAGAATAGTATTTCCTTATTTTAAATCTAGGGGGGTCTTCAACACTTTCAGATTAGTTAGCTGTCGGTTCCTATTATTATTGTAATCACAACCATTTCTTAAATGTACAAAAAAGTAACCATAAGCTGGTTTCTATGACATTAAAATTAGCGAATAAATAAATATCCAGAACTAGAGACTAGAATACTTGACTTGAATTCATTATCGAGTATTTGACAATTTCCATAAAATTATACAATTTATTTTGGCGAGAACTTGGAAGTTTTCCGTATTGTGACAGAGCTGGAGCGAAGTGACGCGTGGTGTGGATGGCGCGGCGCGATCACCTATTTTGCTCGAGCAAACTAATCTCTCATCGAGTGGTTTGAGGCCAGGAAAATAAACAATCGCCAGTCTACCTTTTAGCCCACTATTTTTAAACGTGCCGTTTTAATATGGGCGTGCAGTCGAACCGTTAATTCTTCAGCAGACTTATCGGAAGATACGGCTTTCTGAACCGAAAAGGAAAAGGAGGTTTCGTAGTAAAAATGTAGTTTGTAAGTAATTTTGAAAGTGCAAGTAAATGATGAATGATTGTATTTTACAAATATTTGCTACATTTTCTTTCGGAATTGTTCGAACTTTATGGTGAAGTTGCAGAAATATAGTTAGGTAATAAATACATCAAATAATCTATTTACGTTACGCGAAATTTCGACTTTTCCTTCTTAATGGTTGAGCGACTTCCCTATTGTTAGATATCCGTTTATATTCTACAAAAAATATATGCGATGCCCACAATTTCTATTCACCGCAATGATTAGGTGTCTCAATTCAACAAGTTTCAAGTCATTCAGCAAAAGATTTTTTGCAGAAATAGATATCGGTCAGTCACATCAACGATCTTCATTAGTCAATACTATTACACTTTTCTTAGTCTCATGCAAGTACATTCTATTCGTTGAAACTCTGAAGTTGGCAAATGTTTTTCTTTTTCTTTTTTTTTCAAATTGTATAATAATATAACGTCGTCTCTAAAGTAACGGGCACGATAAGAATATAGGAATCCTACTGCTTTCGGCACTGAATTCGCAAATGACGTCACCAGCACCAGAAATCAAGGTCATCTGTAATTGCACTGACCGACATTTTCCCTGAACGCATGATAAAGAAAATACAGTATTTGACACATTCCTACATCAATTGATTATGCAGACCTACAGTTACATTACATCGCATATGACATAGACCATATGGAAAAAAGCAGCGACTTGTTGAAGACTTTAGACCACTGCTTCTCATCAACAACGACATCGGTGGTTCGAATGCCAGGTATGCATTTATGACTTATCGGAGTTGTGCGATTGTGGAATTTAAATATCCGTTAGTTAACAATGAAGGATAACATCGTGAGTAGGGAAACTTGCGTAATGTCCTCAAAGACGTACGAAGCCCGCACTTGGCTCTAGCGTGGGTTGTCGCTAATGGCTCATTTTAAGAGGAGACTACTCTAAGGTTTTTTATGTCCTAGTATTTGGACATAAAAAATGATGTGATAGAATACATGAACATACATGAGAAGAAATAAAGAGATACACTGGTGTCACTGGGACGGAAAGACAAAGCGGAAAATGGCTGAGTAAGATTGTATGCAAATATAATGAAACAAATCTGTGTGTTATCGCAATTATCCACTCCCAGCGGGCTTATCAACCAACGGCCGAGTGCGGACATCACGAGAACGCCGTGATAAAGGAAATCGGAATTAAAAATTGGATATTATTAGGAATAATGTTAATAAATAATTACTATGTTATAGTGTTGGTGTTTTGTCCGCATTATTTTTTAGCGACTGAAACGAAACTTGACATTTGGCCTAGCGGATATTTATACAATGTCCACTGTTTAGCCTTCGGGATTAACTAATAGAAGAACTGAAAACGTTTGAATACCCGATAGAGAAATATAGGTCAATGTGGGTAAATGTAAACGCACGTAGTTTTAATAAAATTAGTTTCAGTATAACGAAATGCATCTATAGTATATTCAGACATTTTCAGACAATAGTCTATAGATGCGTTTTGTGATACTGTGAAACTGATAATAATTAAAACCACGTAATTATTGAATGTGTTTCCATTTACCCCTGTTTACATTTACCCACATTGACTATACGTGATTAATGATTATGAAAAATTTCAATTTATATACGGTAAGACAAAAGCTAGTTCTACGACTGTTTGAAATCTATGAGGTTATTAACCTTCTTTGTTAATCAAGTCTAGGCAAATGAAGTTAAGCTATATTATTTACAAATTTTAAAAGATAACGATAACAATATCTTTTTAATTTGGAAAGGTAAACTTCACCTCTATAGCCTATAGCTTCTAAGAACGTCTTAGCGAACTTTACATGACTTTCATAATTCATATGCATTTAGGATAAGTATCCCCAAAGAGTGATCTTAGATACTTTTTTATGTGGAGGAAGTATGAAGGGTTTTTTTTATCAAAGCCTTTATTTACGCTAGCGAAAAATTACTGGCATTAATCTACCGAGCTGAGAATTTTCGAGAGAATATATATAAGTACATAATTTTATGTTGAAGAATATTGTATCTACATGTTTCTATTATTATAATAGGGTGCGAGGGGGAGTCATAACGCCTGAGAGGGCGCGCGGGTGGTGCTCAGACACACGCACCATTGACAACTTGCGATTATCACCTACATAACCTCCATACTTGCACTAAAAATAACCCCTGGCTTCTGAGTGTAACATGCTATGCGAATAAATCTTTACTTGTGTATCTAGCACAAAGGGGTTTGTATCGCGGCAGGCGACGAGACGTCTTGCAAAGTCGTGATACAGTTTGATGAAACCTATTCATTTTTGTTTTTGAATACAGTATAGCTATTCAAAAACAGTATCACTTTTTTTTAATTAGTACATTACACACATTACAATCTAGTCCCAAAGTAAGCTATAGCTTGTGTTATGGATGCTAGATAACTTATAAATAATAATATGTAATTAAATACAATAATAAGAAAAACATGCAGACACTGGTAACATTCATGCTCATCACACAAGCATTCTAGCTGTGGGAATCGATCAAACAACCTCCGATGCAGACAGCAGGATCGCTACCGCTATGCCATTTGGTCTTCAAATTGTTAATGGAACTTTATGAATATGTTATGAAAATCAATAATAATATTTAAATAATTATTGTAAAATCCAATCTGGGTCATCCAGTCAGAATACAAACACAATATTGTTCTATCATCCTTATGTGGTATCTTTGAAAGGTTTAACTTGTGTTATTGACCTGCATCTAACTTTAATAATGTGACTGTAAAATGAAATAATATATATTTGCTAATAAATAAATAATCTGTCATTGAATTCACATTTCACAGCTGTTAAAAATAAAAGATCTTAGAATAAAAATAGAAGATCTTAGCTTGATACCAGAATAATTTGGAAATAATTATTTACTTTGAGAAAATCCTTTTTATAATACAGAAGTGTTGTAGTGTTGTGAAAACCTACTTGTACCATTAAAAACCCGTGCCTATTATTTTGTGATGTATAGACATTAATGAACATAATTATTTTGGAGTATTGGCGTATATGTCAAGTCTAACTTTCCTATAGGGAAAAGTGTGGATAGATGAATTTAGATTTTGTTTTTTGAAGGTTTATGATTACAGAAATTATATTGCATATAATGTACTGTTTTTTACAGTATATTGCATTGATATAATATTCACTAGTAAATTATCCGTATGTCATGGTATATTTAAAAGGCTTAACTGATTAGTATTATGCTATTGTTCAAAATTTCTATAAATTATTGATGCTTTATTTGATCGCAGTAATTCAGCGTGGAATTGCAGCCAGCATTCTTGATTGAAACTTAAATATTATGGAATATTAATTATTTTAAAAGTCACAACTTTAAAGGGAAATTACTTTTATTATAAATGGCAAAGGCCATTTCCATTATTTAATTTAAAAATCATTGAAATTGTACTAAATACAATGAAGTTTATCTATCCTAAACACATCTCCGACATCTATTCAGGGTTTTTATTTTTGAAAGTCTACTAAATTGAATATAAGTTTTGGTAGTCTCTTTTAGAAGTTGTATGTGTGTCTTTCTTCTATCAGAGATTCCAGCTTATGCCCATGGATTGTGAAAAGGGGATATTAAACATGCTTCCTATTGCAACAGGAACAACAGTACACACATCTAATATAAAGTAAGAAAGAAGAAAGTCACATCTTAATTTATCCCTTCACAAAGACGAGGAAAAATTATATTTATTTCATTGTTTCAATATTAGACTGTCACCCATTCTTTATCAACTTAAGCCTATGTTGCTTAACCACAAACATTAAAAAGCTGCGGTGATTAAGCTAAATAAACATATTTTTCTTAAGATTTAAGTGTCAGAAAAAGAAAACATAAAAAGAAAATAACTGTATTGAAATCCACACCTTTCACTTCAAGAGATAACGGCCATGGATGACATCAGCTAAGTTACATTAAATGAAAAAAAAACAATAAACTGTTATTTTATCCTTTTTCAACTTTCTATCTTTGATATTATCTTTCTATAGATGTAGTTTGTTTTTTGTTGACATTATTACTACTAATTATTTCAAGATTTATAGATATTCAATGAAAACTTTTGCTGCTTGTATGTTTCAATGTTTATATGGGAAATACAGTAAATAAACCCAGATACAAAGAGCTACAAACCATCATTGAATTTTTCTTATAGGAATACTGTTGATCTTATAGTAAATGTATCAAATCTGTGTGAAACTGGGTGTTCCTACGCTGTTACTCTAGCTATGCTCTGAATGGTTTATCTACAACAAAATATTGTGTATAAAATGACTTACCATTTGGCCCATATTTGTCTTGATTTCTTTTCACTTGATCTGGCGTAAGGCCTTTGTCTGGGTCGGTGCCAAAATATCCTAGGACTTCCTCCACGGTTTTCGCGTGAGCGTCCTCCATGGTGAAGTTTCTACGTTGCCGTCAGTTCTAAAATACAAGAATGGATATAGGTTAGAAAATGACAAGTCATCATCACTTACCGAGGTTATGTTTTTTACTGTAATTATCATGCAGTTTACTACTTTTTATGGTCGAAAATCAACACTAATTAATATTATACGCGTTTTTATTATATTATTCCAATTTATTACGCATATACGCAAGTTAACCTCGAAGCTATACGTTTTTCAACTGTCATCTTTATTCGATAACCACTTTTCCTGCGAACCATTAAACAACTTCTTTGCTACAGGTTCACGTTGAATTGCTATGGGAAATGGGGCACGCGTTTTTAGAAGGACGTTAACTAGCCATTTCCTCCTTTACCTACTGTAAGGTAAGCAACTAAGCACCGTTTGATCAGATCACTGCACTCACCGTGAACTTTATTATTACATGAGCAAAGTGTCTCTTATTAATTACTTCACTTATGATAAATTGTTTAAACTCTTTATTTTAATAATGAACTAAATTTTGTACTAAGCTAATACTTTTTCTCGTAAATATCATAAACTACACCAACACGTATCCAATCCAGCCGTCATTTTTTCTCAGACTGACGTAAGTCGTAAAACGAAACGAATTTGATCTAACGCCATCTGTGGTGGAGGTCAGAAACCAATGTTATTAAACGTTGATCTTTTATAAGTTATCTGAATTTTTTGGATTGAAAAATTGTAAAACCTCATAAATTATACAGTATCTTAGGTATTCATTTATATATCTTAATTTTTTTTACTATCTAAAACAACAAATATAATTTATGGTTGTAAGAAAATGTGGTGCTTTTCTATAGGTCGACGGGGACCACGTGACGCAGTGCTATTTTTATTTTTTAGGCGCCTAGAAAGTGCGGTATTTTTAAAATTGGGGAATAGGTTCAAAATTTTCTTCGCGACTAGCGTTATGTAACCACTTTTTCACAGTTTTCGTTGCAACTCCTTTTGACACTTTCACAGTAGATATCGAAGCACTCGCGTTCTAGTTGGTTTTAGAAGTACCTAATAGGGACTTACTGAAATATTTTATACGACAGCGTCGGAAGGGAAGAAGAAATAAAAGTGACGCGGGAGATGTTTTCCCGCCGCGCCCCGAGAAACGACTCCCGGGCAAAGAGCGACGATTTTAGAGCGGCGCGGGCGCCGGCGGAGGGACATCATCGGAGATTTCTTTAATTATTTTGGCAACAGTACTCGACGGCACAGTCGAGTCGCTTTCCAGGGTTGCATGTCGCGCGGTCGCCGTCGTCGGCCGTCCTATGTTGATCTTTTTATAGCGGCCGCTGCCCGGGTCGAGCTCCCGTGTGTACTTTACAGTGTGCGGTTTTCTTCTTAACATTGAATTACAAGCAGGAAAAAAATCGTAGCGTTATAAAACGTCCTTTTAAATGAAATACCTAATTTAGCAAGATGTTATCATTATCATGATTTTATAAAAGGCCCGTAACAAATCCACTGAGAAATAGGTAACGTACTTGACCTAGAAGAACTGGGCTCAGGGCCAGGGTCTGTGCGACCCTTACCTTGATCCGGGCTTTTTAGATTTGACGCACGATTTCTTGATAAATATTTATTTACGAACGTGTAAGACGTATACAATATGCATAACTTATTTAAAAGATTTTTGGTAGTTTACTTAATTGTAAAAAAAACTAAACTCTAGAAACTAAGTGCACTACTTTTCCACTGGACGTCTGTTAATAATACTACTTAAATAGTTTTTAAAATGACGTGAAACGGTGAAAATTTTTGCTGCCACCTCATCATCTAATGGTGATCCTTATAGTCTAGATTTATTAATATGTAAGTACTCAGTATTAATTAAGATTATTCCGTTGCATCAATAATTTTTTTTGTAATCATTTTCACAATTCGTGCTTATATTTTCGTACTACAATTTCAAGGGCATGTTTGCCATTTTCGTGATGACGTCATGTAGCCTGGCTATGACACCTGGAAACCCACGTCATTCCATTTGTCAAAATTTGAGTAGTTTGGGAGTTACGAGGAAACAACGACCTTATACACTAACAAAATAGACTCCTAGGTAAAGAATAACTTTCATTTAGCGGTCGGAGTAGAGTCAATATTAATTACTTACTTTCAATTTGCTTTCAATAAGTATTATGTATTCATGGCTATAAAATAGATATCTGCAGATATACCTAGGTTGGATACGAGCCGATAGTTCGTCATTTGTGCTGCTGACAAGACATGTCGGCCTTTGACAATGATGTAGGATATACGTATCGAAATACGAGTAGGTATATCGAAAAATAAATCATACCAGAAATGTTACATAAAAATAAACAAATGATTAAAATAATATATACCTAAGTAACGGTAGCACGCTTTTTAACGGTAGGTATACGGTAGGGTACCTATATCATAGTGGGCTCACAGGGCATTATGTACAAGTACTCGTAATTGACACATGCGCATTATATAAGCTGAAGTTAAAAGATATATGGAGAGAGATATGGACAGATGTAGACTGTGCATAATGCAAGGAGGCGACGGTAACGCCGATGCATATAATTGCCCAGCACAGGTGCAACGGAGCAACCTCCTAGGGAAATTCATATTCATTTAGACGAATGGCCGCTAAAATTCTTTCAGCAAAATTTTTGCTTGATTTGCTGTTCCTGTTCCTGTACAATCAATCATCACATATATCTCCACTTTTGTTCGTAAGTGTTCAATTCCGAAAATTAGTTGGACTGTTTGGACAATCGATTGTTTTAAGAGTTTCTCACATCAAAGTCGATACTCGGAAGTGGATAGCTTTTAACAAAACATTTTTATGTAAACAAAACGTGTGAAGACAGAAGATAATACTTTCCCGTAGCCCGCAATATTACTGCCGTAACTACTGCCTTCTATGTCTTATCAGTTTACAAACTGTGAAAAACCATGGAAAAACCTAATAAAATTTGAATTTGGCCTGCAGACCCGTTTAGTTCGCCTTAATTCATACATAGTATAGGATCAATTTATTCATTCTCATACATTTTTTTTTTTGAATTTCGTTCGACCGACAGCTTTCTGTAAATTCGTTCCATTTGTGATTTGAGCGATCGACAGCTTTCTGTAAATACTTTCCACTTCTGATTTGAGCGATCGACAGCTTTTAGTAAATTCGTTCCATTTGTGATTTGAGCGATCGGCAGCTTTCTGAAAATACGTTCCATTTGTTCTTTGAGCGATCGCTACCTTTCTGTAAATACGTTCCATTCGTGATTTGAGCGATCGGCAGCTTTCTGCAAATACGTTCCATTTGTGATTTGAGCGATCGCTACCTTTCTGTAAATACGTTCCATTTGTGATTTGAGCGATCGGCAGCTTTCTGTAAATACGTTCCATTTGTGATTTGATGGATCGACGGCTTTCTGTGGCGATCGCAAGTGTGACAATGTATTTTTAATTGAATATCAGCATATATAAAATGAGGCGAAGATGTCAGCCTTGCGTTTATAGAACTTGGGATTTATTCAGGGAGTAAAAATAGAAAATCACCGAGAAACAGCTGAATGCCAATGTTAACATCTATTTCGGCGTCTAAAATAAAAATGTAAGTATAAAACAAAAATACGTACGCTCGGGAACAGATAACTGCCGCTTATATTTTTCTGTAATGCTATCATTTCGTAAATATCCAAAACCATCAAATAGACGTGGAATGATACAAGCTGTACTCAATAAATTTTGACTCCGGGTGATGGTTTTTACGATTATTTCAGTCTTGAATTATCGGTACGGTCTTTTTCAGCAATTATTGTCAGTTAGAATTTGAGTAACATAACCGGTAGGATTATTCAGTTATTAATTCATCATCGTTTAGCAAGTACAAGTTTAACAAGTAAGGATAACATGAAATAAATGATTCCACTTTGACTTTGCCTTCAAAGTCCGAGTAATGCTCGATCACCCAGATTCTGTTGATCAAGTAAGATGGAGACTAGAAATCTATAGCTACATTTTGTGAATGTTAAGTAAATTTGCGCTATTTTTTTTGTGATCATTTTTAGGCACTAAGTATTATAACGAGGTACTGATGTGAGATCACGTCGGATTACAAACTCCCTGACCTACGCAACCTTCTCGCTGAGTAGGTCATCGTGCTTTACCTAATTTGACGACTTAGATAGTGCACATTCCGAATTTATGAATTTCGCAATTCATAAATTCGGAATGTGCACTATCTAAGTATGCAGTAGCGCCATTTTCATAACCAAAATATCGTAGGCCACGCAACACATTAACTCAGGTACCAGTAGATCAGATGGATTAAATTCCAAGGACACACACCGGTATAAACAAGGTTTTCTGTTGGAAAACATATCTACAATGTCACTCCTGATAGTCCTGATTCTGGAAAGGACCCTACTGTCACCAAATTATATTGAATTTTGTCGATCTCTTTTCTCTATTAAAGGACATGGCCAATTTTTTCATGGGCGTTCGTAATTCAGTGTACACCAATGATTTCTGGTGTTATAAATTCGTGATTATAGGCACATTAAATTGGTATAAATAAGAAACTCACAGAACTTGTCATAACAACAGGATAGACAAAAACGTGTACAGTCCGACAAGGCTCTCTTGGCACTTGAATGACATTGAAAGGAGGGCGCTGTTATAGAACAAAAGCATCTATAAAATAAAATCTCCTCAATTGTACTCGAATTTTAGTTTAAAATAGTTAATAGTATGCAAAAATAACACAAAATACAAAAGCTATACACCGACAGAGACCTGAGCGAACTATCAAACAGTATCCCAAGATAGTTAGTACCGATTTTGGCCACGCGCCAAGATAGCCTTGTCGCACTGTAAGAGTATATATTATTATGATTAAAAAACCTAAGGCGCTTTAAAATAGCGAACAGTTGCGAATTATTACGGTAAACTGACATGGTTTTAGTAATAAATAGGCATTTAAACAAGGTAACTGCCTTGTTCGTCTAGTGGTTAGCATATTCGACTGCAGCTCACGCGTTCCGGAGTTCGATTCCCAGTCTTGTTTAATAGTATGCATAAAGCGAGGATATGAGATGCCTTTGCAACCTCTGTATGGCTACTCCGCACTCCGCAGTATATGCACCTCATAATGATCTCCACAAAACAAATCCGAAACGCAATGCAAATCAGAGTCCACTATTAATAGCAAGGTAATCGAGTGGTAGAAGGTATCAGTCCGTAGAGGTAAGCAGGGGTCAAAAATATTAGAAGATCACAGTAGGTACAATCAAAGATTTATATCGTTGGGTACAATGAACGCAAGCGCAACGAAGAAACGGCAATGCAATCATAGACTACTAAAATGCAATCAAACATTGACGTTAGACATATAGTCCTTTTCATGAAAGAAGTCCCGCAGACGCGGCGCTGTAATCACATTATTAAATATTGCCCTCTCACTCGCACTCGTAATTCGTAAACAGCTGTCAATTTTAGTTCATGTTTTTGCCGCGGGACTTGTTTCATGAAAAGGACTATAGACTCACTCTCGGTAGAGAGTATTGTGTTCTGTGCATAGACTATAACACATTGTCAAACACGTAAACGCATTCCGTTTTATGTATTTATTTTGCAGAATGTGGGAATGCTCGTGTAACATAGGTATTTTTTAATATATTGTTTTTTCATTTATTGAATGCAAAAAAATAAAATGTTCCTAATAAAAACATTGGTCATCCAAATAATGTAGTATCTTCTCTCTGGTAACTGGATCTTAACTCTGTGGTAATATGCATGGTGAGGAACATCCCTCAGAAGGGCTGGAACCCAGAGCCGTAAAGCCAGTTATTAAAAAAAAATGAGGAACATTATATAGATTTCTCTATGGTACAGAATGGCGGAAGTTGAGGAATTCATCTTGTATTCCTTATTATTTTGAAATAAAAACTGACGAGTTCAGAGAGCTTAAAAACTACGTAATAATTCATCTTTCTATTTTTAATATTTAATGAATATTTACTATGTTGTGTACATGGAATGTACTTTTTTGGCCATGTCCTTTATATAAGAAAAGAGATAGTCATAAGTGCCTGTGAGTTAAGCTTTTATGAAATTAAGATTATTTGAAGTTTTGAGTTTGTTAAAAACTGTCAAAATTTTCACGGAGTGCGTATCATAGCCATCTTTCTACTGTGATAGGTAACGTTTGTTATATATTTTAGGTACTTCATTGAATCGTAGTTTTTCAGTAACGTATGTTTTTAACAATTAAATTTTAAAATCATTTTAACAGTTACAATTATTTTTTAACCTAGTTCGGTTATTACAGTAAACATTGTAAAATTACCTGATATATATTATTGTTTGCCCTTTTTAGGGTTACATAGTTTAAAGGGGAAACGGAACTCTTAAAGGATCACTTTTTCATTCATATTATGTTCTTTTGACAGTCGCAATAGATCAATTTTCTTAGGAACGGGTATTTTGCTTGGAGAAGCTTTTTCATCGGGGCCGTGGAAATCTCAGAGAAACCCGGCTTTTTGTGGTGAGGATCCTAATTTATTATTGATCTCAGTTAGACAGTTACAAAATTAATATCCCTAGGTAAGTAAATAAATCTATGGCCTATATCAACCACTATGAATTACTGAGAGCTGTATCTCGCGAGTAATAGAAGTCAGGAAGATACAGCAAGTCTACTTATAAAACAAGCTTTTAAAATTCCGAGATAATGTAACGAGGCAATGTACGCCAATGCGTACGCACGATGTTACAGCTATCTGAGCTTGCACGTAAGGCTATTCGTCATCTAGAAATAAACAGGCGAAGGTAATAATCGAAATAGAATTAAAGTACTTGAGTGTGTCGTAACCATCTGCTTTGGCAGATTCGACTCGTCTCTTGGCGGCCCTAGGGCTTACTAGACATGCACTACATGACTCGTGTAAAATTAGCTTTAGCAAATCCCTAACAAAGGCTCATAATATGTCTAGCTTTCTATTGCTATGATTTAATAATGGACTCCAAAATAGTATTTATGTTTTATGTACACGAATCGAATAAAATACTCGTTCGTTTGTTTGCAACCTTGTACTCTGAATATCATAGGATCGGGACGTCAATCTTGTTGGTTACTGTGAGCTCATAAAAAGCTGTTTTGCTTCATCGTGATACGAAAAAGCTCCGGTGACGTTTACTGTCAAAAGAATAACGCACGTTTCTAAATGTGTTGATTAAAAAAAACGCATTTGTAAAATTGCTTATAAATACGAGCTAACGTTTTAGATAGTTTGAGTTTATATTGTTGTATTGACGTATGTAGAACATTAGCGTTTATTGCCCGTGGTACCCCCGATGGTCCCCCCGGGGTACCACGGGAAATTGTTTTGCCCGTGGTACCCCTGGAGCTTCTAGGGGTACCACGGGTAAAAAAAAATTACCCGTGGTACCTCTGCAAATCAAAAAATACAAAAAAAGGAAAACGCAATTATAAACCGTTTAAAGACTATCCTTTATGCTTAAATTGAGATAATTGATTAAAGTGACAAAAGAAAACACGAAACTTAAACTAAAACTGCAAAGTTTTTTTTATAGTTCCTTAAAATTAATTATTTATTATGTAGGTACTCCTTTTATTTAAAATAAACAATAACACTTAAAATTAAGACAACTTATTTTTTCAGTTACTTAAAAACTACAAATATATGTATTTAAAGTTCAACTTAAAAAAATAAATTAAATTAAATAGTAAGTTCTTATGAAAAGTCAAAACTCTACCGCCAGGTTCGGAAAGCAGGTTTGCACCGAGAAGAACTGGTAAGAAACTCGGCACTCGGCACTGAAAAAATAAGTTGTCTTAATTAGGGTTCCATACCAATTTGGTAAAAATGGAACCCTTATGGTGAGACTTTCTCCGTCCGTCCGTCCGTCCGTCCCTCCGTCCGTCCGTACGTCCGTCCGTCCGTCCGTCTGTCACACTCGATTATTTCAGTAACTATTCAAGCTATCGACCTGAAATTTAGAATAGTTATAGATAATAGTGACGCGACGTCACAGCAATCGTAAAAATATGAAAATTATTTTTATTTTTATTTAAAAAGAGGGGAAAACTGGGTCGCAAAAATTTCAAAATGAGATAACAATATTGAGTGGGGTATCATATGAAAGGGCGTTACTTGTATATTCTAAAACCAATTTTTATTTATTTTTATGCCTGATAGTTTTTGATTTATTGGGCAAACTGTCGAAAAAAATACCGTTCCCCCCCCCCTTATCTCCGAAGTTTACCATTCGAAAAATCTGAAATAAATATGATCAATAGAAGTTAACGTATATTTTACAGGAAAAATAAAATCAACCCTCTAACTATTATACTTTTTTTGCTAATAACAATAATCCGTCGAAAACAAAGTTAGGTTTGCGGTTTGCCAACAAAAGTACCTATATGTAAATTATACTCGTAAAATCATGAACAAAAGTGATTCCGAAGTGCGCGAGTCCGACTCGCACTTGGCCGGTTTTTTTATTTCAGTGTAATCTATATATATAAAAGAAGAAACTGACTGACTGACTGACTGACTGACTGACTCACTGACATATCAACGCACAGCCCAAACCGCTGGGTCTAGAGACTCCAAATTTGGCACACATATTCCTTGTGAGGTCTAGGGGTGCACTAAGAAAGGATTTTTCAAAATTCACCCTCTAAGGGGGTGAAACGGGGGTCCGAAGTTTGGATTTTATCAAGTTAAAATACGGCTTCACGCCGCAACTACTGTACCGATTTGGCTAAAATTTGGAATGGAGGTATATTGTATCTTGCATTACCATATAGGCTATTTTTCATCCCGAAAAAATTCATGGTTCCCGTGGGATAAGTTAAAAACCGAAATTCACGCGGAAAAAAAATCTCATGCCGCAAGTACACAACCGATTTGGATGAAATTTGGAATAGAGATAGATTATATCCTGGGTTAATAAATAGTGTACTTTTCATCCCGGAAAAATCCATGGGTTTTGCAGGAGAAGGGAAAAACCGATATTCACGCGGGAAAAATACTACTTCCCGCCGTAATTACTGAACTGATATGGCTGAAATTTGAAAAAGAGATAGACTATATCCTGGATTAATACGAAGGCTACTTTTCGTCCCGAAAAAAATCATGGTTCCCGTGGGATTAGTAAAAAACCGAAATTCACGCGGAAAAAAATCTTCATGCCGCAAGTGCACAACCGATTTGGCTGGAATTTGGAATGGAGATAGATTATATGCTGGGTTAATAAATAGGGTACTTTTTATCCCAGAAGAATCCATGGTTTTTGCAGGAAAAGTGAAAAACCGATATTCTCGCGAGAAAAATACTTCTTCACGCCGTAATTACTAAACTGATATGGCTAAAATTTGGAACAAACTTAGACTATATCTTGAATTAATACGGAGGCTACTTTTCGTCCCGAAAAAATTCATAGTTCCCGTGGGATTAGTAAAAAAACCGAAATTCAGGCGGAAAAAAATCTTCATGCCGCAAGTGCACAACCGATTTGGCTGTAATTTGGAATGATGATAGATTATATCCTGGGTTAATAAATAGGCTTCTTTTTATCCCGGAAAAATCCATGGTTTTTGCAGGAAAAAAGAAAAACAGATATTCATACGCGAAAAATACTACTTCACGCCGTATTTACTGAACTGATATGGCTGAAATTCACAATAAAGATAGATTATATCCTGGATTAATACGAAGGCTTCTTTTCATCCCAGAAAAATCCATGGTTTCCGCGGGAAAACTGAAAAATTGATGTTCACGCGCAAAAAGTATTACTTTACGCTGTAATTACTGAACTGAAATGACTAAAATTCGGTAAGGAGATTCGGATTATTACATAGGCTACCATTCATCCCGGAAAATTCCATGGTTGATATAATACGAGTGAAAAGCTGATATTTACGAGGCAAAAATATTCCTTCACGCCGTAATTACTGAACAGATTTGCCTGAAATTTGAAACGGAGATAGATTATATCCTAGATTAATAGATATTGTACTGGGAATCCACAATTACTGCGGAAATAGTGAAAACAAATATTTATGCGGGAGATATACCTACTCCTTTACGGCGCAACTGCTGAATTTTTTTGGCTGAAAATTGAAATGAAGACAGATTTCGTCCCAAATTAGCACAAAGGCTACTTTTTATTCCGGAAAATAGATGGTTCCCGTGTGTAGGGAAAACTAAAATTTGCGCGGGCGAAGCTGCGGGTTTCTGCTAGTTGTTTATATTATATGAAAAGGAATATATAATATTTAAGTTGAACTTTCCGAACCTGGCGGTAGAGTTTTGACTTTTCATAAGAACTTACTATTTAATTTAATTTAATTTATTTTTTTAAGTTGAACTTTAAATATATTTGTAGTTTTTAAGTAACTGAAAAAATAAGTTGTCTTAATTTTAAGTGTTATTGTTTATTTTAAATAAAAGGAGTACATAATAAATAATTAATTTTAAGGAACTATAAAAAAAACTTTGCAGTTTTAGTTTAAGTTTCGTGTTTTCTTTTGTCACTTTTATCAATTATTTCAATTTAATTATAAAGGATAGTCTTTAAACGGTTTATACTTGCGTTTTCCTTTTTTTGTATTTTTTGTTTTGCAGAGGTACCACGGGTAATTTTTTTTTACCCGTGGTACCCCTAGAAGCTCCAGGGGTACCACGGGCAAACAAATTTCCCGTGGTACCCCGGGGGGACCATCGGGGGTACCACGGGCAATAAACGAGCTGTACTTTCAAATATTTATGATCTTCTGCGTTTATGTAAATACCTGAACATTATCGATTTTATTGTAACATTAACTACTGAGCATAAATAATTGTGTGTTTACTGAAATTACAAGTTACAACCACTTTAATATCTATAAGATGACGATAAACAGAATTAAGAAACGTACTTTACAGCCCTAATTTAAACCTAGCTACATCTTCAACGTTAGTTTTAGTAGATACCTATAGGCATTATATAGTACTTAATAGTATTCTGTGGTATTTAAGGCAAACCTGAAAGTAGTTTGTTAAAATCGATACTGGAATCGATACATGAATTATTTCTTTTGTATTATTATTTTTTCTATTTAGTATTATTAACGTAAGGTCAAACATTTTGTGTAAAAAAGTAGTTAAGTATCTAACAAAGTTTTATTGTTTGTTTATGAATTGTAAGTTGTAAGGCGTATCTATTCAATCTACTAAATACTAAACTATTTAAAGAAAGCACTAATAGAGAAATATATTAGACACATAGTATCTCTATGATAAGACTACATTAATTTATCCCGGGAAAGAAGTGGTTTCCCATTTAATCCCCGTTCATACAGTTAAATATAAATATATACAAGGAAGAGTAACACTTTAGTTCGCAACATTTTAATCGGGGTCATCTCAGGAATTGTTATTTTATACAGTACGAAATTCAAAAAATGAATGAAGTGTATAATATGATCGCAAAATTGATCACATGATTTCGACCTAGACAACTGTGATTTGCATACATTTTATGACTTTCATTCCATTGCATTACAAAAATGTCATACGGCCACGGTATCTTGTCTCCATCATAAAGAGAATCTCTGTGCACTTCAGGATCAAGATTTTTTTAAATATATACATGGTTAATGAAAAACAAGCAAATAATAATTTAAAAATTAGAAAACACGTTTACCCTATGGTAAATCGCCTTTTTCCAAAAGAAATATAGCCTATGATACTCGGAATGATGTAAGACAAGGATTCTAATGATACCTCAAATGTCCCAATCTATGCAGCCGTTCGGAAGTTATAGTGGAATAAAAAACTTACATACATGCATACAAACGAGTACATGAACCCTAAAAAAATAACACTCCTTTTTTGGCCAGTCGAGTAATAACAAAAAGCTATCAGCCTTATAGTTCCTGTCACTAAAACTAACAACTTTTGTTCTACGACTTTTCGTATTAATTTTTTTATACAAAAAGTTATAATAAATCATGTTACTTCCGCAAATTAATATTACACTGACTGCTGTCAAATCAAATGCATGTGATGTAACGGATACATTTAGACCAATACTTTTATTTTTTTACAATACAAGAAAAAGTATATGGAAAAAGTGGAATTCACAAAATATCTTATAAATACATTCATAGTTGTTACTTTAAATGATAGGAACTACAAGGCTTAGAGCTTTTTGGTATTTTTATGTAACCCTGTAGTATAGTAAGATTACACAGCAGACAAGTAATTAAATGTTCTAATGAAATTTGATTAAATATAATATGAAGCCAGTGAATTTTTGGCGCAGGGAGGCTGCCAAAACTGCGTCATTATAATATGCGATATGTTGTGGTGAGAGGTGGTGACGGACATATTTTCAGCTAGGAGGAGTCCAACATTCCGGTTTATGTATTTTGGGATCGGCGAAAGACGAATATACCTATAATATTCATTCGTTTTATACATACCTGTATTAATTAGAGTTATCTACATATTTATGTTTGAATTCTCTTATTCAAGTATTTTAGATTCCTCATTATAATATTAGTGTAGATTTAAGTATGTAGTTAATATTAGCGTTAAGTACGGTTTAGCCAGTATTTCGAGAAATAAATAAGTGTTAAAAGAAAAGAAAACGAGATATACAGATATATATCACGGATATCAGTAAACATTTTGAAAAATGCAAATCCTTCACGGAAAATTTTTAATTACTAACAGGGGGCCGATTCTCGTGCAGTAGAAAAATAATTCACATTCGTAAAAAATCCGAAACTCGAATTTTTTTCCAAGGATTGCATTCTCAGAACTTCACAATCGAAATAGTTCGATCGTCACTCGGACGCATCGAGTGATACCGACGAGTTATACGAAACATTCGAACTTTTCATTCGAACGGACAATCCGCATACGAATTTACCACACGAAAAAAATTCTACTGCACGAGAATCGGCCCCCTGGTGATATGAACCAAATCCAGAAAAATTTAGTATGAAATTCTTTTGAGATTACTTTTAGTGATCACATTTAATTTCTTTCATTTCCATTAAAAAAATGAATTTTAAATATCAACATTCCGAGTTTAATTTTCGTATTCGTAAACACTTTTCACTTCTGGTAACACTGGCAAATATCCGACTGGCTTCCGTAATTTTCCGCACTGGAGAATTTCCCGTTTCAGTGATCAAATCGCTTTAGCACAAAACACGAGGGTCCGTTTAACTCTTAAATCCTGTGGTGTAACGGCACAAAATACGTAGCGCCTTACTGGTAACACTAGTCACAAAACGCACAATTCACAGTCCATCGGGCAACACTGTCACAGATTCAAACCTCAACTTACCGTATCACTTATCACTTGGTCCCAATTACTGGTTTACGTGTGATAATACATTAATTATTAAATTAATTTTGTTTTGTTGTACTATCGGATGAGCTTAGCGCACCCCATGAGGAGAGCGTTGTGATTGTGGCGCGCCGGGCGTGGGAGCAAAACGCCGCTGTCTTTTATAAGCTTGGTGCAAGCCGCGGGCGCGCTGCCAGCCGCCGCCGCCGGTTCTCTGCGCCCCTAGTACACTCACTGGGTGCCGGATGGCAACTACTCGATGATCGAAAACGACTCGAGCAAGGTGGAAACCTTCAACAAACCTTTTCTGAGACTAACCTTTTGTGTTAAGGAAGTAGAAGTGTAGTGTAACACTTCTACTTCCTTAGCACAAAAGGTATACCTACTTAGAAATTACAATAGCATTAGAAGATGAAAAAGCTTGATAAGGATAAAAAACAGAGGCTATTATAAAAGTGAAGTTAATCAATTCCGCGCAAAGTTACTTAGTGCAGCTTTACCCGGAGGTAAGTGAAGATGCAGCCGAAGATGTAGCGTGCTTACTTGAAAAGAAGAAATTATCTCTAACGATTGCTAATTGCTATAAAGCATCGTACATATTAAACGCATAGAACTTGGCGGCACGTATTTACCGGTAGGATGGTAATCAACGTGACCGACGCCCAAACCTAATCTACGACCATTTAGAAATTATAAACAATAAAAAAGTCAAAGATGCTTTATTATACCTACATATTATGTTATCTTGATCTCAAACATTGAAGTCTTTTAAACAAATTCCAAAGTATTTGATTTTACTTTCCAAATATTTCGCAAAGTGTTATGAAAAGGCTGAGCGTAAAAAAATCTTCTCGACTCTCGAAATAGAATATTTGACAACGATTTACGAACTCGTACTAAGGTGCAACAACCATATCACACTACTTTATGAACTCAACTAAACTCTTAAGCTTCTCTAATACCCGGTAATAAGACTCATAATCCACCATCAAGTGTCGTGAAAATGCAAAACATACAATTATTAAACTATAAAGTGACAATTCTTGACGTTACCCTAAGTTAACAATAAATAATTAATTATTATCAGAGAAAAAACCGGCCAAGTGCGAGTCGGACTCGCGCACCGAGGGTTCCATACCATAAAAGAAGTAAAACATTAAAAGAATCACTTTTGTTCATGATTTTACGAGTATAACTTACATATAGGTACTTTTGTTGGCAAACCGCAAACCTAACTTTGTTTTCGGTGGATTATTGTTATTATCAAAAAAAGTATATTAGTCAGTGAGTTGATTTTATTTTTCCTGTAAAATATACGTTAGCTTCTATTGATCATATTTATTTCAGATTTTTCGAATGGTAAACTTCGGAGATAAGGGGGGGGGAACGGTATTTTTTTCGACAGTTTGCCCAATAAATCAAAATCTATCAGGTATAAAAATAAATAAAAATTGATTTTAGAATATACAAGTAACGCCCTTTCATATGATACCCCACTCAATATTGTTATCTCATTTTGAAATTTTGGCGACCCGGTTTTCCCCCCTTTTTAAATAAAAATAAAAACAATTTTCAAATTTTTACGATTGCTATAACGTCGCGTCACTATTATCTATAACTATTCTAAATTTCAGGTCGATAGCTTGAATAGTTATTGAAATAATCGAGTGTGACAGACGGACGGACGGACGGACGGACGGAGAAAGTCTCACCATAAGGGTTCCATTTTTACCAAATTGGTATGGAACCCTAAAAATGCACAGCATAACTTCCTGACATTATTATTTATTCCCGCCAAGATGGCAAAAAAGGGCGTTACTAATCTATTCTAGACCCGTTTTGTAGTATTGTTATTTAGCCCCTTGCCTTCTACAAAAACCTGCTACGAAAAGCTACGAGGCGTAGCAGGAAGTTCTACAACAACATCAAAGCAGCTATTATAATAGTAGTTTATGAAACGGATGCATAATGGGGGGTATTAAAACATGAGTGTGAGTTTAAAAAACGAGCCGCAGGCGAGTTTTTTAATAGTATCACACGAGTGTTTTAATACCTAATTATGTAGAGTTTCATACACTACTTTATCTACGCTCAAATTATCATAAATCCAAACCATAAAATCTTGCTAACGTTTGTCGTAAATCCTTCACTTTGTTCGTAAAAGATTGTGGGTCATTTTTGTTGCAATTACTAAAATGTCAGGTGGAGTTAAATTTTCTTTAGTACGTTTCACTGCTAGACATTTTTCCGCGCTAAGTTTTGACAAGTAACAAAAATAACACATTGAAATGTTAAAAGTTAGGTATGGCGCCAAAATTCAGTTGCAAACTGCGTATAGTCTGTTAAAAAAGTCATGAAACAAAAAAGAGTAGAAAAATATTTATACAAGTCAGATAAACTACGTAGATAAAATACATTATATTTTTAGTGGATAATTAAATAATCAAAAATTATACATAATTCTTTTCAATATTCTGTATGAACACACTTTTTAATCAGTCATATAAGGCAGGAAAAAATTATTGTTTCCGTGAATTAATTGTTGTCTATGGTCGATCATGACTACCAACTAAATGTTGTCTGTGGACTCCATATATAAAAAACAAAATTTAGGATTCTCTCTTTTGGCTATGACGACCACAGAGAAAAGAAGTTATTCCCTGGTCTGTGATGACGACACATAAAACTACAGGAACCCAGAGCCGAGTATCGTAATGGAAATTATTCAATTATCTAGAGATATTTCCATAGTACAGCGATGTTATAATGAATAACTTTTTAATAATTATAGAAGTCTGTGAATAAAGTAGGTCAATATGTGACACATTTTGATTTCATAATTCGAACTTTAAGCAATGAGCGTAGATAAATTATTATTATCACTTTCTTGTGATATGAATAAGTTCACTAGTAAAAATTTTGATGTTTTATTTAAAAGTTTTACGAACAATTGCAAGGATTCTTATTATTAACCGACTTAAAAATAACAAATGAAAGAGGAGCCGTGTTATTACGAGTAAGTCGGCGCGTATGTTTTTTACAACCAAGTTAATTGCCATTATAATTAAAAAGCTTTATAATTAAAAAGCTGACCCATGGATGTAAAAAGGAAAGCCCAAAGCAAAGGATGAGCCCTTAGTGACGTCACGCATATATTTTTAGGCTCCGCCCTGAAGCCGGATTTTTAAATTGTCAACTCTGTAAAATGGCGTTAATGTATGCGACCAACAGCGGTATGTGCTGTCAGTGGTACCGAAATGAAGCGTGACGCCATATTTGAGAAATTGTTGGTTTCAACATACGTCACATAGTTCCCGTCCTCTTAGCATAGCGTATTTCGTCATTGGTTTCACCTGTCCCGATGTTGGTTTGTATGTTAGTTTGTCTGTAGTCAAATCTTCAAGATCCACTTCCCGATTGCCGATTGAGCTGAAATTTCGCATGCATGTGTAAATCAGATGACAATTCAAAATTATTTTCACATGGAGCTGATCTGATGATGGAACCGGTAGGTGGCCATAGGAACTCGGTTGTTGCCAAATTGTGTTGGCATTGGTTTTTTTCACTAAATGACATTTTAACTGCATCAATAAACAAGCTTTTGCACCTTCATAAACACCAGCCACCGCATTTGATTTGATAGTTTTCTTTAATTAGTTTTATGACCGCTCTAACATTATATAGGTATCTAATGGAGGTATTTATAGAGCCATAAATGCTCTGTATCACGACTTTTTGTTTTGACAAATGTAGTCGGTGGGTGTTGACGACCACACGCAACTTCCTGTTTGAGTTTGAATTGTTTTTCCAATCTGTCAGTCTCGGATGATCGTTTTCGTAATTCGTGATCGGTAATGTGTACCTAATAGACATAGTTACTACACGTTCGGCTGGGCCCGTTTCCTTTGCGTGATACTTCTGTTTCATCGCGGACATAAAATAACTAGCTGACCCGGCAAACGCTGTTTTGCCATATACTTTATTCTGAGATTTTTTTCATACACATATAATGTGTATGAAAAAAATCTCGGAATGGTTAACTATATCTCAGAACGTTAACCGGTATTATTAACCGTTGCACACAAAAAATCGATTAAACCGTTTTGCAAGACTTTTGTTACAAACAGTAGGACACGAAATTTCTATATTTAAGGGAAATTATAATTCTCTGGTATTAAAGAGAAATAAGGAAGCATTTTTATGGCAACCAGGCGAGATCATTTCAGCAATTTTTTTTAAAGAAACTTGCTTAGCTCGGAAAATAGAACTGTGCACGGACTGTATGTAACTGTTATTAATTTATAATTTAAAATATGAAACTATAAAAAACTAATGGTCATTATTTTATTTGCCATTTTTATGAAGACACAAGAAACAGCAAGTGGGAAGAGACACAATTGAAAGTTTAAATCTCAACAGACGAAAGAAGTGTAAAAATAAAAAGTTTACGTAGCAACTTGAAAGTTTTTGCGTGCAAGTAACGTAATTTGGCATCAAATTTTCTTCTGTGACGTAAGAGTGCATCGACTCGACCGTCCTTCATCTCGGAAATAGCCATTTTTTTCGTGTTGGTAACAGTATATTTTACATAATAATATAACAAGTACACTCGAGAAGTGATTTTGTCCATATTTTTCTTCTTTCATAAAGTGCGAGTTTATTTACCTGTTACGTGTAACTCTTTGGTGTAAATTTATATAACTAATTTTTAAGAATTTCTGCGCCCCTCCGAATTTCTATTTTTAATCACATAGGAAGCTTAGATTTCCCTGGGACTAAAAGTTCAAGTCGATGTGTTAATCTAAGGAATAACATTGAGTATACCAATAATATTCGATAATAATATAATATTTAACTTTCGCATTGAATTTTTTAAACGTTTAATCATTAACATATTTATATTTATATTCTTAATATATATAAATCTCGTGTCACAATGTTTGTCCTCAATGGACTCCTAAACTACTGAACCGATTTAGTTCAAACTTCGTGAATATCTGTCATTTGGTCCAACTTAAAAGATAGAATAGTTTTTATCCCACGTGGACGAAGTCGCGGGCATCAGCTAGTTAATTTATAAAATATTTACATTTTAATTCTAAGTTACCTACCTAACCTATTTCAGTCTTGCGATAAATCCAATAATTCGGCAACTAAATTCGAAATTTAATGTATGGTACCTAGATGACGGTACCCTCGGAGGCGATCTCGAAATAGTCCTTAATGACTTTATTTTCTTAAGAGAGAAATTACAATCTATTGGATTGGAGCTCAATATTTCAAAATGCGAACTTTTCGTACAGGACATCCCCAATAGACAAGCTTTTATTTCAAAATTTGATGCACTAGCACCAGGCATTAAAATTGTCGATAAAAGTTCTCTTCACCTCCTTGGGTCCCCAATATTCGTTGAATCCTTCCAAGAATTCATCGATTTAAAAATTCAAAATTTTAACGATATTTCAGATAGATTGTTTAAAATTAATGTGCATGCGGCCTTTACCTTAATTAGATACTGTTGTTTTGGTCCAAAATTTACTTACATACTCCGTTCTTCCCATTTATGGGAGGTTCCGCATCTGTTAGACAAAATTGATACCATAATGCGTAATACGCTCAACGCTATTTTAAATGTGACATTGGACGACCGAGCTTGGACTCAAGCTACCCTTCCTATTCGGTTTGGGGGTCTCGGCGTCCGCAAAATTTCAAGTATTAGTTTACCAGCTTTTTTATCCTCAGTCCGCAGCACTGAGAAATTAACTATGGATATCTTATCGGGTTCCCTGGTTGATTTCGAGGTGCCGCGTTTGACAGATGCGGTGGACGCTTGGAAAATGGCCTGTCCAAACACGGAATTGCCCGTCAACCCGGCCTCCCAGAGAGACAGTGGGACGAGTCGCTTTGCAGATTGATACGGAAGAATTTAATAGATACGTCACTCAATCCTGCGGAGCGTGCCCGCCTGCTGGCTGTGGGGGAATGGGAGTCGGGCCTTTGGCTACAGGCGCTGCCATCGCCCGGTATAGGCACTATGCTGGACGAGGTCACGTTCCGGCTCATTGCTTGTTTACGCCTCGGTGCGTCTTGTGTTGCTTCGCACCGTTGTCATTGCGGAGTGGCTGTCGACAGTTTCGGACACCATGGCCTATCGTGCTGTAAAAGCGCGGGCCGCATAGCCAGGCACGCCACTATCAACGACATCATCCGCCGTGTTCTTTCTACCGCCGGCGTACCAGCCGTATTGGAGCCTAATGGTCTGGTGCGTGACGATGGGAAGAGACCGGACGGTATGTCGTTGCTGCCCTGGAAGTTGGGTAGGCCTTTGGTATGGGATGCGACCTGCGTCGATACCCTTGCGCCTTCCCACCTTCCAGCCACGGCAGGCTGTGCCGGCGCAGCTGCTGCAGCAGCGGAGACCCTCAAGCGGCGCAAATATACCAATCTTATAGGTAACTATGAGTTTGTGCCGTTTGGGGTCGAAACGCTGGGGCCATGGGGTCCGAATGCACATATTCTTTTCAGAAAAATTTGCCAAAAGCTAGTCGACGCTACACGTGACCAGAGGGCTGGCCTATTCCTTGGTCAGAGGTTAAGTATTGCCATCCAGCGTGGCAATGCTGCCAGTCTTCTGAGCACTTTGCCCGATGACGACGGTGCGGAGGAATTCTTTGATGCATATTAGCACAATTTTCTTTTTATACTTTTTTATCTTTGATTTTATATTTTGCTGTAAATAGGTAGGTAACATTGAATTTAAGATAGAATATTGCAGTATTTGCCTAGCTATCTGTTAACTTTACACTATTGACTTTTAAGTCACGTGGTCAAAGGAATTTTGTTAAAAATATTTTGACCCACGTCATAACGATTCACAGCAATTTAATTGAGTCAATGAATGTCATAATGCGGTAAATAAGACGCACATAAAAGCTAATTTAGATGTTTCCTTTCATTCAGAACGAAAAAAATGTTTAAAGTTAACGCAGCTCCGAAGATATTTTCAACGCGTAGGTATGTACACGTATCGCCGAGATATTTTATAGCTTACCAGCAGATGCCCGCGACTTAGTCAGCCTAATAGAAGATTGTGAAATGGGGTGCACCGTCTATCTAGGTACCTACTTTGAAATAATTTTAACATTGTTTCATTAACTACTTAAAAAATAAGTAAAGCACTTTGGATCATAAACCTAGGTCATATAGTATCTCTATGACCTAGGTACTCTCCCATCACTCCTAAAGTGCACCGCAAGGGTCTGTCCGAGAAATCTTTTTTTTTATTTGGTTTAGTTTGTAAGTTTGTCGCACTAAAATTGAGGGAATACCAGTGGGTATCAAATTATCAACTCTACAATCTACATGTTTATTCTTTATACCAAAATCTTTGTTTTAAAATGTCCACTCTAAAGACTTTGTTCTCGTAGGTATCAAGTTTGAAACTGTTGAGTTTCGAACTCGATACTCTCGATATTGACTATTTTGATAGCCAAATTTCGGACTAATCAGACTTTCTTATAAGCTTACAAATGTGAAAACCCGCAATAATTTGAATTTCGCGACAAGCAAAGGTTTATTCAGACACATCCTGCTACCTCACGCCGAACGTCAGTCGTGTCTCAAAACATCAATATCCCTATTATTTTTTATGTGTTCTTCATAATGTTGGCAGACGATATACAGAGGTGGTAATCGTAGTTTATGGTACAAGTGAGTGAAGTTGATGATTACCGCTGAGGCGCCATTGAGCCGAGCGCCGAGCCGCTGGTGAGGGTCTTAAGATAGCCGTGGACGCTAATCATCTCGCTAATCATCAATACTCACGTGTATCATACGACGTTTTTCAACACACTTGTGAATAAAATAATACTTAAAATAATATTATTTAGTAGATATAATTAAAAAAAAAATAGTAATGAAAAAGTCACAGTTTGCGACGAGCAAGTGTGTTGAAAAAACTGCCTAACTCACTAGTGAATAATAGTAATGAAAAAGTCACAATTTGCGATTATAGGTGTCATTATGTGCCTAATTGCGGTAAAATTAGAGCCACTTTATGAGCAAGTGTGTTGAAAATTACATTTGTAAGGAAGAACAGTGAATTTTTCGCGCTCATTTAATAAATTCCATATCCAAACGAATGCAAGATAGTGAAATGTGGTTCTTGTATTTAATTAAAAAAAAAATTCCCGGCCCGCTCCTTGTCCTTATATATTTGGAAAATCGATTAGGAAGAACATTTAAGACAGTACGCGTGTAGATAAAATACGTAAATGAGCAAATTTGGCACTGGTGGATCGGTCTGTACTCTGTAGGCTTGCCAACGCTATTGTCTGCAGGCTCGCGAGCATTGCACACGGCGTGTCTGTCACGACCACTATTAATCTTAGGGGAAATCTAGAATGTCCCACACGTAGCTATTGGAGTGATGAGAGATGTCTTTACCTATGATCTAGCAGGCAAGCATGATATTCCAAGATGGATCTTACCTATTGGATGAATAATAATCGGCAACTATTGTATAGATCTTGATACCTATCTTAGTTTTCTGTTTGGCGTCACCTACGGTTTTTCTGAAAAATTACTTGTTCTCATTAAATGTATAATACATTTGTAATACATTGCAAAGTTGTTGATAAAAAACCAAACACAGATTCTTTTACTTATCCTTAAACCCTTAGAAAAGTAGCAAAAGTTACTGAAAGGTGGCAAGAAAATGTGTTTGCTCTCCGTAGAATAAGTAACTAAGTATATAAAATAAAAAATACTCAATTTCTATATATTATTTACATTGTTTTTCTCCCACCCAGACACCGGAAAACATTCATGCTCATCACACAAACATTTACCAAAAGTGAGAATCGAACCCATGACCTCCAACGCAGACGGCAGGTTCACTACTGTTCCGCCATTCGATCGTCATCTATCAATGAGCTATCAATTCTTTATTTATTCTTCAAGCGGTTTTCGAAAGTACAATGACGATGGTAGTTAATTGCTTTTGACGCGCCTCCCATTACGTACAGCGAAGAAATAATTTACTACAGGAAGTTACCTCGTTCACTTTATTTTATTGCTCGTAAACAGAACATAAAATGACGACATTTTCTTTTTACTAGGAAAAATAAAGCTTTTCCAATTATTTTCTCTCATCAGCAGAATGGGCACATACACATAAAAACCTTAGCCTTTATAATAATAATAAGTCTCACATGCGTTGGCGGTTAGTGTGTTAACTCAGAGTTAGTACGCTAACCCAGAGTAAGTTGTCAAAATTGTCCAATGAGAAAAGTTGTCTCTAGGGTTAAAAATGTAAAACCTTAGTGTGATATCCCTGAGTATAGTTAGGACTTGGATTTTACGGTCAAGACTTTTTTAGCCGGTTCCAGCCCGGAGTTAAGAATGGCCTAGCTTCCATAGATATTTCAATCCACGATGATGCGTCCCCAAAGCGCGTCCCACTCTGTCAAACTCCATACGAATCGAATGAAACAAGCGACTTTGACAGAGTTGGGTGCGTGTTCGTGGATTGAATGTAATTATGTATACCCCACATTGAATCAACTTGAAGGATTCTTTCTCTTCTTGTGAAACCACCAATGAGAGATGAGGCATCCTCTCTCTTTACTTGTGAAACCACCAATGAGAGATGAGGCATCCTCTCTTTTTACTTGTGAGACCACCAATGAGAGATGAGGTATCCTCTCTCTTTCCTTGTGAGACCACCAATGATCTAGTAAGCCTATTTCTAGTAGTTTGTCACTTAAGGGACCTGAAATCTGCTTAAAGGACGTAGTTAATTACGCTATATAGATTAGGAACAGTGTGTACATTATATATTTATGAATATGGATCCAACATTTTCTTCGCGGAGTCGTATTGCTTTGAAGGCCGGCAGTCGGCACGCGCTATGATGCGTTTGACGGGGTTTTAAATTGGATTCCGTTGGTGATCCACTTTCTCAATATTTAACATGCATTTTAGAATTAATATAAATAGACATTTTAGTATTTCGACGTTCAAAGATAAAATGTTCTTTATGTAATACAGGATTATGTATATTCTTTCTTCTTTTCGGAAAGGGCTTTTCGGCAGTCCCGGCCGGATGCAAGGCATCATCGCAGTGGCAGATATTCCCTGAGGATATTCCGTCGTTAAGCAATAATAATTGGGAAGCTGTTTTTGCTCTAACTATTATAACTGTAGCGAAATATTGGGCATAACTGGCAAAGTCTCCGGTATAAACGATTTGATCATTTCGTAATTTTTTGATTAAGAAAGGGATTCGGTTATAGCATTCTGCTTCTGTGAGATCTAAATCACAGTACTTGCGGTAGTTTAAGTGATAACTGAAAATTAAATAGAAACTTCGGATATACAGAAGTAACAACTTCTAAAAGGCTGTCAACACGGTATAATTACATGAAAGCATTTTAGTTAAAGACGTAATGCAACGACTAATACAATAAACATTTTATTAGACGGCGAATAAAGAAAGATAACATCGGACTGAAGCATTTAGCAGGTGCTTCGTGTTGTCTGTAGATATAAAATGTTTGTGCACAAAATTAATGTTCCTGACTTCCTAGAATTTGAAAGCACTAAAGTAGATATTAAACTACATAGGTACATACACATACAATATATTATATTAAAATTAGGTACCTACATTTTGTATTAATTTAAAGCCTTTACGTGACAGTTGTAGTAAGTAAAAATAGACACTTTTGGGCTTTGGTATTCTTTAAAGTTCAGCGATTGTCGGTAAAAACGATCATTATTCTTTTTCTAATACTCGAACACCATGTGATCACGTTCATTAGTCGAAATTCAAGTACACTTCTTCTTCATACAAACTTTGGTAAAACAAGATTTTACACTCCTCTGTGCACTTAATGTGCTTTTAAAATGGGGAGCGCACGGACAACGGCACCACTAACTAATTAAGCTAATATTAATCCATCATCTCAATGTGATCATCGTTGGATTAAATGTTTAACATAATAAATTCGAGATTTATTGTAGGTGAAGCCAAGAATAAAACTACCCGGAACTCATATATCACGTTCTTTCGGCGTTCACGGCCGTCGCTGTGTAGACAAAACTGAAAAATTCATGATTTCACCTCGACGAGTAGATCAACCATTTATCATAAACATTGGGTTAATATATCCGCTGTCTCTGATAGATATCATTTTAACATATCGACTTTAGATATCATTTTAACATATGCCCGTGTTTATGTAGAACGATTATGTTATGGAAATTGATTTGTGTACGTGATTAGTCAGCAGTTTTGCAGCTGTTGTATTGATGTTTATTAAAATAAAATAAAAAATTTAAATCATTTTTAATATTAATAAGAGCGATATTATCTGTTGTTGCTTGCATTTGTTAGTGTTAAACGACTGAACGTCTTATCGTGGCCTAGGAAAATAGAAGAATTTCATAAAAAATGTTTACTCTACAAAGATACATAATAGTTGTCGAAACTCTGAAGCTACTACATAAAAATCCAAATCTGTCTGTGTGTTACGATAATTCTACATAACTGTTTCATTTAACGCCCCATAACTATCATTCGCTCATGATTTGTTGTATTAGCTGTTGTTTAAAAATAACTACCACGATTATTTAACTGGGATATTTTAAAACCGTTTAGTTTTTCTCTAAACAATCTGATGATATACTAATCTGTGCACATGGTAAGATATATAGCGGTAAAATTATTTTGTAAAGATATATATATATATTTATATAGCATAATAAGTATAGCATTATATTACCATTTTTAATACACATTGTGAGAAAGATTTTTGTATCGTTGACCATTTCTATATCATAAATGACTTTACGGCGCAAAAAAATAATAGTTGCAGTATAGGTAGGTACAAATCCATAACAGGGCTTGAGTGCATAAACCATTTAATAAATCTTCGGAAAGATTAACTTATATTTTGTTTCGTCATGTCTGTTATAAAGAGGGCAAATCAAAAGATCGTAAATTTTTGCGGTCCCGAAAATAGCATACACTTACGAGTGCTGGTTATAATAGAATGCTTCTGAGACGCGTTAAACAATAATAATTAATTTGAAAAGATGCTCTGGCACTTGTCCATACAAAATTCCGAGTGACTGACGGAGGTGAGCCGTTATTTTCTTCCTGTTTTACCAGATATCAACTGCGATATCAACGTTTATTGTATCGTTGAAGTGAAGTAACTTTTGAAATAATTAACGTGGAGATATTTCTATAGTGTTTGTCCATCGTTTGAGGTATTAAGAAAGCCTAGTATAGTATGCTCTACTACCTGACACTTTCTTCATTAGATAAGAAATAATACAAAATCTTGATATTCTTGTCCGTATTTAATCGAAGAACCAAACTGACAAAGTATGAGTTTGCAAAGCAATATTTCTTGCAAACACTGAATCTGATCACAAAAATACTCGTACTCTATGGTAGGCACAACTTAAGACTCAATTTGTGTCATAGTACGTATGTGGGAATTTAAATAAAAAAATTAACAATGACTTTATTAACGAACACAACGTGATTTAATGTCGGTTGATGTCTGTAGAAAATCTCAGGGAAATGAATGTTTGTAGAAATAATTCGACGTCGTACACATATGTCTTGTCATGTCATGTCATATGTTGGTCATATGCATGTTATATTTATTTATAGACATGTCAACACGGTAGTTGTTCTAAATAAAACGATGTCCTTTAGATAATTATGTTTATTGATAATCATCTTAATTCAGATCCACAAGCCATTACACAAAACATCCATCAATGCTCGTTGGTTACTCCTGACACTGCATTCCACAGACTAGTGTCTATGGAACATCCCCCGTTTTAACCTTAATTAACAGATAATTAGAAATGTAAGAATACAATAAAACACTTGATATCAAGCTAGAACTTAATTACAGTAACACTCATTGCAAAATAATATTACATACCTAATTAATAATCCTGAAACTTAAAAACCCACAAATTACCCTCTCTTAAAAATTATTAGAAATCAGTGTTAACTTAAGTTATTACCTTAGAGAATCTAAACTTACACATTTGTAGTAATCTTCTAAACAAGCTTTAAGTACTTTTATAAAACATCCCCCGCTTAACTGAGTAATAATAATTAAAAAGGTACCTTTTTTAATAGGAAAGGTACTTAATAAACCGATTCAAGAATGGTTGTTATTATACTAAATTCAATAATAATCATTTAAATGAGCTGGTCTCCTCACTACTCTGCCTGACCTAGTGACACACTTCGGTGAAGTAGGAGGTCCTGGCCTATTTTCAGATGTGTCAGTGCTCCTAGAAGCCCTTAAGGTTGTCTGAGTGTCTGTTCCCACTGACAGATCTGAATAATCATTTTTCATAATAAACTTATTTTGAGACAGAGACACATGTTTTTTATTTCTTTTTACTTGTGTGCCATCCTCTCTTTTAATTAAATAAGACCTAGGACCACTAGCTTTTCCCACTATTTGACCTGAGTGCCAGACTTTATCTGGCTTATTTTGAAAAACTACATTACTGCCCACATTAAACGGTTGCCTGACTTTTGATGACTTATCATAATATTTTTTAGTTTTATTTTTAACCTCAATAATTTTCTTTTCTACATTTTTCAAAAGCCGAGGTTTTAATGTTTCTTTGGTACATGGCAAAGTTGTTCTTAAACTTCTGGACATTAACAATTCAGATGGACTATAATCTAGTTGTGCTAAAGGTGTTGTCCGGTAGTTTAATAAAGCTAGGCTGAAGTCACTCCCAGTTTCTTCGCATTTTCTCATAATATTCTTTACAATACCTACCGCTTTTTCGCTCATTCCATTAGACTGAGGGTAGCGGGGGCTAGATGTGATTAGTTCTATGTCAAAATTTTTGGCAAATTCTTTAAAATTCTTACTTCCAAAAGGCATATTATCACTTACAATAATTTTTGGGATTCCTTGAGATGCGAATATTATTTTTAACTTTTTTATAATTTCTTCTGAATTCTTATATGCCAACTTTTTTACCTCAATCCACTTAGAGTAGTAATCAATAACTACCAAATAGTCTTTACCTTTATAATAACAAATATCCATTCCTATTTTATGAAACGGCAAGTCAGGTATATCATGAGACATCAACGGTTCTTTAACATTATCAGGTCTATACTTCTCGCAAGCCTTGCATTTGGAAATGAAAATATCTATATCTCCTGATATACCTGGCCAATACAATATGCCCCTTGCACGTTTCTTGCATTTAATTATACCAACATGTCCTGTATGCAAACTTATTAACATTTCTGTTCGCATACTTTTAGGAATAACAATTTTGTTATTAAAATACACAATGTTGTCTTTAACGCTCAAATTATCTCTCAATTTGTAAAGCTTTTTTAACTCTTTATTCAAACTATTCGAATTTTTTGGCCATCCTATCTTATACCACTGTATAACTTGACTCAAGTCCTTATCATTTACAGTTTCATTAGATAATTGCATCATTCTTCTTTCAGACACAGCTAACTCGCTATCAAAACTATGAACTATTTCCTGTAAAGTTAAATCATCTTTAGCATTATCAGTTACATAATTTTCTGGACAAATAATCAGCTATATACATTTTATTTCCAGGTATATATTTGATTTCAATGTCATATTTTAATAGTTTCAGTATCATTCTTTGAAGCCTTGAGCTAATTTTGTTAATATCCTTGTTTACTATCGCTACCAATGGTTTGTGATCAGTCTCTACAACTATTTTCCGACCGTATACAAACTGATGATATTTATCAATTGAAGCACAAATAGCATACAGTTCTTTTTCAATGGGTGCCCATCTTTTTTGGCACTCTGTGTAACTCCTAGAATAAAATGATATTGGTTTGCCATCTTGCAATAAACAAGCCCCTAAACCAGAGTTTGAACTGTCTGTTTGCAAAGTTACTACCCCTTTGTTTTTTAAAATAGCCAATGTAGGGGAACAAGTTAATTTCTTTTTTAACTCTTGAAATGATTTTTCTTGACTCGACCCCCACTGCCAAGGAACCTCCTTTTTAAGCAAGTTTCTGAGAGGTTCTGCCGTTTTTGTATATTGAGGAATGAATTTGCTCAAATAATTACACATTCCTAAAAACTTTTGCAACTCTTTTACATTATTAGGAGTTTTCAACTCAACGATAGACCTAACCATGTCATCATCTACTCTAATTCCTGTTTTTGATACTATCAACCCGACATACTTCACTTCTTGTAACTTATATTGCAACTTTTTACTATTAAATTTCACGTTACACTTTTTTGCTCTATCCATCACCATTTTCAAAATCCTATCATGCTCTTCCTCATTTTCCCCTGCCACTATAATATCATCAAAATAAATTGACACCCCTGGAATATCTCCAAAAATATTATTGTTAATTTTTTGCATAATCTCTGGTGCAGAGGAAATGCCAAAAGGCATTCTTTTGAACCTGTACCTACCGAAAGGTGACCCAAATGTGCAAAGTTTATCCTCATCATCTAGAACTATCTGAAAAAACCCATCTTTCAGGTCTAAAACTGTAAAATAACTTTTGCCTGCTAAATTATTATAAATCTCTTCAGGTGACGGAATGAGATATGTTTCTCTTTCAATATGCTTATTCAATTGTTGAGGATCCAGACATAGTCTTAAACTTTTATCAGGCTTTTCCACAATTACTAAATTACTGCACCACGCTGTGGGACCCTCAACTTTTTCTATTATATCCCCTTTTTCATATCTGTCTAATGTTTCCTTCAACCTATCCTTAACACTTTGAGGAACTCTCCTAATTGGTTTTATTACTGGCACCGCCCCTTCTTTTATTTGTATTTTATATTTCCCTATAGTTCCTAATCCTGTGAACAAGTCCTTGTTATCTTCAATAAAACTTTCTTTTTGCACTTTAGTATTTTTTCCTACTTCTGTGATTGCTTCTATCTTTTCAATGAGATTAAGTTTTACACACTCTTTTAAACCTAGCACAGGCAGAACTGGCAAATCGACAACATTGAACTTAATCAGATACTTACAGTTCTTGACCCAACAATCTAATTCAACGCACCCCAATGGTTTAATTTTTTCCCCATTGTACACAACCAATACAGTTTGGGATTCTTTCAGCTCAAACTTGTTATCTTTATTTATTTTGCTGAAAATAGTTGCTGATAATGTATTACAATCGGCTCCCGTATCCAGCTTAAAAACTACAGGAATATCATTAATAATAATGTTCTGTGTCCATTGCACTTTTTCTATCATATTTATATCAACTAAACTGTCCACATTAAAATTGTCCTCACTGCTTAATTCGTCTTCTTCCTCGTCCACATTAAACACTTTATTCATGGTTTTCTTCTTATTAAACACCTTACTTTTACACATTTTCGCGAAATGATTAAATTTTTGACACTCTGCACACTTTTTTCCGTAAGCTGGACACTGACCTCTTGAGTGCTTCCTTCCACACCAGTTACAACCCCGGAACTGTTTTGATGTCGTCGCCACTAAATTTATCTCTTTTTCTCTCATTTTTCCCACTTGAATCTTTCCTGCCTCTGCTGCTCTACATATATTAACTAGTAGGGCGCGTGAGTGCGCGGGCCACATGTGGCCCGCGTGCAGTCTTCCCGCCTATAAAGGTATCGCCGACATCTCCATCGCCCACTGGAATCCGATTGGCAGTGAACTGAAAAAATTATCAAGGAGCACTGTCATGGTTTTAAAGATAGTTACGGGCAGTTCGATGAAAAAAATACGCTGAACATCATCGGATGAGGTTCAGCGTATTTTTTGTTCGAACAGCCCTTAACTATCTTTAAAACCATGACAGTGCTCCTCAATCATCATCCAAATCCTATATCATTGTCTCTTCTCATGGTATGTACATTTTCCATGGAAACATAAATTCCGCCACTGTGAATTATTTTCCATGCATCCCTTAGAACTTGAGATCCTGATCACCTCTTGCAAAGAAATCACTCTTTTATCTTTTATACTTTCCGAGATAGAACAACACGAAATTTGTATGGCGGCCATCTTGAATCCGCCATTTTGGTTTTTTTTTCAGCTCACTGCCAATTGCCTGAAGTGCCGAGTATTTTTTGTTTCAGCAGTCCCCACCTAACTATAATACCTTGCCCATGCTCCTTGACTGTCTTTAAAATCCTCAATCAGCTCTCTCCATATTTTTCTCTAGTTACTCTCCGAAAAACTGCATCACAATCTTGCATAATTACCAACTGTTATATAGTCTCTTCAACATTCACCATACATTTTCTATGGAAAAATAAATTCCGCCATTTTGAATTTATTTTCTATCCATCAAATAGACCTTCAGGTCCTGATCACTTCTTGTCAAGAAACCATTCTTCCATCTTTTATACTTTCCGAGATATCGGCGAAATTCGTATGGCGGCCATTTTGAATCCGCCATTTTGAATTTTTTTTCTGCTCACTGGCAGTTGGATGACATTTCAAATAACATTTGGTCGAACACCCCCCACTTATCTGCAATACCCTTGGCTGTGCTCTTCACCCGTCTTTGAAATCCTCAATCATCAGCTCTCGCTATATTTTTCTTCCTCATGAATTTTTCCTTTCTATACAAAACGATCAGTGAAAAAAAAACTTTCCATACAAAATTGTTCAGGAGAGGTGATCAATCAGTCAATCAGCACAAGCAGCTATATATATATTATAGTCTGGTCCAATGTTAGATCGGGTTCTCTAAGTAACCTTTCCTGCAAATTTATATCTTTGACGCCTATTACTATAACATCTCGGACAAGTCTGTCTTCTTCTTTAAATTCACAAAACTTGGCTTGGGTTCTCAATTCTGTTAAGAACTGATCGAACGTCAACTCGTTCTGTCGCATATTAAAAAATTTATAGCTATTTACTACCATATTTTTTCTGGGAATACAATGCGCCTCAAACGCATTTATCACGCTTGCAAATGTACTTTTGCATTTATCCTCAAAAGTATTAAATACTTCCAACGCCTCTGAACCTGCTATGTTTAGCAATAAAGCTATTTTTCTTGAATCCGAAGCACTTTTTAGATCTGACGCCTCCAGGTAAATTTCGAAGTTTTGCTTGAACCTCCTCCAGTTTGCTTCCGCGTTCTCAGATAGTACCTAATAACTTGTCTGGCTGCCTCAAGCCCTCCATTTTGCTTTCCATTCACTGCTCAGTGCAAATCAATATTCATATAATTCCAACCACGGGCGCGATTCAAAGCTTTGACACAGATTTACTACTATTTTTAATATTTTTTCACCTGACACCATGTTCTAAATAAAACGATGTCCTTTAGATAATTATGTTTATTGATAATCATCTTAATTCAGATCCACAAGCCATTACACAAAACATCCATCAATGCTCGTTGGTTACTCCTGACACTGCATTCCACAGACTAGTGTCTATGGAACAGTAGTGCATGACAGCGCGTACCTATTTAGAGTTCCTCTATCCAGAAATACTGTGAGCCCGGAAATTTGGGGAATCTCCTAATAAAATCATAGATTGTTATAGATTTTGGCAAAGTTGCGTTATACTAACATGCGATAAACAATTTGTTATAATATTTGTTACGAATAGATATTTTGAGTAGATATCTATTTAGTAGGTGTCTATTGTATTGAATATTTCTATAGGTACCTACCTACGTCCTTTGCGGTAATGCAGCGCAGATGGAATTATTAGATCTAACTGACTTTTATTTATACCTATATAAATACATACAGTTAGCATAATACAGTTGCAATATCTATCATTTTAGACCATAGATATGTGATTTATATTTCGGAAGGTGAATAGGTAAGTCAGCATAAGTAAATACGTAAATAAGAAATCAATGAAAAAAATTGCCTACGTATTTATTCAGTGTATTAGCTGTTTGTCTCTTTTACGTTGTGTGAATCTATAGATGGGACATCTATAGATGATGCGATGCTTTACATAATACAATTGCAATATCTATCATTTTAGACCATAGATATGTGATTTCAATTTCTAAAGGTGAATAGGGCCAGCGTAAGTAAATACTTCAACAAGAAATCTATGAAGAAAATTGCCTACTTTTTTTATGGGACATCTATAGATGATGCGATGCTACGAGCTAGAGGATTACCTTACCATAAAAAACATGCTTAAGTATTGAATATTATGTACACAACTTGTTTACATTATCTTCATACTTAACTAATAAATTTTTCACAGTTCACGCTTTTGGAAACGATTGTTCTTTCGTGTGAATCAACGCATCTATTCGTTCCTGAGGGGTTAGTACAGGTTATTTTACGAATTTCGAGTCTACTCTTATCGCAAAAACGAATCGAATTCCTCCATACATTTACAGCCAGCGCCATCTATTGACAGCAGCATGTCTGTGCATCACAAAGTTATTCCCTGGTCTGTGGTTAGCATAGCATGCAACTGTCCATAGATAGCGCTGGCTGTAAATGTATGTAGGAAATCGATTCGTGTGTGCGATGCGAGTCAACTCGAATTTCGTACAAAAACTTGTACTAAACCGTCTGAAACGAAATCGTTGGAATGTTAGCAGGAAGTCTGCCGTCAAAGCGGCGTGGCTGGCCAGGTATCATAAAGAGGAGTTTAACTTGGTAAATGGCTATTGAAAACAAACTTCAAAGCATATTTGTGTGAGGCAGCGATTATTTTATTTCAGCTGTTAGTATTGTATTTATTTGATCGATCTCTTGAGCTGTAAACCAGCCAACAGGCAAGGTTGGATTGGGAAAATTATGTAAATCTTTTGTATGGCGGTCTGGTTATATTTTCTGTTTTTGACTCTTTTGATGAAGACTGAAGAGGGCTATAGATCCTAGTAAATAACCACAATAACTATACGATGATCTCATGCCAAAAAGTTTGGACAATATCTTTCGTATTGGCCTTCGAACATCAGTAAGAACTACTTTTATCCAAAATAAGGTCAACAAAACCTTTAGGTATTACATAAATGCAAAAGACAGCCAAGCGATTTAGTGTTCCGGCCAATCGGCGCGATACTGTGTAGAAACCCTTAGGGGAGAGTTCACTTATCCCCTCTAAGTTAGTACAACATCTTCGGCTGCATCATCACTTGCTATCAGATGATATTGTAGTCAAGTACTTACTTGTATAATATAGTGTAAAAAATGGTCTTTAAATATTTTATCTACGCTCATTGCTTAAAGTTCGAATTATGAAACCAAAATGTGTCACATATTGACCTACTTTATTCACAGACTTCTATAATTATTAAAAAGTTATTCGTTATAACATCGCTGTACTATGGAATAATTGAATATGGCAGTTGAATAATTTCCATTACGATACTCGGCTCTGGGTTCCTGTATTTTTATGTGTCGTCATCACAGACCAGGGAATAACTTTCTTTTCTCTGTGGTCGTCATAGCATGGTCATAGCCAAAAGAGAGTGTAGAGCCAATCCTCAATTTTGTTTTTTTATATATGGAGTCCACAGACAACATTTAGTTGGTAGTCATGGGATGGGCCATGATCGACCATAGACAACAATTAATTCACGGAAACAATAATTTTTCCCTGCCTTATATGATTGATTAAAAAGTGTGTTCATACAGAATATTGAAAAGAATTATGTATAATTTTTGATTTTTGATTATTTAACTATTCACTAAAAATATAGTTTATCTGATCTGACTTGAATAAATATTTTTCTACTCTTTTTTGTTTCATGACTTTTTTAACAGACTATACGCAGTTTGCAACTGAATTTTGGCGCCATACCTAACTTTTAACATTTCAATGTGTTATTTTTGTTACTTAGTCAAAACTTAGCGCGGAAAAATGTCTAGCCGTGAAACCTACTATAGAAAATTTAACTCCACCTGACATTTTAGTAATTGCAACAAAAATGACCCACAATCTTTTACCAACAAAGTGAAGGATTTACGACAAACGTTGCAAGATTTTATGGTTTGGATTTATGATAATAATTTGAGCGTAGATAAAGTAGTGTATGAAACTCTACATAATTTGGTATTAAAACACTCGTGTGATACTATTAAAAAACTCGCCTGCGGCTCGTTTTTTAAACTCATACTCATGTTTTAATACCCCCCATTATGCATCCGTTTTATAAACTACTATTATTTCATTTGCTAAACTGTTGATCTAGTTGCCACCGGTAGATGTAACGTAACTACCAAATGTATTTCCATGCCGCATAAAATGTTATGATCTTCAGAGACGTACTCGTACTCGTATGTAGGTAGTTCCACAAATAAGCGGGTCAAATCCCTGAAGATTGATCACATCAAGATCAATGCTGTAACCGATCAAAAATATCTTAGGATTTAGACAAGTACGTTCATTTAACACGGGGATCTTTTACGAGGATCAATGATCTAATAAATCAAAATTATCATTAGAAGTTTCACTCGCAGATGGGGAATTTATTTATTTTAACAGTTTATAAATCACCTCGCAGTCGATTTCGATAAAATTTAGGACTACTAATGTTCAGTTTTATTTGAGCTTCGAATGCATACATATAGGTGTTATACTAGTATATCTATTAGGTATTATTTACCTAGGTTCTCAATAGTTGAACCAAATAGTTTCTTATTACTTTGAATTATTATAGGTATAGAATCAAAATGGTTCTAATGATCGCTCAGGGTCAAAACTATTATTACTTTTTGTTTAAGGGCTTACCTAAACCAACCAATGTTTTACGAGGTTTCTTTTCAATGAAATGAGCACTTTTCTGTTGCATTAACTGCATTTCTCTGCAGTACTAGTTTTTAAATATAAAATCTAACATTTAAGGAAATAAGGCAGGCAGTAATTGAGTTGTTGATTAATTTGTTTTATGACTTTTTTATAAACTAGGATAAAAATAACGACGTCCACAAAAAACATTAACTAAAATCAAACAGAGAAATACAAAGTTACCTAGACATTTCAACTTTTGGAGCAGGGGTCCCTTTTCGCAGAACGAGTAGGTATAATAGTTATTTCTACTTTAAACGCGGAAAATTATTTTAATAACTACTTATTGTAATTTGTAGACCTTTGTTGAACTTGTAGGAATGTGTTTTTTAGTAAGTAATATTAAACTATTAGTTTATTAAATTTCGTTTCGAATTTTATACCTACACTAAATGCATAACGCAGGTAGAGCCAACGTCAACAAAACGCAAATAGTAACAAAGGTTGCTCAAGAACTAAAATTAAACAGAAGGCCGTTAAAAATATTTCGAAGAAATTTTAATTACACTGGATTGTTTTCTCAGCCCACACTGCAGCATTATCGACTCCAATTTCACTGACATCTGCGTTAGTTCATGCCGTCCACTGCCGTCCATATTGCCGTGAAACGTTGTAACTTGAAATAAGGGTCCATACTTGTGGCACGACCGACGAAGAGATAGAGCCGCTTCTGAATCACCAACATTTTAGGAGACACCTAAGCCCTTAGGTGACAGTTGTTGTAAGTGAAAACTGTCACCTATCCCCTTAGGCCTACCTATCCTATCGACTCTCGACGATGTCACCTATTACTTAGGCATTTCTTAAAATGTTGGTGAAAACGAGCACGAATCTCTTAATTAATAGTGCATAACTATTTATCGTTGAGTTTCCTTTTTTTTAAGTACAACTTTATTTTAATTTTAGGGTATTTTGAGAGGGTTATAAACGATTTAACCCGTTACCACACACACACTTTATGTTAGGTAACCTTTAAAGTTTAAGTGAAAACTTATTTAGGAACATTGGGCATTTTTAAGATGAGCAAAAGTAAAATAATAAAGTATAGAAAATAAAGTCAGCCAAGTCCTTACAGACTTTTATTGATAGTTTGTATCAGCCTGAAAGTTTCATTAGTGCAAGCGATTGTAAGCTCTTACACACTAATGAACGCATAAACACGTAAATGACACTTTTGTGCACACTACGACACTACCGTACATACGTAAATTGTTATTGGCGTTGATCGTAGACGTGTTAACTGCTAAGATAGCAAGACTGCCAGACTTATGAATAAAGGTATGAGATACCAAAGGTGGGATTAAAAGGCGATTGTTGTGGAGTCTACGAATACGTCTACGCCGTAGACACGTTACGATTAGTACAGTAAGTGGCGTGATCAAGGGAGGGAGAGGGCAGGATAGGTGAATTCACTTGTAGTGTGCGTAAAGTCGCGAATGCCGCGACGTTTTTTAACTATTTCATTTTACTTCACGAAATGCAGCCGAAGCGTTACGCGAATAGCTAGGGAATTTCGTGATTTCGTGTAACTGGTGGCTGTAGTTTTGACAATTAAACGAAACTTGTGAAGCAGACCAAAACACGTATACCAAAGGTGGAAAAGTGTGGTTGACTGTATGAGTAGCTTATAATTATTATTAATTGGCATTGGTGTTGACGATTTTATGGTGAATAATCGTAATGCAAACAAATAAACCAACATTTTATTTATCAGCTCATTACCGGGCGCTCGACACTGGCCACTGACTGTACAATATGATATTCTATTGAAAAAAATCGATTGATTATGGCTGCTCTAAAGGAGAATGGCGAAAATTGGCCCAGCTCTAACAAAAATAACCCAGAGACCGATTCAGATTTTGGAATAATTTATTTTGGATTGCTATTTTTCATAGATTTTTTTGTATAAATACCATATTTTTAGAAGTAGGGAATCAAAAATAAAATACAATTAAAAAACTGGTTTAATGGCAATATTTTTTAAATATGGCAACAAAAAGTCAACTTATCACCGACCCACTACTAGACGCGGGTCTTTCAGATTGAGAATGGATTTTTCTGGCTTTTTCTCTACAGTAAAGTTATTCACTTGGAAACAATGAAATATATCTAAACCTAACCCCACTTTTCACAATAATGTGAATATCTTCTTTCTCCCTGCTTTATTTGATTGACATTGTAAAGTCAGGTTGAGTACTACATGACATGTATCAGAAGTTTCATAACTGAACGTGGATTGGAGTGGATTTTAGTCTGGGCCAGGAAATGTATGGGAGTTCGCCGGTCTCCTTTATAACTTTGAACTGAATGTTGATCTGACAAATGGCAATCCTACTCTATGTCCGAATCTATCAATCTTTTGCACTGTATTGTATCGTGGATTTAAGCGCACTCCTCATACATATTCTGGCAGCCGCGGGATCTCCGTCTGGTAGAATGTGAAACTCTCGCGCGCTGGCACCTATCTCCAAGGTCTTAGGTGACCGCTACGACCTATAAATACTTCATGTACACTCAATGGGCGATTTATTGCTCTCATTACCTCCGCTAAACGGATTGAGAGCGATTTGGGACGAGCAATCAGGCGGCCGTATCGTTTCAAAATACAGTTAGAACATAATTTATTGTAACAATAAAATAAATGAATAGGTATTAACTGTTTTGAGTGTTTAGCTGATTCTGTTTTTATGAATGTAGGTGCTAATGTCTGATGGCTTTGTTTGCACTTATCAGACAGGTATTCATAAAGTTTGGAATCTCTGAGATCGTATGTACCTACTCGTATACTTTTAGCAGAAAACGTGTCTGAATTAAACATGTCTAAACCTTTCCATTACCATACTTTTTTTTTCTTTCTCTGTTTCTTTAAACAATGGTGACAATTCTGTTGCGCTAAATCTCTAAACTAAATTTACGCACTATTTAATTAATCAGTTTCCTTTTGAGATTTTGCACAATAGAATTAGCACCAATTCAATTCAATTCAATTCAATTTTAAATTAATATCAATAACTTAATTAATAATTCAATTCAATTTAATATCAATAACGTACTTAAAATACAACAGTAGACTGTGGAAGAATTCATCTTTTGACCTGAGTTATGAGTACACAGTACAGTATAGGTACTTTGGTAACCAGTATTTTTATAGAATTTTGTTTTTTTTTTTTTAATTTAGAAGCATCCATCTGCATTAGATTCTCAAAATTGCGGAGTTATAGGTACCCAAAAAAAATAACAGGAATACTGTGGTTACACGTACCTACTTAAAATATGGAATACTTCAGTCTTCTTTCAAGACTTGCCAATTGGAATTGCAATCTACTCGAATTGTTTGCAAAAAAAGTAGCGGACATTCCTATAGGCTGTGCAAAGTGTGTCATTACCAAGTAGCACGTCACAGGTGTAAAAAAAGCGGAGCGGGGCCTTCCTCGGCGTCGGCGCTGATTGATGTGGTAGAGCGCACTCGTCACCAGATGGCAGCAGGCCCGCAGCGGCCGCGGATGCATTCCCGCATTACTCACTGCCACAGCGATTATATCTGTGTAACAATGCCTTGTCTCGATATATCTTCTTTCACTCATCGTTATTAGTGTGCCAATTTGTTCATACGTGCATCGATACATCGTTGTTGCAACTTGCATAACTATTTTTGAACTACCAGCAGCACCGCGTCTATATCAACGCGTTGGATATTTAAACTTGGTTAACTTTTACTTTCTGGAGTGGATCCCACGTATTGGTAAAGGTAGTTCAAACCACGAAGAACCACAACACTCCGAAAAACCTAACCCATAACCACTCAAAAACCATACTGCTATCCCGCTTATTCCTGCAGAATCGCATGAAACAAAAGCCATATAAATTAGTGGGGCGCGCCTTCGTGGATTGAACTAAATATATAAGCGCCGTGTTCCTCTGCGTCCTCCTATCTGCTGGAACGACGCTTCGAAGTTCGAAGTAAGTCGCGGCTAGATAAGAAGGCCGTGTATGGTGCCACGCTTTCGTTTATAAACTTAAGGATTACTTAACTTCTCTTTCTCCCTTCATTGCTAATGGTTGAGGTCCGGGTGTAGTTACAACTTTGAACGATTCTCTGGCGACCGACCAATGGCGGTGCAATCCATAACATCCTAACCAGATTGGAAAAAGCTAGAGCGGCCTTGGCTCAGCTAATTGGCTCCTAAACGGACTGGTGCAGGAGGCAACGGGAAACTACTGCACTATTTTCCCAGCAGCAAATGGTGGATGAAACAGAGTTTATATATATGTATATTTTATTTCGAAATACCCACACATTCCTTATTGAAGTTATTAGGCGACGACTTCTAGCTTTAAGGACCTAAGTTATAATGAAAAGCTTTTATGTTACGTCTTCCATTCAAAGCATACGTGTTCTACAAAACATTACACTTCATTTGTACGAAACACGTGGGCACATGTTTGGTTAAATTGCGGATACGGTAGTTTACTCGCACTGAATTGGTGCACCGCATTCAGCGAAATGTTTATATTATGGTGTTACGCAAGTGTTATACGTAACTGAATAGTAATAATTTCATAATCTGACGCTTGGGTATATTGAGTACTTTGGACGTATCCATTGCAAACGTTATGCTTTGAATCAAGCAATAAGAACCATCAATAGACAAAATTATTATCATCAACATTAAGTTCACATTTAATCAGATTTAGCAGCATCGTTGTCTAGTAATTTATTTACTATAGAAGCTACTATATATAGGTTACTAAAAGGTTTTTCGTAGGTTCTATAATCATTCATTATCGATAATCGATTTATCTTAAATTCTCTTGAATACCTCTTGCTGTGTTCTAATACATTAAGTTCCATTGGCACGAAAGAGCGGTTTAAATAAACCAGAGTTAGAGTATATCATGTTACCATTGATAGAAGCTAGAATTACGAATACGTAACTCTGAGATAACCTTGGTTGAAAAGTTTTAGTAATGAAGACATCGATCCTGACCACTGATGAAAAGCAATGAAAAGAAATTGATGGAAATTCTAGGTTGGAGCGCACAGCGTATATTTACTCTTCTTATTGAAGTCACTCGGATTGCTGGCTGGCTGGGAACACGGAGACTGGAAGAGACACCTTCATCAGAGACACACTAGAAAATCGGTTTTTGTGTGTTAAAAGTGGGTCTAAAAGCATCATCAACTTAAAAAATATTTCTGAAACCAATGACATCTCACAATAACTATTAGGTGCAAAAAGACAATGCATATGTGAACATTACACCCTTTCGCCGCCGAGCAGTCATTTTAAAAGCGATAACTCTTGATAAAAGCGTGAAGCTCTGATGGTCATTAAGGCCGCTAATAGCCGCGTACTCGCCGGTGGACAGTGGCTCGAAATAAAACAATGTTAGCTTTCAGGAATAGCCGCCGCTGAAATAGCCGCGCGGTGACGCCGCCGCGCACCGACGACCACGCGTCCTTGGTAGCGGGTGCCGAGTTGCGAACACCGACAGTGCTGCTCGTGGTGGATAATATTAATGTCATTAGAGCAGGGCTGTATGCCATATGACATATTTGCGATCGATCATCGCAAACACCAGTCGATCGCTCGCAGATGTAACAGAATTAAAAAAAAGTATGGGAATAACATTCTTTTTCATAGAGGTCCAAGAGTAAGCCCTCGAGTTTAGAAGTGCGGCATAAAATACTTTGCCCAAATTGGCAAACCTGAGCCGTCGCTATACAATTTTTCACGCACACTGGTATCCGTGCAACATACGTCTACACACTCACACTACAAAAAAAGTTGCCCCACTCAAGGAGTTGTCGTTGTTAGGTAGGGTCAGGGTCAGGGTCTATCTAGTCGGAGCGCGAGCAACGACCATTTATAAATTTATGATCAGCCCTTAGTCGTACACTTTTGACAGAGATGGTCGTAGTTATACTTGTTCAATGATGTGCCACACTGATGCTGCTTTAGCGATAATTCTTCAGAGTCCAGCGGTTCCTATTGACAGCGTTGAGAGAGCACTCACTAATAGAGGAACTTGAATAGATATTTCAATCCGCGAAGACGCGCCCCACTCTGTCAAACTTCATACGAATCGAATGAAACATCAGCGATTTTGACAGTGGGGGCGGGTCTTTGTGGATAGAATACCTAGCCACATTACAAGTCTTCTAAAATGTGGAAATAGATAAGTATTTAGAGATACCTAATTTTAAGCCCCCTTACGTCGACCTAGGTAAGAACCGAAGGTCAAACTTGTCTAAAATGTTCAATGGCAGACGTTGACTCTATAGTCTAAGAATTTAACTCGCTGTTTCCCGCAAATGGGTAAAAAAAAAATAAGTAATTATACTATCTACCACTTTTACCAGGAGACCTACTTATAATAGGTAAGTGTTATTAGTTATTACAAAATGATATTTTGGTCCAAGTTCCTTACGTCACATCGCTACTACCGAAGACCTTGGGGTTACGTATCACAGCACCTGTCATCCATATACTATCTCCGGCGAGCTCGCAACATACGAGTACCTATCTATAATGCACTTATGCAAAATGCATCGACTTAGAACACGGTCTCTGCAAACGGGTGCAAAGACTCTTTGCACCGACTCTTTGCAAGTAGGTAGAGGTTATGTAATTAATAGAGGTCAGTTAAAATTTGTCCAGAGTTTTGGTCGTTGGTAGATTCGCGTTGGTAGGTTGCAAACTAACAACGGATTCACAACGGATTTTTTAACTAGGATTATGTGAGGCAGGAATAGCAAGCAGAAAACAATTAACTTATTAATTAATGCATATCGACAGCGAAGGGGAGGGGTTCCTCTCTGAATGATAAGGGTTGGTTGGCAAAGTGCAGGTTGGCTGATTATGTGATCATCCATTACTAAATAAATTAAAAAGTACAAAGCCTACTAATATTATAAGAGTTACTATCAGAGATCGTGCTCAAAACTCAGTTTCTGAACTTTGCTTATATGCTACTCTCGTTGCATCTGCAGGTCGTCTGCTCATCTGTTGCTACTAGCAAACCTCAAGATCCGTACAGTGACGTAAGGACCGCTTGTTGTGGATTAAATATAAACTTGGTCGTACCGAGCGTTCAATGTACCGCGACCGCTTCTTCTGCACCGTGCCAATGTCGGATCAGCGTAAGCTTTTATTTGGCGCTCATTGTTTGGCAAGCTTCGTATGGAATATCGTTAGATTGCAATCACATTGCGAGAAGGGAAGTAATAATAGAGGTGCGTGCTTGGCTTGGCTCGAAGAACCCCGAAGCCTCGAGGTCTTTATCACCAGTCTCTAGGTCAGAGTCTAGGCCCCTACGATATCACAATACCAACGAATGTGTGAAGTTAAATAGGAACTTGTAAAGACAACAGTTGTGGGCTAAGTGACATTTCCACCCTGTGCCAAGCGAGCTGAGAAGAAAGAAAAGTCAGCCAGATTTGGAAAAAAAGCATTCTCATGAGAGTTTTTGTAAATCATGTCTGCCAGACCAGTCCGTCACGGCGGTCAATATCTGCCGCGATTTCATAGAGCACAAGCACAGTTTGAAGATATTCTGTAGGTGCGCTCTCTATTCCTTCTCTCGACATGACAAAGCTGTCCATTCATACATTTTTCGTGACTTTTGTTGCGATCGACAGCTTTCTGATGTGAAGATCGCAAATGTGTCATATGGCTACGGCTTTTGGTATTATTTGACGTGTTCCAAATATGAATTTCCATGTATCGAAATCACAGACGTTCTGGACAGGCGCTCGCATAATAATGACTAAGCACACAAATTATATTTGCACCATCTGGATTCTCGATAAACTCTCAAGACACGAATACAATGTAGCTATCATGCTGTGTTCTATGTACTTACGTGTCTATACTTACTCATTTCTACTGGTAGTTTCAACTCAGATAGTTCTGATTATAGCCTGCTAGAAATATGAATAGACCGCGTAGGCCGGCCTCCAGCTGTTTATCGGAGTCTTTAAGTGATACCATCTATAAATCCGCATAGAATTTTATTAAGTCTTGTCTGTATTTCACGTAGTATTTTTTTAAGATGATGATGGTTTGATTTTTATTTTTCTTGCCAGGTGGCAGGCTTCGGCCGCGGCTTCATTACCATCTTACTATGTCAGGATTTCGGAGACGCTGTCTAGCAACCGTTAAGTACTCTAGCTCCACACGTTGGCCGAGGCGAGGCGAGTGGCTGAGAGTGCGAGCTGTCTTCTCACTAAAGAGGCTGAGGGTTGACTCGATTTTGAATTTTCATACTTAAGTATTTATGCACCTACAGGCCCAGCCGTGCTATTCTACAAAATACTTAAAGCAGCGACGAGCGTACATCTATGCATCTATGAATTCGTCAGGTGTAATATAATTCAATTTTGCATGCTATCTTCGTTATGGCAGGTATCTGACAGCTGTTTCAGGGATGTACAGTTTCAAGAATAGCACAGCTTGTGTACAGAAAAAAACCCTCTAGGAAAGCCTAAGATAGCATATTGCAACGGTAGAAAGTAAGATTTTGCCTACGTCTAAACGTAGGTAAACAAAACCGCAGGGCGGAGGCATCCTTTAGTAGGGCACCAGAAACCACGGTGATGTAAAATATAAATAAAATGTGACGTCATTCAGCGTCCACGAATGTGGATATTCACGCACAACAAGTCATAAAACAATAGGATAGGAAACATATTCAATAATATTATGGTGCGCAATAAAAATCGATGCCCAGTCACCTGCCTTAGATCACGGCGAGAGCGGGGCTGCCCACGCGTCGCTCATCAAAATACACCCGGCGAAGAGCGCTGCCAAGCGTATACAGGATGGCTGGTCCTTCACTGTCTTTTTAAATTATCTGTAATTCCTAGCCCAAAATTAGGGCTCACGCACGGGCTCAGGTCATAGCAATATGACATTTTGCGACAATCGTTGCAGAAACCATTCGATCGCTCAAATAGAAAGAAATTCAGTAAATAAGTATATGACAATGATAGTCCGGTAATCGTATTCGAGTAGGTATTATTAATTCGTGCTTTAAAATTTCAGTTCTGTCCAAGCTCACTATGTGCTATGACGCTGTGCTTTCAAACAAGAGTTCGCGTTAAAGTTCACTACCTACTTCAAAACTCAAATTATTCAGAATCGGGTACTGGCGCGGTAATCGAACCCGGGGACTTGTGGGCGGCAATTAAATATGCTCACCACTAGACCTATGTGGAATTGACATGTCAATGAGTAATTGGCACGTCAAACAACCTGTATTTTTCAGCGGGACAGATGTGTACCGAACAATGGGCCCGGCGCAAGGGAAGGACGCGCGTCTGCGTGACACCGCGGCTGTCGTGGCTCGTCCGCCGATCTGATGCTCCTCGGCGCGTTGCAACGAGAGATTAAAAGCTCAATCTATTAGCGAGTGCCTTGACAGCACTGTAGTGTCTCTATGCAACCCAGATACGACCTAGTTACGTCAATGCAGTAGCTACTGGCACAGCAGCGGGCCTAGACAAAGTGACTTGTCGTTAAGCTTTGACGACAGTAGAAAAACAACGTGACCATTAGTACAAAACATATGAAAGCAGAATGCACACTATGCGTTGTTCATTGTTCTGCTGCTGGTGTCGCTTGTCACGCGAAGTACGCTAAAGTTATCTACAAGTCTGCGAGAACGCCAGGGAGCGTTCAAATTGTCGTAATCGATTTTCAAAAACAGCGTGTTTTCCTCTATTTGATGACGTAGTTTGTCAACAGTCACGTGGTTTAATGTCCATACATTTTTATCTACTGTCGTCAACGCTAAACGACTGTTACTTTGTATATCCCTGCAGATAGGCCGTCGATAGTTTATACCAGCTTCAGCAGCCTCAGCCCAGTGACTTACTTATCAGTGATCGTCATAGAAACTGTCGATCGCTCAAATAGGATCCAAAAAATGAATGAGAATGACATAATTTCCGTAAATTGAGCGCGTGACTTATCGAAGAAAACTGCCATTCTTGTGTTTTATTTTTATCGATCGATCAAAAAAAAGGAGGTTCTGCATTCGACCCGTATTTATATATTATTTATTTAAGCGATTGACAATTTTCTGCGCTGAAATCGCTGCGAGATAAGTCCCAAATCCCGCCTTAGGATGATTGCGTGTACTTTACTACTAAGTACTACTATAATTATGATAGTTTTTGTAGTCTTTTGATGGCGCCTAATAGTTAAATTTTTTTAATGATGCAAAAACTTGCTTTGATGTTAGACATAATATCATTGGACTGACAAAACATACATTAATACTGCCAATATATCGAAATATTGTTTATTTATCATTTGAACCTTTTACGATGGTTTGCTGATTTTGCGGGTAGACTAACAATTTGAAAAGCAACTTTTGTAAGCTCTTTAAAATAGCATGTTTTGAGCGGTTTTGATCAACTAAACAGATCGATATATACCGTTGCTATAACGATAAGTCCAATTACAAAATGTGTAAACACAAACAGCAATACTCTGCACATTAGATAGTAGGGTTAGGCAATAATTTTTAAATGAAGTCTAAAATTAATCTTGTCTCATCTCGGTCGGTTAAGTATATACTAGTACCTATCAGGCCAATTGGTTCGATATTTTAGGTCTCGTAGATTTTCAGAGCGAACCAGTTTAGTATTTTATAATTTCTTTTTTTTGGCCAAAGCTTAACTTCGGCTAGTTACCACCCTAGGGGCAATCTGCCAAGCGATTAGCGTACTGGTACGATGCTGTGTTGCAACCGTCAAAGTATAACCCTTTCGAAGTTAGTAGTAATTTCATTTAGCATCAAACTGCTCTGGTCAATTTAGAGATTTTGGAAACGGATAACCATAACAATTATTATTTACCAATTTCTATAACGTAGTACGTATTACGCACGTAATCTACATACGAGTTTGATTTACTCGTCCCATGCCACAAAGATAGCTCCTATATTCGACTGCACAAACGTAACGAGTTTGCAGTTGCACCTAAAAGTTGTTAAACGCGATTGATTCAGTTACCGATGCAAATTGGTTTCGCGTCGCCTCGCAGCATTAATTGTGTTTGATTCGGTTACGTTCGTGAAAGCTCATATTTAGCTATTAACGTGAAATCAACGGGTCTGCCCGCGAAATTCAAAATTTTCGTGGTTTTTTGCAATTCGTACGCTAATTAGACATGATAGGCTTGTGACAATCAATTTGCGAGAATGGCAATATTATCTTTACATGATTATATCAAAATCTTTGCATAAAAATGTGTATTCTATGAAATTAGTCCGAGTATCGAGTTTTATGTGAGTAACTCGCAAATCTCGAACTAATTTCTTTAACTCGATACTTTCGAGCAGAGATTTTTATATAAACACTTAAAGAAGATATTGGGATTATCGCAATTTGACGGCCATAAGCCTATTATGTCTTATTAGCTTAAAAATCGCGAAAAATCACGAAAAATTTGAATTTCGCGGGCACACCTGTGGTGTGCTCCTTAAGTTCAGTGATTGCGCAAGGCTAATAATTACCGAATACCGACCAATACGCATAGCAGTGTTACAAGTACCAACATTTCAAGCATTTGACGACCTCTCTGGCGCAGAGGCGCGGGCACAGATTCCAGTAGGAGGTCACAGGTTCGGTTCCTAGCTTCCCACCATGTTCCACTATAGAATTACATAATTTCTTGTATTGAAAAACGTACACATTAGGTACAATTAGCCCTTAGAAAAATATCGAAGCAGCGGTAGTTCAGATAAGCCGTTGTTCGGTTGATCGACGTTGCATCGTCGCTCCAATGTGCAAGCAATCTATTTGGACTGTACAATGTACCTGTTCCACGTATGTTCAGTAAGTAGGTCACATATCTGAGCACTTTTACGCTTTAATCTGAACTGACGTCTCCGCAAATAGGACATGCGTCGAGTTATTGGCTATTGCTGCTATTTTCACTCGTTGCAATTCCAGACCCGTTATAAATAACTCTTAACATTCTTCACATTACGTCTCAGCTCTTTGTCACTGCTCACTACTGGGCACAGCAACCATAGCTTCTCAGCAACCATAACTTTATCTCCCGATGGTAAGTGATGATGCAGCCGAAGATGTTATCGTACTAAGAATCGGATAATCCATAACGGTTTTTACACAGCATCGCGCCGGAATGCAATCAATAAAAAAATAAATCGCTTGGCGGTTCGTCTAGTCAACACCAAAAGCCAGACCTGGGGCCGTACCACCGTCTCTTATAGCAGTATTATTGTAATATTGTTTTGACATTTTCATACAGTGCTAGTATGGAATTATTATTATTATTTAAAACAATATTACAATAATACTGCTATAAGAGTTGATGGTACGTCCCCAGATCTAAGCCAAATTAGAAATTATAAAATTTTAAAGCGCGACGCGGGAATCGAATACAACCCATTACCCACTCAAATTCGAGTGTGAGGCACTCTCCCTCTCATGAGTTTCAATTAAAAACAATAATTACTTACAAGATACCTTTATTATGACTTCGCTTAATTTACTACACTTTGTACTTATGCGCGTAAAGCAGTCTTTTATATTATTTGATTTGCACCAGGTCCGGTTGCTTGACTTAGCTAACCGAAACGTTAAAGTTAAATATGGCGGCCTAATCTATATCTTTCGAAATAAGGGTCAGACCGCCATATTTAACTATAACGTTTCGGTAATTTCGGTTAAAGCTACGAGTGTGTCAAGCAACTTATACGTGTCTTGATAAATTATGTACATTATTTGTTTACTCTCTTGTGTAACAAAAACAGCAATAAACTGCCGGTTAGTAATGCACTGCCCCTGTAAATAAAAGAAAACCAATGTAAGTATTTTTTGCAAGATTTTTGTTTTCTGTGTTTTTGTGTTGGTTTCTTTAGGTCTAAACTTACTATATTTTGTTCTCTGTGGGATAAGTCACATTTTGCAATCTTAATAGGACTTTTATTATCTTAAGGAATAATGAAAAGTAGCATTTTCTGAATTGAAGGCATTATATATATGTAGCGCTTAGCATTAATAAATAGCACCATAGTGAGCTGTGCTATAAATATAAATTAAGGATTAAGGATAATTAAGGATTTTTGTTTATGTGCATCGATACGGCGCGGCCTGCCCTAATCTGTACGAACCTATACTGCCGTGTGATATTTACAAACAAAAATGTAATAAATTTCATGTTTTTATTTTATTTCCTAACAAATAGTTATGGAAGCAGCGATCGACATGTGTCTTTAACGATTATAGATGAAGCATATGGTTAAGTCTGATGCTTGTAGTTTCCTTTCTCGTAGGTCTGATGTTATTTCGACAGTCTAAATGACATGAGACTCGAAAGCTGTATACATATAGTTGAGACTAGAGATGTTATTAAAGGCTTACCAAATAGCCATTCGGCCTGCGGGAGAATGCCTGATAACATTGAACGGGGCTATCCTGTACTCGTTGTCGTTCTTGAATTGTTTCAAAATCTTGTCAGCGCTAGAAATAACGATAAAATCTATAAAGACATAAAGTATTATATACATTCAATCCACAAAGACGCACCTCAACTCCTTTACAAATTACAATCGCTTATGTTTCATGCAATTCGTGAGGAGTTGTGGATTAATCTAAAAGTACAATATACTTTGTATGAATACTGTACTTTAGATTTAAAGAAGAAAAAAATACTGCACATATTTTTTGCGGTTTTCTCGTCACTATATTCTAACCAATCTAAAGTGAGTTATTTCCCTTCCAGAGGCTGCTTTTGTGGGGATAATTAACTGGACTGTATAAAAAGGAATCATTGATTTGATGCATTCTATAATACTTACGTGAATTGTGTACTGGTTGCTACTAGCGCCGTTTTCTTCCCGTATGGCTTGACGTCTATGGAACCAAAACCCGTGAGCACCGACGTCACCTGTGCATCAGCGTCATTTATGATTTTATTGTTTGTTTATTGTTTTTTATGATTTTACTGTTAGCAAGGCAAGTTCGCCGCCTTCTCGATAGCTAAGATTGAAATCTGTGGCTAAGATCAATTTATCGGATAGGGCTAATCCGAAGTCAAATTTTAAACTTTATTAAGCGAAATCGTGTATTATTGACTTTCGCTTGACGAGATTATAATGTCTGATCTTTACAACGGATATTATAATGTCTGGTTAAAACACGCTTGCCTATAAAATCCTATTCACTTATCTCTTAAAAGCAACTAGATTATTAAACTTGGCAAGGAACACAGAAACCGGAAGGGCATTCCATAGCTTAGTGGTTCGTATCAGAGACGTGGAAACTTTGCATCGATAAAAGTAAAAGTGAAGTCTATGGATGGATTTTTGTACCCTAAATCATAATGGTTATCACAAAGAAGAGAAATAATAAAATATACATGTACATATACGGTCATTTTTCAGAAGTCTGTTTGTAATAATTCAGTAAACGAAAGCTTGGAACTAAAAGGTATCTTACACTCAAATATGACCCTTTTAAGGATGGATGGATAAAAGCACACTTTGTTATACTTTTAATGTGGTTCGGTTGGTTGGTTGGTCCACAGACCAACGAGCGTGGCTGATATCGAACCAATCGTTCATTTTACGTGCTTTGGTACTTATTTTTTTATGGCCATTTGTAAAAAAAAAACAGTGACATCTATTTGGAAGATGAAACACCTATTTTGGTCATCGAGACGTATTCTAAATAAACAATACCTAAATGCGTTCACAAGGGAATGGTTACAAATATGGGCAATTAAAAAGACAAATAGCTGCAGCTGATTATTTAATCAGCTATCACCGAGTCACACAACATACAAACGTCTGCCGTTACGCCAAATGGATGTACCTACACGCGACATTGTCACCGCGATGTATTTATATCTTAACCTTAAATCAACCTTGACAGAGGCATGAAAAATGGGTTTTCTTACATTGAAAAAAAAATCAAACGGTTACCGGCTGGCGTGCCACAAAAAATACACCGGGGCCAAAATAAAGATCCAGTGACACTTGGGTATTATCAATCTGCTTAACTAGCCGGGGGAGTGTGCACGCAGTGCGCGCGTGTGCGGGCGCGCGTGCGTGTGCGCGTTGGACGGCTGCCAGTGGAGCCGGGAGCACTCGGGCGGGTGCTGATACACGGTGCCAGTGCTTATCACACGCGCCTGTCTTTACGTTTTAATGAAAGGGTGAATGCGCTATTTCGCGGTACTGGAACTCGCATACCTGTGGTTTATGTTGTAGCGGTCTTTGATAGCTGACGATAGATGGCGTAACCAGTCCTTAACACACACTGACGGAGTTTTCGACGAACGTTCTTTAAATACAAGTTCAGACGTCATACGCTCGGATCTCAAGCGGTCCCAAGGCATAGCACCTGCTGGAGGAATATTTCCCTAATGCCTCTAACACCGGAAAAATGTCAACCACGTATTTTATTATCCCCCTTGAATTGATGACTTACTAGCGTTTAAGTCGGCAAAATTCAACCTAGTGTACTATTTTTTTTATAGAAATTACTCCACGTCCACAAAATTCACGGTCATACGAAAGCCCTAAATTTTATATGAGACATAGTAGAAGTCTCCAATCTAATCGATTTTTTGATTTAACACTAAATTCGGCAACTTATCGCTCAATTAGAGCCCTTGGACCTAGAAAACTGCACAAAGTTTTCTTTTACAGGGAAGAAATGGGATAAGAAAGGATTTTGTGATATTCCTACAGGCAAAGCAATAGCGAGCCAGGTAGTCTACTACATTTAAAGATACGTAGACGCACTTTCAGACCCAAATTCGAAAATAGCACAGAATGCGTAGTTGGAAAACGGTTGACACTCCTACGAGGCGATGTGACAATTATTACTACCATAACCGTTTCCCGGTTAATTTTGGCTCAGAGGATAGGACGCGGGCTGACTGTGTTTACTATGGACGTAAATAGACGATTCTTTGAGCTCCCTGTGTAACGTTCTTATCGGCCCGTAATATTACAACATCCGTTGTTTTGTCTTTGAAACGTTAATACTCGTATAGGTATTTCAATGCACGAAGACGCGCCCTAGTTTGTCAAAATCGCTTATGTTTCATTCTATTCGTATGGAGTTTGATGGAATGGGTCACGCGACCCATGGATTGAGATATCTATAGCTGCAGGTAACATCTTCTCGAAGCGGCTCTATTATAGCGTTCGGAGAGACAACAATTCAGGGTCCGTATCCTATAAAATTGACACTTCTAGTGATAACCATTGTCGTCTATGGTTCGTTGAGTATCGAGTTTTATGTGAGTAACTCGCAAATCTCGGACTAATTTCTTTAACTCGACACTTTCGAGCAGAGATTTTTATATAAACACGTGGAGAAGATATTGGGATTATCGCAATTTGACTGCCATAAGCCTATTTTTTCTTATTAGCTTAAAAATCGCGAAAAACCACGAAAAATTTGAATTTCGCGGGCACAGCCGTGGTGTGCTCCTTAAGGGAAATGAAAATAATATTTTATGGCAAACCTTCGGTGGATAAAAAAATAAATGTCAAAAAAGCTATTTTGAAGGTCACTGAGATCTCATCACTGAGATAAGGGCTCTGGAGCTCTAACTATATGACATTGCGATCCGGAATGAATCCATGGATGTATAAAAAAAGTCGCGTGATCAATCTACATTTTCATACATATTGTAATTTCGTTCCATTCAGAAATGGAATGAGTGATCGTGTTGTTTCTATGACGATTGTAGATAAGTCGTAAAGCTACTAAGGATAAGGTTTAGCCATGTGGTTAGGTTGATTGCTTGATTATTGTATTTAAAAGCTTTTTTAGCTTATTTTTTCAGTAATTCTTGACCTTATATTGTTATTATTTTCCAGAATATTTTCCCAGAATACGAGTAGGTATGTCTTTCTTCAGAATGTGATTTATCTTTCCCAAATACCAAAATCAAGGTCGGTTGGATCATAGTCAAACTAACAACAATAAATCAAACAAAACGACAGACGGCAATTAATGAAACTGATGTCCTCGAGACAATGTAAATGCCATTAGGTGAAATTTTTGTATGCCTCACGCTAAAATTTTTGCTTGCCTCTCGAAAAAGCTCCAGAATGAGGACGGCGAATTCTATTTTATTTATAATTTGAAAAATATTTTGAAAGCTTTATTTTTAAGGTGAACTATGCCCGCCAAATTCTAATATTATTTGATTTTTGGCATGTGTTAGCTATTAATAAGTACATCATGCAAGTATATTTACCTACTTAAAAGTAACCATTTAAAGAAATTGGTTAGGTTCGATGTGAAAAACTCATAAAATAGTTGATTCTCGGACTTATTCCTAAAGTGAACATTTCTAAGCAAAGATTTAAAACATAAGTATGGAGAAAATACTGAAATTTTTCTGTCAAAGCCTAAATGCGTTATTATTAGTTTACAAATTACAAAAAAGCAAATAAAATTTGAATTTGTCTGGTAGACTCCATGCATTCCACCGTACATAAGGCTTTTTTTTATAACTTTTCTTCCACGTTTCTGAAACGAATCCTCAAGAGTCCACTAACCCGCGATGTCTCTATTTATTCAAAATACCAAATCATTTGTAATTCGTGCCATATTTCGATTATGTTGTGGTGTTATTCGAATTTATATAGTAATAATCTATGCTCCTGGCCATATTTGGTTCGTGAATACTTCTTTAAAACGAAATAATAATCAATTTTGATCAAAATTTTTATAACTTTGGCCAGGAGCATAGATTATTACTATATGAACCCGAATAACACCACATGATCGAAATTTGCACGAATTACAAATGATTTTTGTATTAGGAATGTATGGGAGACATCGTGGGTCAGTGGACTCTTAAGATGTGGAACGCTCTTCCAGCTTCCGTGTTCCTAGTGAAGTAAAATCAGGGTTCCTTTAAGAGAAACGTGAATAGAATAATTTTAATGCAATCGCGCTCCAAACTAAACCTCATGATTGTTTTCCATCAGGCATGATTGTCGTCAAGCGCAAGCCTATCTACAAAAAGAAGGATTGCATTTACAGGTCTCAATTAATTTGATGAAGTTCGTACACGCTTATCTCATTTTGGCGATCGTTTTATTGCAGCTTTTCATTATTGGAGTATCTCCAAAACATTATGCCTACTTTGTCTTTAATTAGCATTTGTTAGGCGTCTTATGTAATGTAAGATTGTTCTTAATTGTTTATTTGCCCGTATGTATTGCCCGTTTGGCGTTTTTCAAGGCAGAATAGGACCTTACCAAACCCCTGGATTGACTACACTATTAACCGTACATAGTACAGAAACGATTATGACTACCGCATACTGGGTACGGCATGGCAAGGGCTTTCAAGTTTATACCAATGGACATTCAAACGTGTCATCAAAGACATTCGACTTGAACTGCTAATTTGCTTCGTTATGATGCAGAATCCCTTTCGATGCTGATGCATAATTATTTTGAAACATGGCCATTTATGTCGTATTTCTATACCATTGAAAACCAAAACTTGAAATCCCTTGACGTGCCGTGCTCCGTATGCGTTAGCCATAAATGGTAATACCCGACGTCGACGCCTCTCACCAACAGGGCTAGACAAAGTAACAGTCGTTTAGCGTTGACGACAGTAGACAAAAATGTATGGACAAACCACGTGGCTATAGACAAACCACGTCATCGAATAGAAAAAAACACGCTGTTTTTGATAATCGAGTACGACTATTTGTCGTTCTCGCAAACTTGTAGATAACTTTAGCGTACTGCGCGTGCGAGCGACAGCCGCAGCAGCAGCACGGTTAACAGCGCTATGCGTAGAGTACATTCTGCTTTCATATGTTATGTACAGTGTACTGGCGGTCACGTGATTTTTCTACGGCGTTAACGCTTAACGCTTATGTTACATTAAGTCTAGCCCTGATCTCCTCTGAGACAACTATGACAGTCTTGAGATATCACATGACACTAATATTATGAATGCGAAAGTTTGTATCTTGTGTGTGTGTAGGTACACTAGATTAGTACGTTGGTAATCCAAACCATGGTAGTAGTTGTGGGTACATAAGCAACTTTTTATTCTAGAAAAGACCATCATTCCCGTATCATAATACCTTAGAGATGTTAATTGTGGATTCTTTAATAGATTTGACGTGAAGCAACTCGGGCCGGTGTCGCGGCGGGTCGACGTCCACCAGGTTCTGAAATAGAACTTTATTTTGCATCAAATCCCAATGATATCGACTCCGCGACACCAGAAATGTGACGTAGACACGTGACATAATACTTGTTCTATAAACAGCTAGTTTAAAAGTTTGAATTTTATTTTATGGAGGGGAGGGTCCTAATCAAATTTTAGGTCTGTGTTCGACAATTAGGGACTAGGAACTGGCAAAAAAAAGGGTTGCTCCCATTTCGCCCGGTGCGTCTGCCCGGTACCGGTCAGGATGGCACAAAAAATTCCCATCCTGCCCGTTGCGCACCGTGTAATCGTTTGTCGGGTAGGATGGGAATCTTTTCTGAAAAGAAAATATCATCTGGCCCGGTAACATTTAGTTATGAAAAAGAAGCGATGAATTTTACTATTGTAACATAGAAAAAGTGACATACCTATACTGAAAATTAAATTCTAATTCGCCAAGGAACTACGTACGAAGGTACAAGCATTTGAATTTTTGGAAAAGGTGTCTTCTGTCCTTTTCTCATAAAAAGAAAATTCGTAGGGAGCTACTATGGCATTAAAATATGATGGTGCCGTCACATTATTCTATTTCTAAGTCCATCTCTCTGTCTTACACATATTTTATAAAGTAAGACCTTTGAGCTTGAATTAAATCCAGGTACAGGGTTCATGGCGACTTTTCAGCACACTTTTACATTGTTCGAAAATTCATGCCCATCTTCAGGTTTGTGCGAATTACTGTAGCTTTATTACTATTTTTAGGCCTGTGTGCTTACACAGCACAGCTTAACAGCGAGACTTGTAGGCGATTGAAGCAGGTATACCATGTAAGGGACGGCACCGCGTATGACGTTCACTTTGTTGCAGTAGGGCGCCAACGCCGCGAGCTTCTCGCTGGGGCCCACGGGCCGGTACTTGCCGCTGATCTCGCACGCCGCCCAGTGGCCCATCCGCACGAAGCAGTACGCTACAAAATAATAAATAAATAAATATTATACTGGACAACATCACGTACATTGCTCCGATCCCTTAGTAAGTAGCTTATGCACTTGTGTTAAGGAAATCAGAAACAACGAAGGTACCACAACACCCAGACCCGAGACAATGTAGAAAACTTATTTTTCTACATTGCCCCGACCGGGGATCGAACCCGGAACCTCAGAGATGGCGGCGCCTTGAAAACCGGCACGCTAACCACTCAACCACGGAGGTCGTCAAAATAATTATAACGAGCGGAATAAATTAAATTGTATTGCTATAATGCGCTATTTATGGTCGAATATGCAGAAAATATGTCCTCTCACTAAAGCAATCAAGTTTCGTCCCCAAAGTTGTGTCAAAAGTGTAGTGTTGCATGTGAGTGGTGGTGGCATTGTTTGGGAACATAGAGATCAAAATGAGACTGCCCTCGACTTCAAAAGTGCGACAAAAAATTGCCTAAATTGGCAAACCCGAGCCGTCGCTACAAGCGAAAGTTGCCGCGCTGACGGAGCTGTCGTTGTAAGGAAGTGCTCTATCTAGTCGGAGTGTGAGCGACGACCTATTATAAATCAATGCTTGGGAACTTTGCTTTCTTCTTTGAGTGAGAGAGCGGATGGTGATTGGCATGTTGGCCCATACAGACTATTTTCCACTAGCGGGTTATACAAATTATCTTTTGTTAGTTATGGATTTCCGCAAAATATCGCCTATTTATATTCAATATAATTATAGTGGTTTATACTGCCTTACATCAGGGATTCAGGATACTGAAAACTAAATATCAGAATTCATCACATCGTTTTAAATGGTGCTTGTAACGGCCATTCACACAAAAAGACGATTTGCGAACCATAGTCCTTTTTTAGACACCATTTTCTCTATTTGGCATATGGAAAATGTGATTTGTATGGCAAATCACTTAGCCTTAGAATCGTAGACAGAGAAAAGCTATAGACGCTGGTAAAGCGTGTCGCAAAAAGAGACAAAAACTAACCTTTAACACTACACCGCACCATGATTTTTTGTTTTGAATCGTTGTAATAATATGTGTAAGTTTATAAAAGTGTTCAAAACCTAATTTAACTTGAATCGGACATAACATAATCGTAAAAACTGAATTATAAAGTAATACGATAGCTAACTGTTGGTCCGCTGTCAAACTTTGTTTAGCAAAGTAGTGTGACTAAAACATAAAAAACGTAATCTTATCGTTCTATTTCTTTTCTTTACACGACATCGGCGTAAGTTGCTCTTTGTCTTGTGTGAATGAAACATAAGATAACAATTTGACTATAGCTTTTCTCTGTCTACGCTTAGAATATATTATATCCCATGATTATAACAATATTGTGACAAACTGGTGATTTTGTGAACAACGCCATCTATGTGTAAAAAAGAGCAGAAAACATGGAGGCGCCACTGTCTACACACCAAGTCGATTTTACTGTTATTCTTATCAGAAAACAAAAAATAAAGACTAATTACTACATCATCATCTTCGTCTCAACCCTTTTTTATGTCCTACTCCTGGGCACGGGTCAGAGGGGTTTGGCCATAGCCTACCACGCTGGTCAAGTGCGGGTTGGCGGGCTTCACACACCTTCGAGAACATTTTTGTGAACTCTCAGGCATTCAGGTTTAATCACGATGTTTTCTTTCACCGTTAAGCAAGTAATATTTAGTTTCCTAAAAAGCAGTGATAGGTCAGTGGTTCTCATAAGGAGGTCGCGGGTTCGAATCTTGGGCATACACCTCTGACTTTTCCGAGTTATGTGCGTTTTTAGGAAACTAGCAATTACTACATAATATGATTATAATAGTACTATACTGGGATACACTAAAGCCTCGTGTCATGGTTGTTTATGGATGAATAAGTGGCTGTATTTACCTGAGCAATAAGAATCCCAGCCAGCCTCGTGGTATGATTGCTTGACACCAAACGGTGTGCTCAACTTGATAAAATTGACACCATTCTGTAATTTCTTACATTTGCCTTCAGAGAAAAATTCATACAAGCTGTAATACAGAAATACAAATAATTTTAATGAAACAAAACATTAAATCACATTAATGCAGTGTTAAAAAAAATTGAGTTATAAGTAATAAAGGAATATTTACTTACTCTTGCAGTGCATTTGATTTCCACACTTCATCAAAACTGAGCCTTTTCCGCATTTCATGAGAAATATACTTAGTGTCAAATATTAATGGAAACATATTATTGATACTCTTTTTAAATGCATCGTATTTATTAGGCAAAGGGCCTATAAACTGATTGTGTAGAAGTACCAGATCTAGAAAGTTGTTGTGTCCAATGATAGGTTTTTGGTATTTTGCTAGCAAATCTATGATTTGTGAGAATCCCAATAGATAACTCATGAGGTTTTCTTCAAGTATAGCATTGGGAGCACTGTTGGCACCTTCCACATATTTGTCTCTGTATATTAGAACCTGAAAAAAAAATTAAGTACATTTTTAGAAAAAGACTATGGATGGTAAATCTGATACCAAATATATTTTTTTACAGAATTTACTTGTTTATGGTTGAACTCTTTTCCCCATATTATAAGATTGTTGCTCTTTAGCTTCTGAATCCCATATTCGGTCCCTACCTGTCTGATATCAATATAGAAACATACAGTGGGAGTCGGCAATAATTGTCATAGTAATGAAACACTGCTATACATGTTCTAATTTGTGAAGAATTAAAAAGTATTTGGGCATAATTTCACTTCATACTAGGTTGATACTAGATTTAGCTTGTGGTTACACCTATGTGGATTTCGGTCTTTCGATACAGTAATGCCACAATTGGATATAATCCACTATATTATGGATAATATGTTAAATATTCCAATTTTTCGACAAATTGGTTGATTAGTTGTGGAGTAAATAAATAACAATTAATCATTTCAAACAAAGGAAAATAGATATTAAATATTAATAGGACAGGAAACAAAGAGCTACGGTTAGCAAAAATTACCTTATTACTATTACCTAAGCTATCAGTAGTAAGAACTTCGGGGAACCTGTGTCTTATCTCATTGTGGACTATGTAGCGCATTACTGGACATTCAATGTCTAAATACATGGTCTCCTCATCGTTTCCAGCCAGCCATCTAAAATAATAACACAAAAAAATATTTTTTTCTTATGTAAATACAATTATCTTATAACACTAATATTATAAAGTAAGAAATATTCCTTTACATCAGTGGTTGCCTGGAAGAAATTGCTATGGTGCGATAAGGCCGCCAAGTTGTACCCCTAAGTTTGTTTGTGTTTAGTTTATTTCTTTTTATATTTTTATTCTGTGGTGTGCAATAAAGTTTATCTATCTATCTATCTATAAAGGGAAAAGTTCATGTGTGGATCTTTGCTACTCCTTCATGCCACAACAACACACCAATTTATCTAAAATTTGGAATGGACATAGAAAATAAAACCTTGAATTAAAACATAGGCAGAGATACTCTAATTGTTACTACTCTGTAATGTAGCATCCGCAACGGCGGCGGTTCAAGAACATGATGCGGTGACTGTTTCACTGATTACATGTATTTGGTTTTTACAGTGTAATGTCACTTACAGAAATAACACGATTTTTTTGGCTGAAATAAATTAACAATGAATTAAAAAAATCGTACAACAAAAGTTGTTACTTTTAATGTGAACAACTACAGCCCGAGAGCGATTTGGTATTTTTTATATGACCCTGTATAAAGTAAGCTATCTTCTATCTAAATCTAAGATATAAGTGATCTCAAAGCTAAAACAGATTAGTAGTTGTGGTGAGAAATAGTAACAAACATCTAACATGCAACAGGTATAACTCACTGTGAAACCTCAGAGCAGTATTTCTGCAGAGTCCTTTCTTCCTCTATAGTCTGTGCATTTATGAGGTTACCAAGTAGTGATTTGTCTTTTAGTTGTTGTTTTATATGCGCTTCTTCAGCCTTGCTGAGATAAGGTAGACCATCATAGGTGAACTGAAAAACCAAACATACAATAGTCATAAATTTCTGTCCCACAGCTGGGCATTTACTCTCAGAAAGAGACATAGCCACTCTTCTCTTCTCTATTATACTAGTACACTGGACTATCTATTCTATACGATTTGAAGAGCTATTATCGAAAGTACATAGTACTGAAATTGACATTTACCATAGTTTTGAATGTCATTTTGTTTTAGATCCTTGGACGCTCAACATTCACCAAAATGGCGAAAATCAAGTGTCTTCATTTTTGCGATGACAGTCCAGTGTGTTTGTATAATAGAGGTCAGTGGCCATAGCCCACCATGCTGGCCACATGCAGATTGGCACCACAGTTACTATTTTTACCAAAATCGCAAGTGTCTTCAATTTCACATTACAGTTTCTAGCCAGGCCCACCAATTCACATTCATATTCTATCTTTCTCCCCACTAGCAGGATGTTGTCTCTGCTTTGAATTTTTGTTTAGTTTTGTCCAAGTCCCAGAGAAACCAGTTGACTTTCCATAATACAAAGTACTTTTACTCTTAAAGTAACTAATGTGTCAATAAGTTATCTCCACTGCAAATTCTAGCTAAATTGATGCACAGATCATGGCACAACAGAGTAACAAGCATCTAAATGATGATATAAACATTCAAACACCCAAAAATTTCAATTGCTGCTGGGCAATAGTTGTTTCACCAGTGATGTGTGAATGGAAGAGACATGAAAGAGATTGCTTGGTAAACGATATAGTCAAGTTTAATTTTGTATGTCTTAACCTATAATAATATCATCAAGATGAGCCCATCCGAACATTTCACGTAAACCTTCTTCATACAAGAAAATGTAGAGCCATGTGTCGAAACTCCTGCGAAATACTGCGTAGGCTTACAGCTTACTACTGACGCCGGAGGGGGTTTGGCTCCCATAAACTGGCGACATTTTTTCGCGCGGTCCGCCGGGTCTATAGTATAGGTGTCTTTGGTCTTAACAATTTCACATTAAATAAAACTATAGACTGGTAACTTATTAAATTGTTTTTGTTACCTTATTAAAATTGAAGTTGTGTCTACAAAGAAACTTGAGTGTAGAAGCTTGGAATATAAAAGACTGATCAATATCTGAGAACACTTGTGGACACAGATGAAATGTGTAGCCCACAGCTACGTATCTGTCACCATCTCTGTCATACTGGAACATGGTGAGACCTACTTGAGTCATTATCATCTTGCTCACTTCATACTTTATGAGGTCATACCTTTCCTTGTTTGTATCAAATAATCTGGAAAATAAATAAGTGTAAAGTTTAAAATGGAATATTTGTTAAATTAGTGTGTAATAAGTGTGTATGGTCAGTCTTTGACTCCAAAGTCAATCTAATCTCATATAAATGCTTAGATTTACATAGCAAGCAATGAAAAGATATGCCAGAGTATGATCTTTGCATAATCAAGTCAGATGAGGAAATCTGCAAAAGAACCTGAGTGGCCATCATAGCTCAGCCTTTCCCAAAGTAGCCATAAATAAGATACATAGCTCATAGGACTTGCAGATGTTGCAGACCCAATGTGCTTGTTTTCCAGCACATTATTTCTGGGTTGTGCCACACATAACAAGCAGTGTCTAGTGTCTGCTGCTTCTGTCACTTGGGCAATAGTCTGGTATTTGGTGCCCAGGAGGTAGAAGCTTCAGTCATCATTTTAGTACATAAGTGTGTACATTGCTTTGTGTGGCATAATCTTAATATATATAAATCTCGTGTCACAATGTTTGTCCTCAATGGACTCCTAAACCACTTAACCGATTATAATAAAATTCGCACACCATGTGCAAGTTCGATCCAACTTGAGAGATAGGATAGTTTAAATCTCAATTCAACTATTTTTTAAATCCCCAAGGGCAAAACAACGTTTGCCAGGTCAGCTAGTATTATTAAATAAATATCTTTTTCTTTCTTTCTTTCACTAGAAATGCATTGTTGGCAGAACCCACCTGGTAGACGGATAGCAGCAAGAGTCGTTAGCTTATTTTAGGAGACCTAGAGTTAGCTCAAGGATCTCAGCACAGCCAGTTTTAGAACTGGACATGTGTTTTTTGGATATAGTTTATGAAACGATTACTATTAAATCTAATGTAGGTACTTATGTAAAGTTTAGGCTGAAAAGTTTAAATAGGCAGTAGAACAACTACATTAAAGTTTCAACTTTGTTTTCCCTACATACCTCATAAATAACATAATGGTTGTCTCGGATATTATTCAGGAATAAATTAAGTCTCTTTTCTTCTTTCTTATGAGACAATCATGAATATCTTACCTATGTTTAAAGCAGTCGCCTGATAGTATAGCGGTGAATTCGGCATCAAATCCAACAAAACACGAAAGTTTTAAGTTTTTGGTTATATTTTCTAATTGCTCGGTAAAGTTTTTCCTGGTTATCTCCATATTATTCCTAACTTTAAATGATTGCAACTAAGAAAAAGCACCAGAAGAAATACAAAAATATTGAAAAATCACATAAATTATTTGTTTTGAATTTGAAAGAAAAAGATGATTTTGAGTTTTGATCTTGCTTCTTGCTTGTCACAATTGACAGTTGTCACTTGACATATAACCACAGATTATATCAGATGTCAACCTCAACCATTGACTTTTAAACGTTTTTTAAACTTCGAATGTACTTTGGATTCTAGGTATTTTGAATTTTAAAAATGTTTTGACTTGTGACCGGTATAGAGTTTTAATATACTGGTGTCTGGGCTCTGGCGGTGATCCACCGTCCACCGGTGATCTTATTAATGTAGCTCTATGCACCATTTTCACAACATCTCTACTGAAAGTAATAAGAAGAAGTTATCCGGCAGGCTATAGGAACTAGGAAGCCGAGAAGCCCCGCTAGTTGGTGCTATCGTAAAATATGTGTTACAAGTGTTGATCATAGCATGATCATACTTCATAGCTGTTAGTTATTATCTCGCATTCGTTTATCTTATTATTATTATACCTTTAAACGAGCAATTCTTGTATATATATTTCTATATAATCTGGATCTCGGAAACGGCTGGAACAATTTTCATGAAATTTAGTATACAAGGGGTTTTGGGGGCGATAAATCGATCTAGCTAGGATTCATTTTTATTAAATGTCGAATTTACCAAAAAAATAAAATTATGACTACTGCTGCCATCTATTGGCCACCGAGCGAAGCTCGGTCACCCAGATATTGTATCTTATACCTATAACTTTCGCCTCAGTCTTGCTTGCAATATTAAGCCGGAGCAAGATTGCTATTTTAATAATAAAAATAACAATTTTGTCCAAAAAGTAGGGTCGCACCGTACGTCATACACCAGTGTATGGCACACAGCACACACTTCTTGGCTCAATACGATTACATAAGTATATATAAGTTATTCCACACATAAGTATAGGTAGGTTATCGTAAGTAGAGCGGGCCAAGGACGTTTGTTGGCAAGACGTGGACGTGGTGTAACTATTTCTAGGGCAATACTGAACTAACGTCTTTATTGTGAAACACAAAATTACTACGCTTGTGGTTTAGCATTCTATTTTTTTGTGATTGTAACTTGTTTATTCATAAATAAAATGTTTTGCAAACTTACTTAGTAATATTATATATTCGGTGCTTATACCATGTATAGGTGCTAAGACTAATGATTGCGTTTTCGCACTAAACAGCCAAGTTGATTCATTACCCAAAACTTGAGACAGCTCTTCTGTGTGTATGATGCATTCAGCAGATGCGGGTAGAGTATAAAGCACGGTGAAATTCTTTTAGGGATTCAATGAAACTTCAGCCAGTCTTACCTTAGCGGATGTCGATTAAACGAGCAAGGTAAACCCATATTTTATAAATCAATGACCTCATTGGCGCAGTGGCACCGTGCTTGTATTTGGAGTGGGAGATCGCGGGTTTGATTCCCGCCACGGGTCACATTAGATAAAGGGGCGCGATGCTGTGTAGAAACCGTTAGTGCTGCTTACTCCTTCCTTTATTAAGAATACGTTTCTAAGTGTGAATCTATTGATAACCGTGTTAACAGAAGCAGGAGTTGGCGCAACATTCAAGAAGTAGGTCTCCAAAATACCAATTTCATTAGCGTTCGACATTTTATACATTCCAAGTTTCATAATATAAAACAACTTACATAACGCTGCAGCGAGAGAGAGTTCTCGGTTCAATCTTGGACGCGATTTACTTCCGAATTCGAGTCGAATTCAGTTGCATTTGTTACAAGACTTACAACACGCGGCAAAATTGTTTCCATTCCTCCAGTTGCCACTTGATGGTAGGCTCGCGTGGTCGCGTATGGCCTCATAACATTTAAAGTTAACGACTCCAAACTACGAGTTTATCGAAGTTCCAAAAAAAAAAATGTTATAACCAACATTAACAGGAGTCCGCGCGGCTTACTTTTTTTTTTGTAAATATGGATTCCAAGAAAAAAATGGTGGACTCAAGTAGTGATGTGACATGGAAGCCTAATTACATGCTGATGTCCTTACAAAGGATACTAGTGTTGTGCGTTATTATAGCTAGTGTGATTGTTGTTGTTTACTTCACGCCCATGCCAGGTGATTGTACTCTACGTATTTATGAACACGCTTAGAATAGTACCTACGATAGTCAATTCAATTAAATTCAAATACGCACTTTATTTCACATAGGCCTTACTTATAGCCACTTATGTAAAGTCAGTAAAATAGCAGGGCGATCGCGTAAAAATGTATCAATCATTTAAGAACTGCATCAATGGTAAAACTTGATTTTCAAGTGGTTTGATTGGTCAAAACCTGTTTTGACATTGAATGGCGTAGAGGTAGCGAACCTGCCGTCTGCGTCGGTAGTGGGTTCGATTCCCACTACTGGTAAAAGTTTGTGTGATGAGCATGAATATTTTCTAGTCTGGGTGTTTTTCAATATAGGTATTATATTAATGTATTTTATGATGTATGTATACTTATCAGTCATCTAGTACCCACAACACAAGCTATCGCTTACTTTGGGGCTAGATTGCGATGTGTTTAATGAATTTTATTTATTTATTTAATGATAAGTAGATACATTTTTATGCGATCACCCTGCTGTCACAAGTTACATCCAGTTACTGAGAAAGAGTCTTGACAAACGAACGTAGATCCAAAAGATTGCAAAAAGGTTCCGTATGTTTCCCATGTACGTACTTATTATTAAGTGCTTATTTAGAAGGTACTCCTGTGCGTCATTGGGACACACTTTCCCCTTCAATAAGGTTTCACCTTGAGGCTTGCACCATAAGCTATAATTGAGCAATATGTAATTAAGACAACATCTCCCTCGCGAGACCCGTACACCGGAAATGGAAATTACCATTCTCAAGCAGATTTTTCCTTGTTATACGTAGCGCGGAATTGTTTTACTATTTATAGCGTTTATAGCTTACTATCTCATATTATTTTCATTTAGAAAATACCGACTAAAAGTACTTATCTTTGATGAATATTTTTAAATTGCAGAAGAATACTTCGAAAACTGTGATAGAGAATGCCACGAACTGGACTGGCCGATGATTTGCCGAGTCAAACTCGTCATCGAGGTTTACAAAACCTATAGCAAGTGAGTGTTAACATTGAACTGAACGATGATTATTTATGTAGAGAACGATGAAATATTTTAATTTCAATGATGTTTCTCTTCTTACAGATCCTGTAACAGTTGCACAGAAGATGGAAAAGAGTGTCCACCGATGTGCATTACAGCTGACGGTCGGGAGCGCGGCGTGCTCTCGGCGAACAGAGAGCTTCCCGCTCCAGCGCTGCACGTCTGCCACAATGACATTCTAGTGGTAGACGTGGTGCACCGAGCACCGGCCCACGCGTTGTCGATACACTGGCGCGGCCAACCACAAAAAGAAACCCCATTCATGGACGGTGCCCCCATGCTCACCCAATGCCCTCAGCCTGCGTACACCACGTTCCAATACAAGTTCCGCGCCTCTGCAGTCGGTACGCACATGTACCATGCTCATTCAGCCGCAGACGCCGCAGACGGTCTCGCCGGAGCTTTCATCGTACGCCAGTCTCCTAGATTAGACCCTGTGAGAAAACTCTACGACATAGATGCCACTGAACATACAATCTTCATAGCGGAATGGGGACATTCCATGGGACCACTCGCTGGCGTTACATCTAAAATCCCCGACGCTGAATCATTGTTGATAAACGGTAAAGGGAATACTCCTGAATCTACTGACGCACCTCTCTCAAGTTTTACCGTGGAGTACGGCAAGAAATATAGATTTCGTTTGGCGTATGGAGGCGGATTCAAAAGCTGTCCAATTGAGTTTTTCATCGAACAACATGATCTGAATTTAGTTACATTAGATGGACACAGGATACAGGCAGAGACCGTCAGATCAATTCAGCTGGGCAGAGGTGAACGTGCCGATTTCGTTTTTGACGCTAAGAGATCGATTGGCGTTTATAAAATTAAAGTTGTCGCTGAAAAAGCTTGCCAACAAAACTTAGAAGGTGAAGCTGAATTGGTGTATGAGAGTAAAGATAGCGTTTTAGTTAAAAAAGAAGATGACAATGAACCAGTGAAGCGTGAATTTACAACTGTGTTTAGTGAAAAGTGTATTAGTGACGAGGTGCTGTGTTTGAATGAAGTGCACGCGGCGGACAAACTTCCTCCAGAACTTACAAAAGTTACCAAAGACAATATAATTTATGTGCCTTTTAATTATTCCACCAGGCAGATTTCAACGAAACGTGTCGGTGAGTAAAAAGCATAAGATATAATTATACACTTACGAGTGGATCATAGAAAGTAACTGCATAATAACTAACAAACTGTAATTTTAAATAAGAAGCCATTGTTTTATTACGTTAGTGGGTTCAATAACCACTATTTGAGTAAGCAAAATAAAACACACAACACAAGAGTGCCTTACCTTAATTCACTTTCTTAGAAGCTAATTATCATTAAATGAACGTGTAAATTTGGTGCTGCTAAAATTAACAAATAGTTACTAGATGCATTAAGTATTGTTAAAGTTGATATACCTACTGACATTTTCTTTGACTTACGTGACAATTATGGACTTGTTTGGATAAGCAATGATGTTTTACGAAGAAAAATAAACTTCTTGGCAGGGACACGAAAGTGTAACATAAGTAGCTTGTTATGACAACGGTCATAACTCATAACAAGGTATGACAAAAAAATACAACATGTATCTAGCTGTAAGGCTCGGTTGCTTGACTTGACTTTAAGCGAAACGTTATAGTTAAATAGGGTGGCCTGACTTTTATCTTTCGAAATAAGGGTCAGACCGCTATATTTGACTGTAAGTTACAGTCAAATATAGCGATAGATATTAACCGAAACGTTACAGTCTGTAACGTTTCGGTCATAGAGTCAAGCGACCGGGCCTAAGACTAAAGAAATTTACAATACATTTTAGCGAAATATTTACGTAATGCAAAGTTAACGAATTGTTACGGTGATACATACTTACTTGATAGTTGGTCCTTTGTGAGGTTGAGAAGAGTGATGAGGCTTCTTTATTCTTCAATAAGAATACTAATGATGATTAATGTAACAATTTAAAATAAAAGGTCACTTTAAGAGTATTAAAGAGTCATGTCGTAAAAGATTCGTAGAGAGTGCGTGTTAAATGTTGAGTAAGTACCTATATTATCATGGGGCAGATATTTCTCTGGACATTTTAATATTTAATGTTAGGGGAAAAGGGACACACTTAATTCACATTCTTTTGGCAAAAAATAGATTTTGTCAGTAAAGTTGAAACAGTTTCGTAGGAAGTAATCTTGTAGTGTAGACTGCAGTGACTTCTATATACATAGAAGTCACTGCAGTTTACACTACATTATATACATAGAAGTCACTGCAGTCTACACTACATTGGTAGACTGTAGTGACTAGTGAGCAAGGTAACAGTGTAGACTGCAGTGACTTCTATATAGATAGAAGTCACTGCAGTCTACACTACATTGGTAGACTGTAGTGACTAGTGAGCAAGGTAACAGAAGTCCATACTAACAAATAAGCAATACAAAAGTCCCTTACCCGCCAGATCCAAATGATTATACTAGATTTTTTCAAAATTTGTAAATTAATAACATTACCGATGTTTTAGGCTTTTAATGGTAACATTGTGGCTGAAGATAGTATGTTCACCATGTTGAATATCAAAAATATTCACATGAAGTGTCTGGGCATAATGTTTACTGCCATTCCCGCAATTTTACTACCACTGCATTACGTATTTGTCTGACCATAATTCATATTTCGTTCACCTAAGTATTTTTTTAAACTTCATTAAGTTTTAATTTAGGATAAAAAGTTACATACATATTTGTAGGCAAAACAATTTGCTACAAATTATGTCTTTACAAATTTTTTGTAAGACGCATAGTTTCCGAGATATCGCGAAAAAAGCGTTTTCGCCCCTTTTTCCAAGATGGCGGCCTAGGGACAAGGGTGGCGACCTCACAAACTTGAGGTTAAGCTTCTATTGACACACACACATGTCCCAAAAATAAAATTGTGTCCTCTAAAATAATGCAAAGCTCATGTAACATTTCAATGGACTAAAGCTGTGGAGTTATTAAGACGTTAATTAATCATAAACATTGAAAAAAATATAAATTTTATATTCGATGTAGCTAGCACGTAGGTTCATTATTCTTATTTATTTTCACGTTAATTTTATTGTCGACTTAACTAGTATACCTGCTGAGTTAAATCACTTCTGCTTTTAAACCAGTTTTACTGCTGTGTAATCAGTAATCACAAAATACTTGCCAAGGTCGTATGTTTATTTACCTATTCGTCAGACATACTCGTACCCACTTTCAAAATGATTTCACACACTATTAACCACATAAATAAACGCAATGTTAAATACCTACACAAGGTAGTAATATTGGTAAACTCTTTCACAATTTTAGGTGACTACAGGTAGGTTTCTGGATCGGCTGTTACCCGTTTGCGGTTTCATAAATATCTGTTCTTGGATGAAAAATGCAAAACCATAGATAATTCTGGAATGAAAGGAGCAATATCCTTAACAGGTAGGTAAGAGGTGGGAGTAGGCAAATGCAGGTGTGTGTAATTCAGAGCCATGAGCAAACAAATTTTCAGGGATTGTGTGATGTACCTTTATGTTACCGGAAATGTGTGACGTCTCCGGCGCTGCGGGAAATGCAGCTCCTTCGCCCACTCCCTCCGCACCTCCGGCTTAAAAAAACACTTTAGGGGTAGGACAAACAAGACTGTATGGTGTCGGGGTTAGGCAGTTCGTTTCTATGACTATTTCGTCCTAAGTCAATCCTATAGGGACTATTTCCGCCTAAGTTAGTCTAAGTTACATAAAAAAATCTATTGACGTTATTTTTTTAACACATTTCCTAAGGGCGTTTAGGAATGAATGAATGAATAAATTAATATATTTGTATTGCACACCACAAAGTTAAACAAAGGACAACAGCAAAATTACAAAGAATTGGTACACAATTTGGCCTTATCGCTACCTAGCGATCTCTTTCAGGCAACCGACGCTGTAAAGGAATTGTAAAATATCCTAGGAAATGTGTAAAATAGCTTTTTTTTGCACACATTTCCTGCCGATTTCAGGATTTCTATAGATTTCCTAGGAAATATACATTTCCTGATTTCATACATTTCCGGTAACATATCTATAAAATAGGTACCTACCTACGAGCATACTATTTAAACCCTAAAAAGTTTGTTGCGCTAATCTCAGGAACTATTGGTCCGATGTGAAAAATTCTTGCACTGTTAGTTAAGCTATTCATTAAGGATACTTTTTAGGCCATCTGCTGGGCACGAACGCACGATATAAAATGTAGTTCACGCGGTAGGAGCCGCGGACGTAAATATTATTATATTCGTTAATAATTTACATGTCGATATCTTAGAGAAACAAAAGTGTCAAGTAAATAAATAATCGAAATCAAGTAAAAATGTCAAATCTGTCCTAAAACTTTTTCCAAATTTTTGGATTTATTCTCTTCTCAACTCAGACTACATTCTTCTCAAATAAAGTATAAAATTTTAAGGCTTTATTCTCTCCTCAAATAAAGTTTAAGTACCTAAATAAAGTAGGAAATTAATAATTATGCCATTTGGTAAGTTATTATTTAAAGCAAAAAAATTCAGTTAATTTATGAGCCAAGAGTATAAAGTTAAAGGTCATCATTCATTTTAATTAATACTGACAATGTTAATAAATAATTTATTTTTACGTTAACACATAATTACGTAGTGATTACCTACCTAGTTAATAGGTATTTGACGTTAAAAATATGTGTACGAGTACAACTAAATAAGGTCCTACAGACCGATCTCGACATTTTCGCCGAGATTTTCCATAAACGCGGGACATACGAGTATCTGCATCTGCAGTTGAACAGGCTCAACATTAGACCATTATTAACATTAGAGTTACTTTTGAGTCTTTATTGGGTTACAATTTTTACATAATTTTTCTCCCATATAGTAAAGCTAATAACACGGTACATTAAGCGCAAATTAAACCGTGCATGAGGAAAGTGAGGTAATCATCCGCGAGATATAATCGCCTTGGGCGCAACCACAGTAATATCACTAGATTGCTCCACGATAGTCGATGTCTCTAGTCTCTATACCGTTATCATTTCTATCTTCGTAACTATCGATTGACGATAGTTATAAAAAGTCCTTTTACTTTTTAGAGATCCTACGCAAGTAAAGATTTTTCAGTATCTTTCAGTAGTAGGTTAGATTTTCCACTGCCAAACACATAAAACTAGAAATTAATGTATAAGTAGAATCATTTTGTCTATATTTCGTCTCCTGATTATACTGCTTAAATCAAGTAAAAAAACCGGCCAAGTGCGAGTCGGACTCGCGCACCGAGGGTTCCATACCATAAAAGAAGTAAAACATTGAAAGAATCACTTTTGTTCGTGAATTTACGAGTATAATTTTTAATTTACATGTAGGTACTTTTGTTGGCGAACCGCAAACGTAACTTTGTTTTTGGTGGTTTATTGTTATTATCAAAAAAATTATAATGGTTAGGGAGTTGATTTTATTTTTCCTGTAAAATATATATTAATGTCTATTTATCATAATTATTTCAGATTTTTCGATTGATAAACTTCGGAGATAAGGGGGGGGAACGGGATTTTTTTCGACAGTTTGTTCAATAAATCCAAAACTATCAGGCATAAAAATAAATAAAAATCGGTTTTAGAATACACAAGTAATGCCCTTTCTTATGATACTCCACTCAATATTGTTATTTCATTTTGAAAATTCGAAGCCCCGGTTTTCCCCCCTTTTTAAATAAGAATAAAAACAATTTTCAATGTTTTATGATTGGAATGGCGTTGGGTCACTATTACCTAAAACTGTTCTAAATTTCAAGTCGATAGCTTTGATAGTTACTGAAATAATCGAGTGTGACAGACGGACGGACGGACGGACGGACGGACGGACGGAGAAAGTCTCACCATAAGGGTTCCATTTTTACCAAATTGGTATGGAACCCTAAAAACATTCTTTTTACTGAAAAATAAACGAATTTTACCAAATTAATTTAAACCTAATACCAATATGAGGTAAGTGGGAATTTTCGAGCAAAGTTTGTATTAAAAGGATATAGATGCATTAATATTATGCCCGCAAAATTCATTGCCATAAACCTACAATGCGTAGTTAGTCTAATAGTTGCGAAAAACTACATAAAATCTGAATTTCGCGGGCATGTAGGGCCGAAACACCTTACACCTAAATAGAAAAAATCTCAACCCATCAAAGGGTTTCTTTTTATAGACGATACACATAAATCAGCATGTGACAGGCGATATTGACACGATTAGATTAGGGCAAATCTGTCCCTTATAAATATGTATGAATGTTAATAAAGGGCCATGCCGAGAGCGTTCAATGCATATTGTATTACCTATAACGATACCTTGGATCGGTTTGGATTTAGCGTAAATCGCTTTGCTTGGAATTACTTTCCTATTTTAATAAATTGAATGACAAATGATTACCAGGATTCGATCGGTTCGAAATAAGTTCAATGTTATATCAATCACGATTGGGTTATTAGGGTTCCATACCAATTTGGTAAAAATGGAACCCTTATAGTGAGACTTTCTCCGTCCGTCCGTCCGTCCGTCCGTCCGTCTGTCACACTCGATTATTTCAGTAACTATTCAAGCTATCGACTTGAAATTTAGAATAGTTATAGGTAATAGTGACCCGACGTCATAACAATCGTAAAAATTTGAAAATTGTTTTTATTTTTATTTTAAAAGAGGGGAAAACCGGGTCGACAAAATTTCAAAATGAGATACCAATATTGAGTGGGGTATCATATGAAAGGGCGTTGCTTGTGTATTCTGAAACTAATTTTTATTTATTTTTATGCCTGATAGTTTTTGATTTATTGGGCAAACTGTCGAAAAAAATACCGTTCCCCCCCCCATTATCTCCGAAGTTTACCAATCAAAAAATCTGAAATAATTATGATCAATAGAAGTTAACGTATATTTTACAGAAAAAATAAAATCAACTCGCTGACTAATATACTTTTTTTGATAATAACAATAATCCGCAAAAAACAAAGTTACGTTTGCGGTTTGCCAACAAAAGTACCTTTGTTTTTTGCGGATTATTGTTATTATCAAAAAAAGTATATTAGTCAGCGAGTTGATTTTATTTTTTCTGTAAAATATACGTTAACTTCTATTGATCATAATTATTTCAGATTTTTTGATTGGTAAACTTCGGAGATAATGGGGGGGGGAACGGTATTTTTTTCGACAGTTTGCCCAATAAATCAAAAACTATCAGGCATAAAAATAAATAAAAATTAGTTTCAGAATACACAAGCAACGCCCTTTCATATGATACCCCACTCAATATTGGTATCTCATTTTGAAATTTTGTCGACCCGGTTTTCCCCTCTTTTAAAATAAAAATAAAAACAATTTTCAAATTTTTACGATTGTTATGACGTCGGGTCACTATTACCTATAACTATTCTAAATTTCAAGTCGATAGCTTGAATAGTTACTGAAATAATCGAGTGTGACAGACGGACGGACGGACGGACGGACGGACGGAGAAAGTCTCACTATAAGGGTTCCATTTTTACCAAATTGGTATGGAACCCTAATAACCCAATCGTGATTGATATAACATTGAACTTATTTCGAACCGATCGAATCCTGGTAATCATTTGTCATTCAATTTATTAAAATAGGAAAGTAATTCCAAGCAAAGCGATTTACGCTAAATCCAAACCGATCCAAGGTATCGTTATAGGTAATACAATATGCATTGAACGCTCTCGGCATGGCCCTTTATTAACATTCATACATATTTATAAGGGACAGATTTGCCCTAATCTAATCGTGTCAATATCGCCTGTCACATGCTGATTTATGTGTATCGTCTATAAAAAGAAACCCTTTGATGGGTTGAGATTTTTTCTATTTAGGTGTAAGGTGTTTCGGCCCTACATGCCCGCGAAATTCAGATTTTATGTAGTTTTTCGCAACTATTAGACTAACTACGCATTGTAGGTTTATGGCAATGAATTTTGCGGGCATAATATTAATGCATCTATATCCTTTTAATACAAACTTTGCTCGAAAATTCCCACTTACCTCATATTGGTATTAGGTTTAAATTAATTTGGTAAAATTCGTTTATTTTTCAGTAAAAAGAATGTTTTTAGGGTTCCATACCAATTTGGTAAAAATGGAACCCTTATGGTGAGACTTTCTCCGTCCGTCCGTCCGTCCGTCCGTCCGTCCGTCTGTCACACTCGATTATTTCAGTAACTATCAAAGCTATCGACTTGAAATTTAGAACAGTTTTAGGTAATAGTGACCCAACGCCATTCCAATCATAAAACATTGAAAATTGTTTTTATTCTTATTTAAAAAGGGGGGAAAACCGGGGCTTCGAATTTTCAAAATGAAATAACAATATTGAGTGGAGTATCATAAGAAAGGGCATTACTTGTGTATTCTAAAACCGATTTTTATTTATTTTTATGCCTGATAGTTTTGGATTTATTGAACAAACTGTCGAAAAAAATCCCGTTCCCCCCCTTATCTCCGAAGTTTATCAATCGAAAAATCTGAAATAATTATGATAAATAGACATTAATATATATTTTACAGGAAAAATAAAATCAACTCCCTAACCATTATTATTTTTTTGATAATAACTATAAACCACCAAAAACAAAGTTACGTTTGCGGTTCGCCAACAAAAGTACCTACATGTAAATTAAAAATTATACTCGTAAATTCACGAACAAAAGTGATTCTTTCAATGTTTTACTTCTTTTATGGTATGGAACCCTCGGTGCGCGAGTCCGACTCGCACTTGGCCGGTTTTTTTACTTGATTTAAGCAGTATAATCAGGAGAAGAAATATAGACAAAATGATTCTACTTATACATTAATTTCTAGTTTTATGTGTTTGGCAGTGGAAAATCTAACCTACTACTGAAAGATACTGAAAAATCTTTACTTGCGTAGGATCTCTAAAAAGTAAAAGGACTTTTTATAACTATCGTCAATCGATAGTTACGAAGATAGAAATGATAACGGTATAGAGACTAGAGACATCGACTATCGTGGAGCAATCTAGTGATATTACTGTGGTTGCGCCCAAGGCGATTATATCTCGCGGATGATTACCTCACTTTCCTCATGCACGGTTTAATTTGCGCTTAATGTACCGTGTTATTAGTTTTACTATATGGGAGAAAAATTATGTAAAAATTGTAACCCAATAAAGACTCAAAAGTAACTCTAATGTTAATAATGGTCTAATGTTGAGCCTGTTCAACTGCAGATGCAGATACTCGTATGTCCCGCGTTTATGGAAAATCTCGGCGAAAATGTCGAGATCGGTCTGTAGGACCTTATTTAGTTGTACTCGTACACATATTTTTAACGTCAAATACCTATTAACTAGGTAGGTAATCACTACGTAATTATGTGTTAACGTAAAAATAAATTATTTATTAACATTGTCAGTATTAATTAAAATGAATGATGACCTTTAACTTTATACTCTTGGCTCATAAATTAACTGAATTTTTTTGCTTTAAATAATAACTTACCAAATGGCATAATTATTAATTTCCTACTTTATTTAGGTACTTAAACTTTATTTGAGGAGAGAATAAAGCCTTAAAATTTTATACTTTATTTGAGAAGAATGTAGTCTGAGTTGAGAAGAGAATAAATCCAAAAATTTGGAAAAAGTTTTAGGACAGATTTGACATTTTTACTTGATTTCGATTATTTATTTACTTGACTTTCTTTTGTACTTTTGTTTCTCTAAGATATCGACATGTAAATTATTAACGAATATAATAATATTTACGTCCGCGGCTCCTACCGCGTGAACTACATTTTATATCGTGCGTTCGTGCCCAGCAGATGGCCTAAAAAGTATCCTTAATGAATAGCTTAACTAACAGTGCAAGAATTTTTCACATCGGACCAATAGTTCCTGAGATTAGCGCAACAAACTTTTTAGGGTTTAAATAGTATGCTCGTAGGTAGGTACCTATTTTATAGATATGTTACCGGAAATGTATGAAATCAGGAAATGTATATTTCCTAGGAAATCTATAGAAATCCTGAAATCGGCAGGAAATGTGTGCAAAAAAAAGCTATTTTACACATTTCCTAGGATATTTTACAATTCCTTTACAGCGTCGGTTGCCTGAAAGAGATCGCTAGGTAGCGATAAGGCCAAATTGTGTACCAATTCTTTGTAATTTTGCTGTTGTCCTTTGTTTAACTTTGTGGTGTGCAATACAAATATATTAATTTATTCATTCATTCATTCCTAAACGCCCTTAGGAAATGTGTTAAAAAAATAACGTCAATAGATTTTTTTATGTAACTTAGACTAACTTAGGCGGAAATAGTCCCTATAGGATTGACTTAGGACGAAATAGTCATAGAAACGAACTGCCTAACCCCGACACCATACAGTCTTGTTTGTCCTACCCCTGAAATACCTCCCTGAAATAATTATGATCAATAGAAGTTAACGTATATTTTACAGAAAAAATAAAATCAACTCGCTGACTAATATACTTTTTTTGATAATAACAATAATCCGCAAAAAACAAAGTTACGTTTGCGGTTTGCCAACAAAAGTACCTACACGTAAATTATACTCGTAAATTCATGAACAAAAGTGATTCTTTCAATGTTTTACTTCTTTTATGGTATGGAACCCTCGGTGCGCGAGTCCTACTCGCACTTTGCCGGTTTTTTTTTGTGGATTCGCAACCGGGGTAACATTGCATTCTAATTTTAAATAAAAACAGTAGCATTGGCTTCTACAAATGAAAGACATAATACATACCCAAGGGGGGTATGTATTCTGCTTCCACAGCAAAAGCTTTTTGTTTTCTTTTCCATGACTTTAGAAGTGGTTGACTAGTGCTGTCCATTTACAAGTACGTAGACAAGTTACAATTAGACATTTTAAACAGTTCTCTAGAATCCGATAAAAAGAACTGTTTTTAAGTTTTTGGAAATGCTATTCAACAACATGTAACCTACATTAATTCCATTAGCTTCAATTAACGAAACAATGTTTACAGCTAAAAGTTAAAGCAGCTCATAAACTATGAAAACATAAAAGAAGAAAATAGCGTTAAACTTTTATCTCGGTAACTCTGCTTCGTTTCAACTTCAACTTAATTAAGCGTTATAAATTCTGGGTTAGATATAAGTTGGTGCTTACAGCTTCTATGTTATTAAAGCAATTTTCTCTGCGAAATTAGGTACCTACTGGGACAGTGGAATTAAATAAAACCTTTAAGGATAGAGGATTCTAACGGAATTGTCATATTTTAATTAAGTTTAAAGCTGTTACTTAACAGCTTTGTTTTCTGCAATAATATTTGTTTTTATTAATTATCCATCTGTTATGCGACGTAATATTTTGTACTGAGAGACTTTGCAAATGAAATAACTACACCAGAGTTCAAGTTCTAAGTTGCACACTCATAGTTTGTATCCCTAAGTTTCTAGTTACAGAGCAAAGAACAAAGACAAGCTCTATATAGATTTGAACGTGTACTAAGTTTGATTTACCTGCAAAGTTTATTTGATTATCCCTGATAGAGTTGTTAGAAACAAATTTAATTTAAGTACTAGTAGTTAATACTGAAAGTAATTTAATCACAAGACAGTTTTTGATATTTCTTGTGATAAAATTAATTAAAGTACAATTAGTACAAGCACAATTAGTAGTACAATTAGTAGTTACATTTTTGAATTTGTTTCGAATAACTCATTGTGACTATTTTAATGTAACTGCATGTTTTGCGCAGTGCCAACTTTATTGTTTCCAATTCTACTCGCTTTAATCTAATATTTTTTTTATTTGCATTGGCTCAAAAAGTGCAAAAGTGCGCGTAGAAAGTTATTATTTTCCGCACTAGTATTTTCTTCCCTCATGGGGTTTCTTAATTAAAATGCTTTCTGCACAATATTATTTTTGTGTGAAATGGATATTTTAATGAATAATTACTATTAAAACGTCAATTGAATTTGTATGTATTAAAACATCGTTTAATGCACTCGCGGATTTCTCATTTCTACTTGGTTCATCTAGGTTACTTTTTATCAACATTAAATCAACAATGAACAACAATGAGCAACGGTCTTAGTATTCTATTAACTGGATAGGTACAATTATCAGTTTCTGAGAAATAGGGATATATAAATGGCGGGCAGACAGCCAGACGAACACAAAAGTTAGCCCACAAGTGTTCCATTTTTAGGGTTCCATACCAAAATGGTAAAAATGGAACCCTTATGGTGAGACCCTTATCGTCCGTCCGTCCGTCCGTCCGTCTGTCACACTCGATTATCTCAGTAACTACTAAAGCTATCGACCTGAAATCTGGAATAGTTGTAGGTAATTGCGGCGCGCCGGCATTGCAATCATTAAAAATTGAAAATCTTTTTTATTTTTATTTAAAAAGGGGGGAAAACCGGGTCGTCAAAATTTTAAAATGAGATAACAATATTGAGTGGGGTATCATATGAAAGGGCGTCACTTGTGTATTCTAAAACCGATTTTTATTTATTTTTATGCCTGATAGTTTTTGACTTATTGGGCAAACTGTCGAAAAAATACCGTTCCCCCCCTTATCTCCGAAGTTTACCAATCGAAAAATCTGAAATAATTAATATCAATAGAAATTAACGTATATTTTACAGGAAAAATAAAATCAACTCGCTAACTAATATACTTTTTGTGATATTAACAATAAACCCCCAAAAACAAAGTTAGGTTTGCGGTTTGCCAACAAAAGTACCTCCTTGTAAATTATACTCGTAAATTCAAGGGACAAAGGTGGTTCTTTTAACGTTTTACTTCTTTGACAGTATGGAACCCTCGGTGCGCGAGTCCGACTCGCACTTGGGCGGTTTTTTTTTAATTAAGGGACGGAACCCTAAAAAAATGTAGGTACAAGTAGATGCGGAGCTTTGTAGTTAGCCCCGACAAGGGAACATATTGTGAAGTTGAGCTGCTGTTAACTCAATTTATTTCCCTTTACTTGTTTAATAACGTTATTTGAAACAGATATGGGATCTATTTTGTACGGGAATGGAAACTTTAGCACGTAAATAAACGATTCCTGCAATTACGCTTGCGTCCCACGGGAACCGTGTGATTTCCTGGAATGTAAAGTAAACTATGTCCATCTGGATTAATATTATTTAGAAAAGGACTTAAAAATCTTAGCCACATTATAGTTGCCTCAGAATAGCGCTCTATTCTCTACAAATACTCTACAAACTATTCAGCTTTATTATTAGCACACATTGTTAAAAGTAGAATATCTTTGTACTGTGGCAGTAGGCAGTATCCAGTATGATAAATCTGCAGTCATCTCAGAAATCGTGCACATAAAAAGAAATTCACTATTTTAAATATATTATATTCACTATATGAATATTGTCTCTCTCTATCGTGCCTTGGTCTCTCGCGTGTCACCTATATGTAATTCGATATGTATATCAAGTTTGTATAAAAGTGAATGCCCTTGCTGATATTTGATATACATAAGACACAAGTAGGTACTTTACTGGCTGATCAGTGTTCATCAAAACCTGTCCCAACTATATACAACCTGGTCGAGGTTGTATATAGATAGGACAGGTTTAAGCTACTCGTAGATAACAAAGTCGAGTCGACCTTGTTATCTAGCTTAAGTTATCATAAGCCAAAACTGGATAATCTTGAAGAATAGATATAGAAATATACGTATAATTTTGCAATGACGGCAAATGCCTATAGATATAATAATATTATAGGAACATATTATGTTCCTATAATGTGTACCTTCATGAAAACTGGCTATGTGAAAAATCTGGATTTAACAAATTCTTTTTAACAGTTCGTCAATCGGCGCCATTCACTTAGAAAATTTATGCTTAATTTTGTTGTTCGTAAATCTCTAAACTGAACGAAGTTGACAGGACCATTAAGAACAATCCTTTAGAGTCTAAAGTTTAGACTGTTTAGTCTGCCAATAAGTGGCTTGTAGATCTAGGTCAGAGATTAAAATTAAATCGAATTAGTACGATTTACGTAATATGTGCAAAAGCTTTTTATTAGAATGTGTTATAATATTAGTACCTAGATCGTTATTATAATGGGTAGGTTCAATCGTACTAATATAATACGGATTATTAACCGTTTATTACTACTTGCCTACGTCTAGTAGTATGTCTATATGCTTACTAATACTCTTACACCCACTACAACAGTCTTTATACATATTATTTTACTTAATACTGCTAAAGTTCTCTTTATATGCCATTTTCACTTCATCCCACTTCTGATAAAAAACGCTGCGTTATAATAATAACCATTAAAAAACATGACAGGGCATTACCCGTGAAGAGCAGTGTTGTTCTATGCAACATTTCGTAAATATATTCATGAGCTTGAGAATACCATAGATAACGTTGCTAATTCTCTTCGCAGAAAGCTGGGGCCAGACGGACGGGCATCGCTTTACATACCCTGCCTCTCCGCTGCTGACGCAAGGTGGTGACGTCACTCCCGAGTCCATGTGCCCCAAGGAGTCCGGGCTTGGTGAGGAGTGTGTGCACGTCAAACATGTGCCTCTACACGCTAACGTGGAGCTCGTCATGTTGGACCAGGGTAAATAATATTGCTTTTTCGGTTTCCTAATGTTAATTAGATCTCAAAGTACATCAAGGGTTAGATTTAGGGCTGTCAGGTCACCAAGCCAGACTAGCCAGTTTGGCCGGAAATATGGGAAAAGAGCCAGTAATGTAAGGTACAGTAAGGGAACGAAAAGGTTCGTCAATTTTCAGATTCGTTTGCACTAGTCGATTGTTTTGGCATGTTGACATTATAGAATCTTGCAGTACTAGTGCAAGCGAAAATCGACACTAAGGTGACGAACCTTTTCATTCCGCGACTATACATTACTGAGGATTTTACATAATATATACCTAAAATGTAATGTATGTAAAATCAAGCTTTTTGATTCGACAACCGACGGGAGATAAGTAAAAGGCACAAAAGCGGGAAAAGCCAGACTCCGTTTATTTTGGCCGGTCACGCAAACAAAACGCCTATGTCCGGCTTTACCCGGACGCCTGGCAAACGCTGAGGGTACAAAATATAAATACCCTTGTCACTGTAGATACACTAAAAGGAACCTTTAAACATTTTGAGAGATTTTGATATGATTTCACAGATTAAAAAATATAGATATAGCCAGCACGAAAATAGCCCCACGGCAGATGTTATGAAATTCAGCCGATTGACAGCGAGCTATGAATAAGTATGTTATGTGTCGTGGCCCCATTTCCCAATATTGCCTTTCTAAAACTGTATGCAGTTTTATCTTCAGCTCACAGATAGTAAGGAAATAACATAAGGGTGAACAATTAAGTTTGTAGTTTAATAACACTAATACCCTTTAGTATTCTAGTGTTTACCGTATTAATTAGCAAACGGGCGTCGAACGCTCTCCCAACATTTATTTTGGACAGTGGCGTGGGAACTTCGTCTAATGTTTGCACTCGTCTATTGATGCAAACATAATAATGTAAATACGTCGATTACTCAAACATTTGACTAAAGTGTTACGTTGTAAAAACTATGAATAAAGATAGTGATTATGACCTACTTCTAAAACTAGCTAATTAGGTGCAACTTTCTTGTGCTCTATTTTTAGGCATAATCAGTTTTAGCGTCAACATTCCGTAAGAGGTCTAGAGATCCGTATAATATAGGAGGTAAAGCTAAACTAGCCATAATAAAGATCAAGGTGACAGGCTCTATTTTGTGCCGAAACACAAACTTCAACATTACAAAGGTCAAATTCAGCACCACAATATGGATTATACTGCCGTGCTATTCTGCAAAAATACTTAAAGCAGCGACGAGCGTACATCTATGCATCTATGAATTTGTCAGTTGTATTATAATAGAAAACAATTTTGCATGTCATCTTCGGCTTGGCAGCTGTCTGGCAGCTGTTTCAGAGATGGACATTTTGTAGAATAGCACTGCTGATCTATTAATATTCATTCTATATCTGGAATCCTTGGAAAATACTTACTTTATAGTTCAGCGATATTCATTACATATTTAAAATAGTTAATGATTTCAATAAAAATGTTGATTTGTTTTAATAAGGTAGGCCGGTAGGCGACTAAAAGGTTGGCATATCTTCTACTAGGTACTTCCATAAAATAAGAATAAACCAACACTTGATCTCTAAACATTCAACAGTCATTTCCCATGTGCTAGAAACATTACGATTCCTTGGAGATGAACATTATGTTAAAAGCAAAATTCACATAACAAATAAGTTTGCGCTTTCGCTTAAATAAAGTGGTTGTTCCTTTGCGATTTAAGCTTAAGAGGTTTAACTTTCTTGAAATGACATATTATGCCTTCCACTTTAGCTAAGACTTGTCGTAGACTTAAATATAGACTTTATGAAACGCGTAACATATTTTTGTTTACTGAAGATATTTGCTATAATTTATTTGTGAATAATTAGACTAGCATCTTCCACGTCTTTATTTCTGACTAGTTCACATCTTTGATGTGCTAGGATGATTTAGCAGAAATTTTGAAGAACTCAACTCCATTCCACAGGTTCGCTTCATCAATTTTACTTAACATTTATATCCTTTTAACGTATAATTCTGACGATACAAAAATAATGGATTTTTACTGTTGATTATTATGAATACCTTGGCCTAATTCGGTTGAAAGAATTTTTAGAATAGCTTTAGTGTTTACAGAAAATATAAATTATTATCCACTACAAACAAACAGATCCTTACTATAATTAGGTATCTTGTATTATACAAGATACCTAATTATAGTAAGAATATAGTAAAAAATATACAAGTTGTATATTTTTTAATTTATAAAAAAAATTGATTGTTCGTAACCAAAATATTTTATTATTTAGTCATTGTTGGCTTTGGAACTGGAATTTCAACGAGTGAATGCAATTTCAAAAGCTCGTTTGTAAAATGCCTATTCTAGACAAGCTCTTAAGCCGACGGAAGGTGTTCTAAGTAAATATTCACATACTTAATACAAATGAAAACAAACTGAGACACAGTTCAGAAATTGTTAGAAACGGACAGGAAACGTGTTAAATATGTTTACATTGGGGTTAGTACAGGTTCTTGTACGAATTTCGAGTCGACTCGCATCGCACAAACGAATCGAATGCCTCCATCCATTTACAGCCAGCGCCATCTATTGACAGCTGCAGGTTAGTAGATGGCCCATAGATGGCGCTGGCTGCAAATGTATGGAGGCATTCGATTCGTTTGTGCGATGCGGGTCGACTCGAAATTCGTACAAAAAACCTGTACTAACTCCACTGTTGAGCGTGAGGTTCCGCCGTGCTTTAGACAAAGTGCCTCAAATGGATACGGGAAATTGACTATAATAATTGTTTCCGCTTGCGAAGGCGAACAGGGATATATTTATTGGTTTGGTGTTTCTGAAACTTAGTTATAACAAAGCATAAGTAATTTGTCGTGAACAACAACCTTAAAAATATCTGTGATAAATGTATAAAACATGGGATTATGAAATAATAAAGCGTTATTAGTATAATAATGTTTCTAAATGGTTGTTGCATAGACGGTTATTGCATATTGAAACTCTAAAGCTTTGCTTTCTATGAGGAGAATGGCGCCCATTTAGAAGCCAATCAAGTACCGAAGGATCATTCAATATCATAGCCCTTTTCAAAAGGGTGTAGACTATAGATATCCAATCTCAGCGAAACACTCGTAAAAGCAAATTAACAGGCCTCTGAGTAGCAACATAAACATGTATGTTATTATATTATAGCTTGTAAACCTTAAGGTGTTGCAGCCCTACCAGCCCGCGAAATTCAAATTTTATTTAGCTTTTCGCAAATATTAGACAAACTACACACTGTAGATTTATGGCAATGCATTTTGCGGGCCTACTTTTTATGTATCTACACGTTTTTAATAGAAACTTTGCTCGAAAGTTCCCACTCATCTCATATTGGTTCCCGAAAGATAATTTTTTGCTGTTTCCCAGATTTCGAGCTATCGGGAACCAATATGAAGTAAATGAGTATTGTTGAGCAGAGTTTTTGTTAAAAACATGTAGATGCTCAAACGTTGTGCCCGCAAAACACATTGCCATTAGCCTTCGATGTATAATTAGCCCACTATGAGCGAAAAACTAAATAAAATTTGAATTTTCGCGCCCGGATGGTACCCATCGCCCTTAAGTATAAAATATGCACAGTGGCTTTTAGTACGAGTTCTCGTATAGAGAGATTCTCTTACACTCGTAGGTATATTATAGTTAATTCCCTGGGGCATATGTACTTACCGGGATTAACCACATTGGCGGAACGTGGCTTGTTTACCTTCTCCGAAAACAGCTTTTCTACAATATTGAATTTTGAAGTTGAACGTGCGGTGGTATCGTTCCATACATCCAAAATACGCTAGTGGTACGGTTCCGTACCGAAAGGGTGAAAACGGGAACCTATTACTAAGACTTCGCTGTCCGTTCGTCAGTCACCACTCACCAGGCTTTATTTCTTGAACCGTGATAGTTACAGACTTGAAATTTTCACAGGTGACTGACTATCTGGTGCTTTAAATACAGCAACAAATACTAAAAAATATAATGAAATAGTTATTTAAGAGGGCTGCGATACAACAAACGTCACTTTTTTGCTTATTTTTGCACAATATTGATAACGGTAACAGGTAGATGCTTCAAATATTCTCGAAATATAAATTATACATTATCATCTATTTTACTATCGTCAGATACATTAAGTACCTAAAATTCGTCTATAAACGGCGGACAATAATGTTTGACAAGTGGTATGACAGCCAATCACGTTCATCAGTCTAGCCGGTTACTTTCTCAAGCCTTTGATTGCAACATTACTTATGATGGCATACAAATTACGTGGTCGTTTAGATTTATAACAGACTGCCGCGTGAGACGCAACTCACACCAGCCGAAGGAGCCAGATTTCAAACCACTTTCGGACTTATAATGCGAATGAATCGAATGCCATTTAACAGTATCTCAAGTAGTATCAACTTTTTTGCGTCCCATTGCAGCCGCTGGGCACGGAGCTTTTCTCGAATGAGGTTTTCTCACATGAATGCGGCTTGTGCATAGTCCAGCACCTTAATAAGTGCGTTTTAACGGGCTTCGCACATCTTTGAGAACATTTTGATGAATTTTCCAGTTTCTTCACCAGCGAAAACCAATGGTTATAAAAGCATTGTGATAAAATCTGCACACTTAATACATGCTTCGTACCGACTGATCTTGCGGGTCATGCAGCAGTCTGCGACAGGAATTTGATAACCTGACACTAAAATCTATAATTATCGAGGTTTGTAGGGTAACCGATAAATCAAATAGATAAGAAATGTTTAGAATTAATTTGTCATCACTATTCTCTCAGCGACTTTTCAGGTCACCTGTCCATAGTTATTGTCGGCAAATAAAGCAATTAGTGTCTAAGCAAAATGTATAGTGAATGGGCCATTTGGCGACTTTGACGACGAATCAATTTCTACACTTATAGGTACGGCATGCAAGCTAAGGTTACAATTACAAATAAATATAGCATTAGTTCCGATTTTAATCACGCACAGACTTATCGAAGGGTTCTGACTTCTGACTTTGTGGTTACCGTAAAGTGGCGCAATTTTTTTTAATCACCTCATTTTCTCTGTCATCCGGGGCGCTGAAGTTCCGGGGCTGATCGTCCTCGTACTTATGCCTAATGTGAAGTAGGTATTTACACATCAAGTTACTTCTTATCAAAACTTTTGCTAAGTTTTCACTTATTTGCCTGCGAGTGCCTGTGACTTTCATTGTTTTGAAATGGTGGTACTATAAGTAGTTCAAGTAAAATAGTAAGTCGTTAAGAAATCGGGTGCCATGTTAGAAAGGCTATAACGGTTATTACTGGAAGAGAGCTTTTATGCTTCTAAATTACGACTTGGGTAATATTATCTTTTACTATGGTACATGCAGTAATCAGTATAATGGTACATGTATGACTTTGAATTATTTATTTATGTAAAAAAAAAACTTCTAATTATCTCTAGAGGTCTAATTTGCCCAATATTATTTATACACCTTAATTAATGTTATAATAAAATAAGTCGGAAATTATTTCCATAACTCTCGTAAATTGGGTTGCCATGGCAGGTATCCGGGTTTCGCCAGTTTTGTTATAATTTAGCGTCCGAGGATCGTTCTGATGGAGATGCCAAAAAGCGTTATGAAAATTCCGATGAGTAAATGTAAAATAAGTGGCTGTGACATACGGACGGACAGACAGACAGAAAGACAGACAGACAGACAGACAGACATGACGAATCTATAAGGGTTCCGTTTTTTGCCATTTGGCTACGGAACCCTATATAGCAAAAAAAAATTATTCGTTATTGCGATAACTGTATCCGAGCTGACTCCGGCGCTGCGAAATAGTCGATAACTGACGATGTTCGAATGACCACCGCAAAACAACTGCTGTCCGGGGAAAACATTTAAGCCAAATATCCGGCACTTTTCAAGCTTTTGTCCGGCGCCGGCAATTTAAGTGATGACAGCTCTATTGTGAGTGGAGTAAAGAGACGAAAACGTATGGATAAAGCACCGACGTACGAGTATATTGTACCTACGGTCACAAAGGTTTCCGTTATCTATAGCGGAACGATGTTTGTGAGTTTGTGAGTTTGTGACGTTGTAAGGATCTTGTATCTCTGGATCTACTGAACCGATTTTCAAAATTCTTTCACCAATAGAAAGCTACGTTATTGTGGAGAGTCGTAGGCTATAATAATTTCCAAATTTTATAACGCATCTTTACTTAAACTTGAATAATATAATCCAAGTAGAAAAAAAATTGCTTTTATCGCGTGCGCTGCGGAAACTATTGAGGATAGAACAAAACAATGTTCTACAATATTAAAGAACGTATCAAAATCTGTAAAAAATTCTGCAATAGCATATGCCTATCTCCTCTCATAACTCACAATAGCTGCTTTTTAAAAATTGTGGTAAAAATAAATAATTTTTGTGAAGCTTATTTAGCCCATATGGTATTAAGTTATATCTTTGTAAATATGTTTTTAGAACGAAAATTTAATGTAGAATATTTGTGCCCTTTACTCTATACAGTTTAAACCAATATCTTCAAAGATATTAGCAGAATAAAATGGTACGGTTGCGCACCGCCCCGGCGCGGCCATTGCGTGGCGATAGGTAGGTAAGTATAAGTATAGGCAGTATCTATCCGATTGCGTCACGTTCAGCGCTGTGGGGGAAGGGACTGTGGGTATTACGCGGGACACACGGGCCGGGCAAATATATTTCTAACGCGGAACGGAGTCCGCGGGCACTGCTAGTACATAACAAGGATGCGGTTAAAGTTTGTAGTTGCTGATTGGTTATGACTTATTCAGAACTAACGTTTGCCTGCGACTCCACCCACGAGAATTTCCGTTTTTCACAAATTCCGTAGAACTCATAGGTATCTGTATTTTCCCTGATTGTCAGTATAATTCAATATATTATGCATTTACGTTACCTATTAGCTAAATAAGATAAGGTAGAAAGTTTCGGTCTCTTTTCAATCATTCATAATTAATGTTCATTATTTGTTGGCTTTGGCGTGATTCAGTAACTAAAGAAGTAACAAACTTACGAGTAGGTATATACACACTTTACATACAAACTGTCTATTTTATATACCTACCTATAATATAGTTTATGGTATTATATTACGTTTCTATGTAATCGAAGACTTCAGTATCGATTGCAGTATACTTTCTAGCAGTTTAGTGTTTACATCCGTCGTAAATATCTACTTATTAGGTACTAACATTTTAGGATTGAGAAAAAACTGGTTATATACTTACTTATTTTTAGGGCTCCGTAGCCAAATGGCAAAAAAACGGGATCCCTAGACATTCGTCATGTCTGTCTGTCGATCCGTCACACAAAAATAGAAAAAAAAAACAATAAATTTTTAGGGTTCCCCATACAACTGAAACTCAATTTTTTTGTACGGCGTCACTATTTATATCATGTTTTTAAGGCTTAGGCACCTACAGGTGAGCTTTTCTGTGTGTTCGCCAGTATAAACATGGTTCGACTTTGTGGAAAAACATGATTTTATTACATTTTGATAAAGGCCGCATCGAGTATTTTTTATTTAAATTAATGTAAATGTATTTGCGTCAGGACAGTAGATAGTTGTGTTGCCATTTCAAATATTTACACAAATAAGTAAAGTCTAGTTTATCAATCATTTTGTTGATCGGAAATGATAACTTTTCAATTAAGACTTATATAAAATAGATTTATTTATATCATGTGTGTGTAGAAGTAGAGTAGAATATCAAGTGAAAGAAAATTAAAACTCCAAATGTCTTTTTCATCACATTTCGATTTAAAATAAAGTAGAACATTATATTATGAAGGTTTTATTTTGTTTCGTCATAGGTTTACTATCAGTGACAGAAATTGAGAAAAAAATTGTTAACTTTTTCATAAAAATAGTTACACAAAGTATGATGACTTTTATTACTCTCCAGTTAAATTTTATTCTGCGGCCACAATAATAGAACGAACGATGAATGAGGAAACCGCAAAAAGATTTGTAAAGACAGGTTTCACAAAAGGAAGTGCTTAGTCAAACAGCATTGCATCAGTACCTAATGGGAAATTTTCCATAGTATGCCGTAAATTATATGTGTTTGTGGGTTACAGTAGCTCTATGAAAGTGGACTGGGCTAGGTAACAAGATATTTAAGTTTCTCTTTCATATTAAATAGTATGACAAGCAACTTTAGCGTTAAGTATAACTACCGTAATGACTATTACCTCACTAAACAAAATGTTTTCTAGTAATAAACTAGATTTCTGTCGATATTATTGAGCTATGAAGGCTGAAGATTTGATTGCATTGACTTAAAACGTGTTTCAATTTGCTACCATAGTGGAAAGTACCTAATCTAGGAGACGATTATAAGGAGATGATTATAATAAAATGCCTGTGAGTGTGCGAGTGCATCATTAAGGTGTCATTTAAATTCAAAATTTATTTCCTCCACTAAAGGATAAAGTAACAACTACCAAGGAATTCATTAGGTACACTTATTTAACTAAAACACAACATGGCTGTGTCCACTATCCACATAAAAGTCATAACTCATAATATTATTATTTTCCTTATTATTAGATCCTTAAAATCCTTGTATCTGTTGCTGCAGCGATCGTATCGATCGCTGCAGCAACAGATACATAATATATTATTGTAGTCATAATAACTATAATTTTATTTTCTACCTTTTATTTAACTATAATACTGATACTACTCATCAGTGATCTTTGATCATGGCCAAGTATAAATAGATAAATAAAGAAAATTAAGTAATCCAAAAATATATCAACTAAACAGTAAAGGAAAACATCATCCCATCAAAAACATTTTCATGTAAAGTGTTGCCAAGAAGGAGCTATGGCTCACACTGTCAAAAAGTTATCAGATCTCATGTAGAGAAAGACTTATAACTTTACGCACCCTAACTCTACAAGCCCTTACTTCACAAACTCCACACTTTATTCAAAATATGTATATGGCTTGGCCGTTTCTCAGATCTACCGAGGCGGATCTACTCAGGCCGATACTCATATTTACATAAATTTTTTCACTTGACGCCCATGTGTTCGTTGAAGTTCAAGTCGTCGTAGAGTCACTTTGAGCTTTGTTGCTATTGCATAAAGTTTATGTTAAATTACAAGCATTCACGACACGACGAAATCTGTCGGGTCCGATAATTAAAAAATGTATTTTCTTCATTACAGGCGGTGAATCCGACCACATCTTCCACTTGCATGGCTACAGCTTCTACGTCGTCGGTATCCGGCAGTTCAACAAAAGTCTGGATAAGGAAACCATGATAAAGATGCATGAAGAGGGAACTCTGTTTCCAAATAAAAACCTCGAAGATCCGGTACTTAAGGACACGATAGTCGTACCGAAGTTCGGCGCAGTAGCTCTCCGGTTTAAGGCTGATAATCCAGGGTACTGGCTGATGAGGGACGAGCGGTCCGCCCACTGGACGCGGGGATTAGACTTTGTACTCAAGGTTAGTGCAAATATTTGCTTTGTCATCTACAAAGTAAACTATCCCTCTACGTACTAATACCTATATGAACGTTGCTAGGTGGTTAACGACCGGACCCTTTACTGAGACTTCGCCGTCCGTTCGTCCGTCCGTCTGTCTCCAGGCTGTATCTGTTGAACCATGATAGTTAAACAGTTATAAAAATAAATAGAAAATAAAAAATAAATTAATAGTTGAATTAAAATCAAAATATATTTAAGGACGCTTCCCATACAACGTTTTTTGGCTCGTTTTTGAATTTGGTGGGCAGAGTGAGAGGTGTTTTGGTTGGAATTGGTCTTAATGGTACGGAACCCTCAGTGCACGAGCCCGACTCCCACTTGACCACTAATTTTACCAACTATAGTATTTTATTTTTATAGGTCGGTGAACAAAGGGACTTCGTGCAAGCGCCCGTAGATTTCCCCAAGTGTGGCTCCTACGTGGGGCCTGAATATTTCCTGATATGATTTAATATAGACTGATAACCAAATATTTGATTCGCTAGATTGGCCCTAAGCCTAAATTGCGCACATCGAAAACGTCCACAAACATGCTGAGTGAGTGATCTCAGCATGCTGTAGTAGTGTGATTGTGTGACAGAGAACGCGAGTGCAAATTCGTTAAGAGTGAATGAGACGTCATTTCTTAAGTCGCTGTGTGTGAGTGTAACATGACAACGTGATGCACGCAAGACAAAGATGTGGACGTTTTTGAAGGTTTAGGGCTCATCTAGCGATTTAAATCTTTTCTGATAACGTTACCATAATTGTTAAGCTCGGTTTATTTATTGGTATGTGATACTATTATGTGATTACTGATTGCTTCCATTGTAACCAAGTTTTGATAAAATTTTCATTTTACGTAATGGCTTTGTTTAGTATACCTAAGTGTATTTTTCATTTTCTCGTAATTTTTATATTTGAAGGAAATACGAATTAAAGTGTGTTTGGTGGGCAATGAAATGTATTTGGGATATTAAGTGCCTTATTGCTTCTCTCTATGGAAAAACAGTGTACAATTATTGTATACAATTAATATTATACTTAATCAAGTTTATTAGCTATCGAAACAGACATCTATAGAATATTTAATATGGATCCTAAATAAACTGGCTGTAAAAAAGATTGGTTGTTACCTAAAATGATAATAATATGCTACCAAGCTAAATACAAAAAAAAATTAAAGTAGGTAGGTATGAAATACCGGTAATATTAAATTGATATACTATTGATATTGATGTTAATTACATTTAATGAAAAATAAATGTAACAGACGTAAATTACTTACGTCTTTTACATTCTTGAAACCTTCAATTATTTGGTTAAATACCAATTTATAAAAGGATTAAAAACATTATAATATCCTTTTCCAAAATAAAAGTGTGTGATAGGTCTGTTTTAAGCCTTTTCTTCTTTTAGAAATTTTGTTTTTCCGAATATACCTAGTAAGTAGAAAATACTAATTTTACAAACACTTTTATGTGCTGAAAAAAAAATTATTTAATCGTTTACAATAACAATACAAGGTAGGAACCAGCTCTTGTATAAAACGGAGGTTATTGAACCCTTAGACGATGAGACAGTAAATTTTACAACGAAGTGTTTCTGTAAATATTCAATTTGAGTGTTATTTATGCAACTGCAGCATGACGAATAATTATTATTATTGCAAACAATATTATGCTAATCCCTACGAGTATCTACTCGTCTGATACTTACACATAGTATTATTACACTAGCGAGCCAGCTATATAGGTAAAAAAGATTTACAAAGAATTATTTTTCAGAAAAATATCTGTCTTTGTTATAATGTAAGTAAGTAAGAGTTCTAAGTAGATAAGTTTCATCATAATCCTACTGTATTTAAAAGAAAAGAAATACTTTTTCAATGCATTAGGTATCAGGATGTTATATGAGAGTAGGTAGATCAAAATATAAACGGTAAACTTGTACATATACAACAAAACCACATAGTACCTATACTTAACTTCTAGAATGATTTACTTTTATAGATGTAAATATATAAATATTTCCACGATGAAAGCCTTTTATTTTTTTGTCGCATCCGAATTTCAATACAAGATGTTAAACTATAAAAATAATAATATTAAGTGTTAATCCAGGGTAAAACCCCATATCCATTCTAAACATACATACATGCACAAACTTTCGCCTCTATATTTTAGTGTGATATTCTACTGCTCTAGTCTAGTTGCTCTAGAAATGGATAAGATGTGTAAGTTAGATTTAGGATATGAAGAGACAGTCTCTCAGCCTATTGAAATAAAATACAAAAGACGAAGCTTTTGACTGTCTATCCATTGATTAAATGTGAAAGTCTATTATGGAACCGCTATCACACTTTTTCATATTATATTTTGTTATAGATAACCACTACTTGACACCGATTGAGATCATTGTACTGCACTAGGTTAAATCGTCCAAGTACTGCACTGCATCTTTCGTTTGGAATCAAAACTTTTTTGTTTACGTTTACGTTATGTTCCGATACTTTGAACCATCACCTAAGTGACAACGTTACCTAGTTGTGTGTGCATACCGGGCCTTATCCATAGGACTATCTGTAGAATATCTTAAAACTGTGGGACTACAGTATTATTTCCATTCGATGAATGAAATGGAATTGAACGAAGTTGAAAATTTATGAGAATATCAGTTGTATGCGCGTAATCACGTGATCAATTTAGCGATAATTCTCAAACATTATTGAATTTCGTTTCATTCCGTTCCATCTATCATAACGAATAATTATGTCTTTATTTTCATATGTCAACGGCTGATGGAATTTTTATAGGTTAGGTTTTTAAAGCTTTTGCATAGCTTCTATCGCGAGCCTTGAGCGGGCGTTGAGACCGAATCCAGAAATTCCGTAACGAAAATAACCTGATGGTGTAATTGTGTTGGAAGTCGATAATAAATGCTATGCAATAGCTTTACTGCGGCAGTCTCCGAGTGCTAAACGTCTTTTTTTATATTTACGTAATATTAGGTATATTCATTTCAGTTCTTATAAATCTCATTGATATTCGCTCTTAGTGTAAATTACTAACCTTGATAACGTCTTAACAATAATAGGCAGGTCCCGTCCTTATCTATTTGCCCTTAGGGCGCGGTATAAGCGCGCCACTTAAGCCCTTTGTACAAGATTTGCACACCTTTTCAGCTATAATTATAACTAATAACTCACACCTTCAACCATTTTAATTAAAGTCTTAAATTAAATTACAATTTTAGATATTCTATCCTCATTAGAGCGCCAAATGCCGTATTTAATCAACCACATTTAATTTTTTGCCAAAATATTACAATAGTGATGTATGTAAATTATAGGTAGTTATTGTAATCTTATTGTGTTTAATTTTATTTTTGAACGCGGGAACCTTGATGTACCTACGTAAAAAATTACCACTTGACAGTGTCGTTTTAATAATTTTTCATCTTCTTCCATTAAGGTTTCGTAAGTAGTCGTATAAAGTTTACATTGCAAAATCGCGAGTCAAAACGCCTCTGGCTGGCTTTCACTTACTCGTATAAAAGGCCGCTTGATCAATAACTGCATTTTTGTTTTGTTTCCAAGTATGTAAAGGCCAACATGTTGGTTTGTTCGTCTGCTGGATGACACAACTGTAATTGTAAAAACATGCTTTACCAAACGCGGCAAATGGCAATCGTACATGTTTAACCAAAAGCACAATATGAAAACAGATTATAGTCGCTGCGGTTCAATAATTTTGTTGGTTTTATATAATTAACTTTCATTTTGGTTTGTCAAAAGTTAACGGTTATATGTAGTTCGGCAACATAAACTATAATAAGCTATGCGCTTCTGTATCTTTTCCCTTTGAGGTTTGTGTAAAGCTGTAGGACTATATTAGGCTGATCATTAAGAGATACCTGAGAGTATTTGGTGTGCCGAAACGTTAGTTAAGTTAATTAAACGAATTTACTAATAATAAAAACCCAACAAAAATAAATCTATCTGAAATTTATTTAATTTCATGCAAAAAAATTGTTAACATCGCACCGGCATTTTAATTATTATGCAATTAGGTATTCTTTTATCAAGCAGATACGAAGCACAACACTAGAATGCCGGATCATTTCACTTAACAAGTTAACACCAATGAGCTATGCGAAAGGCAAACCACACATTAAATAATAGTTACTGACGTTAGACAAACGATTGTCCGAAGTGTTAATTACGACAATCTCTGCTTCTGTACTCATACTTAAAACATGGGCTTTTGACGCCATGAGTGTACATTTTATTTCATTCCTGTATTTCGATATTAACATGAATACTAATAGGTATTTACGCCAAGTGATAGCCATTCAGACACTAAAGTTGAGAGAAAAAATAAAAAATTCCAACATTTTTCATTACGATATCTCACGCTAGCAACACTGTGTCTGTCCTTTCATTAGCGTTCTAGTGCTCAGCCGTTCAACACAACATTACTAAACTCGTATAAAAAAAGTGAGTGATTACAAGTATTTCTTGCGGAAATCAAAGTATCCGAAAAGAAATATTCAAAATAATCGGATTCATCGTCAAAACGAATTGTGAAATTTACGGAATTGTTATTATTGGTTCAGAAAATCCATATTGCTCCAGTGTTGGGTACACCTCTTAGAGGGTGTTACGTTCACAGCAGTATACATTGAGGGTAGTTGGAAGGACTATCGCCTTTGTTTTAATTACTGTAAGAGGAGCTAATCAAGATGCATTCTTCGGTGATGGGTACACTTCATTTAGAGGGTGTGACCTTCACGACAACATACATTGAGGGTAGTTGGTAGGTGAAAAACCTGAGGACTATCGCCTTTGTATTAATAATTGCAAAAAATAATTGCAAAGCATCTATGTTGAGGACACTGCATAAGAGGATGTGATCATCACGACGACATACATGAGGGTGAGTTAATAAGATTATCGTCTCTATATTAGGTAATAATTGCAAAAAAGTCAATCAACAAAATATATTCTGCAGTCTATGCTTCAGTGTTGGGTACACTTCATTAGAGAGTGTGACCTTCACGACAATATACATTGAGGATGGTTATTGGGACAACGCCTATGGATTAATCATTCCCAAAAATGACAAGATTATCTTGTAAGCAACTTCCAAAATAGCAAATTGGTGCTTAAACGCCCCCATACCATGTTGAAAACACCGGTTGACGGTTCTCGTCCGATCACCGAAATTAAGCAACATCGGGCGCAGTTAATACTTGGATGGGTGACCACCTGGGAACACCGCACGATGCTGTTTTTTTATCACCAACTGTATTGGAATGATATAAAGGATCAAAACGATTACCTTTAGAAACTATTTCGATATACCCTCATATCAATATTTTCTTTTACTGTCTGCTAATTTAAATGAACCAAGATTACTTTACTAGACCAGGTCTGAAAAGTACCCGCAATCAAATGCACTATTTACAATTATTTTAGTCTTCCACACGAATCGTTTCTTGTTGTGGTCATTATTTATAGATACATCAATAAAAAGTCCATTGACAACGTCTTACAAAATCAACTAGTAATACTACTCAAAATTTGAAATGTACGAGTGAGACACAAAAATTTTATTTGATAATATAATGTTCTAATAACTTCTGTGTATATTGTCTTTTATCAATAATATGAAATACAGTTAATCAAGATCCAATATTAACTGGCACTGGAGGAATATCTGAGCAATCCACCTGTTGGTCCATGGTGGACCCACGGGCCAAATCGCAGGACAGCACTCGTCTCTTGCGACGACTTTTCTCGAAGATTTACCCAGGACAGAAGAGTCTTGATTTCCCCACAAGAACAGCACCAGGAGCAAAACAGCCTTGCAAGTACTTATCGATGTCCTCTTTTGACATTTCCGTCGACCTGTCATGGCAGGCGCCGCGCGGCCGCCGATCGGAGTGCTGGCGGAGCGCTGCGCTGTTTCGAACCTCGTGCGGACTCGCGCATGTTCGCATATAGTCGGGTCGGGGTAAGAAGGCAACCCGTGGTACCCCGGGGGGACCATCGGGGGTACCACGGGCAATAAACGACACCTACTTACTCGTACGTTTGCCGCTTAGTTTATAGAATAACCGCATTCAAAAAATATTCGAGCCTGATGATATTATTTTATCGTGCTTAAATATGAGTGGAAAATTTATTTTTTTCTCTTTTTATGTTCTCAAAACTATAAACAGAATTTAATGTGTATTTTTTTTTCTCTTCTTTAGTTCGCATGTAGTGCAATGACACTTTAGATATCTAGGTACTATCCTAGTTTCATTCATAATAATTTACTTTTATACAAAAGGTTTTATATTATGAAGATTTATAAACGATTGAACCATTAACATTACAATTAATTTTCATGTTTAAGTAATTAAGAATGAAAATGATTTTTTCAAATGGGCTTGATTTACAGGCTTTTATGAAAGCTTGAATCTGAAAAACGGGTTTGCGCTGAGAAGGTCTGGCAAAAAACTCGGCTATTATATTCTGTTCACATACAATTGAATATGAGACAACCTATTCGATAACATACTTAATTTTTTTTGTTATTCCATTACAAATACATGTTTTTAATACAACCATTCTTTCATCGTAACTCGATGTATTAGATATTACATCAAATTTATCAATGCTTTAACTGAGTTAGGATGCATGCTTTTAAAAGAATGCAATATTTTTGAATATCAAAGTTATTTATAGTTTCTATAATTGACTATTTCTTAAATTTCTTAAATGAATATTAAATATGGAAAATGTAGAGTCCTTATAAAACAATCGATGATATGTTTATTTAAATTTATTTTAGGTATCCTTGTACCTGTATCTACAGGAATATCGGTATCCATACCTAGGAATAACATAACGCAATGGAAAATATATTTAAAGACCAAATTAATTTTTGCTAGATCAAATATTTTTATTTTCAGGCGATCGCGCCGCTAATTAACTAATGGTTATCTATGCATCAAAAATGTTAAAGGATTTGGAAATTACCAATAGATATATAAGATCATAGAATCATTAAATACTTCATTGGATTTATGATAATATGAACAATGATGGTTCATAATTTTGGCTTGCATGTATCATAACTTTTTTTTTTGATACATAGCCTACATTTTATGTTTTCTGTATTTAATCATTATTAAATAAGTCTAATATTTTGTTTAACTTTCATGCCGATGGATGACGCCGCTGCAAGGATTTAGCTCTCGATGATGACTGACCAAGGTCAAATGATAATTGAAAATTGGGTCATCACTGCTTCACTAGGAACTTGAATACCAGTACAGTAGTACTTCAGCTGTGGTATGTAATTAACTGATTATTATTAAACGAAGATTAGAGACTTTTATCTTCTGTGATGACAGTGGAAATAAAAAAAAAAAAAAAAATTTATCGTCGCAACAAGTCTTAAAAGCATTAATCGCGAACAATCGCGAATAACATTTCGACGTGTCTACCTATTTACATGTTATATTTGCTCGTTGATTTTTGCGATTATCAACTTGGAAAAATCAGATCACATTTTTCAACTGAAAGACTGCTAAATTAAAAAATGATCTTGATGCAGAAACTGAAGAACTTAAAAAGTACTGTCTAATATTTGTATTCCAATTGTATATGTGGTTTTTTGTTTACAACTAACCAGTACAACAGCGATAGTAGTGTTGGGGTGACTGTTAAAATAACAATTAATGATATTAAACAACATTATTATAACATGAATAACTGTTAAGAATAACAATTATGCCTTCAGTTAAAATTTCAGTATTATGTGAAATGAGAAACTCAACACGGTTATACATACATATATACTATAATATTGTATAAGATGTTTACTGTCTGACAATATTAGAAAACATGCTTTTTTCAGACAATCTTCAGTTTCTATTGTTATCACTTTATTAGAACTCAGGAATAAACAGTAGATATAGTTACTTCATCAGCCTTTGTCTCAGAATCAACTTTAAAATAGACTTAAAAGATGATTTCTCTATGGCTTTTTTTAAAATCTCTTGAGAATATTCTTACTTCACCCTATTCAGTTAAAAATATAATTTAAGGTCACTTTAAATCTTAATGACCTTATTAAAGCTGTACCTACACCAAAACCCAAATAACAATATTATTATGGAAATTAAATAAAAATATCATTGTTAACTCCTTTAATAGAAATAACTCTAAAGAGCTATGAATAAAATTAAACAACACTTTACGAAAATACTAATGCCTACTCCTGTATTTTCGTAAAGTTAAGTCAAGATGAACAAAAATTTACGAACTAGTTCTCTGCAACCCATAGATTTATTAATCTTATATATTAATAAATTGATCTTATTTTTTTTTTTTTTCTTTCCAAAAATATGTCTCGGTAATATTTATTCTACTCAAGTTTATAAAAATATATTCGTGATCAATTTACTGTTTAAAATATATATTTCATGGTTGCATATTAACAGCTCAATTTATTACGATTAATCAAGTGTTGCATTTAAAAGTTTTAACTGATACAAATATTTTCAAGCTTGTTGAAAGAGGTTTAAAACCTCTTTTAATCGTCAAGACTACATACGAGCAGTACTGCTAGAATATAGTCTTAATATACCCTTGGTATTCGCACATATAAAAATATATGTTTTTGTACATATATTATTATTAATATATTATACTAATAATATTGATTTACTATCTATTACAGTTTTAATATTTCTACAAAATTATGCTATTAATTATTAATTTGCTTTGAATATCAACTTAAGTTGTTATTTTTATTTTTTTGCTCAATATTAAGCGATTATGCTTATTATTCTATTAATTTAAAAGCATTTCTTATTTACAAATGTCATGGCTCTAAACATCTACCTATTAGTATTCATGTTAATATCGAAATACAGGAATGAAATAAAATTGATGATTAAACGAACTTACCTTAAGTGAAGTTCTATCATAATTTTATGAATTCCTGTATGAAGATATTAACACCCTCCCGCCCCTGTTTTGTGGAAAAACCCATGTATGAATTTGTAAATAAAAAATGTACATATTACAATAATAATAAATATTTATTGAAGACAACATAACCCATATATATATATTATTATATTTACATATATAATATTGTGTGGTTATGTATAATATTGTGTAGTTATGTATATATTAGGTATATGATACATATTTGGGTGCTCTGTAGTGCTACTACCAAGACGAGCTTATCGAAGCACAAAGGCACTCTTATAATAATTACTCTGAACTAAATGAAAGGACAGACACAGTGTTGCTAGCGTGAGATATCGTAATGAAAAATGTTGGAATTTTTTATTTTTTCTCTCAACTTTAGTGTCTGAATGGCTATCACTTGGCGTAAATACCTATTAGTATTCATGTTAATATCTTCATACAGGAATTCATAAAATTATGATAGAACTTCACTTAAGGTAAGTTCGTTTAATCATCAAGTATACACTGTTTTTAAATTATGTTTCATAGTGGGAGGGCAATAACTCAAACTAAAAACTCAAACTCAAAATATCTTTATTTTTTTTTACGCTATACAAGTTAGTACTTGACTGCGATCTCACCTGATGGTAAGTGATGATGCAGCCGAAGATGTTAGCGTACTAACATGGAAGGGGTAAGTTATGTCACCCCATATTTATTTCAAATAGGTCTAACATACAGGCTCTTGTAAAACGTCAATATGATATTTGTTGCATAAGTATGGTGATAACTACAAGTCGACTTAAACTAAGTTTACAAGGGTTCACAAACGCGCCCTGCCGCTGACAGTTTTTTGCCAGTTTTTTAAGTAGCTAGGTTCATAGTTTAATGATTTTTATATTTATCTGTCGCTCTAGACCCAATTATCTACACTTAATAGTCATTCACTTTTAAGAATTACGAGTGTGTCAACATAAACGTTTTCAAAAAGAGCCGAAGGTTACGAAAGAAAGTTCAATTTCACCATTGTTGACTTCTGTTCTGTATAATTAAAGTACTTATAAGGTATGTAATTACTATAGAATGTGAAAAAAATACCATTTCATTCAGATGCAATTAGTAACGCGGCGGTAAGAATACGGATACAGCTTTTCTTCCTACTAAAATAAAACCAAATTTCCTACTTTGAATAACTACTTTCAGAAGCTTGGATAAAATTGTTTTAGAGATTGATAGAAAATATAATCATAAAATTCAAAAGATCGTTTCAGTAGCGTCTATTGTCACAACAGTACCTAAGTATATGGATTCTTTGTATTTATTGTAAACGATACAATGAAATTTGCAATTTTATTATAGTCACTGTGCTGCAATAAAATATCGTTAGTGTGGCTTTATACGATGCGTAGCTATAAAATAGTAATTGTGACTACATTTTACGAGGTAGTCATTACTGATACAGTAAAACTTGAATTCACAGACAGAGTTTCCAAATTTTCCGTGCAATAATACCATTTGCATTTTGCATCTTCAAAATTGAGTGCGGTCTTACTGCAACTAGAGCTGCCTTCTGATTTAATTAATCCTGGTTTGTTAGTTAGCAAACCTCACTGGGTTGTTAGCTAAGAAAACGGAGGCAAAAATACTATTTTTGCATACTGTTTGCACAACTTAGCAACTAGCATGTTATGTGGACATAAAATCATACCGAACTAGTTTTAGATTTTTATTATGGTTTTGACGGGTACCATACGGGCGCAGAAACTCTATTTAGTTTTTCGCTAAAAGTGGGCTAATCTTTGATTAGGTATTTTAGTAGGGCTAATTATATATATATACTAGCTGACCTGGCAAACGTTGTTTTGCCCTTACGGATATAAAATTAGATAAATTGAGATTTAAGCTATCCTATCTTTTAAGTTAGAGCAAACTGCACCCTGTGTGCGAATTGTATTAAAATCGTTTAAGTGGTCCACTGAGGACAAACATTGTGACACGAGATTTATATATATTAAGATAGGCTCATAGCAATGAGTTTTGCAGGCACAGCATTTGTGTTTTTAAACTCTACTTAACAATATTCATATACGAGTACTTCATATTGGTTCCCGATAGCTCGAAATCTGGGAAACTGCAAAAAATTATTATCTTTCGGGGACCAATATAAGTTGAGTGGGAATTTTCGAGCAAAGTTTCTATTAAAAACATGAAGATGCATAATTATTACTTATACCCGCAAATTCATTGCCACTAACCAACAATGTGTAGATAGTCTAATATTTGAGAGAAACTAAATAAAATTTGAATTTCGTGGGCTGGCAGAGCCGAAACACCTTAACCGACTTCAAAAAATGAGGAGGTTCTGAATACGTCGGATTTTTTGATAATAATAGAAAAATTAGTCGGTATGTATCGTTAATACACTCTTAGTATAGTGCTTGGCTGTTGAAGAAATTGAGTCAAGTATGTTGACGAGGGTCTATTAACATGACACCGCCTAAGTACACCCACTAAGTACGTCACTAGTTACTTGGTCTGTCCCTTATCCCAAATTGACATATATTTTTATTTTGAAAAGCCTTTGTCGATCTTTATTATAATAGTTTGTCTGGTGGGAGGTTTTAGCCGCGACTTCCCAATGTATCGGTAAATATGTATCGCAAATCGACTAAGGTAGTGTTATGGTGCGATGCTGCGTAGTAAGTGAGAGTGGTTATAGTTCCAACTTAATACGATACATATGTGGTTGCATCATATAACCGATTGGTAAACTTCAACATTTCGTGTACAAAAGTTCAGTACAAGCTGCAAACCTCTGCTAGGTGTACGGATGACGCCAAGAGAGTTTCGGGGAGACATTAGTATCAAGATATCCACCACCAGTCGCCGTCAGTCCATAGGCTGAGATGACATATCGTAATTGAAAAAAAAACTGTCAACTGATTGGCAGAATCTATTGTTTACAATTTATCAACCAAAACATGTCATAATTTGTTTATGATTATGATATCGATGAATATTGTTTTCTTACACAATCGCGTAGCAAATATAAATTAATAATCGTCGTGACTCCAATTAATAATGCATTATTGTATTTAATGATATAATTATTATGTAGATAATATAATTAATAACACAAAGGGTTGTACATGTACATTACTCATATTATAATGTATAATGCAATCTACAATTAAACGTGTAATGTAAACGGAAGCGGTATGAATCATAAAATTTAAACGTTTTATTTATATTTATGAGCGATGAAAGGGGTGTAATTATTAAAACGTGGTTAGAAATAACCCCATAAACACGTCGTATGCAAACGGGTGTATTGTTGCTTAACATGAAATATGTATGCATAACTTAGTTTGCACAAATCATGACTATATAGGTACCTCCCCACCTACACCTACCTATATTATTCTACGAGCTATGGACTTGGCTTTTAAATGATTTATGTATAAATTAAATACTTTTATTTTTTCTTTACTTTCGTTAAAGGTTTAAGACTTTAAAGCATTATTTGTTCTATTGTTTTCTCTAAACTTCTGATAGTGTAGCTACAATAATGGTTCTAGTTTTTAGGGTTATTAAAATAGTCTCAATGACTCTTAGGTTTATCGGTACTAGGTAGTTAGGTGATAGATCTGATGACAGAGGAGTAAACATAACCTGATGGCTGTCCATGGCTGGCCGTGCTTTCCTATTGTGATGAAGGTTTGATATTGAAGGTGGTGAATTGTCATAAATTAATTAACACTTGTAAATAGGTATCTTCTGATTTTCATTCAGCATTCTATGTCCTTTAAGGAGGTGGTAGGGCCGTTGAAGCCGAGGATAACCTAGAGGTAAGTGGAATGGAGTGGAGAAGGTCATGAGGATTCTGGGAGTGCGGATAAATTAGGTTGCTTCTGATCGACACCGTGAGATGGAGTGGAGATGGTCATGAGGGTTCTGGGAGTGCGGAGAAATTAGGTTGCTTCTGATGGACACCGTGGGATGGAGTAGAGAAGGTCATGTGGGTTCTGGGAGTGCGGAGAAATTAGGTTGCTTCTGACGGACACCGTGGGATGGAGTGGAGAAGGTCATGATGGTTCTGCGAGCTGAGAAATTAGGTTGCTCCTGACCGAGACCCATAGAGAAAGCTTGACCAAGCCTAGGCTGACGAGTGACGACGTGCTTTTGCTAATGATGATATTTTCACCGTCTAAAATATTGTTATTTATGTAAAAAAGTGCAAGTTAAGAAAATTATTAAGTCACAAATCGTATTCACTGCTTCATGCCTACTACAATTGAATTCCAAGGATCATGCCATTTGACACATAGATTGCTACGATTCCCAGAGTATATAGAAGCCCCCTAAATTCAACCTTTCTCGTATTATGAAACACAACCCGTACAACACACATTTGCGTGCAAATGTATCGGTATGCGGACGGGGTATGTATAGATTCGGCATACGTGACCTGTAACCGCGATATACTCGTAGTATCTACGGCTCCTGGCTCCGGCGTACTAATAAATTTTTAGCGCCTGCCCTTTCTATTGTTCACATTTACATGGATCCCGAGGCGCCCTTAGGTAAGGAAGTTTAGATTTCCTTCCGCAACCCAAAATGGTGAAGATTTAAATACCATTTACTTAAAAGCCTTAAAGGTTTTACACTTTTTTGTTCATTGACGACTCATATTATGTTGGCGTTAATGCTTTTATTAAGGTTGTTTCCACCATAAAAGTTGAATACGTATTTTCTTAAAGGTTAGCTATGAAACCACGGATTATAATTTAATTGTTTCTAGAAAGAGTTTGCTGTACTAATTTTGGTGATGTGTGTGTCAGATGTGCTTTACGCTTAGTGCCTCATTATAGTTTACGTAGAATACCTATACTTTGTACGTTCCTACTCATAACTTAATTACAAATAGCTTGGTAAAGAACGCTTCCTTGGCTTGCTCGTCTTAACTTTATGAAAATCAGATCTAAGCTAAGCTAATTTAAAATACGATAATATTTCTTTGCTCCAACTCACATCCATACGGAGCACAAGCCTATAATGTAGATACCTAGATACTCGAATAAAAGCAACATTAATCGTCGAATAAAAATAGATCGACTGATTAAATAGGTCCCGTTAGCAATTACCAATGTTGCTTAATTAATCAGTCAATCTATTTTCTAACAGAGTCTAAGTGGGTGTCCACTTTATGAATTTCACCACAGAGTCCGTATGTGGAACATGTTATCTGCCTATACTTATAGACTTGGAGAGCGTAAAATAAACAAGAATATCATAACATTATCATAAGGTCTTATAAATAGGCAGATATGTTGTCAAGTATCCATTTATTGTATTATTTTTATTACGCTATTGCCTACTGTAACTACGAGTAGAAAGTTTTTAGTAATACGAATAAACACTTTAATGCTTACTATTTACTCTACGAGCTTGTTCATAATGTAAGCAAACTACGTATAACCTGCATTAATATTGTACGGCGGGTCCCTAATTCGACTCTGCTAATAATTCTCATTATGTAGTTCTTTGCTATTGGGCAGTTTTGTTTATATTAACGTAATTGATACCTGTAGTTCCTTGGGGCCCGTCAAGGAAGCCAGACTTTTTGGTACGGTTGTAGAGAGAGCACGTAATTGTCATTAAATAAGTAATGTAATAGATTTATATAAAGAAACTTAAATAATAAATGAATTGTAAAAGAACAGTTGTTTTGTGTTAATGTGAGTTCCTGTTAGTGGTTGGTTATCAACTCAGAAGAGGGGATCAGTTGCCCTAATGACTGAAACGCTGAATCCTGACGGTGAAATACTGTGAGTTAAATACTCGTACTTTAATAATGTTGACTGAGCAGTTCTTGTTGAATAAATGTTGAGTTGTAGTGTCGAATCGTGTTATTCAAGATGCTGATAATACCGGAACTTAAATATGAGAAAGAAATGTGATTGTTAGTTTCGAACTTTGATACCTTTCGCTAATAAAAACGTGAAGCTATTAGTGGATAGTAACATAAGTCGCTATTAAGTGTGAATTTTATAGTAGTAAATATTATTTTGTTACGGTTTTGTTTATTATTTTGTAGTAATTATTATTTTGTTACGGTTTTGTTTAGTGTATTTAATAAAAATTATATTTTGTGGTGTAGTTGAAAGCTCTTTTGTCTGAAAGTAAAATTTCATTGGTTACCATTAATGCAATATACTAGTATAACTGTATAATTAACACTATAGTTAACAAAGCGAAGATAGAGTCAATTTTGTTTGTAAATGAGATTATTGATTATTTTAAAACGATTAGAATCTTTAACGAGATAACAAAGACGAAAATTTGCAGAATTGCAATTTCATGAGACATTGTTACTGGTGCTAGATATATAATTAGTTCTTATAGGTATTTACCTACCAAAAGTTTTTCATTGGCATTAGTTAAGTAAGTATAATAATCGTCAAAAGTGAGAAATTTGAATAATGTTATTTATTCTTAATTACCACGTTTATCTTCACGAAGATAAAGAGTTATTCCTAATAAAGCCTGGGCTTAACCACTCAAAATTTGAAATCTTATTGTGTATGTGGGACCAATGCAAATGTTTATTCATATTTGTAGTTGCTAAAATTTCTTGACATACGAAATAACATACCTAAAGATGTTGTTGATGCTACGCTTAGAATTGTTACCTATTAAAAAAAAATATCCTAACCAATAATACATGAGATAATTACATGAATGAGAGTATTACGTAGTATGAGAGTTACAATCTTGTGATTTCCTTTTTTTTCTCTAATTACTTAATGGTGTACACCTATATGGTAAGGCATGTTGAAACTCTTGACTTTCTCTGTGATCTTTATACCGAACACATGTATGAAAACTTTTTGATTTGATGTTTTAGATACCTTAGCTATAATCATGATAACCCGTTCAGAAATGTTAAAATAGAGTTGTGAAGATTGCATGTATATATTTAGACTTGTACTGCAATATGATAACATTGATATAATATATAATAATAGTAGTAGAAAAAAATTAACAATGGGAAAATACTCCAGTAGGGTTCGTCTCGAGGCGGGACCCCTTATTATTTATTTGATATCGCGCAACGGTCGGCGTGGCGGCGTATGGGCTCATCAGTTTGTTTATACGCTAAGAACAATCGCAGTCCACTATTCGGACTTTGATATTTGAAGCTTGAGTTTATTAAACACGGGTAATAAATTTTGTACTGTATCCAACACTCAGCTTATGAAGACGATAGAGAGTTAGTTATTTGAGAGATCGTTATGTAAATGCAAATACCTAGTACTTACCTCGTGAAACTTTATTTTTTTCTTGTATGTAACAATATTGTTAACCTTTATTTTTTCAACGTAATAATAGTAAGAAGGAGTTGATATATTATTATAGAATGTGCAGTGCTTAGACAAAGACAAAGAAGGGTACAAACTCTTAATGCTGCTCTTAAATAATAGTAAATAATTTGTAGACAGAAATAAATTGAAAATTAATTACTCGAGTATTTTGTAGCTATCAGAAGCTTAGAAAAAAATACGAAAGGATAATTTCTTTTAAAACAACACGCAAGTGAGATCTTATTTTATTTGGAAGTAAAGAACATTTTATTATAATTATGAGGTAAATCAAAGCATGACGCCATGCCTCCATTTTGCATAAAATATAGTTAAAACAATACAACTGGGTGATCCGGCAAATGTTGTTTTGCCATTGGGGATATAAGAAACTAGTAGGGCGCGTGTGTGCGCGGGCCACATGTGGCCCGCGTGCAGTCTTCCCGCCCATAAAGGTATCGCCGTCATCTCCATCGCCCATTGAAATCCGATTGGAAGTGAGCTGATAAAATTACCAAGGAGCACTGTCATGGTTTTAAAGATAGTTAAGGTCAGTTCGAACAAAAAAATACGCTGAACCTCATCGGATGAGGTTCAGCCTATTTTTTGTTCGAACAGCCCTTAACTATCTTTAAAACCATGACAGTGCTCCTCAATCATTATCTAAATCCTAGATCATTGTCTCTTCTCATAGTATGTACATTTTCCATGGAAAGATAAATTCCGCCACAGTGAATTAGTTTCCATTGCATCCCGTAGAACTTGAGATCCTGATCACCTCTTGCTAAGAAACCACTCTCTTATCTTTTAAACTTTCCGAGATAGAACAACACGAAATTTGTATGGCGGCCATCTTGAATCCGCCATTTTGTTTTTTTTCAGCTCACTGCCAATTGCGTGAAGTTCCGAGTATTTTTTGTTTCAGCAGTCCCCACCTAACTATAATACCTTGCCCATGCTCCTTGACTGTCTTTAAAATCCTCAATCATCATCTCTTTCCATATTTTTCCCTAGTGATTCTCCGAAAAACCACATCAAAACCTTGGTAACTATACCAACTTTTAGTCTCTTCAATATTCCCCATACATTTTCTATGGAAAAATAAATTCCGCCATTTTGAATTTTTTTCTATCCATCAAATAGACCTTCGGGTCCTGATCACTTCTTGTCAAGAAACCATTCTTCCATCTTTTATACTTTCCGAGATATCGGCGAAATTCGTATGGCGGCCATTTTGAATCCGCCATTTTGAATTTTTTTTCAGCTCACTGCCAATTGGGTGACGTTACAAATGACATTTGGTCGAGCACCCCCCACCTATCTCCAATACCCTGGCTGTGCTCTTCACCCGTCTCCGAAATCATCAATCATCAGCTCTCTCCATATTTTTGTTCTTAATGAATTTTTACCCTCTATACGAAACGATTAGTAAAAAAAAATTTTTTCATACAAAATTGTTCAGGAGAGGTGATCAATGAGTGAATGAATCAGCACAAGCAGCTATATATATAGTAACTAGTAGGGCGCGTGTGTGCGCGGGCCACATGTGGCCCGCGTGCAGTCTTCCCGCCCATAAAGGTATCGCCGTCATCTCCATTGCCAATTGGAACCCGATTGGCAGTGGGCTTAAAAAATGACCAAGGAGCACTGTCATGGTTTTAAAGATAGTTAAGGGCTGTTCGAACAAAAAAATTACGCTGAACCTCATCAGATGAGGTTCAGCGTATTTTTTGTACGAACAGCCCTTAACTCTCTTTAAAACCATGACTGTGCTCCTCAATCATCATCCAAATCCTAGATCATTGTCTTTTTTCATAGTATGTACATTTTCCATGAGAATATAAATTTCGCCACAGTGAATTATTTTCCATTCATCCCGTTGAACTTGAGATCCTGATCACCTCTTGCTAAGAAACCACTCTCTTATCTTTTATACTTTCCGAGATAGAACAACACGAAATCTGTATGGCGGCCATCTTGAATCCGCCATTTTTTTTCAGCTCACTGCCAATTGCATGACGTTCCGAGTATTTTTTATTTCAGCAGTCCCCACCTAACAATAATACCTTGCCCATGCTCCTCGACTGTCTGCGAAATCCTCAATCATCAGCACTCTCCATATTTTTCTCTAGTAACTCTCCGAAAAACCGCATCACAACCTTGCATAATTACCAACTGTTAGTCTCTTCAACATTCTCCATACATTTTCTATGGAAAAATAAATTCCGCCATTTTGAATTTTTTTTCTAGCCATCAAATAGACCTTTTTGTCCTGATCAGTTCTTGTCAAGACACCACTTTTCCATCTTTTATACTTTCCGAGATATCGACGAAATTCGAATGGCGGCCATTTTGAATCCGCCATTTTGAATTTTTTTTCAGCTCACTGGCAGTTGGATGACATTTCAAATGACATTTGGTCGAACACCCCCCACCTATCTGCAATACCCTTGGCTGTGCTCTTCACCCGTCTTCGAAATCCTCAATCATCAGCTCTCTCCGTATTTTTCCTCCGAATGAATTTTTCTCTTATATACGAAGTGGTCATTAAAAAAAATTTTTTTCATACAAAATTGTTCAGGAGAGGTGATCAATGAGTCAGTCAGTGAATCAGCACGAGTAGCTATATATATATTAATGGCTTGTGAGTTGCGACCTATTCTCGGACTCAGCGAATGTACACATCAGAAAATTTCATAGCAATCGGTCGAGACTAGTAATGTACGTAAATAACGAATTTGAATGTTATCGTCTACACGAAAACGAAAACAAAAATGCGCTCGGATAGTTCAATTCATTGTATATCAAGTTATAATGAGGATAGCAGCGCCGAGTGAATACTACTAAATTTCAAGAGCAAAGCTCGACGTTTTTGTAGAATAGAAAGCAAACGAGCAGATAAGCACGTGAATTTTTATAATGGGTATATGATATTTAAGAAGTTATGAAGATAAAAGTACTCAGATTAGGCAGATACCGTGATTCAAAAAGGAAATGATTAAAATAATTTAATTTATATTTTATAATATTCGACTGACTCGGTAATCTGCTCTCATTAATTATAGTAGGTACGTAAATTTTAGAAGATATGCATTTCTTTGAAACCCAATTTCTAATAATAATTATTAATATTTATTATGTTTTGATTAATATTAATATATCTTGCTGGAAATACTCGCAAAAATGGTTTGTCGGATCGTTTTAATAAAGTTTGATTTAAATAATGATTACACATTTAGGTACTCGGGACAGAACCACTTTACAAAAAGGATAATAAATAAATAAATAAATAGTGGACAACATCACACACATTGCTGAAGTAGCTTATGCACTAAGTAAATGCTAAGTCTTATTACATTACTTCACTGGTTTTATACTGGATAGGTAAACATTTCTTTCATTCATGTCATTACAAAAAAAAAAGGGAAACCTTTGCATAAATACATTATATATACTGGATTTGGTTTAATAGATAAAAAGTATTTAAAGTAAGCAATATAATATGTTGATACTTGTTGATTTTGTTTTAGTATTGTAATACCAGTATGTATATACTTGCTCGTTGATTTTGGTGCGATCCTGTTGGCTTGATATTTAAATATGTAGACATTTGAACCTGGATATGAACGAATGAATGAATGAATATACTTTTATTGCACACCACAAAGTCAAACAAAGGACAACACAAAAATTACAAAGAATAGGTACACAATTTGGCGGCCAGATCGCTACCTAGCGATCTCTTCCAGGCAACCAATGCTGTAAAGGATTTTTGTTGCAGATAGTAGGTGGTGCAAATACTTAAAAAAATATATATAATATTAATATGTGATATGGATATATATAATATTAATATGTGTTTTCATGATTTCTCACCTAAAAAAAAAAATTTAATGTTATGCATTGACGATTTTGGGTATCACAAACTAGAAATATAGCATTTATGTAGAATTATAAAATCTAAGTGAAATTTAAACGTTTGTTTTGTTTGTTATTTGCCATTTCACAAGTTAGCAGGTAAATTATGTACTTGGTAATGTCAAATTTAATATTATGAATGCATAAGATAAACAATGTTAGTATTCTGATAGTGTGGTAAAGGAACCATTTTTTTGGCTTTTGTTCTTTACTAATAAATAATTCATTAAACGTGCTATGTTTTGTGTAAAGATGGTTTCATGAAATTTAGAAATTTTGTTTGCCTTCGTTTCTGTTATATTTAGAAATTTGGATATAGATATTAATTGAATGTATTAAGGATAAGATCATTAAATACTTATAATCAATTTCGCTACGTCTGTTGTACAAATATATGATAATAATTAATGATCTACCGAACATTACCAAAAAAAAATGATATTATTATTTCCGCTGATAAATTTTATATGTGGGCATACAATGCTATTTATGTAAATATGTTTGAATATAATATGTAAATGATGATACTGGGAGAATAATTTAATGGCTTGAAAATAATAATCCATGCAGTATGCATTAATGATAATTTAAAACTAGAATGATCAAACATTTGCAAGTTTTCGCAGATTATAATAAAAATAACCACTTGTTTACTAGTCTCATACTCGTACTTCTCCGTGACTTAATGCGTCTTGTCAGTAATTTGCTTTAGACGAATCAAACTTAAAAGTTGCAACTCAAGATCAAATATATGGGTTATTTTATATTTTATTTGCGATAATGAAGATTCATGATATTTTTAAATACTTGTATAATAGTGATTACTATAATTATATCTTTTCGATTTAGAACTGCAGAGTATATGGGGATTTCAATGCGCCCCGCCACTGACAATTTAAGTATATTCATATTAGATACTCGTATTTTGGTGATAAGGTATTTTAGTTAAATTAACTTATTCTATCTAAGAGCTATACTTACTCGTACTTACTATTCCACAACAACAACCGTGCAAACCTAACTCTCGTCGCTGTTTTCATTTATGTACATTTGAAACTATTAGACTTGCCGCATATTAATGTTAAAAAGGAATGATCGTCATGTATGTTTTAAATACACTGTATTATACAGGTACGGTAATTAAAATACGTGGTATCTAAATAAAGATTTTTTGATAATAATGAAATATTTTATAGAATAAAAAAAAATGTATATAAAACTAATTGATGAGATATTTAAAAAATAATAATAAAATAAAATAAATATTAAAGATTGAGGTTATGGTCAAAAGAATAAATTTATAGACTTATACATGCTATCTGGAAATTAAGTAATATTATTATGTTCACTGGTTTTTGAGAATTTGATATTGTTTATAATTGTCAACATCAAAGTGTGGAACAAGTTACTTTATAACTGATTGTGATTATATGTAATTTGAGACTGGGGGTGTTAATTGTGATTCAACATGGCCATTAAATTCTACATTGAAATTGTTCAAATCGCATGTAAAATTAATTAATCTACTTGAGGAGATGTAGGAATTGGTGTTTTTAAATAGAGATGACTTGTAAAGATGAAAAAACTGACATTTGTTGCTCATTTGTTAACTAATTTACAAAAAAAAATTGAGTTGTACCTATTTAAAAAAAATACCGGTTCTGTTTATGTATCTATATGTTAATATGTATAATGTTAAGTTAAATAGTAATTTGACGTGTCATATAAAAAAAAATGTGTATGCTTGAAAATGGGCGAATAATAATAATTAATTGAATCATTTTATTTTGACTTGTGCGAATACAAATAAAATATATGATTAAGAGTATGTGCTATTTATTGGTAACTGTTGTTGGAAAATATTGATGCGAAGAGCAGTATACGATTAAAAATGTAGATGTCCACAGGCCATAGTATTTATTGTGAACGTGTGTATAAATTAATGTGTGTAATCTAGTATTAGAGTTGGATGTAACGTACTTATTGGTTATAACTTATGTTACATATATGCAGTTATTTGAGTTTTAATATGAAAATGTTGAGTTTTATAATGAAAATGCAATACGATGGTTGATTAATTATACGAGTTGTTTAACTTCATGACTAGAAGAACTATGAGTTTATGCGAAGAAGATATTTTGTTTAAAGATTGTGTTGAGATGTTGGTTCCCGGAACAATGTTTATTTGTATCCTGTTTGTTATTAGTCCAGTGTGGGGTTACTAGCCTGTGTGGCGTTACTAGCCCTGTGTGGCGTTACTAGCCCTGTGTGGCGTTACTAGCCCTGTGTGGCGTTACTAGCCCTGTGTGGCGTTACTAGCCCGGTGTGGCGTTTCTAGCCCGGTGTGGCGTTACTAGCCCGGTGTGGCGTTACTAGCCCGGTGTGGCGTTACTAGCCCGGTGTGGCGTTACTAGGCCTGTGTGGCGTTATTATTTTATTATTTTGAGTAACCCCGACTGGTGTTAGTATTTTAAGTAGCTCCGAGTAATGGTAGTTATTGGTATAATGTGGTGTCATTATTGTTGCTGGTTTGTGTTATTTTATAAATAGACATGTATGGCGTTATTAGCTTGGCGTAATATTGTGAAATTATTTAGAGATGAGATGTGATGGGACGAAACGAGATTAGATTAGACGAGAAATTTGTGTTGTGAATAATTCTTCGATATGCTACCAAAACACGCGAGGACGCGTGCACTGTCAGAAAAGGCCGAATGTAAGCAAACTACGTATAACCTGCATTAATATTGTACGGCGGGTCCCTAATTCGACTCTGCTAATAATTCTCATTATGTAGTTCTTTGCTATTGGGCAGTTTTGTTTATATTAACGTAATTGATACCTGTAGTTCCTTGGGGCCCGTCAAGGAAGCCAGACTTTTTGGTACGGTTGTAGAGAGAGCACGTAATTGTCATTAAATAAGTAATGTAATAGATTTATATAAAGAAACTTAAATAATAAATGAATTGTAAAAGAACAGTTGTTTTGTGTTAATGTGAGTTCCTGTTAGTGGTTGGTTATCAATAACTAGAAAATAATCTTAATAAGTATGCAAATTGCACATATTTCATTGTCAAGCAAAGTTTGCACCTGTATTGAATTAATTATTAGGTTTAGGTTTAATCGCGATAGAACTAAACATCACCTGCGGGTTAAAGTTAATTACTAGGAATTAAAGCTCTCTTACGTGCACAGACACATATTATTATAACAACTGGAAGCCGTCAAATGAGTGGGTCGGTTAGTGTTCAAAACACGCGATTTGGTCATTTCGTGCTAGATGTTTATAGTGAAACTTAACTGATTTAAAGAGCCTACGAAAAAAAACGGATTTTTAAGAATTAAAGTAACTAGGTAAGTAGGGATTTAGTCTAAATATTACTTATGAATATATCCTTATCTTTTTATTTTTATTTACGATTTTACTTAAGGCGAACTCAACAGGTCCACCCGCGAAATTCAAAATTTTCTTGGTTTTTTGCAATTTGTACGCTAATTACACATAATAGGCTTATGGCAGTCATTTTCCGAGAATGGCAGTTACTTCTTTACATGTTTATATCAAAATTTTTGCATAAAAATGTATATCCTAGGAAATTAGTCCGAGTAAAGAGTTTTAAGTGAGCAACTCGCAAATCTCGGATTAATTTCTTTAACTCGACACTTTCAAGCAGAGATTTTTATATAAATACGTGAAGATGATCTTGGGATTATCGCAATTTGACTGCCATAAGCCTACGTCTTATCAGCTGAAAAATTGCGAAAAACCACAAAAAAATTGAATTTCGCGGGCACACCTGTGGTCTCAATGGAACAAAATTTTCATTTTTGAAATGAATATAGGAACATGGATATTCGAATGATCGACAGGCTTCTATGACAACCGCTGTTGTTGTGTTCTGTGGAAATTATATGTAGTTTCCACATAAATCTGAAATGCACATAAGATTCGAACCCTGAACCTCAAAACCCATTGGACGAAAACGATATTTATCTCTGTAATAGTAAGTATGGTACTTTCATTACTTGCATATTCATAAAAACTCAAAAGAGACATGAGGAGATGTACCTATTGAAACATGCCCATTGTATACAAACCATTTGCTTTCCAATTTAAATATTCAAACACGATTGAAGCATTGTAATCATTGGGAGTGAACACTCAATAGGTGCAAGCTTCAACAAAACATTTCAAGTTAACGTTGAAATATTTGTTCCTAGCCGTTGGCCGCATCTCTCGGGAACCGTTTATCCTGGAATAAAATGCTCAGTCTGTTAATTTCCATTAGTGCAACAATTTTTAGAACCGTTTTGGTAGATCCTCACTGTTCGCAAAAATGAAAGACAAAAGTTATTTGTTCATTTTTTCAACTATTCAAGTGTTTTTACAACAAAATGGGTTCGATTAGTTTAAGGTGTTTCGGCCGTACCAGCCCGCGAAATTCAAATTTTATTTAGTTTTTCGCAAATATTAGATTAACTTCACATTGTAGGTTTATAGCAATGAATTTTGCGGGCATAATATTTATGCATCTCATGGATGTAACATAAAGGATGAGCACTTAGTGACGTCACAAATATATTTTTAGGCTCCGCCCTGACACCTCTTTTTATTTGTCAAAACAGTAAAATGGCGTTAAAGATGTATACGGCCGACAGCGGTATGCGTTGACAGCGGTACCGAAATGAAGCGCGACGCCATATTTGAGAAATTTTTGGCTTCAACATACGTCACATCTTTCCCGTCCTCTTAGGGTAGCGTATTTCGTCATTGATGCATCTACATGTTTTTATTAAAACTCTGCTCAACAATACTCATTTACATTCATTCATTCATATTCATTTCATATTGGTTCCCGATAGCTCGAAAGTGAGAATTTTACAATTAGCCTATACTTACCTTATTAGCGAAAAACTAAATAAAATTTAAATTTTCGCGCCCGGATGGTACCCAATACCCCTCCCCTTTAAACGGCTGAATTTGTTGTTGGCACGACACCGTCATCAGGATGGTTGACGTCATCAATAACATTGACGTCCACATAGAGCGTAACGAATTAAAACAATTCAGAGCGTGACGTCTTGTCCGAGTGGAGTCATGAGACCACGTGACAGGGTGAATGACATCTTCAGGATGAGTGACATCGAAGTGGATAACGTCATAATTACATGGGGTAATGTCATAAAGACGATGTTTTGGATGGCGTCATCAGAGCGAGTGACATTAGGGAAGGCAACAGTACCGGAGTGAAAAAGCGAGCACACCCTCCCATATTAATATTGGGTATAGTTATTTATATAAACTGTGAAGGCTTCATTGCATAGACAAACCCACGTATGTTTATGTTTAATTTTATTTTGGTTCAATGATATTGTTATCCTTATATTATGCATTTGTTTTGATAGGTCTAGTCCATCTTATCACAGAGGAATAATATGGAAAGGGGTTTTATGACCGCCGTATAGGTAGGTGATTTTCAACTGACTTCAAAAAAGGAGGAGGTTCTCAATTCTCAATTGTTTATGTATGTTAAATCATAACTTTTGACTGAGTGAATCGATTTTAATGATTCTTTTTTTAAACTGACGCTTCCCGTGTTGTCCCATTTCAATTTAGTCCAGTTCTGATAGTGGTATCCATGTGAAAATCATATAAGTCTTAAATTTTTAATTGGAAAGGATGTATTCAACAGTAGTTTGATGAGAGTTGAAGTCGGTTTTTTGTTAATTAAGTAACGTATATTACCTATATATTAAATTATGTTACGCAGCTTTACATTATTGTGCAGAACCTCGATCTATTTGAAGGGTAAAAATGTAGGTCAGGGACAACTGAGAACAAACTATGAGGACGAAGGGCCCTTTAATCGTTATTCTTGATTATGTTTCTCATGCTTAGTGTATTGATACAAAATTAGGTTAAGTACTCGTAAAATAGTACCCAAATCTTTCGATAAATTCGTGTCTAATTACATAATTCATAGTCTTTCATTCAGAAATAGTTATTATTATTGTTCATAATTTAATCCTCAAGAAGTTTTCTTGTATATACGCAAAGCAATAATATGACTGGTAACTTACAACATAATACCATCAGTACAATAATTTTCAGGAGGGAAGCTCTACCACACCAATGATCTCAGTTCAAGTCCCAGGACTGTTTAGGGTTTCATAAAAAGAAATTCCTTCTGGTGTACAACCTAGTACCTACATACTGTATAAATGGTATTAACTGAGTTTCCTAGATGGTAAGACCTTAGAGTCCGTGGATGGATTTTGCCGTAAATCAATAATTGCGAAATGCGAATCATTCAACATTCAATCATCTGTCAACTCTTAAAACCGAAATCCACACTTCATAGCTGCATAGATCTCAGCTTGTTGCTGCTACATGCTGTTATATGGGACATGACTCAGGATATACTTTATAGCGTGTAAGTGCGGTGTAATATAAGGCATTACTTAAGCAAAGTAGGTATTATATATATATACTCAAGGCTTCTGACATTAGTTCGCGTATCATAACTGTGCTTAGTTTTAATGTAGTAAAATCGTATTATCATCACTTAGTTCTCCATAGCTGGTCAAATAGTACCTACTCGTAATGAAGAATCACACCAAGAGCCTACGGCCTTGTACATTTTAATCAGCAATTTCGTCAAATGACGTATACGTCAACGACATTAACAAGTTTACAGTAGGTTTACAGACAAATAGTACCTAAGTGTTTCTCCTTTGCTTTATCATAGTGCAAAATCGCATTAAAACGTAAAGACAAACTTGAAGGTATAAACAGAACTACGAAACTTAAATAGCAGCCTTTTATGAAACTAGGGACTTTCAAGGCTGAGTGAAATGTAGACAATGCTGACGGAAAAAGGTCGCATAGGGGAAAATACCTACTAATAAAGGTGAGGGTTTATAAGTTGAAATAATTGACTACTGGTAGAAATATAATTTTTTCTTAATAATGTGCTCCTTGAAATTTTCTTTAATAGTGTGCTTTTTGTTATACAAACTTTTGGTCCTAACTTGGGTGTCACATCCAACAATCAATTATTTATGTTTATTGTTTTCAGGGGGCTTACCACCGTGATTTAAAGAAATATTTTTGTAATATTGTTTTAAAATTTCCATACTGACATCGTATGAAAATGTCAAAACAATATTACTGGTAGGCCCCCAGGTATCGAAACCATGTCCCCAACCTGGTAACAAAGACAACAAAAAGAAAGGCGAATGTAATGTGAGCGATAAATATTATCGCTACTTGTTACTCAAAAAATAAATAAATCAATAAGTTCCATACCCGTTCACGGGTCAATTATTTACGTAGAATATTATGGCGACTAGACTGTCTTTTTGTTTATACCTTTTGTGATACAAAATTGGAGCCCTGCCAATAGGGTATTTGACTCCAATTTTTTTATTACTTTATTATAAAGTAGAATTAAAATAATGACGTGCACTGAAAGAACTAATTAAATCGATCAAATAACAAAAAAGTTATAAGCATTTAAAGATTTGTGATTAGACAGAGATAGCAACATGAAATTGTGACGTCACACCTTACCAATGCCATAGTAGCTTCGTGCGGCTTCATACAAATTTTCGTTTTGCGAGAAAGGGATAGAAGATTCCCCCACTCCAAAGTTTAAACGCCTGTAACTTTGTAAATCTTCGTTGGATTTTAATATTTCTTTCACTGCACGTTATTATTTTTATCCTAGTTTATAATAAAGTAATATTTTTTATCAAATTCAAAAGTAGTGTAAGACCCCATTGTCATAATTTTTAGACTTGACCATGAAAAATCAGGTTAAAGTTTATAGTTACTAAATCAGTACTTTTGCGGTCAGATTAGGAGTAATTTTAGCGGTAGGCAAACGATATAGCCGGTGATGTCAACGTATTATTTATATGTAAAAGTATGATAAAAATTCTGAGTACGTTTTTAGGGTTCCATACGCAAAGCGTAAAAATGGGACCCTTTTACTAAGACTTCGCTATCTATCCGTCCGTCTGTCACCAGGCTGTATCTCTTGAACCGTGATAGCTACAGACTTGAAATTTTCATAGATGATGTATTTCTGTTGTCGCTATGACAACAAATATGTACTAAAAAAAAGAAGTAAGCCCGAATCGCACTTGATCAATTATTTTATACAATCAACCCCTGATCTCATATCTGAAATTGGGTCAAGACGTTATGGTCTTTGTCACAGGAGCACATAAACAGCCTGTTCTCCCGCCTCTACGTAATTGGAGTTTTCGATATTTCCCTGAGAAATTCCATCTCGTATAAAAATAATAAAATATTTTTCCTCGAAGCTCATTATATTATACTTAACAGAAACAGGCCTAAAAGAAACTTAAGCCTCTATTTCTTACTCTTTGCGGTTAAATTGTTTAATTTACTTTTTAAGGCAATAGTATAATGTCTAGTTGTAACGAGGTTTGTTCACGAATACTTTTGCGTTATTCAGGTATAACTATCCTATAATTTGGTAGTTAATTGCGATCAAATTATTATCATTTTTCATTTATTTTTGAAACTAGAACGAATTTATAATGGTAAAAAACTGATTACCGATGATAAATATTTCTGATTAGACAGACACAACTCACAGCTGTATTCAACTGTGGTCATACCACTCTATACAGTTTTTGTTTTTCGAGATAGTGGTGTCGATTCTGTTGGCGTTTCTCTAAACTAAAAATCGTTAAAATTAGAGTTAGAGAGGTGTGCTATTCAGAAGACACACTAAATGACAGATCTAACTTAAAATTTAGTTTGACAGCTCCAAACTATTCAATTTAGATTTTAGAGAGCAAAAGCTATTCCGTTGTACGCGCTAACTTTCTAAGTTAAGAAAAGTCAACCTAAAATTCTTTAAATTTAGAGAGGACCTCAGGAGGTGCCGACTAAATTTAACTCGTCAGCCGTAAAGTCGAAAACCACGGATTTTTTATTTAATATTGCAAGAAATATTTTTAATATGATTTAAATTTAATATTAATAAGTGAGAAAATTAGAAAAAAACTAGTAATTTTATTTATTTATTTTTACTTGCTGGTGTGATAACCTCAAAATTATAAATTTAAAAATTCAAATCGTCTCAAAAGCTCCTCTTGCTTTTTGTTTGCCCTTTTCCTAATGTTATTCATCTATTATTCATCTTTAAGTAGTTTTTAAATCTTTACTATTATTTTCTAATGATAAATACAGTCCGATAAGGCTCTCTTGGCACTTGAATGACATATTTTGTCAGGTGTCGCTGTTTTATAACAAAAGCAGCCAGAAAATAAAAACTCCTCAATTTTACTTCAATTTTAGTTAACGTTAAGCAATAACAACACAACACATAATAGCGATATACCGACAGAGCGAACTATTAAACAGTATCACAAGATAGCGGCGTTAGTTCCGATTTTGGCAAAATAGCCTTGTCGCACTGTACGTGAAATACCCAACTGACAACTGACAAATGACAACCGTGATATGAGTATAGACAAGGTATAGACAATAATTAATCAAAGATAATAGGCGTAATTCACGTGATGAACTAAACAAAATATCAATTTTCGGCACTTTGTAAGGTGAGTAGACCAAAACAAATCAATAAAATTATTACTTTTGTATTTTGAGTAACTTATTTTGATATTTTTAGATCAAATTATTTTAAAAATTAATAGGAAAAATAAAAAAACAACATTTGTAGAGTTTCTTTATCATAAATGGCAACACTACACTAATCACGTGTAACTAAATTTAAATTTAGTCTAGCGAGTCTTTTAGAGATTCTTAATTTAGTTGAAGCTGCCAAGCGAATGTCACTTAGAGATACAGACACCTAAATTAAAATATTTTAGTTTAGTTTAGGTTTAGAGATTTTGTACAACAGAATCGACACCAATATTTATGCAGATTTTTTTATTTGCGCACAACAGGGTGTAAAATACTTGTCATTCTGTACAAGTGTTTTTTTACACAATTCCAAACGAAATGGAACTGAATGATTAATTGTGGTCAGAGACGGAAAAACACCGGAAAAAACCGGGAAGAGCCGTCGCTCTTGAATCCCTCTCTTTTATAATAGGATTAATTGTCAGTCGGCAGTGCTACATTTGTTGTGAAAGCTTTAAAAAACCGGTCAAGTGCGAGTCGTACTCGCGCATCGGGGGTACTGCAAAGGAAGTGAAACTTTACTAGCACCCATTACACAAGCTATAGCTTACTTTGGGGCTAGATTGTGATGTGTATAATGTCCTAATATATGTATGTATTCCAAATTTTAAGTCAATAACTTTAATAGTTACTGAAATAATCGAGTGTGACAGACGGACGGACGGACGGAGAAAGTCTCACCATTCTAGTATGGAACCCTAAAAAAAGTAGTCGTCCTACCGCTTTACGGACAAATAAAATATTGTTCGGAAATGCGCACAGCCTTTTTTGGGTATCTGTGGTTCAACTCAATTCCAGGTAGCCTTACGCTGTTTGTTGTTAGTTTTGGTCTTTTGCAGCTTTTGGAATAGCTTGTATGTACAGACCATTTGGTTAAGTTCCTACTCTCTGCTTGTACTTTTGTAACTAAATATTTTATTACTCACTAGATGTCTCGGTATACGTTTGATCATACTAATTAATTATGTCTCACTAGGGTTATGAAAAATATTTTACGTCCTATTATAATTACACAAAAAATGCATAAAAATCAGTCAAGCCAGAGATGTTGACTTTACAATACGAAATAGTAGAGTTTCAAGTAATATAATTTACTTTATAGTCTTTATACCACAGAGAAAAATTGGGATTTCCATTACTTGTAAAATAATAAAGTGGCCAGTATCCATTGAATTCCCTTGACTCTTTTGAAGCATCGAGAGCCGTGATTTAAAAATACACTTTTGTGATAAGAATCCGTCAGTAGTGTTCCTTTACCTTCCTGGATCATTGCAAGCGATAAAGCCGCCAGTTTCGTTATATAGTATTTTTATTTATGTAAACATAATGTAGTGTTTATATTTTTTTTTATAAAGACAAGACCTCCAGTAGTCTCAACTCTATCTTAACCTAGCCTAAATCCACTCGTAACTTAGTTTTATAGCTTTTATAGACTTTTTGATGCTGCCAAGTGAAAATAAATCCTCCAGTATCACGTAGGATATTGTTTTTTCTACTGTATAGTGTGACACATAGCGAGCACTTGGTATAGGCTAACAGCTAAGTACTGCATACCTAATAGGCATTCAACATACAACTTAGTAAAATAGTTTCACATTTAAGTAGCTGATTTTTTTATTGGTTTATTAGTAGGTTTGGTCAGTAATTTCGCGCTGAATTTTGCCAGGATGATATAGCCTATATTATGTGAATTCAGGGTACTTAATATTATATTCATTTCCAGCCAGATCAATTTTTTCGGTGAAAAAGAGTTATAAAAATAAAGCTCATGCTAACTAAGGTTTGTGTCTGTGTTGTGGAATTCTTAATGTTTCTCCCATAAAAAGGAATTTGGATCATTTCTTGCATAATCTGGACCAACTGGACCAAGGAGAAAAACAACTAATTATCACTTAGTCTTCCTCAATTTAATGGACACAAAACGTTCTACTCAGGAGAAGTCATATTTTTACATTAAACTATTATCGCAATACACATTTAATCACAATTTTTTTAAAGATTGCATTGACAAAATTTACAGCTTAGTATATATTTGCACATTTTGTTGGAGAGTTTCATTTATGTTCCCTATCTCTATGGATATTGTCTATTCCCAGGGGTGAGATAAATGTGAATCGCTCACAAAATTTTATGAGCAATTCAAAATTCTACTACCAAGGGCTTTAAATGATGGCTCAACATGTAGCTAAGGGCTGTCGCAATACCGATTAAAAGTTTAACAAGGGTATGGGTGTATACTGACCCGAGCAGTTGCTCTCCGGACTCTTACAGACACGTTTTATTGTATTATTTGGTATTTGTCGTTATAGCGACAACAGAAATACATAATCTGTGAAAATTTGAACTGCCTAGTTGTCACAGTTCAAGATATACAGGCTGGTAGCAGATGGATTAACGGACGGACAAACGGACGGACGGCGTCTTAATAATATAGTCCCGTATTTTACTCTTTGGGTATGGAACTCAAGAAACGGTGAGTTTCTTATTGCCTAGAGCTAAGACAGTTCAAAAAGTGTTACACTATGAAAAAATAAAGAAATGAGAGTATAGTAAGAAGTTCTACGAGTATATTAAACCTATGTTATATATTTTTACCGTAGCACAGCGCGGCTACGGCGTAGATGCCGTGTATAGCGTAGTCTTTCAAAAGTACATACTAGTTTCCGCCTTGCGCGATATAATTTATCTTTAAAGTGCTTAGAACAAAGTGGTTAGGTTTTAGTACTGTCTAGTAACCAACATATTAGTTACTGGACACACTATCACTCGAAGCATTTAACATTTTCTGCTTATATCTTCTAATTTAATTCAAAATTGTTAAACATTGTTCTCTTAAAGGAATGTATTTGAAAAGTTTATTACATTTGTTTCGAGCGAGTAAATAATAGATATATACGATACCTAGGTACACATACAAAACGCGGGAGGTTACGTATGATGAATGTACAAGTATTGTAATGCTGATCCTTCATAATTTCCCCCGGGATGGCTTCGGATTGATTTTAGCGAAAGTATTAAAACTCTCTGAGGGCTCATTTCATATAAGAGCTTAATTGGAGTTATTTTGGCTTATTTCCTTTTGTTCTCAGTGACTTAAATTGACCGTCCGTGGTAAGTATGAGAACAAAGAACCTTAGCAGCAGCCTCTCTTGTTAGCGTTTAGATAGCGGTCGGGGATACTTTAGTAACATAAAACGTTTGTAAGGTACCTACTTCTAACATTAAAGTATCCAGGCAACGATATTTTAAAAATATTGTTGTACACAGGTAAATTTTTGGTTATTTGACAATTTCTAGTAACTAAACTTATAAAAAGTCAGTTCATATCGAGATGTTTTTGGAAACTATCACTTTCAAAATATATAACGAACAGAAATAACTAATAAATACGCGGATCAGCAATTAATGGTTTCTGAGGGAATTTTGAAAAAGCTCTGCACTTTCTTGATTCCAAATAGAACTTCGCAACAAAAGTGGAATAAGATTTGTAGAGCTTTCTGCTTTACGATTGTACGGGTAGAGAAAAGACCAATAAAATGACCCTTTTGCGACAAAGGTTGAAAATACTTTGGCATGTATTTAACTTGAAGCAATAGACCGAACGGGCAAGTGTGCTCGTATTAAAAATTCCCTTTCAGCCGACGAACAACATAAAACGATCCGATGGTAAAAATGCCATTCAGCTTTGTCTTAAACGAGAAAAGGTATAGGGATATGGGTTACAGACAATATCTATAGTGTAAAGTTGCCTAAAGCACTCGCTTTTGAACAAAAGGTTCAAGTGTCACAAAGGGCGCGAAGACTAAACGAATTCATGAAGGTTTCACGAGCGGCGTGGAGCGGGGCGGGGGGTGTGGTGCGCGGGGTGCGCGGCAGAGTCGGGCGTTGCGTTGCGGCGGGACCACGCAGCGTCTATGAAATACTGGACCCCGAAAAATCCCACCAGACGATAGAAAATGGGAAATTCGTATGTGAAAAAATGCTAGTTCAATAAACAAGTGAATTGTTTCCGATAAAATAGTCAATTTTCGATCTGCTGTGTGATTCGTTATATAGATATTTCCCGCGTTTCTAAAGGAAGCCGCACCTCGCGATTTCGTCGATATTTTAAGGTAAGAAAAGTTTCTTTTGTCGGTACAATCAGTAGCATCACTATGAATAATGGACGTTGATATTTTGAGTTAGTGAGTAGTAGATAAACAGTGTAGTGACTTAATCCAAACGTATTTTAGAACATATTTTTCTCTTTTTATACGTTCTTGCTGTGCAATTCAAGTTAAATGCTAAGTTCAAGTTTAAATTCAGTATGAAACGTTTGAAGTTTAAAAGAAAACCAGATCTGGAAATTTATGTTGGTTCTAGCTGAAGTAAACTATTCAACGTTTTTAAATAAAGCTTACTTTATTATTTTAACAGCCTATACAGTAATTACACAGTTATAATTGTAAATATTTAAGGATAAGATTGATATATTTTCAGACACGTAAAAAGTGTTACTTTTATTTGAAATTCCGATGCGAAAATTTTGAATGGGTATCACTAAAAACTTTGATTCATCCAAAAAATAATAATTGGTACCTAATTCGAATCCTATATACAGCATATTACATTATTTAACGGAAACTACGTTTAATAGAGAACTAAAATCCCTAACTCAAAATAAATTTATAATTTTATATTATTCTATTATTGTTATGTTCGAAATACTTTTTTGTCGCATTTCGTATTGTATTCCATTATTTTTCGTATCCTGAGAAGCAACAATTGTCAAACAACTCCGACACGTAAACATTTAATTGCTCCGAGTAAACATTAGTCGGTCCACCATTTTGTTTTGCTCTCTTTGTTTTAAGTTTTGGTGTCTCTATAAAACAATGGAAATTCTGGGAAATATTGGGCCAATAATTTCGTTATTTTTGTTGAACTCATTTTAAAAACAACAATTTGAACTATATTTAAATTTAAACATTAAATTGAATTTTCTTGGTTTTTAGTTCCCACAAAAATAAATTACATTATTTTTTCCAACAGCTTCATTCGTTATGTTTTCATTCATCAATAAAAACTCTACATACAAACAGCGTAACAAAAAGCCGTAGCAAACGCTACGGAAATATGTAGTAAACGCTACGAAAAGGAATAGCAAACTATATAAATTATAATTATATAATATATTATTTTATGGTATAATTATCACGAAGATAAACAAAATTTTATTTATTAATTTTAATTTTAATAACAAATAGTTAAAATTTTCAGTAAAAGATTAAAAAATTAATAAAATTGATATAAAAATTTAAGCTAAAGCCTCATCGAAGCTAAGGCAGCGAGGCATTGAACCCAAAATGCTGGCAGCATTGCCCCTTTGGATAGCCAAATTTATTTTTTGGCCAAGGTAGCTGCCAGTACTTGGATCCCCGGTAGACTCAATCACCCTTTTTGAAATGTCATCAAAAAGGGAACGAGCACGGCACGGCACGGCAACTCCAAAAGGCACAAATATGAAGCTTCCATCGAGAGATTCATATTTGCCCCTCTTGGCCCGATCAGCGCTGGCCGCCGCCGCACCTGCCTTGGAGCAGGTCGCCTGAATATGGAATGCAGCCAATGTATCTACACAAGTCGCATCCCAAATAAGCGACCTACCCAATTTCCATGGAACGAGCGTCATACCGTCTGGTCTCTTACCATCGCTTCGGGATAAACCATTCGGTTTCAAAACTGCTGGTATTTTGGCGGAAGCAAGAGACCTCCGGATGACGTCGTTGAGGGAACTGTGGCGTGAGAAGCGACCAGCACTCTTCGAACAGGAGAGACCGTGGTGACCGTAGCTGTCTACACCATCGCCGCAATGGCAACGGTGAGGCTGATTTATCTAACGTTATTATGTTAACGGATTATCTAACGTTAATTTATGTTAACGGATTTGAAATTGTATTGTGTTAGATCCGTCCTTACCTTTTAAAAAGAATTATAATTTCTGTAAGAGGTTTACAGATTACAGCAATCAGTCACGGAGTAATTTGTTAACAGCAGGAGTAAAGTCTCATTACTCTTAGGAATAATTAAGGTCGATTGAGACGATAGTGCCAATCTTTCGTAATACGAGTACCTTACTGCTCTACATTTTTTATCAGAAGATACGGGTCTTTATCCGTTTCTCCTTTAGGATTTTCCTTTGGAACTAAATGTCAGTGGATAATTTCGTTCATATTGGGCAGAACATTATTTCTTTCCTTTGGTACTGCGGTTTGAAGGAATTCATAGCTATAGATACAACTACCGTTTTCAAAAATGTGTAAAGAGTAGGATCAGCTAGGTCTTTTCTAATATATATGGATCTTTAGAGATCTCTTAAGCTAGAGTTGCAAAAGATAATTACTATAGTGACAAATATACACACACGTTTTTCTCTTCTTCATAAAATGATATTATAGTATTTACTTTGTACCTGTGTACGGGTACTATAATAGGCACACTAGTTATAAGACCTCTACAAAGAGTTTAATCAACATCAGCAGGTCTTTTATGCGTTGGATGGGAACAGTTTAATGATTTAGGTCGTTTTCTAAGCACAGTTAGTGGAATACGTTAAACCGTGAGCTCCCCTCTGAGACCATCTTTATTCAAACTCGTTAAAACTACGTGGCTCATATTGCACGGCATTTTACGTCACAAACACACTAAAATTAAACAAAGAACAATTTATGTTTATGTTGAAATTATTTTTGATTTCTGTAGTGTTTTTACCAGAAGGTATACTGTTTGTGTAGGTATAATAATTGGAACAGTTAAAATGAAATCGACGAATAGCCTGGGGCGAGACAAATGTGAAGGACAGTAATTTTTTCAGGATTTTTACGACGGTACGGCCGCAGTTAATCCCGTTATGTTACTTTTATTACTTGATCTGGGACGTTTGCGCCAGACCAGAGCGCAGCGGTCTGAACGACATTATAATGCAATGCAATCTTTGCTTTTACTCGTATAAGCGATGTTTTGTTCCAACTTGATTGATCATCAAATATTGGTAAGTAGGAAAATTATTAGTCAAGTGCGAGTTAGGATCGCACCCTTAGGGTTACATACCATCAAGGCCAGTCCTTCATAAACCCCTCAAATAAAAAAAACCGGCCAAGTGCGAGTCGGACTCGCGCACCGAGGGTTCCATACCATAAAAGAAGTAAAACATTGAAAGAATCACTTTGGTTCATGAATTTACGAGTATCATTTACAGTGTAGGTACTTTTGTTGGCAAACCGCAAACGTAACTTTGTAATTGGCGGATTATTGTTATTATCAAGAAAAGTATAATAGTCAGAGAGTTGATTTTATTTTTCCTGTAAAATATACGTCAATTCCTATTGACCATAATTATTTCAGATTTTTCGAACCATAAACTTCGGAGATAAGGGGGGGGGGGAACGGTATTTTTTTCGACAGTTTGCCCAATAAATCAAAAACTATCAGGCATAAAAATAAATAAAAATTAGTTTTGGAATACACAAGTAACGCCCTTTCATATGATACCCCATTCAATATTGTTATCTCATTTTGAAATTTTATCGACCCGGTTTTCCCCCCTTTTTAAATAAAAATAAAAACAATTTTCAAATTTTTACGATTGTTATGACGTCGCGTCACTATTTCTTATAACTATTTTAAATTTCAAGTTGATAGCTTGAATAGTTACTGAAATAATCGAGTGTGACAGACGGACGGACGGACGGACGGAGAAAGTCTCACCATAAGGGTTCCATTTTTACCATTTTGGTATGGAACCCTAAAAACGAGAAAAAATTACATATGTTGTATGGGAGCCCCCCTTCAAAAATATTTTATTTTTTAGTATTTGTTGTCATAGCGGCTACAGAAATACATCAACTGTGAAAGGGTAGGATTGTACATCGTGGTCTTGAACCACTTGCTTTCCTGTAATTAAAAATTAGCCTTGTGTATCCCGGGCATAAGCGAGAGAATTACCGTGGTGTTTATCCCCATTTAACACCCAATCAACAGATTATTCTGTTTATTACCGAACGGTTGCTGACTGGCATTTGAAGGCTGTGAAGGTCGTACTCATCGTGTGATCGATGGACGTATCGGCATCACGCATTGATCTATAATGCATCACGTTACCTAATCATACACGTAAAGTGTTAATCTGGATCCCATTCTAATCTGTGTACTAAAAATAGCTATATCAACCAATTGGTTAGTTACTAGCAATTATTGAACGAAGCAATCATAGTTTTATCATTTTTAGTCCTATAGAAGTTTGACTGCGATCGTTTTATTTTTTTTAACTAAAATGGGCCAGCGCTTGACTGTGATGATGGAAAGTGATGATACAGTCTAAGGTGGAACGCGCTTGTCTACGAGATGCCTATTCACTCTTGATTTGAAGGCGTCCAAGTTGTAAGTGTCAGGAAAGACAATGTCTGGGAGGGTATTCCAGGCCTGATGGTAAGTGATGACTGATGATGCAGCTTGATGTTGTCATACTAATTTGGAAGTTTGGAGCAGATGTTGTCATACTAATTTGGAAGGGGTTAGCCATGCGATAGTCATGTCAGTCAATGACAGTCATAGTCATGTTTGTAAATACCCGGCTGAGTTTGTTGTGGGCTTCTTCTCAGCGGCAGGGCGCGTTTGGAACCCTCGTAAACTTTAGTTATCACCATTCTTATGCAACAAATGTCATACCGACGTTTTGCAAGAGTTTGTATGTTAGGCCTATGTGAAATAAAGATATTTTGAGTTTGGGTTTGAGTTTTGAGTTTCATGCGATCTCATTTGATGGGAAGTGACAATGCAGCCGAAGATATTATCGTACCAACCTGGAAGGGGCAAATAGCTTACCATTTTCTACACAGCATCGCACCGAGACGCTAAATAGATTGGCAGTGCGTCTTTTCTGGTAGGGTGGCAACTAGCCAGGGCCGAAGCCTGCTACCAGACTAGACCTAAGCCAGTAAATTCTAAAGGCGCTCGTGACGGGAATCGAGCCCGCGACCTCCACTCGAATCAAAGCGCTCGCCACTGCGCCAGGAAGGTCATTAAATTATTTTATTGCATAATATTTTGTATCATGTACATTATATGGTCATATTTTCATAAGTTAAAAGAAGTACAAATAATACTCGTTATTATATTTTTATAGGCGGGAACTTCCTAACTTGCACTCTAATTATAACATCAAACTACTTCATTGAGAGAGTAATATTTTCAAAGGTGGGTGGATACAAAGTTTGAATGGTATTCATTTTTATATTATTTTCACTGATATTTCAACTTGTTTTCGTTTTTACACGACTGCCCAAAAAAGGAGTGTAATGTTTTTAGGGTTCGTAAAAAAAAATGTATGCATGTATGTACCTATGTATGTATGTGAGTTTCTTTATTCCACCATAACTTCTGAAAGGCTGAACAAATTTGGACATATGGGGTATTGTTAGAATCCTTACAACATTCCGAGTAACGGCTATATTTTTTTCGGAAAAAGTCGTTTTACCACAGGGCAGTCGTATTTTTTAATTTTTAAATTATTTACTTGTTCTTAAAAGTGCTCTTTAGAAGTTTAAATAGCTGATACCAGTTTTTTATCGCGACCTATTAAACTTTGGAGTGGAGTTCTTAGCTCTACGAAAAATAAACTACCAATCCAATCCCCTGCCAGATCATGTTGTTAAGAAGTATTTTTAAGTAACTAGATTTTACCCGCGGAATTACCGGTTCCAAAACTCCTGTAGGAACTATGGACTATTTCGTAATTAAAAGGAGCCTGTGTTAATACAGAGTATAATGTGTCTCCATTCTAAACAGCCCAATCTGTTCAGTAGCTGCGATGTGAAAGCAAACCGCGTAACAAACATACACGCTTACACCTTTTACTTTTATATTAGTAGTGTAACAGATTTAATCTTTGACTATCATTACACTTGGTAAGTGATGCGAAGGTAGGTAGAAACGAACCAAACATTTTGTTTTAAGTTAATAAATAGATACCTATGTATATTTTGATAGTATAAAGAATAGTAGAAATAGAATAATTGTATGTACCTATAATTTACACTATGAATGATTGTAGTAGTTACCTGTCCTTTGAGATAGAAATTACTACCATAATAATCATAGATACGTCAAGGTATACCTCCTAATTTATATTTTATAATGTGTGAATAGAGAACAATTATTACTCTATGACAATACTATACTTAGAAGGACAAATTAATTTGTTTTGCTTTAATTCGCTACTTTAGAAGTATCTTTATGGTCCAATATGCAAGAGCACCACCCACATGAAAAACCACACACAATTCTTCCATTTCCAACATTTTCTTCGATACACGTTTCGTCCCGAACCTGGGCCATCCTCAAAAGATGTTGACTTCACAGTGCGAGATCGTAGGGATGATGCTAATTATGGATTTCTGCAAATAACGCCTGCTTCCATTCAATAATACTATACTTGTTTGCTTGCATAGAACATGCATGCAATGATGCGAGATTATTTAATGCAACATGCCGAATAAGCATACGACACGTGAATCAGAGCTATCGTAGGTGGAAAACATTAATAAAACATAAGCTTGTCGCTCCTCGGGGGACAAACATGCGTTTCATACACAAACATTGTACGAAGCTTCAGTAAAAATGTTAGCATTTAATTTAACCAATTTAATATGATAAAAGCTTTCTTCGTATTGCAGGTAGACGTAATAAAATATTTTCTTTTCTTTGTGGTACGGAAGAACAAAAATGGAGCGCCAAGACCTTCTTTAATTTTAAGAAAAGTCATAGTTAAATACGTCTTAAGTCGTAAGGAATTAAAAGTAACAATTTAAGAGTCCCGAAAACTACGAAGTCAATATACATTCAAAATACCAAATTATTTGTAATTCGTGCATATTTCGATCATTTTGTGGTGTTATTCGGGTTCATATAGTAATAATCTATGCTCCTGGCCATATTTGGTTCGGAAATACTTCCTCTAAAACGAAATATAAATCAATTTTGATCAAAATTGTTTTAACTTCGGTCGAGTTCCCCAATACCAAAAATTATGAATGAAAACTTGTAACTTTATTAACTGGTGTTTTTCTTCAGCTGGACAATAAAAAATATGCTCCTGAACTTACGACGCATGAGATAGTGTTGATTTTACTACAAAACAAATAATTAGAAAAGATGTCCTTTTTTACGCAACAATAAGCAAATCGAAATTCATTTATATTTCGTTTTAGAGAAGTATTTCCAAACCAAATATGGCCACGAACATAGATTATTACTATGTTAACCCGAATAACATCACAACATGATCGAAATATGCACGAATTACAAATGATTTTGGTAGTACTAATGTATGGAGAAATTGTAGGTCAGGGCATTCTTAATGAAGTTTTTTTTTAATAGCCAATACAAGCAAACGAGCAAGCTGGTAACCTGTGACCTGATGTTCAGTGATCATCACCACCCATACATTTATTTTGCAGCACCAAAGGATTTGCTAAAGAGCTGGCAACTCTTACAGAGTTTTTTTATCCACCCTTTGAATAAATAACCCCATGTTATGTTTTGAGGGGACACTATAGCTGGTTCCATAGTATGCAACTGCGCAGAAACACTAAAAATTTAAATAGCTTCCTTGATTGAATTCCGAAATTACAAACACCTGAAATTGGTCCTGCGCTGTGAAATTAAACTGGAAAAATATAATAATGAAAGAACTTCAGCAGCGGTTTCATTTAGAACAACAATATTGTCTTAATTACACGAATAATAAAGAATCCCTTTTTGTAATTGATACGCTTTATCTTTCCCCAGCGTACAATTGAACATTAATAATTCAAATTTATCATCATCAACCCTTAATTAAGAAAAATTTTGCCCAATCCCATTGCTCAAACCTCATTTTTAAGGGAAAAAAAAGTTTCTCGAATGCGGGCTAGACATTGGGCACTAGAAAGTCGTTAAATATGTTATGGTTTAGGATAAAATAACCAGAGGGCCTAGACACAGGGACTTTCTATTAGCGTTATCGCTATATTCAGCGATATAGAATGCCAAAAATGTACGGGATTGATGTTAGCTTACGCTATGCCACAGCAAAGGCCACAGCGTTAGCTTATGTCAATCCCATACATTTTGGACTTTTCTATTCGCAACATCGCTAAATTAGATAGCCACTTTGTCTACAGGCTCAGAAACGATAGCTTAACTCTCCAAGGCCCAAAGGCAATATAGTCAAATTAAGGAATCCACTCTTGTATAGGACAGAACAACGTCTAATGAGCCAGCTTGTTAAATTTTGAAACTCCATCATAAATATTATAATCAGCCTCTTGATTCTGCGAAAAAACTTCTAGTAGCGATGAGCTTACATCTATGCAGCTGACTGGTTAATATTATTCAGCCAAAGTGCCAATTGGCTGGTGATGGCTGTGTTGCTATGGTTACCAGCTATGGTCGATGTACAATTTGATATTTTTGAGAATCATGCCACAGGAGAAATGTTCTTATCACAACAGTTATTAGTGCTATTACAGAATCACACGTACGATATTAAAGATACGTTGTTATTTGAGGAAATAAAGCAAATGACCTTCATAAGGCTCAGACACAAAGTCTATCCAGGCGTGTAATGACTCATTTCCCTTTGTGATGTAGGGAGCAATGATACCGCCGCCCTACGTGTAAACATAAAGGTGCTTCGTAACGTGATTGTATATTGTGTTTTCGAATGGGTGAAGCGTTGATGCTGACACGCAGTTCATAATATGGATTCGTTTTCTGCACTCCTTCTTAATACAGACGATCACTAATTTTATAAAGGTGAAAGTTTCTGTGTAAGTCTGAGTGTTTCCTTGTTACTTTTGGCTAAAAGAAAAAAAAAAAGATAAATTGTAATCTGGATACTACTTTTTATGCTGGAAAAGTCACGGTTCCTGCGTTCCTAATTGTTGTACTATATGTAAAACAATTAATATCAATTAATTAAAAATTATGATAATTACTAATCCACCACGGCGATCAATTTCTGTCGAGATTTTCCATCAGCGCGAAACAGATAATTATAGATTACAAGTGTATGCGCAAATACAGTTGCACTCTCTCTCATCATTCGATTGGATGAAATTCCGGAAAGAGATCAGACGCTGTGCCGATGAATAACGTGTTTTCTGAGGCACGGAATTATCTTAAACACCACCATAATTTAGAAGTCGTAAGTAGGTCATTTCTTAAATATTTCTTTCGTTAAATATTATGCCCGTTTCCCCTTAACGTGAAATCAACGGGTCTGCCCGCGAAATTCAAAATTTTCGTGGTTTTTTGCAATTTGTACGCTAATTAGACATGATAGGCTAATGGCAATCAATTTGCGAGAATGGCAGTATCATCTTTACATGATTATATCAAAATCTTTGCATAAAAATGTGTATCCTAGGAAATTAGTCCGAGTATCGAGTTTTATGTGAGTAACTCGCAAATCTTGGACTAATTTCTTTAACTCGACACTTTCGAGCAGAGATTTTTATATAAACACGTGAAGCAGATATTGGGATTATCTCAATTTGACGGCCATAAGCCTATTATGTCTTATTAGCTTAAAAATCGCGAAAAACCACGAAAATTTTAATTTCGCGGGCACATCCGTGGTGTGCTCCTTAATGGTCAGTAATTTTGGATTAAAATGTTTTATACCAACGAAATTCTTTTAAAATAATTTTCGTAAGGAGCGTCTAGGACTGAGTTCATGAAGGAGGGATTTTTATGTCATATTATTTATTACTATATATATAGCTGCTTGTGCTGATTCAACACTGACTCACTGACTCATTGATCACCTCTCCTGAACAATTTTGTATGAAAAATTTTTTTTTGAAGGATGATGTCGTATAGAGGGGAAAAATTCATGAGGAGGAAAAATACGGAGAGAGCTGATGATTGAGGGTTTCGGAGACGGGTAAAGAGCACAGCGAAAGTATTGAAGATAGGTGGGGGGTGCTCGACCAAATGTCATTCGAAACGTCATGCAATTGGCAGTGAGCTGAAAAAAAATTCAAAATGGCGGATTCAAAATGGCCGCCATTTGAATTTCGTCGATATCTCGGAAAGTATAAAAGATGGAAGAATGGTTTCTTGACAAGAAGTGATCAGGACCCGAAGGTCTACGCTATGGATAGAAAAAAAAATTCAAAATGGTGGAATTTATTTTTCCATAGAAAATGTATGGGGAATTTTGAAGGGATTTTATATGGGCGGCAAGACAGCACGCGGGCCACGTGTGGCCCGCGCCCTCACGCGCCCTACTAGTTAATATATATATAGCTGCTCGTGCTGATTCACTGACTGATTGATCACCTCTCCTGAACAATTTTGTATGAAAAAAATTTTTTTCAAGTACCATTTCGTATAGAAGAGAAAAATTCATTCGGAGGAAAAATACGGAGAGAGCTGATGATTGAGGATTTCGGAGACAGATGAAGAGCACAGCCAAGGGTATCGGAGATAGGTGGGGGGTGCTCGACCAAATGTCATTTGAAATGTCATCCAATTGGCAGTGAGCTGAAAAAAAATTCAAAATGGCGGATTCAAAATGGCGGCCAAACGAATATCGCCAATATCTTGAAGAGTATAAAAGATGGAAGAGTGGTTTCTTGACAAGAGATGATCAGGATCAGAAGGTCTACGCGATGAATAGAAAAAAAAAATCCAATATGACGGAAAAAAAATTCCATAGAAAATGTATGGGGAATGTTGAAGAGACTAACCGTTGGTAATTATGCAAGGTTGTGATGCGGTTTTTCGGAGAGTTACTAGAGAAAAATATGGAGAGAGCTGATGATTGAGGATTTCGGAGACGGGTGAAGAGCACAGCCAGGGTATTTAAGATAGGTGGGGGGTGCTCGACCAAATGTAACTCGAAACGTCATCCAATTGGCAGTTAGCTGAAAAAAAAATCAAAATGGCGGATTCAAGATGGCCGTCATACAAATTTCGTGTTGTTATATCTCGGAAAGTATAAAAGATATGAGAGTGATTTCTTTGCAATACGTAATTAGAATCTCAAGGTCTACGGAATGAATGAAAAAAAAATCAAAGTGGTTGAATTTATTTTTCCATGGAAAATGTGAATGCTACAATAAACCCAAAGGCCTATGAAAAACTATGAAAAGTATAAGAAGAGACGATGGTCTACGATTTGGATGATGATTGAGGAGCACGGTCATGGATTTAAAGATAGTTAAGGGCTGTTTGATTAAAAAATACACTGAACCTCATCAGATGAGGTTCAGTGTATTTTTTATTCACACAGCCCTTAACTATCTTTAAATCCATGACCGTGCTCCGAGGTAATTCTTTCAGCCCATTGCCAATCGGATTCCAATCGGCGATGGAGATGACGGCGATTCTTTTATAGGTGAGAAGACAGCCCGCGGGCCACATGTGGCCCGCGCCCCCACGCGCTCTACTAGTTAATATATATATAGCTGCTTGTGCTGATTGACTGATTGATCACCTCTCCTGAACAATTTTGTATGGAAAATTTTTTTTTCAATGACCATTTCGTAAAGAAAGGAAAAATTCATGAGGAAGAAAAATATAGCGAAAGCTGATGATTGAGGATTTCGAAGACGGGTGAGGAGCACAGCCAAGGGTATTGCAGATAGGTGGGGGGTGTTCGACCAAATGTCTTTTGAAATGTCATCCAACTGCCAGTGAGCTGAAAAAAAATTCAAAATGGCGGATTCAAAATGGCCGCCATACGAATTTCGCCGATATCTCAGAAAGTATAAAAGATGGAAGAATGGTTTCTTGACAAGAAGTGATCAGGACCCGAAGGTCTATTTGATGGATAGAAAAAAAATTCAAAATGGTGGAATATAATTTTCTATAGAAAATGTATGGGGAATGTTGAAGAGACTAACAGTTGGTAATAATGCAAGGTTGTGATGCGGTTTTTCGGAGATTTACTAGAGAAAAATATGGAGAGAGCTGATGATTGAGGATTTCGGAGACGTGTGAAGAGCACAGCCAGGGTATCGAAGATAGGTGGGGGGTGCTCGACCAAATGTAACTCGAAACGTCATCCAATTGGCAGTTAGCTGAAAAAAAATTCAAAATGGCGGATTCAAGATGGCCGCCATAAAAATTTCCTGTTTCTCTATCTCGGAAAGTATAAAAGATAAGAGAGTGATTTCTTTGCAAGACGTGATTAGAATCTCAAGGTCTACGGGATGAATGAAAAAAATTCAAAGTGGTTGAATTTATTTTTCCATGGAAAATGTGAATGCTACAATAAACAAGGCCTATGAAAAACTATGAAAAGTATGAGAAGAGATGATGGTCTACATTTGGATGATGATTGAGGAGCACGGTCATGGATTTAAAGATAGTTAAGGGCTGTTTCAATAAAAAATACACTGAACCTCATCGAATGAGGTTCAGTGTATTTTTTTATTCAAACAGCCCTTAACTATCTTTAAATCCATGACCGTGCTCCGAGGTAATTCTTTTAGCCCACTGCCAATCGGATTCCAATTGGCGATGGAGATGACGGCGATTCTTTTATAGGAGAGAAGACAGCCCGCGGGCCACATGTGGCCCGCGCTCACACGCGCCCTCCTAGTTATTTATAAAGATCTTATCTTTATTTTGCATCGAGCAGAACTGGCAAGCAACTCAGCACTTGGTGTTTCAAAATTTCATTATAATCAATTTTTCTTTCATAATATGGCAGTACCTAAATATATTTTTATGATATCTCGTCAGCAAGCGGAAGATATCCCAAGAATTCCAAGAATTCTTATCATTGAGAAATTCTTAAAGATATTGGCTGGCTATCTCGTTTCGTCCTTAAAAACTTAAAGATGCAATGAATAAAACAAAACGATAAGCATTCCGATTTACGATTTTAATACGCATTTGTGGAATCGAAGAAAAAAAAATACGGTACGGCCTACGCGAAACCTCGGCGGGATCGATTCTGGAATTGTTTGCGTTGGTCTTTAAGCTTTCCTTCTGTAAATACGTTATTTTCTCTCTACCATTTTACTTAACCGAACCGTTTGATTAAGCAAGTAATCCTCTAAGTTTTAGCAAGTTTGTATGAAAAATGTACAATTACGGTGTGTATACAACGTGTTGATTACTTTCCATAACTAGTCGAAAGTCTTAAGTAGGGGACGATGTATAGATGCCTGAAAAAATAGCACAAGAAGTCTAGCTCATATCCAACTATAGGTAGTACAAAAATGTACCATAAATTTTAAGTGACATGCCTAAAAACGACTCGTTCAATATGAATTAGGGATGTATAATTTCGGATCCGGATATGGATATGGATATTGGTAAAAAATTATATCGGTTTCGGTTACGGTTATGGATATGGATATCCATAACAACACTAATATAAATGAACTGAAAATAATAAAAAGTAATACGCTTTGTTGACATCACAGTTAGGGTTGCTGAAAACAATTTTTCTAAATTAAATAATAATTTTGTATTGAAAATTAAACAAAATAATTGGTAATTGGACTTCTTATCTCCATTAGTGTGTTTCTAGGATCAGGTAAAAAGGTAAGTTGCGGGCACACTATACGAATTAACCAACACCTTGTATATAGCAATGAAAGAGGATAAGAAGTTTAGTTGAACATCTATAGGTTACGGAAATATGGGTACCAAAGACACAGGGTTCGATTAGCACATAAGTAGGATTTTTATTCTGGAGAAATCCATGGTTTCTACGGAGTTCTGTAAAACCGAAACTCACGCTGGCGGAGCCTAGGGCGTCCGCTAGTTATTTATTAATACGAGGAGCTAGTTATTATTTAATGTATCCAAAACTTCATTAATCTTTAGTAACTAACCAAAAATTCACGTTGTTTTAATGTTGAATGGAATGCTTAAAACATAAAGTGCCTTTTGATTAAAATATTCAAATCGGGTCCGGCAAGTTTGTGCATCTCGCATGCACGAAAGCATTCTGTTTGTTATAATTGCGGGCGCCTCGGAGTGGAGTCGTGTTTATGCAGCGAGAACTGTAGGGTTAGTGCAGGTTTTTGTACAAATTTCGAGCCAACTCGATTCGTACAAACGAACAAATTCCTCCATACATGTACAGCTAGTGGCATCTATGGACAGACGCTAACATGTGGCTGTCTATAGATGGCGCTGGTTATAAATCTATGGAGGAATTCGGTTCGTTTGTTTGAAGCGAGTCGACTCGAAATTTGTACAAATCCTGTACTAACCCTACTGAAAGCCTTAGGTAACGGTTTACGTTGTATTCTTAATCAGGAGTTTTCATTACCGCTTAATCGTTGTTGCGACGATGATTGTTGTTTCAAAATGGAAGCTGTTTCCCACTCTCTTAATTTCTATGCACAAAGAGCGCGCTAAGGATTTTTTTATTTTCAGGTATTTCAGTGAAGATTATTGTGCATAATACACGCTTTGTCTATTTCATGCGAGTAATTCCAATGTATGTTTAGCATTTTTCAAATTTTTTAAATACATAGAATTTAAATACATACCTAGATTACAATTTTATTTTTTTGGCTCATAAGGGCTTCTGCTCAGAAAGACTAGAGTTCAGTCATAGCCCCCTAAGCCTATTGTAGGTTGGCTGGCTACACATACGCTTAACACATACGGTTAAGGAACGCTCAAGCAATCTTTCCTCGAATCGTTTTTTTTCTTTAGTTGTTACAAAATATGCATTAATGCATTAGAGGTGCATAACTGGCATTTGTATTTCTGGCATTGGTAGTGCGGCAGAAGTGTAAACTCAAAAAGAGGTGTCAGCAACGGTGACGCTAGTTAAATGGTTTTTTCCCATGTCAATAATGCCCATCACGCCTAAAGCAGTTACCACTTAAAAATTATTTTCCGGGACCTATACTAATTATAAATTGAGAGTCAGAGAAATCGCGGTGGAACGAAGCAACTTTTTCATTTCAAACAACAAACTTTAAGAAAATGTACAAGAAAAATATACGCTCGGCCATTTTTCTGCTCCGCATAAAGAGCGCAGGAAAATTGTAAAACTCTGTCACTTGATGTAGGGGCTTTCCGGCCAACTGCAACAATAATAAATTCCGCTAGTATTGTGGTGAGCAGCTTGTACTGTATAAAACCGGTCGGGACTTAGAAGGCACTGGTTACTAGCTACAGCTGTACTGAGTCATGTCGAGAATAAATTGAGCTCCACATTTTTATACTTGTGTATTATCTACGAGTATGTTATGCGATTTAAAATAGTTTGGTTTTTAATCCGCGTCATATTGTCACGTTATATGTATACATTTTAGCATTGATTTAAAAACGTTGTCGCTGGCGCTCCGATTATAGTATGAATGGAGCCGTAAACCAACGTCACAACATGGCGCAGGTTAAAAACCTGAGTTCAAAACTAAACTATTAAAAACAGTAATTTAATCCTTACTAAAATATTTTTTGGATTAAAAAGCATTTGGATGAAATATGCACTATAGGTACTGCAGTGTTATTCTACAAAATGTCCATCTCTGAAACAGCTGCCAGACAGCTGCCAAGCCGAAGATGACATGCAAAATTATACTCTATTACAACTGACAAATTCATAGATGCATAGATGTACATTCGTCGCAGCTTTAAGTTTTTTTGCCGAATAGCACGGCTGTGGAGGAGAATCAATTTTTGCGGGATAAACATACACGGAAAAGTCTACTTTTTGAGCAAATATATTTTAGAGAAACATAAAAAATCCTTACATAGTACACAGTAACAGCAAATCATTGTATCGTAACTTATTACTATCCTCTATCGTAATTCTCAATTTTCCTTTTGCATTTCAGCGATACACCCGATTGTACGAACATTATTTTCTTTTTGTAATTTGTCTTGTGTGACACATGGTGTGCAACAAAATATATATTATACACATACTAGAAAACTGTAAACATCTAAGTATAGTGACCAGTCATACGTGAGCCTTGCAGGCCATTACTTATGCAAGGGATGGCTTTTCAGAAAATAACTTCACAGACAACTTGCTCTCTCCCAGCACAACACAACTTGGAACACTTCTCAAAGAATTTACTGTTGTCGCTGGCTGGAAAACATCTTTTATAACTGACACAGCTTTATGGAACTTCTGTATTGAAATTCACAACGAGAAATTGCTGTGGATTTAAAGACAAGTTTTCCTTTAGTCTGTTTCTGAAATATATATTTTTTCGCTTATATTTTGTGGTGTATTTTGTCAAGTTATTCAAAAATCTAGCTGTAACCAGCACTCCGCCCGCGTGAATTTCGGATTTTCACTAATCTCGTGGCCTATATGTTAATTCTGGGTATATAATCTTTCTATATTCCAATTTTCAGCCAAATCGGTTCAGTAGTTGCAATAAGTTGCAAGGTATACAAAATATATACAATTACTCACTCTTTTAACACATTTAGGTATATACCTACAAACTTTCGACTTTATAACATTGTTATGATATAGTCTTTATATTAACGATAGACGACAATAGAGTACGGGTCAAAAAATAAAATAAAATATCAAAAATATATTTATTTCACGTAGGCTTAACGTACTTGCTCTTATAGGTCAATACGATATTTGGGATATTATTTTTTGTATTTGGTAATAAATACTGGTCGACTTAAAACGAGGGCTAAAACCATAACGCGACCTCAACTGAGAGGAAACCCACAGCTAAAATCTGTGCCCACAAAAAACTGAACCGGGTTTTGTTTTTCGTTATCATCATTTAAAATAGCTCTTTAAAAACGAATTGAGTAGTAATTTATATAGTAAGGGGCCTAAGAATGATTTCATCATAGCCGTGACGCTGGCCATGAAGTGACACAACTACGAAAGCATTTAAAGAATTCCCAGGTTTCCTGTACTTTTAAATGAGCGTCAATTTTCTCAAAAGCACATTATTTCAAGTCATAAATGCATCCGCCACAACCAATCTTCCAACAACAACTAGGGGTCTACTCTATGAATTAGTAAAGCCCCACAGGTCATTACCCTTATTCACTTAAATTGTTATTAATGGTGATACCAGCTTGGTTATAAGGTATTCCTCAGAGACCCACAAATTTCCCGTTGCGTGGTATCGTGTGTTCCACTATTCCAAATCCTATGGGTGTGTATTCAGACAATTGTTGAGCCGTGTGAATATATAAATATTGTAAAACCACAAATACAGTGGGTTGGGTATATTATTGATAAAATAAGATAATTTTGTACCTAGGTTTCCTCATTGTTAATTCTTAGAATGAACATCGTGAGGGTGCGGTATTGGCAGACCCTTGGTTTTTGCGGTTCGTGGAATGGAAATAAAAGACGATGTTCCTCACCAAAGATTTGAGGTGTAATGGTTTATAGATACTTGACAGATGATACATAATTTTATACATTCAAGTACAAGCCAAAGGAACAAAAGCATAAATTACGGTAGAAAACTAAAATCCGAAACTTCTCATGGCCGAAAAATCATGAAATGGAAAAAAGCAAGGTCATATAGACCAATTTCACGATAGTTATGAAAAGACTAAAGTTTAAAAGTAATGTTATGATAATTATAAAATATTAAATGAGCTCAAATAAAGCACAGATTGCAATGATGCCACACGAAGCTATTGATAGAAGCTTTTGATGGTACGGACCTTGGTAAGCCCTTGGCCAGTTTTTTTAAGAAAAATTATTTATCTGTAGATGAACAACATGGTATTACCAAAAATTCCTATAATTAGTGTCTACCTCGAGAGCGTTATTTACGAACATGTCCTTTTATAACGGGATAAATAGAAAGAATACTAATGTCATTAGAGATAATAACAGCAATCTGCTCGCAGCCATTTGCTCATAGATGCCCAAAAATATGATATGCGACCCTCTCTAAAATGCCTCCATCCAGGACATCTGACAATAACAATCTGCGCAGACCTTACTACAACGGACATAAGGGCTATAATGGAAGATTTTTCAAGATTATATGGTAAAATTTTCAGCGGACCTAATCTTGTTTGCTACAAATAAAACCCCGGAGGATTCCCGAGGGAAACATGTTTCAGGGTAACTTTGCAAATTATTTAGTTGCCGACTTCCTTGATAGAGGTTCGGGGTTATTTTTCATTGCCAGCCCTTGTGAATAATATAAACACACATCCTATTCATTGCAGAGTATCAGTGCCCGTGTGTGCATATCATAAAACTGAAATATATATTGAGGAAATGTGGTTCCCTGAGTGGCGAAAAGTGCTTCATGGAGAAGGATATTTTACTAAAAGTAGCTGATCCGGCAAGCGTTGCTTTTCCTTATAAATTATTTCTCATTTAGAGGTCTGAAAACTGGCTTTCTTTCAACAACGTAGTTATTAATCACTACAATGCCGATCACAAACACACACACACGATTTTTGCTTCGAATCAAAACTACAGAAAAGTTGTAAAAAATCTTATTGATGCACAGTTTTTCATGAATCCACTTTTTTATTTTTTTAGATATACGAGTACATTTACGACAGTTATGTCTTCCGTTAAGTCATATTATATATGAAATGCATGCATATATTTTCTATATATCAAAGAAATAGGATGTAATATTCCATAGTCCTCAAGTGTAAGGTACGTACTTATTTCAAAGAGAAGTGAAAATTGTGATGAAGCCAGCTATCAAAAGGAAAACATTGTTATGGATCAATCGAGCACGTACTCACGAACCCACTTTCGTGAAGTAATTAATATTACAAGTACGAGTATAAGTTGAAGGCCAAGATTTTCTTGATATTATTAAACATGGTTTTATGTAGAAAATTATTTAATTTTTAATGAGAACACTGAAACCATACATAATTTATTGAAAGTAATCATAGTGTCTATTTCAACGAAAAAATAATTTAGATCCTTACTAATATGAAAAACGTGAAAAATTTTGCGGATATATGGATGTTAGTTACTCTTTCACGCAATAACTACTTAGCTGATTTGATTGAAATTTGATATATAGATAGCTGGTAACTTGTGTGCTTATTCTGTATCGACTGGCGCTGGGTTATTAACTAAGACAACGGAGGTAAAAATCCTATTTTTGTATTATTTTTGCACAAGTTACCACGCTTGGTTGGTAGGGTAGTGGGTACCGTATAGCACTGTGTGTAACAAATACCATGCTAGTTGCTAAGTCATGCAAATTACAAAAATAGGTTTTTGCCTCTGTTTTCTTAGTTAATAGTTTAAAACCCAGTGCTAATCGCTAACTAACGATACAGATTTAAATAAGCCCACTTTATAAGGATACTTTTTATCTCGGAAAAGTCATGGTTTCGATGTGAAAAACCGAAATTAATACGAGCAGAAGTATCCGCTATAGTTTGAAATATTTTGAATAAACCTATTAAAAATTTTAAGGAACATTTTAAAGCAATTAGCATGTTTCTTTTCAATAAGCTACTTATACATACAAAAGTATAGTAGATAATACGAGAAAAACCAATTTATTTTAAACCGGATCTTATTTCTTGGCCACTCCAATACAAATTTAGATCTTCATCGAGGGAAGGTTAATTGTGTACCTAGTCGTTATTTGATTTTATTGGGGCAAATGTCGAAGAAGGGTCGAGGTTGGTAAAAGAAACGGGTCAAAGGGTTCATGGATCGTAAAATAAAAATAAAGAGTAACTCACTGGGCAAGTGTAATTGGTAGCGACCTCGGCATTTGATTGCATAGTGCAGTGTGGGAGTTACGTCTTTGCATAAAGAAAACTGTTCTTTTAAACTTATAAGTAATACTGGTTATTAAATTTATAGTATAGAGTTTAGCGCTTGAATCTGATCACACCTGATAGAAACTGATGATAAATTCAAAGATAGAGCGCGCTTGTCTAGATAATAACTATTCACTCTAGATTCGAATTTTGAAGTTGTAAGTTTTTTTTATATATACTGGTTTACGCTTGACCACAATTTCACCTGATGGAAAGTGTCGATGTGGTCGAAGATGGAGCGCGCTCATCTAGAAGATACCTATTCACTCTTTTTTTTAAAGGTACCCATGCGGGGAACACAGATTTCGGGAGAGAATTCCAAACCTTAGCCATGCGTACTACAAATGAAGAAGCGAATCGCTTCATGAAAAATGAAGCGGGGAAAGCGGAGGCCGAGAGGGTATTCCAGACCCTTGCCGTGCATATCAAGAAAGAGGAATCAAACCTCTTCGTACGCTTCTTTGGCACGTCAATTATGTAAGAGCGTAAGCCTTTATTACAGTTTTAATGGTAAAAAGGTATGGTAAGGATTTAAGTACTTATTCTTTCTGAAATGGTCACTAAATGGTTTACCTGGGAAATTACCTATGCCGTTGGTAAATACTAAAAGCTTTTTCTTGTACCCTTAAATTTGTTACGTGTAAACTTTTATTATTGTTATGTTTACTGAATTCATGTTATTGATGTAAATAAACCCAACTAGAGTTACGAGATGCACTACTAGCAGAATGAATGAATGAAATTTCGGTGAATACGACAGATTATTTTTACAAGCCTTTATTTTACTAGCAATACATGTTTGCTCGGGTGGCCGCCCGGTGGAATATTACTCGATTTGCTTTCTCAATTTTGAAGCAGATATCTTCAATGTATTGTGCTGCAATTTTTCATACACTATTAGTTATTTATATATTAGTTTGGGTGACAGTCCATAGTAGGTGCGTAAACTCATTGTAAATCCAACATGGCGTACATCAATGATAGCGAACTAGTAGTTTTAAATCGACTTCTACAATGGAAATGCAATTTTATTTATTTATTATTATTATGTTTGTGCGTGTGTGTATGTGAGTATAATGTGTATGTGTTTAATAAATATATAATTAAAATATACATATTAAAAATATTTATAATCTCACTATTTTTGTATGTTTATTAAATCCTCGGTTTCATAATAATTCTTACTTAACAAAATATTAGTTATCTCTTTTTTACATTTAAAGGTATTGTAAGTAACAAGGGGAATAAATTTACTGATTTTGTTAAACAATAATAAAAGTCCTAGATAACATTGCTGTCTATGTGCATGTGATGTGGAAAATCTTTCTAAAGTTATAACTCTGTCTTGACGTCTTTGGTTCCTAATGTATCTAATGAAAGAGTTTGCTGAGAAGAAACCTTGTTTTTAAATGTATTTTTTGAATGATAACTTATTGCTACTCAAATTAACGTGTAACGTGCTAACGATTTTAGGAGTAAACACCCATTAACTACCGAATGAAATAGGCCTTTAGCGACAAACTTGTTCCGAGTTTGCAGTTTTAACCGAGTCAGTAAAGCTTCACAAAGTTAGCCGCGTCCGGCGAAACAATTAAAACATTGAGAGTTGTTCTCGTCGCTCACTCAAATTCTAACAGTTAACGAGTTCCAACTACTCTGATGTTTTTACTCTAGATATATTAGATTAAAAACTCTTGCGGTGCTGGACGGTAGGACTGGTATATAAACGGTGCTATTTTTTACATTTTGTAAGGTTCTAATGCTCGTTTTCACCAACACTTTAAGAAACGCCTAAGTCGATAGGTGACAGTTTTCACTTACAACACCTAAGGGCTTAGGTGTCTCTTAAAATGTTGGTAAAAATGAGCATAAAACTCTTCACACATTGGTATAGCAAAGCGTACATCAAATGTAATATGACAAGTAGAAATTAAAATAAGTGTCAAAGAAAAAATATCATCATTTAAAAATTAAAAAATTCTTTATTTCACATACGCCTGACGTACGTTGTCAATATGATATTTGTCGCGTATTATGATAACCACAAGTCGACTTAAAACTAAGTTTACGAAGGTTCCAACGCGCGCCCTGCATCGAGAAATAAGATCTTGACAAAACTACAATATATTGGTTAAGAATGAATGTTTTGTCTTATATAAAACATTATGTATTATCAAACTAGCTGACGCAGCAAACGTTGTTTTGTCATTAGGGATATAAAAAATAGCTTACGATCTACCGAATATACACAGAAAATTACATAACAATCGGTCGAGCCGTTTCGGAGGAGTTAAGTAACATTTGGTAAGAGAATTTTGTATATTAGAGAAATAGATGTGTTGAACCTTGTGTTACTGGTATGTAATATATTTGAAAGCGGTTGAATATTCCGAAGATAAAATGCTGCGAGCAATATATAACGGTGTATTAGAAATACTAACGTGGGAGGAACTATTTTACGTGATGAGAATGCATTATGAAGATGCCCACCTAGCCACATTGAAACAGTGTTGAAGGTCATATCACTCTTCCGAATGAGAAAGTAGATACCGTAACTGCGGTATTATTTTTATTCATTAATTAGTGGAATACAAACATCATCCATATAAAATCAATGTTAAGTACACCTAATTAAAAACAAAAGCCAATCAAGTATCCACTAAGAACTGATCATAACTTACAGTTATAGTGCCGGAGTTATTATATGAACGTATTGTTTAACTATTCTTATGTATAAAATTCTCGTGCCAATTTTGTTACCAAACGTCTGTGAAACGGCTCGACCGATTGTTATGAAATTTTTCTGTATGTTCGGTAGGTCCGAGAGTAGGTCGTAAACTATTTTTTTAAATAGTATAATTAAAGGTAAGTCTCAAAATATATTGAAAATCAACTCAATTATACCTACGAGTAATACTATTAAGGTATTTTAATTATACGGGTATTATTTTAATTGCCTTCTATTTTTTTATTCTGATACAAATTTTCAATTACGTTATGTAAGGAACCCACTTTTACACACTTTTATACACTATATATGTATAGGTATCATAGTTTTTCTTTTTGATGCTAATATTTTCATATATCATTGAAAATACTGAAAGCTAAGTGTCTGTTAACAGTTTGGATTCCTATTATAAAGAAGCAAAATAATTGTTTGAAAATCATTGTCTAAGCTAAAACAGTATATTTCTGACACATAACTCCATACTGTCTACTCCAATAATCCAAATTATAAACCCAAAATGTTACTACATTGTGTGTCGGTCCCCGTGGTAGAGGTGCACTTTGTCTCGAAAGCTGGAAACTGTTAATTATCGGATTCGAGGGTAATAACGTTATTCGAGCGGCGCAGTGTGACGGCCATCGGGAATTTGCCAACATGTTGAACGCTCGTCACAACTCATATTGATATAGCCAAAGATTTAAATCGCTAGATGATCCCATAAGTCGGTTCCCAATATTCGATCTATCTTCCATTTGCCCTACCAGAGATATCAATGTGACATTAGCTTCATACAAATTATGTCAAAATTATATCTCTAGTAAGGCAAACCATTGATAGATTGAATATTGAGAACCGCCATAAGCCTACATTGCGCACGCATCGAAAACGCCCACAAACATGATGAGCTCTCAGCATGCAGTAGTGTACGATTGTGTGAGAGAGAACGCAAGTGCAAATTTCGTTTAAGAACAAATAAGACCTCGCTACATCACCATTTCTTATGTCGCTGTGTGTGTTTAAGACGGCAACGTGTTGCTTACGAGACAAAAACGTGGACGTTTTTGTAGGTTTGGGCTCATCTAACGATTTAAATCTTTGAATATAACACGTAATATGAGCGCATTTTCCAAGAATTTCGAATATTGGTCGAGCTGCAATAATAGTTTTTATTTTATTCTGTTTTATTATAGGTATTTGTTGTTATAGCGGCAATTGATATACATCAACTGTGAAAATTTCAACCGTCAACTACGAGTACTGAAACGTTTTAGTTGGGAATGGAGATATGGAGATGGTCCCACGGGATTTGTGACAACCCAAAATTCATGCGAGACATGAAAATGTTGTAAGAAATAAATAAGAATAAATGAAAAAGAAAATCTCAACCAGACAAGTAGTAAAAAAACCTGGGAACTCTTGCACCAATTAGATTATGTTAAAACTAGCTGACTTGATGACAAACGTGTATTGCCATATTTATAATTGCTCACTTAGGGGTATGAAAAACAATTTACGTCCAATTAATAAAAAAAAATATACAACAAAAAAATCATAAAAATCGGTGTAGCCTTTTTGAAGGAATTTGGTTACACTGTGACACGAGGTTTTTATATATAAGAATGATATTTCAATGATAGTTCACATAAAATTGCGGTGATGGAGCTCTTAGCTCTATAATAATATTTTCACAGTGGAATAGCAAAGATTTCCGGCAAAAAGGGGAATATTTCATTGTTAGTTCGCATGAGACTTGATTCATCTCAGTCGTTGTGTTATCTCATATCGTTTGTGTTCAACCGACGGCGCCGCGTTCCCGAACTCCAAATTGACTGCATTTATTTCATTTGCCTCCTCTACGCTCCAATTTTCGTACGTATACGTAAAATTAGGACGTCGAATCCTAGATATAGGTATATCTCTTATCTCTCATTTCATTTTACTGTCTTATGAAGGATTCAATTTCCTATCTGGTGTCAATAATTTATAGTTCGATTAGCTTAAATTGCTTCTAGCTCCGCGTAAATTTTTTTAACTAATCCTGCGGGAACCGTGGATACTTCCACTATAAACAAGTGTTACATTAAAAGAAAAACACCCACGTTATTGTAGACTTCTAATTGAAAAATTAAATTTAGATTATTTTTTTTAAACTTCCGGATTAAAGCAATGTAAGAACTAAATCTATCAGTATAATTACAAACCCAAGAAAATCCGCCGGAGTCGCTATGTCTGTTCCGGTGTAGATGGTGTAAGATCAACGAATATATAATACTAGCGGACGCCCGCGGCTTCGCTCACGTTTAACCTCTTCTTTACAAACTCAGGCGTTTAATTACCAAAATTCCTGTTTTAACTGCCATTTATTTTAATAATTTTGACGACTAATTATTATTTCTTTGTGCTTGCTGCTATAGTCACTTATAGATTTTGAAAATATAAGGTCGTTTCAAAAAGTTTAATATAGTTCAATTAGTTCCGTATAGGTTCCGTATAGGTTCCGTACCTAAACCCTATTACTAAAACTACGCTGTCTGCCCGTATGTCCGTCCGTCCGTCTTGCTACTATGGTCAGATACCGATTTTCAAAGCAATCGGCCCAGTAACAAAAAATTTCAAAATGGCGGGCACTTTTTTAATTCTGACCATAAATTCTTTCTCTATGCTTGCTGCGATACTCAAATATCGATTTTCACAGCAATCGGCCCAGTAACAAAAAAATTCAAAATGGCGGCCATTTTCTAAAATTTTGACCACAAATTCCTTCTCCATTATTGTTGCGATACTCAAATATCGATTTTCAGAGCAATCGGCCCAGTAAGAAAAAAGTTCAAAATGGCGGCCACTTTTTTTTAATTTTGACCACAAATTCCTACTTCATGCTAGTTGCGATACTCAAATATCAATTTTCAGAGCAATCGGCCCAGGAACAAAAAAGTTCAAATTAGCGGCCACTTTTTTCTAATTCTGACCATAAATTCGTTCTCTATGCTTGCGGCGATACTCAAATATCGATTTTCAGAGCAATCCGCCCAGTAACAAAAAAGTTCAAAATGGCGGCCACTTTTTTCTAATTCTGACCATAAATTCGTTCTCTATGCTTGCTGCGATACACAAATATCGATTTTCAAAGCAATCGTCCCAGTAACAAAAAAGTTCAAAATGGCGGCCATTTTTTTTACCACAAATTCCTACTCCATGCTAGTTGCGATACTCAAATATCGATTTTCAGTGCAATCGGCCCAGTAACAAAAGAGTTCAAAATGGCGGCTCCTTTTTTTAATTCTGACCATAAATTCGTTCTCTATGCTGGCTGCAATACTCAAATATCGTTTTTCAAAGCAATCGGCCCAGTAACAAAAAAGTTCAAAATGGCGGCCACTTTTCTAAATTTTGACCACAAATTCCTACTCCATAATTGTTGCGATACTCAAATATCGATTTTCAGAGCAATCGGCCCAGGAACAAAAAAGTTCAAAATGGCGGCCATTTTTTTTTGACCACAAATTCCTACTCCATCCTAGTTGCGATACTCAAATATCGATTTTCAGAGCAATCGGGCCAGTTACAAAAAAGTTCAAAATGGCGGCCACTTTTTTTAATTCTGACCACAAATTCGTTCTCTGTGCTTGGTGCGATGCTCAGATATCGATTTTCAAAGCAATCGGCCTAGTATCAAAAAAGTTCAAAATGGTGGCCACTTTTTTAATTCAGACCATAAATTCGTTCTCTATGCTTGCTGCGATATTCAAATATCGATTTTCAAAGCAATCGGCCCAGTAACGAAAGAGTTCAAAATGGCGGCCACTTTTTTTAAATTTTGACCACAAATTCCTTCTCCATGCTTGTTGCGATACTCAAATATCGATTTTCAGAGCAATCGACCCATTAACAAAAAAGTTCAAAATGGCGGCTACTTTTTTCTAATTTTGACCATAAATTCGTTCTCTATGCTTGCTGTGATACTCAAATATCGATTTTCAGAGCAATCGTCCCAGTAACAAAAAAGTTCAAAATGGCGGCCATTTTTTTTTGACCACAAATTCCTACTCCATGCTAGTTGCGATACTCAAATATCGATTTTCAGAGCAATCGGACCAGTAACAAAAAAGTTCAAAATGGCGGCCACTTTTTTTAATTCTGACCATAAATTCGTTCTCTATGCTTGCTGCAATACTCAAATATCGTTTTTCAAAGCAATCGGCCCAGTAACAAAAAAGTTCAAAATGGCGGCTACTTTTCTAAATTTTGACCACAAATTCCTACTCCATGATTGTTGCGATACTCAAATATCGATTTTCAGAGCAATCGGCCCAGTAACAAAAAAGTTCAAAATGGAGGCCACTTTTTAAATTTGACCACAAATTCCTTGTCCTTACTTGCTGCGATTTAGTTACCTAATAAAAACCTAGCTAACAAATTTCAGATCTCTACGACTTTAAGTTCTTCGGGAATTCCTGGAATAAAGGAAAAAATCACTTTTGTATGGGAAAATCCCTTAAATGTACGATTTTTACCACTTAAAATTTGAATTTCTGGAATCCCCGTCTTAGTACTAATTCATGACCTAATTTCATCCGAGGTACCAAATTTCAGATTTCTACGACTTTTAGTTCTTCGGGAATTCCTGGAACAACGAAAAAAAATCACTTTTGTATGGGAAAATCCCTTAAATGTACGATTTTTACCCCTTACAATTTGAATTTCTGGAATCCCCGTCTTAGTACGAATTCATGACCTAATATCTACCTAGGCACCAAATTTCAGATCTCTACGACTTTTAGTTTTTCGGGAATTCTTGGAACAACGAAAAAAATTCGCTTTTGTATGGGAAAATCCCTTTAATGTATGATTTTTACCCCTTAACATTTGAATTTCTGGAATCCCCGTCTTAGTACGAATTCATGACCTAATACCTACCTAGGCACCAAATTTCAGATCTCTAGGACTTTTAGTTTTTCGGGAATTCCTGGAACAACGAAAAATATCACTTTTGTATGGAGAAATCCCTTTAATGTAAGATTTTTACCCCTTAACATTTGAATTTCTGGAATCCCCGTTTTAGTACGAATTCATGACCTAATATCTACCTAGACACCAAATTTCAGATCTCTACGACCTATAGTTTAGGCGGAATCCGTGGAACAACCAAAAATACCTCATTCTTTTATATATATAGATTAATTATAGTAAGATGTTGCTGTTTACCAGTTTCCACTGTGATGGTAACTAATTCAATTCTACTATTTCTCTTATGCCGGTAGCTTACCTATACTACGTTAGTAATATTATATATTCGTTGCCTATACTAACTGCAATAATTGACATTGGAAACGGTAAGCTGCGACGGATTTTCCATAAATAGATTTCGTTATCAGAAGGAAATCGCACGATTTTCCCATACATATTTGATTTCATTTTTCACGAATACCGACTGTGAATATACGACTGGAACCTTTGTTGATGGTCTGGAACCTTTGATGACTCTTTAATAAGATTTAAATCCTCTTTCATAAAAGTCTGAATCTTTGTTTAAAAGATGATCTAGAGTAACTTAAAAAATACTCAATAATAATGTCGTTATCATAAAGCTTATCCGGATATTTAGTTTTAAGAGGCCTGTGAACAACGATGTCTCCATTAATGCAAAATACTAAATCATTTGTAATTCGTGTATATTTTGATCATGTTGTGGTGTTATTCGGATTCATATAGTAATAATCTATGCTCCTGGCCATATTTGGTTCGGAAATACTTCTTTAGACGAAATAATAATCAATTTTGATCAAAATTTTTATAACTTTGGTCGAGTTCCGTAATACCAAAAATTATGAATGAAAACTTGTAACTTTCTTTATTAACTGGTGTTTTTCTTTAGCTGGACAATAAAAACTGTGCTCTTGAACTAATGCGACGTGAGATAGTGTTGTTTTTATTACAAAACAAATAAGTAGTAAACATGTCCTCCTTGACATAAAAATAAACAAAACTAAATTCGTATACATTTTCGTTTAACAAAAGTATTTCTGAACCAAATATGGCCAGGAGCATAGATTATTACTATATGAACCCGAATAACACCACAACATGATCGAAAATTGCACGAATTACAAATGATTTTGGTATTACGTTTGTATGGGAGACACCGAAACGGTATGATTCTTTAATAAGATTAAATCCTCTTTCATAAAAGTCTGAATCATTGTTTAAAAGATGATCAAGAGTAACTTAAGAAATACTCAATATTAATGTCGTTATCTTATAGCTTATCTGGATATTTAGTTTTAATTAGTTACTTAGTTACCATTCGAAATTGCATCATAATGGCTGGCAAAGTATTTATTTCTCTATAGCGAAATAGCTTTTGACAAAGAATTGACAACCTCCCTGACTGCAGCATCACTTACCATCAGGTGGGATCGCAGTCAAGTACTAACTTGTGTAGTCTAAAAAAAAGAATGTAGGTATATAAAGTAGGTTAATGTAATTTTAGCGGGATTGTACGGATGTGGAAACCGTAGCGTCTAGGCGTACCCGACTACCCAGCCCGGTTAATTACCGGATTCGGCGGTAATCGCGTTACCCGGGCGACGCGACGGGCCAGAACAATTAACTATAATTTGGTAGACTCGTTACTGTTATACGGTGTTTGGGTAGACCCCATATAGTACGCTTGAGGATCTTTGTATTGTGAATTGACTATCTTATTGTGAGTTAGAAACTATGTAGAGCTTGTTATCATTGTCGTTGTTGTCGTCTAACCCAAATATGTTTAGACCTAGGCAGCTGTAATTTTACTCAGTGATTTTCTTAATGATGTAGATAAGAGTAGGAAAGGATTTCAAAAATAAATCACCCGAGCCGCAGGCGAAGAGCAGCTGTAGTCATATGGTTTATATTTCGTATATTTTACCGTGTATTTCGATTCACTGGACGCAAACTAAATGGAAGGAAATTCAAAAAGTGTATGACAATGACAGTTGTCTGCCTGGAAGTCACGTGGTCAATTCAGCGATCGAATATGTCTACGGCTACAGGGGTGCTATAGTTATCACACTAATGTACTGAGCTAATGTACAAGCGAAAATAAAAGTAAAAAATGCTACGTTTGGATTTTTATTACTATTATTTCATGGCAGATTTACTGAAGTGATTTGACTGAAATTTGAAATGGAGATAACCAGAATTAATAGGCTATTTTTATCCCGAAAAATCACTATATTCATAGGATTTGTATAAAGAACCGTATCACACGAACAGAACTTACTAAGACCTATTCCCACGCACGCAAAACCATCATAACATAACTTTACTAATAATCATAACATAACTTTTAGCATAAATATATGGCGAGGAGTGAGAAGTGTTGCAACTCGCAAGTGATAATTGATGAGGGCAACCCGACGCAGTCATGCAATCAAAGTGCTAACCGAACGTAGCTCAGTGTCCAATTTACTCTCATCGAATATGCGTCAATCTTGTATACGCAATTTGAATCGTTAGTGTAGTGACAACATTAATAGACCATTCCTCTTCGTCTTTTTATGGATAATCCTAGAAAGTATTGAATTCAAGTCTGTTCCGTGTCAGAAATAGGTGAAAATTCGTTTGTTTTACCATGCGATTCAAAGTTAGAGCAATAAAAAGGTCTACACAGACAATAATAATAATTTCCTAAAACAATCAGAAAAAATACGTGCAAAATGAGGATGCCCCGAGCCAAGTGACAATTAGCGTTATTTCGTGACGTATAGAAATGGAACTAAATTAAAAAAATGTATGGGCTATTTGGCACTTAGCTCCGGCAGCAGGTATTAAATGCCGCATACAATATAATGCTTGTACGCGAGATTTAATAAAAAGATGAAATAAGTAGATACCTCCTCTAGAATATTTGGAATACATATTATTTTCGCTTAAAAATACAATTTACAGCCGAATTGACTTATATTTGCCACATAAGGACGGTTTAATTCTACGCGCGTAGGTGAAATACATTTACCGAATTTCATCCCACACACTGAAATAACGTGGGGCGCAACTCGCGATGGGTTTGCGATTACGAACGTGGGTATACGCCCGCGAGCGTGCCGAACAATGGCTACGAGGACTCCAAATGATTGTTAATTGTTTCCACGGCCCGCCATTTCGCTGGGAAACGTGATTACCGTACAATCCCGTAATTATTACCGACTGTCACATCCTGTTTTTCGCTTTTGTACAAACCTCCAGAGATATGCAAAACTAAACTGAATGTGTTATTGTATTAGAAAATAAAAAGTATTGTAACATTTTAATACTTACAAAAAAAGAAAATAAAAAATAAAATAAAATAAATTTATGTGTTATCATAGATTTAGGTCACTTGCGCTCCGACTAGATAGAGCCTAAAAACGACAGCTCCGTGAGTGCGGCAACTTTTTCTATAGTGTGAGTGTGTTACTTTGAAAATTGTATGGTGCGCGGATGCTCCACACCTATTATTAGTCATAGTGTAATGTTATAATATAGCTATAATTTTCAATTCAGACCTGTAGTTAGGGCGTACAATCAAATAAAAAAAAACCCTTCGGCCTTATAATATTAAAAATTAATCTTAATATATATAAATCTCGTGTCACAATGTTTGTCCTCAATGGACTCCTAAACTACTGAACCGATTTAGTTCAAACTTCGTGAATATCTGTCATTTGGTCCAACTTAAAAGATAGAATAGTTTTTATCCCCCGTGGACGAAGTCGCGGGCATCAGCTAGTATATTATATTATTATCAATTTATAAACAACACACACAATAATTTCTGAGCATGTGTGGGTGAGCGCCAAGAGTAATATTTTTTTAGGCCTACAATAATAATTAAAAAGAAATAACGAGTTATTAAGTAGCCATTCGGCCGTTATATCAACGAATATATAATATTACTAACGTAGTAATATGCTGCATGCATATAACGGCCAAATTGCTACTGTTGTTCTGTAATTTACTAGAAAATATAAAAATTGTTACAATTACTTACAATCTTTAGAACCTTTCAATTTAGTTTACATACTAGTATTGTACCAATACTATAATCTGCCTGAAGATTCCTTAGTCATGACCATATTTGATATAAAATTAAGTAATAAACTGTGAATAATAAATAAAAGTTGCCTCAATAGAAACAAAATTATGAATAGCTTTACAGTAAGTGCGTATAAAGGATCTTCAAAGAATATTACCTAAGAAGATAAGATACTATTTGTATGAAAACATTCCGTATCTCTAGTAAAGAAAATCTCCTCAATAATTCACTTATACGTCGTATTTATTCTCTACCTTCTTTTATTAAAAGGTTTCTCCAAATATTTTCATGAAATAATTTCTGAAAATCCAGCTTGTATACTTTCTTGTTTTGTAAATGAGATTAAAACTGGATTACTCCATGATAACAATTCAGTTTTATTTCCTGAAGGAATGAATTATTCATTTTCATATATTTCATTTATCAAAGTATTTTGGATTTTATGCTAGTATTTAGACTAGGATTTGGTTAGGTTAGGTTAGGTCGCACTGGAATGGCGTAGACGGTTTGTACTCTATATGCTAACAATGGGCTGATGAAAGAGCGTAGTGAAAGCAAAGATGTGAATCATAAAAAAATCTATCTTACTTTACTAGAGTTGATACGTCAAGTTTGTAAATATCCAAATAATAATTTTTTTAATTAATTAAATAATACCTATTTTCCTACGTATCTAAAAAACTATTGGTGTAAGTACACTTATTCAAAAAATGTACACTATCACATTTCTGGTAATCGTAGCATTAACTCTTAAGCAAACGTAACAGACTAGAATAATTTCATTTAAAAATACAGTATGTTTGCGGTAGTTATTCGTTTTTTGCATACCTATGTGATTTAAAACTGAAGGAAATTAACTTTTATACGTAGAAAATATACTACTTTTACATTAGATGCTACTAATTAATTAGCAGCTAATTTCCTAGGGGAGTATGATAACTGAATGAAATAATGAATATACATTTATCATCTCAAGCCACATTAAAATAAGGAAAACGCGAAATAATGGATAAAAACCGTATATTCAGCCATCTCTCATATTTTTATATTCCACTCTGGCGAACAAACGACGTAGCATCCGCATACCCTACGTTTTATATTGCTGGCCTCTGTGAAATCTGGCTTTACGAGCGAGGTGTATACGTGCCAATGGCAGCGCAACTTTTATGTACGTACAATACAATGCCGAGGTGATACCCGCGACCACAATAGCGTGAAGTTACCAAAAGTGTCGCGAGAACTAATTTTGTTACCCGAACTCTTTCAAGCCAAATGCAACGACTGCACTTTTCATGAATGCTGTATAAATGTATTTGGGAAATTAAAAATAAATAGGAAATTAAATGGAAATGTAGATTTATTTGAACAATTCTTGAAACTAGATATCAACAAAATATATATATCACTTGCAAGTAGTATATATATAAACTATTTTAGGTTCGTAAAAATTTATGCTGTAGATGGAAGGGATAGAACCCCATTCCAAAATTTAAATGACTGTTGGTTCGGAGATTCCCAACATTAGCCAAAACGGTACAGTAGTTGCTGCGTGAAAGATAAACGAACATACCTACATCCACACACACAAACAAACTTTTGCTTTCCTAATATTAATGTGATAGTATTGGATTTAACTAAGAAACTAAAACTAGTAGTACCTATTGCTCTCTTAGTTCATAACTGACTTGTCAAGTCGACTATACTTATTTTCTAAAATAATGTGGTGTTGATTTTTACACATAAATTAATTTCGTAAAATATTATTACAAAACAACATTGAACGTTTCCAGACATGCTCCTTAGGCCTTAATAGAATAGGTAACTATTTTTACTCTCAAGGCGCCTCTACAGAATGGCTTGTGATGGGCCATGCTTGGCAACGCACAACTCTTAAGTAGGCCACGATCACTTGGTGTTCACACAATGGCGCACTGCTCATTGCTGCCCGGTGAGGCACTTGCGATGGACGTGGAAGTAGTTACGGCCGCGGCTATTTATTTTCAATATAATTCTTTGTTGAGATTATTTTAAATATTTATACAATGTTAACTAGTAATTTAGAATCAATTTAGAATATATTTTGCAAAAAAATATCGCCAAAAGTGTCCACTATACGTATCAGCAGCGGTCGGTGGCGAACTGAGCAATGGCCCATTGTGTGAACACCACAGACCACGCAACGCCACGATTCCTTTGAAGTGTGCGCCAAAAACCGACAACTTTCCGATCGCGTGCCATCGTTGACCATTGTCCGCCATTGCATACCATTTCCCCCTGTACACAATGGCGATGGCCTGCAGTGGGCCAGCATACGCCATTGTGTAGACACCGCTTTAGAGATAAGATGTCTAGGTAGTATACCTGTTTTGACCTATTTTTATAAGATAAGGTAGTTTTTGTAGGAGCCTATTTCCAAAATAGATAAAAATCATCTTAAATCTCCTCCTCACCTCTTCAACGTAAATTTTCCTTCATTTCAAGTTTTTATAAACAAACAATATTAAAACAATAAAAAACTAAATAAAAACTTTAACTGGTAACATTTTTCACATCGCGTGTTAAATAACAGTTGCAAAATACTTTTTGTTTGACATGTTACTGCGTTCATTAAATTACGTGTTTTATAAAGTAGCTACTTGTAAAATTGTAGCTATTATTCATATTTTTAAATTCCACTGGCAAAAATGCAGGAGAAAACGTATTTTAAATTTATAATATTTTCGGTCTGGCATGAGCACTCTTTACGACCAACCGCTGTGTATTCGGAAAGTCTATGCAGTACGACTTAAATAATTTACACGATATTTTAGTTTGTACACTGCTTCGTGATATAATTGTGTCGAATGTTTTGCGTTTAGGCCGTAGACGGATATCATTTTTACCCGGCTTAGTTTCTTGTGGGCTTCTTCTCAGTTCAGGGCGCGTTGGAACCCTCGTAAACTTAGTTTTTGAGTCGTTAAATTGATAGTTATCACTATTTATAAGTATATGTAAGTACTTAATTATTTTTACTGACTTTTCATAAGTGCTAACAAGTAATGGCTTATATGAAATAAACTAGCTGTTGCCCGCGGCTCTGCCCGCGTGCAATTCGTTTTTTTTACAAAAATGTTTCCCGTGGAATTTTTTAATTTTTCCCAAGATAAATGAGTGGTCCCTGGGTTCGATGGACCCGTAAAGAAGTCTTCTTCAAATCTCTCCTGTCAACGTGCTATCTTCTTTCAATTTACCTATATCTTCTTTGGTCTTCCTCTACTTATACACTCTGTCGAAATCGCTTATGTTACTCGATTCGCATGGAGTAAGACAGAGTGGGGCGTGTCATCGTGGATTGTAATATCTATACTAACCAAACTTATCTTATTCTGAGATGATACCAACGCCCAGATATTGTAATTAAGCATTCTGATGCGCTGCTATATACGTAGCAACCCGTTCCTGCTACGTACGGGTTATCTTGTATAGTTATACCTAGTTGCACGATCAAGAGGACGATTTAAACTGTCGATATTTCAACCCCGTTTTGATTGTGCTACGTAGATAAGTAGCTATAGGTTTTTTAAACATCCCACGGGTGCTCTCAAATTTTTCAGGATGAAAAGTATCTTAAATGTTGACCGGGCATATATATAAAGTAGGATCATAAAATTTCATTTAAATCCGTTACTTGAAAGACGCCTGCTTTGCCTGTTTTTGTAATGTTTTCTTTCCCGCGGGAACTCGATTGGATTAATAAGTTTTACTATATATATATTTTGTTAAAGAGGCAACATAAGGTATCAGCATAACAAATATTACTAAATTAAGTTCATTAGTTTTTGTTTACAAAGCTGTTAAATTAATTGCAGTTTTTTAACGATCCCACGGGAACTCTTTATTTTACCGGGATGAAAAGTATCCTATATGTTGACCAGGGACATAAGCTACCACTACACAAAATTTCATTGGAATCGATCCAGCCGTTCCAAAGATTAGCCCGTACAAACAGACAGACAAACGGACAAACAGACAAACAGAGAAACAAAAAATTTGAAAAAAATTTAAATTAGTTCTATTTCACTTCTTATATCCCCCTGACTCCGTTTTTAGCATTTTTTTTATTTGTACAGGAATTCGACCTCTACAGATTTATTATATGTATTGATATTGATGATAATTTGATTTGTCCTCTTCACTCTTACGAATATGTTGTTGTTAGCGTCAAGCAGCATTTTAAAGTGAAACTTTTATCACATCGTCTCTAACTTTTTCGTTTGTGTGTTGCATATCGCGTGACAGTCGGCCGCGGAGTAGGGATAAAGTGAAAGGCGCTCGTCAGAGCAGCCATGGCCAGTTACACTTTTACAATGGTTTCACTTTCATAAAACCACACATTCCTTTTTTTTTCAAAAAGACGTTTTACTAACTTAAAATCCCGCAAGTTACTATCAAACATTTTGGGAAAGCACTGACATTTACATTTGACGACCGAATGGTATAGCGATCCTGCTATCAACGTCGGAGGCCGTAGGTTCAATTCCCACAACTGTTACTGTACTGTAAATGTTTGTTTGATGAGCATGAATGTTTTCTAGCATCTGGGTGCTTTTCATTATATTATATTTATGTACTTTAATATGGATGTATATTTATCAGTTATGTAGTACCCATTACACAAGCTGTCGCTTATTTTGGGGGGTACATAACGAGGTGTGTGTACTGTCCTGAAGAAAAATGTTTTTCAATTGTGTCTCTGCACGTGTATATAGATTCGTACCCAAGTAAAACCTCTCTTAAAAATAATAAGTCTGTCTCTATGTGTAAAGAATACGTCCATAATATGATCCATTGATATAAGGACAAAAAAAATCTGATTGGCTATAATTTTTCGTTGCAGAGAAACGTTATATTTATGGTAACGAAATTACGTAGGTACTTGCTACGACGGCGCTACGCCGGTCGTCGTCTACGTTATATTATGTTTGTGGCGGCGAAATCACGTTTTACGACGAACCCCGTCGCGAACGTGCAATATGAGCAAAAGTAGGAAGGTTTCTCACTAATGAGCAATATAGGTACTTCTCGTAAAAATGATATCATGCATAGTCTTAATTTATTATACCTTTTTTAGGGTTCCATACCAATTTGGCAAAAATGAAACCCTTATGGTGAGACTTTCTCCGTCCGTCCGTCCGTCCGTCCGTCCGTCCGTCCGTCCGTTCGTCTGTCCGTCTGTCACACTCGAATATTTCAGTAACTATCAAAGCTATCGACTTGAAATTTGGAATAATTTTAGGTAATAGTGACCCAACGCCATTGCACTCATAAAATATTGAAAATTGTTTTTATTTATATTTAAAAAGGGGGGAAAACCAGGACTTCGAATTTTCAAAATGAGATAACTATATTAAGTGGGGTATCATATGAAAGGGCGTTACTTGTGTATTCTAAAACCGATTTTTATTTATTTTTATGCCTGATAGTTTTGGATTTATTGAGCAAACTGTCGAAAAAAATACCGTTCCCCCCCACTTATCTCCGAAGTTTATCAATCAAAAAATCTGATATAATTATGATTAAGAGACATTGATGTATATTTTACAGGAAAAATAAAATCAACTCGCTAACTATTATACTTTTTTTGATAATAACAATAAACCACCAAAAACAAAGTTACGTTTGCGGTTTGCCAACAAAAGTACCTACATGTAAATTATACTCGTAAATTCATGAACAAAAGTGATTCTTTCAATGTTTTACTTCTTTTATGGTATGGAACCCTCGGTGCGCGAGACCGACTCGCACTTGGCCGGTTTTTTTTCCTTTGGGGGGGAAATCCTCATGGACACCATTCTGGTAGTGCCGGACTCCTACCGGCTAAAACCGGTTTTAGCCGGTAGGAGTCCGGCACTACCAATTTATTATACCTATCTATAAACAAATTAATGATACGAGTACGATGTGATACGTTATGTATCTGATTGTCGTTACCCATTTTTACTCAAGCATATAAACGAATTGCGTTCAGTGACCGATTTACTGTAACTTTTTTTGTACTTTTATAAATTGCTTACTTAAATTGTAATTAATCAATTCATGAAATAATGTCTTTTAAAGGTAAAATTAATCTAGTGTTATCCATATTTGTTATACAAGGTGTGGGTTAATTCGTATAGTGTGCCCGCAGCTTACTTTTTTACTTGATCCTAGAAACACATTAATGGAGATAAGAAGACCCAATTATTTTGTTTTATTTTCAACACAATACTTATTATTTAATATAGAAAAAATATTGTTAGCTACCCTAACTGTGATGTCAACAAAGCGTAGTAACCTTTTCATTATTACCAGCCGTGCTATTCTGCAAAACAGCGACGAGTCCGTCCATCTCTGCATCTATGAATTTGTCAGTTGTAATAGAGTACAATTTTGCTTGCCATATTCGGCTTGGCAGCTGTCTGGCAGCTGTTTCAGAGATGGACATTTTGTAGAATAGCACGGCAGGTCATTCATATATATATGGGACATTTTTGAACTCCCTATAATAGTTCCCTCAGGATGTGAGCTAGACTTCTTGTGTATTTTTCCAGGCATCTATACATCATCCCCATAAGGCTTTCGGTTAATTATGGCAAGTAACCAACACGTATATTTAACTTCATTCTTTAATAGTGACTCATAACATTGCTACTTTTTGAAATCAGTCAGAATTATGTGTAGTACTATTACTCCGAAAATTATTACGCAAATAGAAGAGAGCTTATAGAGGTAATAAATAGCAATGAATGTTATAAACAGATCTTTAATTGCTATGTCACTATTCATGGAATATATTGCTGAAATTGCTCCAGGCGAATTAGGTATCGCCGGGTAGTTAGATTCCCGGAACACTGTTGCTACGTCATTTGACAGTTATGACACATGAATTAGTTATTAGTCATTTGACCTGTAGATACCGTTACGCTCAAACCTATTAATGTGCAACAACTTGTTTATTAGGGTTCCATACCAAAATGGTAAAAGTGGAACCCTTATGGTGAGACTTCCTCCCTCCGTCCGTCCGTCCGTCTGTCACACTCGATTATTTCAGTAACTATTCAATCTATCGACCTGAAATTTGGAATAGTTATAGGTAATAGTGACCCGACGTGATGGCAATCGTAAAAATTTGAAAATTGTTTTTAATTTTAGATAAAAAGGGAGGAAAACCGGGGTATTGAAATTTCAAAATGAGATAACAATATTGAGTGGGGTATCATTAGAAAGGGCGTTACTTGTATATTCAAAAAGAGTATATCTATTCTCTCTCTAACTAGTATACTTTTTTGAGATTTACAATAAACCTTTGAAAACTTACCTTTGAAAGTTAGGTTTGCAGTTCGCCAACAAATGTACCTACTTGTAGATATATACAGAGCAGATGCAGCGTGCACATGAGACCCTGATATATGAGAGATATTATATACTCGTAAATTCAATGAACAAAAGTGATTCTTTCTACATTTAATTCTTTTATAGTATGGAACGCTCGGTGCGCGAGTCCGACTTGCGCTTGGCCGGTTTTTTTATAATGAAACTGTCTCGTGTACCTTATCTTTAAAAACAAGTGTTCTGTTTTAATTAGTCTTGGTCTTGGTAGACTCGTTTCATGAAGGTCTAAAGAATGACTGTGGAATTAGTTAATTCTATGGACTTTAATTAAATTGAAAACAAAACAGTGAATAGAAGCAGAGTCCGTTTAAAAAAGTATTGAATTAAAATAAACTTATTCAACAACACTATTTGAAACATTCATTTAAATTATTATTGAATCAATACACAAGATGGTATCAAGGAACAAACTTATGCTAATGACCTTTTTTTCTCATTTATTTTACTTCATTATACAAAACAATAATTTAATAAGGAGTTTTTTAGAGAAACTACTAAATGCTTAATGCTACTAATGTTCTATAGTATGGCAAGTATAGCTTGCAATTTTTAGGTTAACATTCTCTTAGTTTATTTTATCCGTGAAGGATATCCCAAAATATCGCTAAAACTTCGTTATCTTCCACATTTAAAGGCTTCTTCACTAAAGTTAGGATTTAACAACTTTGTTAGAGAATCTTTCGGAGAAACATCTGCGGGAGTTTATGTCCAAATTATCTCGGTCACATATATCCTTCTATAATGGCTTTCCCATTTAAGATGTGCTATAAAATTTTTGCTTTTTATTTGTTCATTTATATTTGTATACCAACGGCGACTTTGTCTGCTTTGTATTTGTACTCAAATTGTATTTAATCTAATACCTTTAAACGAGCAATTCTTGTATATATGTATATATATTTCTTTATAATCTGGATCTCGGAAACGGCTCGAACGATTTTCATGAAATTTAGCATACAGGAGGTTTTGGGGGCGATAAATCGAAAAAAATAGGATTCATTTTTAAAAAATGTCGAATTTACAACAAAAATAAAAATATGACTTCTGCTGCCATCTATTGGCCAGTAGTTAAACTACCGAGCAAAGCTCGGTCACCCAGATATTAAAATATTGTTTGTATAAAATACACACGAAAACTCGCTAATTATTCTGTGATATCCGTCGAATCAAAATTTCAAACAGCCAAAACTTCTAAAGTGAGCTGTTTTCATTTCACCGAAACAACTTCAAAATAATAAATTAACTAAATTTACGTATTTTTTTAACTGTTGACCTTTACTTTATCCTCCATAATAATGTCTGCCCCATTAAAAGTATTATTTAAATAATGAAATAATATTAAAAGTTTTATTGGAATAAGGTCAAACAGATTTATTGAACGTAGGAGGCTTGAAAATATGCCTTGAAAGTGGATTTAATACAAGGAAAGGAACAAAGGTTTAAAGGTTATTTTAAAGTGCCACTGTGTTGTGTGATAGTGAGGTTTATTTTAGGACTACTTAACTCTTGAAACTATTATTATATCGTTTTATCAAGAATAACTTTTATTTCGCCTAGTCTATCGATTTGTAGTACATTTTCTACACGGATTACAAACTGAAAGAATGCATATAAATGACCTCAGTTTGTGTCGAGGAATATGTGAAATAGTTTTTAAATGATGGTAATCTTCGTAAAGGTTTGTGGTTATCTATAAAAGTGCAGTCATAATAAAAGCGAAGTTACTACTTCTAATAAATTCGTAATACACTTGTTTACTAGTGACAGAGGTTGCATAATATCTTAGTGTAAATGTTTAATGAAGGTTGTGGTTTTCAGATTGCTCTGGACTCTGTGTTTTATTCAAATGTTCTCTGGAACTTTACTCTCAAGCCTGAAAATTGTTTTTCTCAATTTTCTAAGCGCAATTTTCTTGCCACAGCGGCGACATTCACATAAATTGTAAAGCTGAATGATTTTTATACGGTTTTGTAAGAGGTTATAACCCAAGATTGTGACTAGGTAAGGAAATCCAAAACATAACTTTTATTCATTTACTTACAAGTTACGTGATTTGGCACCCTTAATTGATATTTTCGTGAAATCATTTTGGATAGCTAGATCGTTAAGAAAACATTAGTTTTTTGATAATAACGTATGCCACTATCCTGTATTTAGAAGTAATTATGAAATAATAATTCTGCCTGAATTAAATTCGAAATCTCCCATTTTGATCTTCCTAGATTATGAATTATAGATCTTGGAACCATTCAAGGGAGTGACAAAATAGTGAAAAGGCTGAAAAGAAAATAGATTTAGCTAAACACCGAGAGTAATTTACTAAGTCATTTTACATCACAAATAAAATGCTTTTAAACCCTCCTGCCTTCAATTGGATCCGGGAGAGTATCTGCTCAGCGATATACACGAGGTATCGATTGAGCTAAATTCGGCTCGCTGTCGCTATTTGGGAAAATTACATGAGGCAAAGAAACATGGGACGATTGAGTTACGGATCTCAGGTCACAGGTGATACGTAGCTTCATTTATCTACGTTTTGAGAGGTATGGATACATTATATTATGGTTGATAGAACAAATCACTTATAAAGGACTATCATATATAAATATCACAGCTTATTGCCAAGTACACTTTTAAGGAAGAATATCTTTTCAGAGTTAGAAGAATGTAGGTACGTCTTGGTAGTTAGGATGGAAACTGTAACAATTTGACCTACAAAAACGATAGTTGTAAATTAAACAGCCAACAGGAGGGTTGGAAGGTACCTGATTACTTTTATTTTGTTCAAATAGATACACATACGCACACACTTTATGTAGAAATACGCATTCTTCAGGGCTTCGTAAAGTTGGATAAGTTTTTAACTTCGATTGTAGATAGCCATACCTACATTGAGTAAGTTAAATAACCTGTTGAGGTTTGTAGTTCTATATTATGAAGCAATGGTTTAGGATTGTGTTCTTGACATAGGCAAATATATTTTTAAGCTTTGACTTATTTTTATTTAATGATCTTTTAGTTACGAATATTCCTCTTTTGCTTTACGTATTTTAATACTGCAAAAGTCTTAGGGTTTGAAGCACAATCGTATAAAGGATGCATTGTGAGATACTAAAATGGCATCGTATTTCATTTGAAAAGAGAGCGTTCTTGCACGAGCATTGGGTTTCGTGTCTCTATTCTAGAGTAATATTGCTCCAAGTGAATATGTCGGGTAGATGCATTCTTTACGACGAGCGCGACATCAATTTATAGCGAAATAACGTCAGTCGGCGTTTAGTCTTCGTTCGGAACGGACGTATCAAGGTGGGCACTTTAATTTCTTGGACGTTACTGTTTTTAGCTTTATTTGCTTGCAGTTATAACTATATTAGAGCTTTGCTTCTTATCACGGGCACTTGCGTTTTAAGAAACTGAATATCAATCGCTTAGCGATGAAGGAAAACGTCGTGCGGAAACCTGCATGTTTGAAAGATCAACATTCTCAAATTGCGCCGACACTCGCACTTGGCCATCGTGGTGGGCTACGGCGTAACCTTTCCCATTCTGAGACGAGACCTGTACCCAGTATTGGGACATGAAAAAGGTTGAGATGTTATTAATGTTATTAATTAAAGCTAAGTGTTATGAAATAAGACCAAGTTTTCATTTAATGCTGCAGGTTGCCAGCCGTAAGGTCAAAATGTAAATCTGTTATTTCTTATATTCGTATTTAAATTTTTTCATTCAAAATATATCAAACATGTAATTTCCATACGTAAGTACGTATTTGACTTGTAAGCTTTATTACCACAGTAGATAGTCGTGATCTACTGTGGTAATAAAGCGATAGGTCTTACTGTCCATTTTTGGCTCTGATCATAAGTTTTTTATGACTCCTGAACTTATGCTGATCTGGGGTCTGATTGAACATATTCCTCCTTATCGTAATTGTTAGCTAATTCTGCCCCCTTATTGGCTGACGTAAATTAGAAACCATTCAGCCAATCAGCGGGCAGAGTTTCTAAACGATTACGATAACGATGAATACGTTTTTCTTAAACAATCAAGGGGCTGGTCGGGTGGGAGGAAGGCTTTGGTTGTTTGACTTGTGTCACCGTACCTGAGAACCGAAAAGACTTTCAGTGTGCTATAACTGTGTAGCAAGCAGCATAGAAAGTATCATCTTTCCATATCATTAGGGAGTAGGGAGAATAGATCTTCGGCTATACGTAAGATAATTTCTTTTACACAAAGTCAAAAACTTCAATGAATATATTTATTATTTTTTTATTATTTAAAGATAAAATTCTTAGAGTGCAGCATAAACTTTTAAGACAAGAGAACAATAATTCAGCTCGTGAAAGATACCAAGTTTATGAGATAACTTTATGTAGAGTGGTCTTCATTCTAGCACTGGTGCCTGAGTTAGAGATTTACTAACACGATTGCTAAAGTTTCCCTCTACAGAAATGTAAGGTTGACTTTTTGAATTTATTACCGTTTCTAAACTGTTAAGTATATTTCATTTTACTTATTTCTTTAGACAGCTTTCTAAATGTGTGAATTTAAGGGGAAAAAATTGGGTAAACTTTCTCGGAAAGTTGGAAAATACTGAAAACCCAAAAGACACATTTTGTATTTTATTTGAATGAACAAGTTGGTTGTCGGATTACATTTGGACATTAAAGAGATTCTAAAAAGTTTTGTATTGTTCTTTTTAGCAAAGTTTGTACCTGTTCCTTTTTTAAAAATACCTATGTAAAGTTTGTCTAAAAAGAGTAGATAAAATGGTGGTGCTACTATACAGTCAACTATTTAGTTATTTGATAACTTTAACACATGACTTTCAATTGCTTATACCTATTTAATAGTGATGGGCTTGACACAGAAATTGGCTTTCTGGTTTGAAGCATATTTGTTCCCGGTGCAGTAAGTGGAGCCTGGAGAACTTCAAATTACATAGTACAGTTGGCACACGTTCCGTATTACGTTCTTATACTTAGTTGGAGAACAGTTATGAAAATTGGAAGTCGAGAAATATTATCTAGGACTAGCAATAGTTCTGGAGGATATTAGTATTATTAAATTATTATTTAATTCGGATGAATTTTTTTTTAATATAGAAAAAGAGTCCTATATTTTTTTAAAGTGAATTTTATGAGAGAAAAGCACTGGTGATACTCACGATTGTACGTGTATACGATTTTTTTTTAATAACCTTATAGCACACGATAAATTTTAGATATTTTTTCTTCCTGATTCAAAGACTTGAAATCGAATCGGCTACAAAAGTTATAAAGTTTTGTTTTACTTCGATTCAAATCGGCCCGATATAGGCAACTCGCTATAAAGCTAATTTTTTATTCAGAAATGAACTTAGAAGGCGTGTCTAAACTTTGAGATAAGCCTCTGAAGGTTTAAAAATATGAAATTGAAACTCTAAACAAAACTTTGTCGGAGTGGCACAAGTGGCTGTCTGTTAAAAGCTTTGCTCTGTCACGCTGTTTAATCTCTTTGGCCACTGTTTATTATGTCGACCGCTGAAAATAAAAGATAACAACGCTGTCCGGAGCGAGAAACTTGAGCAAGTCGCTTGCGCGAGTTTTCTCGTTCCACTCGCTCAACCCCTCAAATAACATTGGTCTTATGTCACAGTTGAACTCATTTGAGGTTTGTAGTCTCTAAGGTTTTGCTAACACGCAGTTTTGCCTGTGTTGCGACTGGCTGGAGAATGGAAATACTACAACATTGACGAAAGATCGACGTTTAAAATTCGACCGCATTACCACGTCTTCGTCAGATCTCGTGAGCCTAGAATCAGTTATTCTGGTGTGAGCTCCAACAGCGGCAACCTCCCTACCTCATTATAACTATATTCAGAGCACGCGAGTTTTATTTATCTCATGTGCAGCGTATCTCGCCCACACCTGCGCGCATACCAAGATGCAGTTATAGAGCGTGCGCATCAGAGGCAAACTGTAACGTACTGTTTACTATAACTCCTTCCTGCAGTTTCGTCCGCGTGAAATTTCAGGTTCTCATTCTGAATTTTCCCGCGTATCTTATGAGGTAATCCAGGGTATAATCATCGGAAAGCCTTTTCTTAATATTAGTAAAGATATGTGATACCTGCCAACTTGCTACACATTTACAAAAATCTTTACATTTTCTAACGCTCCTTACTTTACAATAGGAAAACTTTATAACTACGTACTTTATATTCTGCCTGAACTCCATAGTTCATACGCCCCATTGTGCAATTGAAGTTGGCACGATTTTCGATCGATAATTCTATTTGAATTTACATGAACGGAAATCTGCAGTGCTTACGTATAACTCTAGACCTAGAAAGTAAAAAATATATTCCCTACGTACGTTTTTGAAGTCCATTCCAGTTACATGTGAATAAAGTTTTTATATTAGTACATTATGACACAGTGCAAAGTTGCATTTGAGGTTGTTTTAGTGCGAGCGCGATAAGGTAGGCGGGAATAAGATGATGTAATTTGCGAACGAGACGTTTTTCATCCCACTTGCGGGAAAAATATCAGACGTGTTTTGTTTATTGTTATTTTAATAACTGACATATTTTCTTTTTGTACAGTTTTGGTGGTACTTCTGAGAACATTATGGCATGTTCTCAAGCAAGACGAAGTTTCGTTTTGAATAGGCATAGGTAAGTAAATCTTACCAAAAACGCACATTACTCCGAAAAGTCTTAAGTGTGTGTCTTAGTTTCAAACTTAGGGCTTTAGAAATCAGGATATTATGATGGCAAGTTTTACTCACTTGATCATCTCATGGGTCATTACTCGAACCTTTTTAGAGACATTAATATATTTTTATAGATGTATAAAAGGTCGCTCGCGTTTCGACATTTTTTTAACTAACTTATTATTGTATGGTCTACAGCTATTTTAAGAATAATTTAGTCGCGGCCAATTTTTATAAAGAGCTCAGAATTTGCATTCAACATGAAACATTTCTAGAAATGTGTTCGCTGTTTCGAGACTCATTTCGAGTACGGCTTACAAGTTAGGTACGTTTAGGTACGGTCAGAAAATTGTTTATTGCTTATTTACAGTTAAGTATTTTTAAATAAAAATAAATTTTCATATCACGTGTTTGTGATAAAACTCCTCCAAATAGCTTGACCGATTAATAATATGTTTTTTTTTGTATTTTTGTTAGACCTTAAAATATGTAGGTACGTAAAGTATTTATATGTTTATTTCATACCCTCAAGTGAGCATTGGATTTATTGTGGAAATTTTCCGAAAAATTACGTTTTACTTTTTCTATAGTACGGAACCCTCAGTGCGCTAGTCTGACTTGCACTGTACTGCAGGGCTAGACAAAGTGACAGTCGTTTAGCGTTGACGACAGTAGATAAAAATGTATGGACAAACCACGTGACTGTAGAAAAACGACTGACTGAATAGAGGAAAACACGCTGTTTTTGAAAATCGAGTACGACAATTTGGCGTTCTCGCAGACCATTATAGATAACTTTAGCGTACTGCGCGTGACAAGCGACAGCAGCAGCAGCAGCAGTGTACATTCTGCTTTCATTTATTTTGTACTGGTGGTCACGTGGTTTTTTTACCGTCGTCAATGCTTAACGTGACAAGTCGCTTGGTCTAGGCCCGCTGATCGCACTCTACAGTCTACAATGTACGAGCAACATTTTCGTTCATTTCAAAACTGTTGCTGCAAACAACATCCAAAATCGATAGCCCCAAAAAGCAACCGTCACGAATCACGATTTACTCGCCCAGTTTGTTATCCGCAGAACAATCGTTGGGGCAAATAATAGTTTTATTCGCACTCGTGTATGTTTACCTTTGTGTTTACTCAATCGATCAGAATTGGCTAATTTCAGTAATTGTTCAACAACATTGTAAATAATCTTCTCTTCTATTTGCATATCGGCTTGCTACAGTAATAACAGGTCTTACATAAGTTTTCAAGGATACTTATTTCTATATTTAGAAGTGAAAACTCTGAGACTCTGTTTTCGGCTGACTCTGAGAGTTATCTATAATATTCAGTTCTTAAAGGTATGTGAAACCTACCAAAATGGAAATGGCTATGCCTTTTTTTATTGAAGATAGGCTTGCGCTTGACGACAATCATGGCTGAAGTAGGAAAGCAATAAATGAGGTTTAGGTGGGAGCATGCTTGTCTAGAAAATGTTTATTCACTGTTCACTTGAAGGCACTCAGATTGTACTTGGCTGGGAACTCGGAGGCTGAAAGGACATTCCACACCATAACACCACAGCGTATCAGAAACGTGGAAGAAAAACGTTTCGAGAGAGTGCAGTGCGAGCCTTTACATTCTAATACAAGACGTGTCCTAAAGGCTGCAAATAGATAAGTAATATGAGTACAATATTATGTTCTCTTTTTGTCGCATTCTTTTCCCTTTATCTCCTTTCGGCTCGCTACAGGGGTGCTGATAGAACCACTGAGCGGTCGGCATCTATGTACTTGCCTTTATACATACAATGACAGTAAAACCCCGCTGGCATGAATAAGCGGGCCGCGTATAGAAAAGCTCGAGTTTATACCTAAGCACCGTTTGTTGTTACAAGGCAATCGCTTCGCCAAACATTGATCCAAACAACGGGCAACGGTCCATCAGAACTTGCCTGTTGTTATCCACGTGAACATAGTCTCAAGTGAACTAAGATCGGAACTAATTGAAGTTTAATTAAACGTGGAACTTGGAAACGGCCATGGAGCTGCGTTGTCATTATACGTAAGTACTTTAGTAATTAGTAGTGAATAATTGCTGTTGATACATTACTGTCTAGGATAAGAATTGAGCTATTTACGAATTACTATAGGTCATATTTGTAAATATCTATATGTATATAAAAAACCGGCCAAGTGCGAGTCGGAATCGCGCACCGAGGGTTCCATACCATAAAAGAAGTAAAACATTAAAAGAATCACTTTTGTTCATGAATTTACGAGAATAATTTATATGTATGAGTAGGTACTTTTGTTGGCGAACCGCAGCCTAACTTTGTTTTTGGTGGTTTATTGTTATTATCAAAAAAAGTATAAAAGTTAGAGAGTTGATTTTATTTTTCCTGTAAAATACACATTAATGTCTATTGATCATAATTTCAAGTCGATAGCTTCGATAGTTACTGAATTTATCGAGTGTGACAGACGGACGGACGGACGGACGGACGGACGGACGCACGGACGGACAGCGAAAGTCCATTCAAGTAAGGGTTCCATTTTTACCAAATTGGTATGGAACCCTAAAATTGACTAACGAAAATAGATTAAACAATAAATCATACTGGCAAACGCCTAAGGGTAGGAAAATAAACAGAACAGGCAATTTTCCGTTGTTGTAATGTTTCAAGAGCGAATAAATTAAGCAAATTAGCAATACTGTTCAGCCATTACGCTTTCATGCCGAGATTAATAATGGAAAATAATTACTAGGGAAAGAGTACATTTTCAATGAAATCCAGCCTCAACAGTAGGGTTAGTATAGGTTTTTGTACAACATTCGTGTCCACTCGCTTCGAATAAACGGAACGGATTTACAGCCAGCAGCATTCCTAGCGGAAACATTGTGAAATAAACTTTCGACGGTTGTCCGCTCGAGGCGCTGGCTGTAGATGTATGGAGAAATGCGTTCCGTTCATTCGAAGCGAGTCGACTCGAAAGTTGAACAAAAACCTTTACTAACTCTATAGGCAGCGTCGTACCGTAAAATGTTACTACCGTGTTGGTGAGTCTCAACCGATTTGGGGTGTTTCGCATTACGCGACAAAATTACTCGTATAGCCCATACTCATAACAGTAAAAAGTTAATGCCGCATACACAAGTACTTGTGTTTTAACTGCCGCGCACAAAGATTTTGTCTTAACCTCAAAAATCTTAAATGTCTGGTGGGAGGCTTTGGCTGTGTTTAGTAACCACTGAGAGTTTTTTGGTTGAACCACCAAAATTTGATTTTTCCTTACTATCTTTATCTATTATACTTTTTTTGGTATTAACAATTAATTAACCTTAACTTTGCGGTTTGTTCTTGGCCGGTTTTTTAATTTTTATTTAAGGTTTAATTGGTCTTAATCGTACGGAATCCTAAGTGCACGAGCCCGATTCGCACTTGACCAATTATTTTCTTTTAAGCATCTTATACTTACAATCCTTATAGGTCCACGACGATGCTCAAATAAATACCGATTTTCCTTTAGCGCCTCCCCTACTATTACTAACGTACTAATAGGTGGGCTAATTGGACTATACAACAGCACATATCAACAGCAGTGCAGTCTTTGGGTCTACGTTGTCACTTAAAATTTCAAACGACACAGTAACATCCTGCACTTGCGATCGAGTTCTAGATGTAACGACGGTTCTTCGGAATTAGTTCAGCGAAACAAGTAACTGCAGATTAGATTACTGCGATCGAATAGGCCCCGCAGTAACTTTCAAGTCTTTGTTATTGTAACCGACTTCTATAAACAAAAGAAAGTTAAAGTTATCAACTATTTTTTTCTACTTCAACGATGTTCTACTCCTTCAGGAAATTGTGATAAATTTCGGTGATTTTTTCAAATAATTCCTTCAAGAATAACTTTCTAACTCAATTAAATAATAATAAGTTCAGTAACGGTCCAATGCCGGTGATTGCATGGATAATTAATAGTTATTGAATTAGGAATTATTATAATAATTAATGAACAACATGCTTATTTAGCTTTGTTATTGTTAGCTTGATCCTTTTAAGCAGAGCAAAAAGCTATTTTTTATGGAACTCAAAATTGAAATTTGGGGAGCTTCCAAAGTGTGGCGTTTTTATCCCATATTTCATCGCGGTGAACCTTACTATCGTCATGTATCATCTGTGTTTGAATGTCCCTATAAATGTTAAACGGAAAACGTGCTCGTATCACTATGATCAAAACGATTATCACGTAACCAATAACAAATGATTTTTGAAATTCCATCCCTAAAGTAGAGAATTACTTAACCCGCAAGCTCTGGTATCGTGCGCCATTTAAACACACACCTATACGTAGCTGTCGAACACACCAACTCTTTGCTACCACAAAATGCCGCACGAATGCAGGTAAGCGCTCGCCTCTGCTTAGGATGACGGCTGACGCAGACGTACAACGAGCACTTTGGCAATATCGATATTTTTGCAACTCGAGTTGGTAGTTTCAAGAGGTTGGTCATAAGCAACCTCAAATGAAAAATAAATACAACGAAATACTGATTACTTTGTGTTGCCCTCACCATTTACCTACTTTTTGGATTACCTGTAAACGACGGAGTGGGCCATGCACTGATGTTTTCTAGTGTTAGTTATGTTATTAAGGTAAAATTGTAGTGCTAGACTGTTTTTTTTTATTTTTTTTTTTATTTATTTATTTTATTTATTTATTTATTTATTCCTTAAATCTAAAAGAATATATACATCGATTTCTTCGCACCCTTAAGCCTATACGGCTTGTCTGGGTACTGCACATTCCTCTATATAAAAATTCTTACAGGCTAGATTAAGATACGTTAAATTACAAATTACAAAATATGTGGGTAGGCACACTGCCTACCCACATATTTTGCGATCATTTTGTTTCGCACGAGTGCGATAAGCAGTTGTAGTTGCAGGCACATACAAGGTGTCCCAGATCCTGATGTTAGACGTGTATATAATATAATATTATGATATCGTAATTGTTTGTCGTTCCATAATAAATAAATAAATAAAATAAAAAAGGTGATACGATATACATGATCGTACGGGCGAAGCCGCGGGCGTCCGCTGGTTGGTGATGGAAGATGGGAAATTGGATCACAAAATTATCTTCAAGCTAAATTGCGATGTATTGTCGCCTCAAATGACACAGCATGGGAAGGCATTATTGCGCAGTAGGTTGGGATTTAGGTGGCGGGGGACTCTCCTTTGATATCGGCTTAGCGTTAAATTTGATTAATACGGCTGCGTAGAGCCGTGATTTTATTTTTTACTTCCTGCTCATAATGAATTTATGATGCCCGCAATATTTTGTCTGCCCACTTTTAAAAGCTTTTGGGATACAGTTAACCTTTTTCAATACAAGTGAACAACGTTAAAGCGTGATGAGACGAAGAAAAGGTGGTCTTTTGCTCATCAGGATGTAAATCTTTTTAAAAGATTAATGTGTAAAAAAACAAAGTGGTAAAACACGAGGTAGACAAGCAGCCTTAAGTACTAACAATGGTGCCCTCAGATAATATCAGAAGCGTTTTAAAACAGTTCCATTAGCAGTCCAAATCAAATATTTTATTATTTTCTTTTTTCCCAAAATGATAAATTTATTTTCGTTTTCCAATAGAGTTTTCCCTAGATTAGATTCCCTAATTTAGATACTGTTTAAAAATTCATATAAATGGTGAAACGACAACCTCAATTTAGGGCCGTATAATGCCGGGATATGAACTGGGTTGACGGTTATTAATATTAAATGGAAAATTTTGTTACATACAATGCGACGTCAATACTGTATACGTAGAAGGTTATTTAAACTACGAGTATCTTGATCCCGTTACTTTAAATGTGGACTTTATAATATCAGTTAATTTAGGATGAACTTGTAAGTTTAAATTCTTAACTTTAAAATTATCTGTCCAGTGATGTTCAGATTTGTTTAATACTTCGTGCTCTGGCGGTGATTTCAATGTAAGAGGCTCGATTTTTATTTTTGAAAATATCTGACACAAAATAAGTAAAGCTGCCCAAAGAATAATAACATTTTTTTAGATTTCAGATTTCGGGAGTTACAAAAGAAAGGATAATTGGATACGAATTATAAAGGTATGTTTTATTATTAAAATAAGTAATATTTATTAGGTACTCTCCCTATCTCGGATTTGAAGTTATTTATTATTTCTCTTGGACCACTTACGAAATACCTTTTAGGTATTTTTCTTCTCATAAAAATCCTCAAATGAATAATACTTGAATAATGATTATAAATACAAATGCCAGGTTTTCGCCACTAATCGCAATATAAAATAATAATTAATTTGTATTTGAAACCATCGCCAGGAAGCCTCCGGCGTGCCTCAGGCATTCTCCATAATCTATTTCATTTTTTTTGTAACTAAATAGGCTATACCTGATGGAAAGTGATGACACTCTCCGAAATATATTCTATAGAATAATCTTCTCTATTTCACACACTTAGCCTTCTCACTACGAGAGGCGACTCGACGTAGCAATGGGTTATAAAGGGGGTATTGTGCAAAAGCCTCGCTAAATACCTGCGCCTGTAGAATGTCAGGCTCAATTAAATGGCAGCTCAGAGCATGTTCACATTCAGTTCGTTATCGTGTCAAGCGGAATTGTAGAGAACAGAGAGACTTTTTCAGTCCACTTCAAACTCTTGCATAACTCCGTGCCGACTTCAGTCACAACTGGAAGTGCCTTGCGTTTTAAATTGTGTAGTTAACGAGTACCTACTTAGAGTTTACGTATTGAATATTATTCTTATAAACGTTGGGGTTTGGCGATTTCTTTTGATGGTAGGTGACGTTTTGACGACCTCCCTGACGATTTGAGTGGGAGGTTGCGGCTTTAATTCTCGCCACACGCTACTTTAGAACATCACCATCAGATGAGGTAGTATTTGAATTGTTTTATCCCCCGATTTTTTTTTGCCACATCGGGATAATAATTCGCTTGACGGTAAGTTAAAGCCAGTACGGGGTACATTATTAACGATCCCAAAAGACTATATTACAAAATAATGAAACAAAATAATTTGAGGGCTTGTTGTATTGGCCTTAAAATACAATATTGTGGTACTAAATCAAGTCTATCCCTTCCGGGATAGAACAGACAAGCGATCGAAGTTCGTTATCGTGCCACGCCGGATTGTCGGGGACAGCGTTTTTCATTTGATTGTGAAGTTTCTCGGAGCGCTTCGCCGCACGTAACTTGCGGTACTGGAATAGCTTTGAAATTCCCTCTCATAAGAGAATCTAGCTATCTGTAAGCTTTCATACAAAAAACTTTCTTACATGTAGTCCAATTTTAATAATTTTTAGAAATTTTGCAGCTACAATGAAGAACTATGCTCGTACGATTTACTTTGTAAGAAATAATCAAATAGCGTCTAAATATTCATATTTTTGGCCTAAAAACTTCTTGAGACATCCGTAAACCGATGGTCTGTAACAGACGCGTTATCGCGTCCGACGCTGTACGCTCCGGTCTCTCTGAAACGCCCGCGGCGTTTGTTTTTCTGACATTTACATACTGACGCTGCCTACAGCATTACACTGGACGCAATCTACGACGTCTGTTGCAGACCACCGCGTAAGTCTTTCTAAAACGTTCTCAAACGTCTGTGAAGCTTGCTAACCTGCGCTTGAAAAACATTCTCAGATTAAACTCGATTCAAATACTGGGCCGTAAAAGTGGTCAAGCATTCATTTAATTTCTGTAATAAAGTAACTCTACAGAAAAATAGGTCAATTGAATGATTAATAAATAGCTATGTTAAACGGACAGACAAACGAATGGATGAGTAGAAACTTGCTAAAAGAACCTTAAAGGAAAGTTTCCGATAAGAATAGAAGTTAGGTGTACTTATATATTCAAATTCTTATTTTACAACATAATACTTTTTCCACCTAGTTACCTTTTTATTCACACTTCTTTGGACTATAATAGAATAACCCGTCGTGAAAACGTGTTCAGTCCTGGGAGACATTCCCGACAAGCTTTTAAAAGGGTTAGGGACGTAACGCTGGCCTTAAAGATATGAATTTTTTATCGAAAATATTAGCACCTCACTTGATATGCAGGGTTATGCTTTCTCTCGGTTTTAACTAATCAGAATATTATTGACCGGTTTTAGGTTTTTTTTAATAAATATATAAATATAAATATAAATAGAGGACAACATCACATACATTGCTCCGATCCCTTAGTAAGTTATTGTTAAGCTTATGCACTTGTTTTAAGGAAATCAGTAACAACGAAGGTACCACACATGGTACACATGTTGATTTATATTTCTTGTATAAAAACGATTATTAATGAATTATGAAACTTGGTTACAATAAGTCTTAAGAGTAAAATAATCGAATAGGTTAGTATTTACAAAAATCAACACGGAACAAAGCTTGGGCGCTCAGTTGCTATTGTTATGTATTTGTAAGCTGGGATTGCTAGTCTGTTATTTTGAAATATTTGCTATAAATGAAACTAATAGCAATGTAGCTGCTATTTTAGATTTAATTATAAAAGTGATAAAGGCTGCTATCGGAAGCGGGAAAACAAATTTAATAAATAAGCCGGCAAGTCGTATCCTCGCAAACAACGTAGGCAAACTGTACAGTGTACGTGTCTGAACTTACGTGACTAGTGTTAATTACTTACACGTATGAACGGGCACCATGGCAGTGTTACAGCACTAAACCCCGGCTAAACTCCGACCCACCCGCGGGAATATAGCACACGTTCCATTTGTTCCACTAACCAAACAAGGTGTGAACAAAAATTCTAACATCGTTAACCCACTTGTTCCTGAACCAATTTTTTTTCTGTGATTCTTTTGAAATTTTCAGTTTAGGCTAATAATGTGCTAGATTTAACATAAAAAATACAAAAAAAAATTTTCGTTGCTTGGAAAGCTCGGAAAATGGCGTTCCTTTAAAGGAAAGATAGTACAATGTACTACTATCAAGTAGGGATAGGTAATCCAATCCACACACCGTTTAAGTTTTAGGTGTATTTATATACGAATATGAAAATTTTCGAAACAGTTTTTTGGATGCAGAGTTTTGTTACACTTTACACAGTAAAATTTTGCATTTTTGTGACACACGGAGCATCTGAGTTGGGTTTCTCGGTACCGAATCATATGGTATCTTCCATCATAACGTGAATTTTCACGGAATGCGCTGGATCCACGAGTGGCTTGGCGTTCAGTTTTCTTATACGATGAAGTGTTTATGTGGCAACACTTCTGCGGAACTGTAGAAAATCATATTGACCTCCATTTTTCCTGTATGATTGCCATGCATTATGTAATGCCATGTCTAGTCCATGACAGATCAAAGAAAAGTACCATTTCTTTCCCCGGATTGAAGTTCTTTCTATATTTCCGATATTTTGGTCAGATCTATCAACCCCTCCCATATTTTCGTTATATTTTTTAACTACACCAGGTTGATCCACAAGTATGAATTTCTTGTTTTGCTGTAAGTATCGTTTTACTTTTGCTACAAGCTGAATCGTACAAGCGTTTGATGCAACAGTTACGACACTGTTATCGTGCCATTTGCTAACCAAGATTTGTTCAGCTCTGGTTGACTGGTGCTTGAATAGCAGGACTGATTAATTTGTTTTGCTATTATCCGCTTCTTGAAAGGATTCTGTATGGTGCAATATGCAGGAACACCATCCACATGAAACACCACACACAATTTTCTATCACTTTCTTCGACGCACGTTTCGTCCCGACGCTGCTGCTGATTGGTGCTTGAATGTACTTGGGGCTGTCTTCTGTATCTCTTGGTTTGTTGGAAGTGGACATTTAGATACTCGATTTTCCCGTATAGTTCCACATCATTTTGAAATATCCTAATGGACTCTGATATGCAGAAGCGCGCTGCATGTCCTTCCATAAATCAAATGTGGGATCAATATCCCGAGTGACCCACTTGTACGTTTTACTTTTTGAAACAGTAATTTGCTCATTCGCCGAACTACGTGTTGAAGTACCACTTGAAGTTGATGGAGACGCATAGTTTGACTCTTGGGAAAGTACTCGCCTGCGTTTCGATACCTGAATAAGTGGCACATTATCGTCTTCATCGCTGTCGTCAGCTGATGGAACACATAACTCTGCTTGTGCTCGTAATTGCGATCCAGGTAAATTATTCAAAGTCACCAAATATTCGTCATCCGAATCTTCGTCAGTTATATCCGCATTGCAGTTTTCGGGTGGTAATATGGCAATTGATTCAGGAACTAACTCTTCATCATCTTTTTCGAGCTCACTTATTATTTCATGCAGCGTCAAAGGTCGAGACCATCGCTTCATTGCTCTAAAAAAATTAACTCGTTATAGTAGTGCATATTACTATCGTTTGATTAAAGGAACGGCAATTTAAATCGTAAAAATTGCACATTTATAATAGGAATTCAAAATTAGTAGACATTGTAACAAATAATAGACAAGACAAATTGCTTAATTCTGAAAATGCTAATTTTTTTTGTTGTATTTTACTATTTTTACACTTACCTTACATCTACTATATAAAAATAAGTCGGGTTTTCCTTCCTGACGCTATAACTCCAGAACGCATGAACCGATTTCCACGGTTTTGCATTCGTTGGAAAGGTCTCGGGCTCCGTGAGGTTTATAGCAAAGAAAATTCAGGAAATTTTCAACAGAAAAGCGGGAAAATCTTTTTTCACATACAGCGCCATCTCTGATTCATAGCATGTACTACAAACCAATATTTTAAGTAGATGGCGCCGGTGCGTGATACATCTATAAAGAGGTAGCGTAACGATGTTTGTGAGTTTGTGCGTTTGTGAGTTTGTGAGTTTGTGACGTTGTAAGGGGTAATCTCTGGATCTACAGAACCGATTTTCAAAATTTTTTCACCAATAGAAAGCTACGTTATTGCGGAGTGTCACAGGCTATGATTATTTCCAAAATTTATTACGCAACTTTACTTAAACTTGAATAATATAATCCAAGTCGTAAAAAAATTGCTTCCATCGCGTGCGCTGCGGAAACTATTAAAGATAGAACAAAACAATGTTGTACAATATTGAAGAACGTATCAAAATCTGCAAAAAAAGTCCGCGATAGCATATATGCCTAACTGCTACGAGTAACTCACAATAAGTGCTTTTACTGTTAAAATTGTGAATTAAAAATAAATATTTTTTGTGAAGCTTATTTAGCCCATATGGTATTAATTCATATCTTTGTAAATATGTTTTTAGAACGGAAACGAGAATGCCGATTTTTGTATGAAAATTGGGCTATACCTTGCGTCTTAACCAAATTATCGGTAAAATATTAGAAAAAATCTCGATATTATACAAAAAAAAAGATTAGTAACATAAATTAACAGGGAAATTGTAATAATCAGATTTTCTGAGTGGTTAATTTTCTAAGTTTTATGAGTGGCATAGCGGTTCCACGTTTCGATACGTTTAATTACTTTTTTTTATAATACTTTTGAACCCCTTTTCACATTTCACTAACATAAATATATGCAATATTAAAATTTGAAAGAAGATTCTTCATGCATACGTGCTTGAGACGCAGAGTGACGCAAATCTAGCCCATTTTCTGGCATTCTCCTTTAATGTAGAATATTTGTGTCCTTTACTGTATTCAGCTTAAGCAAATATCTTCAAAGATATTAGCAAAATAAAAACGTATGGTAAGCGGTTGCGCTCCGCCGCCGCTCCGGCCGTTGCGATATGCATATCTATCCGAATTTCTCGCGTCCAGCGCTGTGGACTGTGGGTATAAGGCCTGGTTTCCACCACAGCGATGCGGATCGGAGCTGTATATGAGCAACCAATCAGATTTCGTCATTTTGACATCTCCGAAACTGAGGGGAGAAGAGATGTCAAAATGTTGAATTTCCGCTTTGGTGGGAACCGGGCCTTACGCGGGACAAACGGGCCGGGCCAAACATATTTCTAACGCGGAACGGAGTCCGCGGGCACTGCTAGTTATAGATAAAACAAAGAACGTTTTTTAAAAATCTCAAAAAAATCAGTTTGTTTCAATTTACACACAACTACTTAACACACCAGTCCGTACACTTGTAACCTATCAACTAATACTAAAACTGTTTTTTCCAACAACCCTTAAGTGCCACAATATTTTTTTTTGTGCACCGTTCTTTTTATGGAACGATAGTAACAAGTGGGTTAACGTAGGTACAGGCTCTTGTAAAGCAGCAATATGATATCAATTGTAATTTAGGAATATGATCTGTAGTAGGTATAATTACAGCAGCTTATTATCACTCCTAAAGATTTGATTCATGTAAATAATCTTTAATACTATCGTAAGCATTATTAATGAGTTATTAGTTATTACGTTTCATAGCAACTTGAACTTATTGAGGAATAAGTTCAATATTTTAATATTTCAGAAAATACGATAGGTTCTGTGACTTTTCATTACACACAGGATATTCATTATCATAATTGCAAAATAAATTACTACAGTACACTCGGAGCACGAAAAATCAGTTGCTCTAATCACATACATGCTAGCAGAGGCGAAAGTTTGTGTGATTTGTGTATGTTCATTTCTTCACGTTGCACCTCATGAACCGATTTAGACGAAATTTGGAACTTCATTTTTTATTAAATTGAATCCTGGATTGATGCATAGGTTACTTAGATTCTGTAAAACCCCTTCTGTAAAAGCGGACCCTTGCCCGCGGCTTCAGCGCTTTTACTTTCCTTTACTTTTAATCTTTTATGCAATCCACTTGATGTGCTTTTTTCTTGTGATGGGAGGAGGAAAAATCCTCAAAGGATACTTACTGGTAACGCCGGATTCCAGTTGGAATTGTGTCCAATGACCAGCGCACTAAAGTCTCCTTCCTATTGCCGCACGATCTACCCGGAACCACTGACGCATTTCTTCCGATAGAAGGCTGTCATCGCTGTCGGATGATGTTTTCGTCGGATACATCTCTTAGTATGGCTCGTATCATCTCTGCATATGTAGGTTTAATGTATCCTATTGCAGTGCACTCGTAAGCATTCGTGGGATGAGGTTCGTACTTCGTGACCTTTATACAACTTTCGTCATCCTTTGCCATCTTTTTTGCGGTTCTTCTGATGTACCTTGTAGGCAATTTATGTTTTCATTATATTGTGTTACTTTCTCTTAATGAGCAAGTAACACAATATAATGAAAACATAAATTGAACCTCACACTCTTTAACCAACAACTTTCGCCACCGCAACTAAAAGTAAGCTGGTTTATGACATTTAATTAATTCGTTGCTTTCATGAACTACACAAAGTTGCTTATCGATATGTAGCGCATGGTAGCTACTCTACATCACTAACTATTCCCTGTAAGTAATAAAAGCTAATCACGTAACCCGTGCACGGAACTTTCTCTGACCTCGAATATTATAACTGAAACGGGGCAAGACTTGCATAATTGCGGACGGCGGAAATAGTAGTAGAAAAACATTTCAGGCACTGTTTTTGTAGGTACACCGCGGCCAGGTTCGTTTTATTTTTCTGCTTGATGATGTTTTAACAATTTGTTTCAGTTTTATGTATTACTATGTTTTCCTGCGGTTTCACCAGCGTTTTTTTTTTATTATAAATAAATTCTATTTCCGTGGGATTTGAATTTATTTCTGGAGCTCTAGCTAATTGATAATATTGCGATTCAAAACATGAACTGGAAATACAAAAAATGTATAAGAATGCGCGGAAGTCACATGATCAATTTAGCGATCCTTTTCATTCCTTTTCTGCATTTCATTCCTTTCCATTGCGTATCGCAAATTACACTAAGTCATATGGCTAGAATTGCTTCTATAATTTCAGTGCTTATTGGTAATTGCATTCTTTTCCAACTAATATCCTGCTAATATTATAAACGCGAAATTTTATAAGTATGGAAGGATGGATCTTTGTTACTCTTTCACGCTGCAACTACTGAAATTTGAAACATAGATAACTTATAACCCGGATTAACAAATAAGCTACTATTTATCCCAGAAAAATTCATCGAGTAGCAAAATTCTAAAATACAGTAGCAAAGTAAAAAAGTTTACGTTCACAATTAATCACACTCTTTCTTCATTTTAAGAGTAATTCATGAGATTTTGTCACACGGTTTCGAGATTCAGTGTTATTTAAATTTGATCGTTTGTCCATTTCATTCATCAATTTTCAATTATGATATACTTACGAGTGAGTCAAGCGTCTATATTGTTTCTTGAATTTCTTTTGTCCAAATCATTTTATGTATTTTAAATTTTATTCATCATTGCAATATTTTTCCGATCTCAACATTGAGCAAAATAACAGTCCCAGGCAATTGGTATGGAAATTTAAAATGAAACTGGGAAGTTAAAAAAAAGCCATCGTATTTTGTGTTGCGGTGCGGCGATGTGAAGGTAAAATAACTAGCAACTGCAAAGTGAAAACGTTTAAAATAAAATGTGTTTTACAAAAAACTGAAAACACGCATTTTATTAAAGTTTCATTCTGAAATAGCACGATGTGTCCCAGAATTTTGTCAAAATAATTGAACATTTTAAAGAGTCACCAATAAATGTTCATAGATTTATAATAATAGGTCGTCGCTCGCGCTCGGACTAGATAGAGTCCTATATGTAACAACGACAGCTCCGTGAATGCGGCAACTTTTTCTTGTAGTGTGAGTGTGTCAATTTTACATTTGTATGGTGCGGATGCTAGTATGTGTGAAAAATTGTGTAGCTCGAAGTCGAGGGGTCCCCCTTGGATCTCTATGTAAATGGTCTATTGTATTTATTGCTTTGAAACCTCACGCATTATTAACTTTCCATAAAAGTTTGTCCTCAGAATAAGTAAAACGTAGTACAAAATTAAAATTAATTATTAAATTAAATAAAGTTCTTGTAAAGATGACCTGTCAGACATTTTTCTGCCTTTTCTAAATTAACTATGAAAACACTCAAACAAAGACACTTAAATATTTTTTTAATTTTAGCAAGACTAACGCGTTTCTATGCAAACAACATATTATTTAGATTGTAACAAGGTAAAGAAAAAGTATTTGGTATGTGGTAGATGTTAAGAAAATAGATATTCTAATACTTAAATAAAAATAATAATATAATTACCAGAACGTAAGTTTCTTCTTTAAAATTATTTTACGTAGAAATTCTGCTAAAAGGTCTGAGGTAAATTATACAGGCAAATGGGTGCGTAAGTAAAACAGTGACCTTCGTAACGCAAAGTAGCTTCGTCTGACATAGAGTAATGATCCTGCCATGCCAGCTTCTAAAATTGTAAAAATTTGGTAAAACGCTTCTAATGATAAAAAATTTTTGAAAAAAGATTTATCATTTTAGATATTATATCTTATTTTTAACCGACTTCAAAAAAAGGAGGAGGTTCTCAATTCGTCGGAATCTTTTTTTTTTTTTCTATGTTTGTTCACCGATTACTCGAAGACGCGTGGACCGATTTGAAAAATTCTTTTTTTTGTTTAAGAGGGTTTTGTTTCCAGATGGTCCCATTTTAATCAGGTCAGGATTTGATGATGGAATCCTGGAGAAATCGAGGGAACTCTTCAAATTTTATATGGACACATGAAACTATTTGAGTATTATTAGAAAGAGTAATATTTTCCAAGTTGTCCTATGGTCATCAGGTCAGGATCTGATCATGGGATCTTGGTGAAATCGAGGGAACTCTTCAAATTTTGCTAGTATACTTAAAGCGAGTTGGGTATTTTTTATAGTGACTGGCGCATATGCTAGCAGATACTGATTTGATGACTAAAGTCATTTAGTCAGGGTCTAATGATGGGATCTTGGTGAAATCGAGGGAACTCTTCAAATTTTGCTATTATACTTGAAGCGAGTTGGGTATTTTTATAGTTACTGGTGCATTAGCTAGCAGATACTGATTTGATGACTAAAGTCATCAAGTCAGGGTCTGATGATGGGATCTTGGTGAATTTGAGGTATCTCTTCAGATTTTATGAACACACCTCAAGCAATTTGGGTATTTTTGCAACGCTTTGTGCATTTTATTGTTTTCCACTAAAAAGTACGAGTATAAAATAAAAATGGGAAATGCTTTCCAAAAAACCAACTTCAAATGCCACTACAAAGAGTGAAATAATTTTTATTTAAATTTTAGGTACCTACACCAATTCGAAGTCGGGCGATTGTCTATGACTTCGTCATTTCTTCGCACATCAAGTAAGTAAGAAGGACTATTAGGGATTGTTCTTGGAGAGTATCCAATTGGATTAGAAGAATAATTTTAAACCAAAGAAAAATTAAATTATTTTGCTGTAATTCGCTACCTGAAAACAATCGGGATGGTCCATCATGCAGTAACAAACTAAGCAACGCCGGTCCTTTCACTCAAACACCAAGCCAAGCTCCCAAGCAAGCTGAATTCAAATAATTTGCGACGTAGGTATTCATCCTCTGAATTATCTCTGGATTCATGATTCCATACGTTTGACAGTTCATTTTTTGTGCCAATTTGAAGCGCCTCCCCCGAGCGTCCACGGTACCAAATTGACATTTGTTGGAAGTGGACCGTCTTTTTGATTGTCATTTGATTTTAGTTCCATAGACGCTCACGCCAGGTTACGCAATAATCAGCGCCAAAATGGCAAAAATCAAGTGTCTTCATTTTTACGTTGACAGTCAGCTATCCAGAGTATATTCTATGTATATACTCTATGGATATCAGTGGCTATAACGGTATATGCAAACGAGTTTGACAAGTAGGTATATCACACGGGAGTTCCAGACCTCGCAACATTGTTGGAATTACCAACGTTTTGGTCAAACTAAAGCACAATGGGCAATTACTTCACGCCTGACCGGGCGCTGTTGGCTCGAGTTCGAGCACGGGATACAGAACTGAATAACCCATTCTACGTGTATATTATAATACCTACGTGGAATTCAAACTTCCACTCTATAAACTTAGCGGTTAACTGTCGGTGGTTCAGCTTGAACTTTGCACGTTAATAAAGTTGCAGCGTCTTATCAAAGTTGCTCTTTTAAGTCTTGATAGTGGGTGTTATATTAAATAGGTAATGGAATACTAGATTATAATATAAAGTATGCCTAAGGTTTCGTTTTTAAAAGTAAGTAGTTACCTCTTTATCGTTCTTCATATTAATATATAATTTAAGTTTCTTTTTACACAATACACTTTGAAAATGATGACCAAGTAACTTATTAAGGGACTAGTCTTTAGATGTAAGTAATATAAATGATCAGAAACACTTTAAAAATTGTGAAGAAAGTTAATGCTTGTGTACTCAAATTATTATTACTAAACAAAACGGCTCTGTGACCCAAAAAGGCACCTTCAGGTCTTATGAACGGATATGTGAATTAAACAATCCTTTGTAGCCTCCGAACGATCTTGGAGCTTGTTCAAAGTTGCATCGTACGGAGCTTGAAAATTGTTTGTACACAAAGCACTTACTTAAGTGAATATTAGTACAAAACGCACCACATCCTTCGGCTGAATGCTAAACAAAGGCGCTTTGGGTAAACACTCGTAACTTAAACAGCTTTATACCTACCCAGTTAATTACTACAAATAACCAAAATAAACTTTATTCGCTTAGTTTGAACTCAAACACCAATCTAATAAATAAAATAATAAATAATAAATAAAATAATATATAAAACAATAAATTAATAAATAAATATGATAAAATAATAATAATGCATGCAAATAGTCTATACCAATTACTCCACGTAGTGTAAAACCGTATTGTTTTGTATGTGTCAAAATATTCGGGAAAGGGCCTGGTGACTTGAAACACAGGTTTCTCTCCTAGCTCAAGCACCAGTTCCCTCACTTTTTACTGTTTTAATATATAATATTAAAATGTAATGTAATTATATGTGATTGGGAAAATAAAATAAATTGATTGATTGATTGATTGATTGATTGAATCTTGGCATAAGCACAATGTTTGTAACTATGAAGTAAGGTTTGTAACTACTATGGACACTTATTGGACAGATAGTATAGACACAGCTATTCGTTTTTAAAAGTTAAAGTTCCTATGTTTCTACTTTACATAAAAAAAAGGTATTAATCGCATAAATTAAACTGTATTTATAGAGCTAAAATTGTACCTAACTTAGAAAAGTAGCTTTGAAAAGCGCAAATCGAGAAATTCATGTATGTCATGTTTTCTAATATTCATACAGACCAAAAGGTAACGTTTTAGAACATGCTACCACTAGATTAACGTGCCTGTCGTTTGTGCGAGAACTAGCAGCGCCTGAAGGTGAAGTGTTAACGTCTATATTGCTGCCAATCATATAGCTCATATTGTAGCCAATATGATCCCGAAGTCTGTTTTGGACTTACCTTTGCACGGGTTTAAAGTCACCTCTAAAAATCTGTACACAGTTGACACACGCCCTAATATGTCTAACGCGAGTCAATCATGTTGTTTTAGCACTTGATTTTCTCACAAATAAATAGTCCAAATACGAAAAATTTGCTGCAGTTTTTGATATCACCTTAGATAATAATATAAAACCCGTGAATGATATACATACATGCGATAGGATCTGTAGATTTTACATAAAACGATGCTATACGAACGCAACTTGCCAAAGATATACACGTGAATGATACTCGTATATACGCACACACTTTAGTGCATGTGTTGAAAGCAGACTTAAAGTTAATTAATTAAATACATTATAATATAATATGCCCTCAGTTGATTAGTGTGCCTATCTTTGTGGCGCGCGAGTCAATCGCCCGTCAAGCGTAGAGTGATTGCCCATTGTGCTCTAGATAGCTACGAGCTAGACGCCCTATACTTGCACCCTTCAGCATTACAAGACAAACCGAAGCTCCAGACACAAAGCCCGTTTGTAGGCATAATAAGCGTCAAACACGACAAGAAAATAACTTTCGGCTTTCGCTAATTAAGCATTCGATATCAAGTACAGTGTAATGAAACCTTTCACAAATATTCCGTTTTTCTTGTTATTGTTATAGAAAGATTATTATGGGTAATTTAAGAATATCGAAAAGTATTTTTCATTTCGTAAATAACGATCTTGTGTAATTATAGGCTTGTTGTGCAAAATGTGCGCAAAGTTTAAACATATAATATTCTTTATTACGTCGGGTCGTATATGTCACCTAAGTATTAAGTACCTATGTAGGTATATATAGATACTATATCGGGATTTTCATTGAAGGGTTTCAAGAAAAGGACTACAGAACTAGGAGATTAGAGTATGAAAATAAAATTGAACTCTTATTTTCTTGTTCAAGAGTCTTCTGCTTAAGTTGTAAATCATTACAGTTTATGTAAGGCGTTTGTGAGCTACTCACCTGCAGAATGAAGTATTCTTTAATTTGATGTACACCTTTTTCATAATCAAAGTTTCCACTGAAATATAAAATTTCATGTACTAGGCTTAAGCAGATTACCTAATTAGTGTTTGCTTATAGTCCATTTCGTGAATTACTTATTAGCTGCTTAGCTTGGGTCTATCCTGTAGAGGTCGTTGCCCGAGAGAAAAGGTTTGCTTCGGAGAATGTTTAGTTACTTATTCATATCACTCATTAACACTCATCGCGTCATTCATGCTACTCGGCTTATTTAATGCACTACATAAGGTCCGGAAAAATATTAGTAACAAGAATCTTTACATAAATAAATACTTTTGAGAATTAATTATGATATTATGATCCTAGTGAGAGAGGACCAGCCACCTGAGCCAACAAATAGCGTTAGGTACATTGCGACGTATAGAAATGGAACAATTTTTAAAATATGTATGCGACTTGACGTTTAGTGACACTCAGCTGAGAGTCATCAAGTATCAATTTAGTGACACTCAGCTGAAAGTCATCAAGTATCAATTTAGTGACACTCAACTGAGAGTCATCAAGTATCAATTTAGTGACACTCAGCTGAGCGTCATCAAGTGTCAAAAAAGCGATGGTTCGCATACAATTTTGATATTGTTCCATTTCCATACGCCGCGACGTAATGGTATTCGTCACTTGGCGCAGGCAGCAGTCTGCCATTTAAGTATAGTTGTATACAGTCACTTGTCAACAAGTCAAAAACTTGTGTACAAGGCTCTCTTGTCATTTGAAGGAGGGCGTTGTTGCAAAACAAAGGCAGCCATAATATAAAATCTCCTCAATTTTACTTCAATTTTAGTAATAAAATAGTTAATAGTAAGCAAAAACAATATAACATACAATAGTGTTATACTGAAAGAGCGAACTATCAAACAGTAGCACAAGGTAGCGGCGTTAGTTCAGACTTTGGCCACGCGCCAAAATAGCCTTGTCGCACTGTAAGTACATGTTCAGCAATTTAAGTAGTTGTATTTTGCGGTTTGAACTCAAAACACATGGGATACATCCTGCTGTCCTAGAATCATGATATGTGGTGACAAACAACGTTAAGTACAGCTGCAGGTATGGGTATCTAGAAGTTGTTCCATTCCTGTACAATTAAAAAACATACGCATAAATTGAGAACATCCTCCTTTTGTTTTGGGAAGTTGATTAAACAGGGAAATGTCTCATAACCTTGTACTTTTCACCTCGTGTGATGATAAAAATGCATTATTATTAGTTTTTGCAATAATTGCAGTGTATAATCTGATATTCCTAAGCGTAAAGCGGCAAAATAATTTCGAACATTTCCTACTGATTTCACGAAGTTCCGAAAAATAAACCCAGATTTTTCTAATACCGGGTGCTGCTTATACGTAATTTCTCAAAAACAAGAAATACCGTTTAAAAAAGGTACTAATATTATAAACGTTGTTTTTATAACCCACCTCTCTGAACGTTTAAATGTCAGAGGTGCCGGACTTTTAACTGAAAGCCCCAGCTTAATCATTAGTCTACGTCGAGTAAAATTGAAAAATTCTATAAAGGCCCCTAGCGCAAACTTGTAATTTAAGTATTTATACAGTTTACTCAGGTTAGTACAACTTGTTGGACAAATCTCAATTCGGTTTTGCCACACAACCTTTACGAGTAACGCGGAGTAACTGAAAACGTATAACGTTATCGAATTCTTAGCTTTATTGTATCTTGTACTAGCCCTGCTGTAGTGGAAAATTTCTGAAACTTCCATTTCTCTATATTATAACTTGTAGGTCAGTTCTTATTGGACCTACTCTGTCAGCGTGACTGAAAAGTATACCTGTACGAGACGTTTTAATTTTCAACTGATGTCAAGAAAGAAGATGTTTTATCGTTGGAACTACAGTGAATTTCTCAGATGAATTCAAATGGATTCTCATGCATCCTGCGGGAACCATAGATTCTTCCACGAAATCCAATTTAAAATCGCGGCATGGTCGCTTAACAAACATACGTAATTCACACACTATACCTACATAAACTTAAGCTTTTTTGTGATTACATCTAGCTACGTCTTAGCCAAGTCAAATATATATAAATCTCGTGTCACAATGTTTGTCCTCAATGGACTCCTAAACCACTTAACCGATTTTAATAAAATTCGCACACAGGGTGCAGTTTGCTCTAACTTAAAAGATAGGATAGCTTAAATCTCAATTTATCTTTTTTTTATATCCTAAAGGGCAAAACAACGTTTGCCAGGTCAGCTAGTTGATTAATAAAATTAGTAATAACTTAGAAATAAAAGAAGAACGTATTATTGCAGTTTCAAAATTAAACATGCGAAAAAATCTCCAAAAACTAAACGCCAATAGGATACGTTGTCGAACCTTAGTCAATTTTACTAACAGTATTAGTTTTTACGAAGAGTTTTACCGTCGACCTACTGAATGTTCTCACTAAGCCCTGGTTGCTCTCTATTCCATTTTATTTTAAACTTGGCCCGTTTCCAGGGTAACTACGAAAGTTTGATTGAAATGTATGCAGCGCTTTTTGCTCTTTCCAATTCAAACCCAAATTACAGTTATCACAAAAGTAATTTTCAGATTGGAACTGATCAATGAAAATTTATATTTAGCTTTAAAGCTTGCGTCGTTATAGTTGACAATTTAAATGGAAGCATGGCTTACCACAAGCTAATGGGCCATTCATTGATTACGTAGAATTTTCGTTTAATCACAATTCATTTTCTACCACAAACCGTAGCCTAATTTATCGCAAATAATTATTTCAGAATTTGGAACGCACTTGGGACGGAATTTTTTTTGATTTTGTTTATAACCACTAAGTACATGTTATTGCTTCACTGCAATTTCACGTGATGGTAAGTGATGATGCAGGCGCGGATGTTAATGTGCTAACTTTTAAGTATCACACTTATAATGGTTTCTACACAGCATCGCGCCGGAACGCTAAATTCCTTGGCGGTGTGTCTTTAACTAGTAGGGAAGTAACTAGTCACTGCGGAAGCCTCTCAACAGACAAGACCTGAGCCAAATAATAAAATTCTATAAAGTGGTCGGGAACCGAACCCACATATCATTATATAAAATAAGTTTTCTTTAGCTAAGATATGTTTTTTTAGTAATTCGTTATTCGTATCAATAGGACTGTAGTGAGCATCAGTAATATTCATTTACCAAATTCGAAATATCCGCTTACAAAGTCGCCCACTAATCCTAAATTGAGACAGCCTTTATACAAGAGCCCCGTGACCTGGCCTTCTTTTGTATCGCAGGAGTAGTACTTACATAAATAACGTGAACAGAACAAAAAACGCTAGCAGCAGTTAGTACTTGATACAAGAGACAACCTGTTGGCATTCGTATTTAGAATTGCAGCTTTTTTCTTTTTTATGTCAAATACGAGTAGGTATACAGCATACTCAAACAAGGCTTTCTTGATGCTTGAATGACACTGTCAGGAGAGCGAACAAAGGCTGAAAATTAAATCTTCTCAATTTAACTTTTACTTTAGTTAATATTTAGCGAAAACAACACAACATACACTAGCGATATACCGACAGAGCGAACTATCAAACAGTATCACAAGATAGCGGCGTTAGTTCCGATTTTGGCCACGGGCCCACATAGCCTTTTCGCACTGTACATTTATACACTGTATCGCCACCCGGCTTACATACGCCACTACATGCGCTCAAATGCTAACAAACAGGATTCAAAAACTTCCACGGTATTTTTCAGCGAAACAAGCTAAAGGAGAATGCCGATTTTTGTATGAAATTTGGGCTATACCTTGCGTTTTAACCAAATCATCGGTAAAACATTAGAAATATTCTCAATGTTATCTAAAAAAATAGAGTAGTAAGATATTAACAGGGAAATTGTAATAATCTGATTTTCTAAGTGGTTATTTTTCTAAGTTTTATAAGTGGCATGGCGGTTCCACATGTTTCAAAACGTTTATTTACTTTTTTTTTATAATAATTTTGAACCCCTTTTCACATTTCAATAAGATAAATATATGCAGTATTAAAATTTGAAAGAAAATTCTTCAAGCAGACGTGCTTGAGACGCAGAGTGACGCAAATCTAGCCCATTTTCTGGCATTCTTCTTTAGTTGCATCAAACATAAACCTAACACTAAATTGTTTAACAGTGCCTTTTGAAACCATGGCACACAACCCACATCACAACTAAATAGATATTGATATGGAAACATTATGCGCTGTTGCAACCAATGTAAATTTTATTTCCTTGAATGCAACTGCTACGGAAAATATTTGCTTCGTAATATGTAATCTCCTGGGTTCTTCCTGAGTGCACCAAGCTCCGCGTATACCTTTTTCCCAAAGCAGCCCCGCTTTCACCGTTATGCTTGATAATAAATTATCTATTACGATATTATATATGTCCTCGTTTCGATATTACATTATTGTATATTGTGGAGTTTACCTAGCTAATGCACATGATGGTTATCGGTCTAATTTACTTTTCTATTGTCGTCTTAGGTCTCATCTAACTGCAAGGGATAGATTTTAGGCAATATATAAAATTCTCATCTCATAATGTTTTTTACAAAATTCCTTTGAAACAGCTTAACCGATTTTTGTGATATTTTTTGTGGTAGTTTTGAAATAAATAAGACGTAAACTTTTTTTTTACCACAAAGCGAGAAATAAAAACATTTATTTGGCAAAACAACGTTCACCTTGTCAGCTAGTAAAAATTAATAAGAAGCTAAAGATCAAATAGTAATAATAATGAAAAAGAAAAGAAAATAGCTCGAAAGCTCCATCTCAAAGCACACTCTACCAGAGACTCGGAGAGCGATGTGGGGGTGTTAGATTTTATCGTCTATCATTTTCAACTCAGCTATTTACTAATAATACTACTATTACACTTTATTATAAGTTGTTATTAAACTATTTGACTAATAATACTAACGTTCCATATTATGATCACACTAGCAGTTGCCGACGATTTCGTTTACGTAGATATTATATAATCCCGCGGTAGTTTTAAATAATTGGTCAAGTCGTTGTTATAGTGATCGGATGATTTACAAAAAAAATAATCATTGTTCCTTTCAGCTGTATCCGTTCTGTGTTTAAGATGTTCATTGATAGAACAGTCTATCACTCATTTTCCCTTTTATAGTAAGTATAGATTACATCTTAAAGCTTATTTATTAGCTTAGCTCGTATGTACATGTTGCTAGCTCAGGCAATTAATTTTGGGAGACTACACGTTAACGTTTTAGGTATACGAGTACCTAATACCTACCAGTCACCTAGTCAGTTAACGATACCTATCAGTCAAGAGTTTCGGAATTTCAACGAAGAAATGCCAGTATTAGTTACTTCAAAAGCCTTACTTAATTATTGTTAAATTGCAGATTTGGTAATTCCAAGCTAATCATACAAGTAGCTTAAAACAATGTTAACCACCCGGTCAACGTAATAAATATGATTTCATTAGTTGACCGGGTGAACCTTAACAGTGAACCTTAACCTAGATTAGGAATTGCTATTTCATTTTTAACTACTGTTTGATTTTACTCTATAATATACTTTTTACCGTGAGACCTTTACAAACCGAAATGTATTTCTTTGAAGTTCAAATTAATATCTATTACAAAAATCTGTTAGTATAAAAACGAAACAAACTAATTTATAAATAACGTTTAACACAGTTAAAAATTCAAATTGAAATCAGAATACGTTTTTGCTTAGTACCTGCTACAGACAGAAATATTAAAAAAGTTTTGATGTCGAGTTTGAATACCGAATGTAAGGGTTTTCTTTGAGAACTTGCTCTTGCTTACCTTCTAAGTATAACTTGATTAACTTTTAAGTATTAGGTTCATAATTAGATTTAACAGCCACTGAACTGTACTGCAGTTTAAATTTTAAGGCGGGTTTACATTGAGACAATGACGACTGAAAGGCGATGTGTTGGTGTCACTGGAACGATTCTACCAGCATGGTTTTCGCACTATGTTTATAAATAAGGGTTCAATTTTTACAATTTTGGTATGGAACCCTAAAAAAGTAGCACTCCGAAGGTGGCGACAGAAATAAGACTTGAGCAATTACATCTGTAATTTTTGACTTGAGCAATTAAATCGTCACACTACATATACTCACTACTAAACAGAGGTGTAAATAACGGTAACGGTGTCGCGCGTTCAATGGGTTTTTCCCATCTCAAAAAATGCTCAACGCGCCTAAAAAAGATTTCACTTCAAAAATGCGAAGGGAGCAGTATCTAGATGATGGCAATTGGCTTCTAGACAAAGGTTGAGTGTAGCAGCACTTTTAAGTGCCTCGGGTTTCTATACTCAACTTGAGTTATGCACAACAGTGCATGGCGTATAGGTAAACAAGTATAATTAATAGAACTGGCCACTTTCTGCCTGCAGAGAATCAAAATAGCTGACTTAAATCAAGGAAAATTATCGAAGGTGACAACAGTGTTGATATCGCCTCTCTATATATTACTGATCAATTTCGTCTCTTCTCTACTTTTGTCGAATTCTACTTTTGTTGTATAACTGGCTTCATACTATGTACATTTCATTTAATTTTGTTAGCTTACTGGGCACTGCCTTAATAGAGATCTGCCTTTAGAAGCGCTCTTTCGCCACAGCGATCTCATTACAAAAACTCAACGGGGTAATTTTTGAACAGACATTAGTTTAGTGCAAAAAACGCAAAGCTTTGTTGTTGTGTGTTGTTCTGCTTATTTTTCTCTGAAATTGTCTACTGGAGTTGAAGCATGTGAATGATCCTTGAACAGCGATTTAATATTTTAACAAAAATAGGAGCTCGTAAAACACTCAGTTTTAAAAGAAAATATGGAAATTCATCTCCAAGTTTCATTTATTTTAATACTATAGTAAGCAAATTACTTTTCTCAAAAGAAAAGACTATAGGTACGTGAATAGAAACTGAATATTATTACATTTTTACAAAATTGTAGTGCAACGTCTTTAAAAATATATTATGTACTATTTCATAGGTCAGAACTGCTGACCAAAATTGAACAAAATTGTCTGATGGAAATTTAATATATTTCTTATAAGGGGAAAGACTTTCTTAAAAGTTTCCTTTAGAAGTTAAGTACAAATTAAATTGAACCTTGCTATACTAGTCTTATTATAAAGGTAATAGTTATTATCTTATTAGTAAAACAGCTGGATTAAATTACGTAGAAGTTGTTTAGTTACCTAATACTTAGCGTATGTTGGTATAATAATAATATATTCCCCAACGGCAAACTATAAATTACAACAAAGTTGGGGAATTCATAACGTTCGCTATACACAGTTATTAAAGAACAATGGTGCGGGCCCATACATCGCTTTCGGTCACGTTACGCTATTGCAACTATAAATGAAAAAATATTCTTTTGGTTGGACCTGCAAGCCTGAACTCAATGCTAAAAGATTTTTCTTACAAAAAAGTGGAGAAAAATTAATATTTATTTTCAAAATATTGTATCTGAGTATTATAACAACTGCGACCTCCGCCATGAAGCATCTGAGAGCATAGACAATACACTATATACTCTTTGATAAATACTTGTCACTTGTCCCAGAATTTGTCAATGTCGACAGTTGAGACCATGTAGCCATCATGTAGCTGTCGGACAATGTTGCGAGATGCCGGAATTAAAAAACTCCAATTAACTGAAAGAAAAATCTAATTGAGTTAATAAATTAATATTGAATTACAAAATAACAAATATTCAAACAGTTTATTTAAGTGAGACTGGCTCACACGGAAAAAAAATATTCAGTTTTACTCCAACGCAATGGAAACCCCTAAACTAATTTAATCTTTTTATGTAAATATATTCGAATAAAATAAAATGCAAAAAAGATCGATTGAAATCGACATTTTTATTTATTATTTTAAAAATAAAGCAAGTGCCGAGTTTCTTGCCCGTTCTTCTCGGTGCAGTGCTACTTTCCGAACGAGGCGGTAGAGTCTTAACGTTTCGCAAGAGCCTGTAAGTTAGGCCTATGTGAAAGAATACAATTTTTGAATTTTGAATTTGAATTTTGACACAGTTATTATTGTCTTGTATTCTACAGTCTGATCTAAGAATTAACGTAGTACCTACTTGGAAATAGGTTTTTCTTAAGTATAGTCTGTTACATGTTGTTCTCGTATAAAAGTGGACCGATCGTCAAAAAGATGGAGCATAAAAGTGGAAAAGTTTGGCATCCGGCAACACTAGCAGTCAGGAATGTGGAAACGGAACCTATCAGTATCAATTGAATTTCTTTAAATATTTTATTTTTTGACCCGTCCTTTACAATAACCGGTGATACCTTGAAAAAATTCTGTTATTTATTAGAATCGTCTTGTAATAAATATTACATCTAGACGCTAAACTTTATTGGTGTACATTTCTGCCCATGTTCTTTGATGTTGTCAGGACTTTAATTAAGACTGGCAACATTATCGAGGGCAAAAAACCTTAAGTATTCCACCCGCGTCTGTTTCACTAGGACGATAAAACTGAAATTGTCTCCGGCGATTGAAATTCTAAAGGCGGGACCAATTTAGAGTTACTACGATTATTCTTGATGGCTTTAAGTTGTCGGGTAACGATCTTTGGTGACAATGGATTTTTATCTTAATGATGTAAATAAAGCTACAGCAGTAACATCTTTCTCCTAAAGCAGGGGAAAATTTTCAAGCGTCCCATACTAGACGTCATTGCCCTGTCCATTTTGACACCATAATATGAGACTGTGAAAGATTAATATTTTACAGAAAAAATTACTCTGTGTGTATACTATAGTATAATACTTTTTTGTATTAACAAATAATTTCAAAAAACAAAGTTAAGTTTGCGGTTCAGTAAGAAAGAAGAGATTTTTATGGTTTTACTTTCTCTATAATAAATGGTATGGAATCCTCGGTGGGCGAGTACGACCGGCCGGCTTTATTTGATATGTTCCATTACGTTATCACGCTATTCGCATACCTTCGAGAATATTGTGGTAAACCAATTGATTTATAAACTAAGGATTGTGGGTTAGCGCTAAAAAGTATCCGAACCTAATGACATACAAAACGCAAAAAGACATACAATCGCACTTCTGTCTCGTGTTTGAAAATTAGGCTGTATAGTAATGGTTTAAGACATAAATTACAATGTTTTAGTTTGCAAAGGTTTGCTCGGGAGACTTTTTTCATGAATTTTGTATTACACCCGTCGTCCATGGATTAATAAGCCTATGGGTAAACCTAAAGGTTTCTCACGATTTACACTAACTATTAAGCATATCTCCGCGGAAAAGTCAGCAGTAACCTGGCCGAGATTTGAATCCATTTGGATTCAAATAAAATATATTATATATAACATATAATTCCCATCTAACGCGGGGCAGACTGGTCCATTCGACTATCATGTCTATCACTGGCTATGATAATAACATCAAGATGAGCCCATCCGAACATTTTACGTAAAGCTTCTTCACATAAGAAAATGTAGAGCCATGTGTCGAAACTCCTAATAAATACTGCGTAGGCTTACAGCTTACTACTGACGCCGGAGGGGGTTTTGCTCCCATAAACTGGCGAGATTTTTTCGCGCGGTCCTTCCCGTCTAGAGTATAGGTGTCTTTGATCACTGGTTATAAGTATGATTATTTTGTAAAAAAAAAACTCTACGATTTCGCATTGTGAAGTCAACATCTTCTGAGGATGTCCCGGTGTCGGGACGAAATGTGCGTCGAAGAAAGTGATAGAAAATTGTGTGTGGTGTTTCATGTGGATGGTGTCCCTGCATATTGCACCATACAGAATCCTTTCAAGTAGCGGATAATAGCAAAACAAATTAATCAGTCCTGCTAAAAAAAAACTACTTACTTCATACTGTTGTATTTTCACTTGCTACATTTTAACTAGAACGAATACTGTATATGTTCGGCCTCAGATTTTATAGCGCACAATAGCGACCATATTACGGTAACCAACTCAATTATACGCGAGTCATGTGAATATTCGGGAACATTGATTACATTTGCGCAGCGCCGGCCTCACTTGCATGTCGGAACAGTCAATAGGGATTCATTAGAGGAGCACACAGCTTTTTACGACGCTATAAGACATGTTCTGGAAGTAATGTAATAAATTAAAGTAATGAATATATGATTTGTTTTATTAGGTACCCATATCTCCAATCTCGCTTGTGCCTTAGTATTTGGGATTTGCGAATTTTTATGGTAATACAGTTAGATAAAAAGATACTTATATCTTAGATTACTTTTAAAATTATCACATTTAATAGTTGTAAATGCGAAAGTTTGACCCGTGTGTATTTTTTAAATTTATTGATCAAATTAACCTAAACATAAATATTATTATACAATTTGCCATCTTCTGTAAACTCAAGGAATTTATGAGAGGCACGCGAGGATGGCGAGTTAAAATACATGATAATACAGAGATTGTTTGCTTGAAAAAATTGACGGTTCCCGTGGGATTTGTGAAAAATAGATTTCAACATAACTTTTATTATTTCAAACAGCCGAATTTATCACTTTTTGTAAAAAAATACCTCAGTATAATTTTATTGAAAGAAGAACTTGACAAATTCTTTGCAGAAAGTGACTGCTTGTGCAATAGTCACTTTGTGCAAATTAATTACAAAGTCTGGATGCATGTGATTTAATTAAGAGCCGTTAAGTTGGGAGCGCTAACTGCGCTAACTTGCCAAGACTGAGCAAACAAGTTGCTCAATTTATACAAACCGTCTATCGATCTAGTAGTACAATGTTAGGAAATCGTATCTTGCAAAGTTCAATCTATTTACAGCGCACACTGATTCAAGTAATTTTAGGATCTAGGGACTAAACAAAATAAATCATTTGAGTTTGGTTGGGTTGGGTTCATTTAAAATGAGACTTGAATTTTTTTATTTATCATTCTAGGATTATCTATATTATGTCTGGGTTTCTGTAAACTACAATGAAACCAATCTATATGATTGGCTATAAAATATCGATATATTTTTAAAAATAGGTAAAATACTGACTTAAAAAAAACGTTCCAGAAAATGCTTGGACCATTAACACTGAAAAAAATATAATAACAACAGCTTATTATATATTTACGTGTAGATGTATCCTGGATGATTAAATTAGTTGTCTGAGAAATAAAATGAACTTCAAGAAATAGACTTTTATTTTCTGCATAAAACCGAAGTTCAAGTTTATATGAAGTTAACATTGCTGGGATGTACTCGTTACTCATACTTTATCTTCAATGCCGCTACTTGGCAACTTTAGTTGGAGTACTTTGTTTGCAAGACTTGCGAACATGCATTATGTTGCATTGCAACGTACCTACTGAGAAATAACACTTGAAACATGTAACTTCTGATCTATGTATACTGCTTCTTAAACTAGCCTTGCGTTATATAAAACGGCTCGACCGGTTACTATGAACTTTTCTGTGTTCGGTAGGTCTGAGAGTAGGTCGTAAGCTATTTTTTGACTTTTATTATAAATATATGCAATGCATAGAATATAATATAAGTCAAACGGCTACCTACGCTGATCGCAGCTTGCGAGGGCGGACAGATAAATCATTGCCCTGTTCACAAAAGCTCTGATTTATATGAAAGAAAATGCCAATATAAATCATAACGAGAACAATGACGTATCAGTATTCAGCATCGTTATCTGAGCGATGGAATGGTATCGAAATATTCGCCAATCCCCGAATGAATCGGACGCTCATCGAACGACGTACGGCTTCGTGCGGCGTTGTAACTGTCAGAATGATAATAATTTACGACGATGTTTCACGCCACTGTTGTCTGCATTGCCGGTAAAATTAACTCGTATGGTTTATCACTATTTTATAAATAAACGGAACATTAACTAATGATCGAGGATAATGATATATCTTAATTTTTAGGGTAGGGTGTTAGATTATTACTATATGAACCCGAATAACACCACAACATGATCGAAATTTGCACGACTTACAAATTATTTTGGTATTACGTTTGTATGGGAGACATCGTGGGTTAGTGGACTCTTAACGACTTAAAAACTAAGTTTACGACGGTTCAAACGCGCCCTGAACTGAGCCCACAACAAACTCAGCCGGGTATTGTTTTTTTTTGTTATCACTATTTAAAAATAGGTATAATTATTATAAATTAGAACTAGCTATTTATTTGAATTAGAGCAATTTACTCCCATGGATTATTTTTATTTAAGTAATCTTTTATGCTATAATATGCCTTATTTATAAGTTTCGGCTTGACAAAAGCTTTGAACTTATTTTCTTCGACATGCAATTTGGAATGTTTGTAGGTAATAATGGCCCGACGTCATTGCAATCTACCGAATTAGTGTCTGACTCGCACTTGACTGGTTTAATTATTATTTAACTGTTAGCGTTAGGTTGAGTGGTTAGCGTGCCGGTTTCAAGGCGCCGCCATCTCTGAGGTTCCGGGTTCGATCCCCGGTCGGGGCAATGTAGAAAAATAAATTTTCTACATTGTCTCGGGTCTGGGGGTTGTGGTACCTTCGTTGTTTTTGATTTCCATAACACAAGTGCATAAGCTACTTACTAAGGGATCGGAGCAATGTATGTGATGTTGTCCACTATTTATAATTTATAACAATCTATAAAATTTTCATGTGTATTAATGTAACGTAAATACTATGTAACTTATACACTCAAAACAGGAAATTTTCCCATTTTTTGCTTTTTGACATTGTGATTTTATTAGCTAAAATAAAAAAAAATCTATATCTATGCTATAACTCAGTACTGTAAGACAATTAGGTGATCGAGTGCCCGTTGTGCCGCGGTGGTGTGGCCGCGAGGGAAAGAGCTTTTTCGTGTATCTCCAAAGATCTTTAACGTATCTCTATGAAATTGAATGAGTAGAGTACTTTAAGGCGACTATATCCCAGCACTTTAGGTATTTGTCGCACACTCAGACTCGCTCTACGATACCTAGCGACCATTGTCGTGAACCGAGCAGTTAGAATGAACTCCGTGAACCTATTCATAAATATTTGCGTCACAGTACTGTGCAGTAGTGTGCTGTTACAGTTGGACTATTTGTCATTATAATTCGCTTCACGAAATATATGCTGGAAGTTGCGTTTTTTACGTATATTTTGACTTTTTTATGGTAATCGATATTATCAACCGAGGTATTTATTTATAATAATTATGTATTACTAAAGTAGCAGGATTTGTAGAAATTTTTCTTGTACATATTAGGGAAATGAAGAGTTTTATATTTTTTTTAATCTTCTTTGCTACCGTCCGCATCTTTCTTTTCACAGTAGTAGTTTTGACACATTCTGTGATCACCATAAGAGTGCGGCATTGAGTTTAACAATATCGTTGTGCAGAACTGATATGGCAACGTTTTTAGGGTTCCCAGATATTTTGTGATATCTATACTAATATTATAAAAAGGTAGCGTAACGATGTTTGTGAGTTTGTGACTTTGTAAGGGGTAATCTCTGGATCTACTGAACCGATTTTCAAAATTCATTCACCAATACATTATCGTGGAGTGTCATAGGCTATAATAATTTCCAAAATTAACTTTGCATTGTTACTAAAACTTGAATAATGCAATCCAAGTCGCAAAAAAATTGCTTTCATCGCGTACGCTGCGATTGAGGATAGAACAAAACAAAATCAAAATCATCAAATCAGTATCAAAATCTGCAAAAAAGTCCGCAATAGCATATGCCTATCTCCTATGGGTAACTCGCAATAACTGCTTTTACTTTAAAATTGTGGATTAAAAATAAATAATTTTTGTGAAGCTTATTTAGCCCATATGGTATTAATTTATATCTTTGTAAATATGTTTTTTAGAACGGAAATTTAATGTAGAATAGTTCTGCCCTTTACTCTATACAGTTTAAATAAATATCTTCAAAGATATTAGCAAAACAAAAACGCGCGGTATGCAGGAGCGCGCCGCAGCCGCTTCGGTCGTTGCGTGGCGATAGGATAGGCATTTATCATTCATTTATCTGAATGCCTCGCGTCCAGCGCTGTGGGCTTTGGGTATAAGGCCCGTTTTCCACCACAGCGAAGCGGAGCGGAGCTGTATTTCAGTAACAAATCAGATTTCGTCATTTTGACATTTTTGAAACTGAGGGATGTCTAAATGATGAAATCTGGTTAGTTATCCAAACACAGCTCCGCTTCGCTCCGCTTTCGTGGAAACCGGGCCTTACGTGGGACAAAAATATTTTTAACGCGGAACGGAGTCCGCGGGCACTGCTAGTTTTATATATTTCACGATAGCTTTTCTCATTATCATAATTCTTATGTTGGTAAGTGTTTTTCGATGTCTCAGGGCATTTGTTTCTGCTGCCAGTCTGCGTAGTTTTTTACAAAAGTTGCGTAATATGTGATTGCGACACTCAATTTTTTCAACGGTTACATTTTGATTTTCATATGGTTTGGCATTGAGTATCCTTATATATGTCGAGTCGACATTTATCTCCAATCATTGTGTGATCTCCAATGTTGTAAATGAGACCGTTCATCGAAATAGAAGCCTTCTAAAAAAAATAATTTCAGTTTCAACAATTAAAAAAACACGAATGCCCTGTTATAAAACGAAGTAATAACTCGTTTTTTACTTTTTAGTTCGTTTTATAACAGGGCACTCGTGTTTTTAGGGTTCCATACCAATTTGGTAAAAATGGAACCCTTATGGTGAGACTTTCTCCGTCCGCCCGTCCGTCCGTCCGTCCGTCCGTCCGTCTGTCACACTCGATTATTTCAGCAACTATCAAAGCTATCGACTTGAAATTTGAAATAGTTTTAGGTAATAGTGACCCAACGCCAATGCAATTATAAAACATTGCAAATTGATTTTATTTTTATTTAAAAAGGGGGGAAAACCAGGGCTTTGAATTTTCAAAATGAGATAACAATATTGAGTGGGGTATGAAAGGACGTTACTTGTATATTCTAAAACCGATTTTTATTTATTTTTATGCCCGATAGTTTTTGATTTATTGAGCAAACTGTCGAAAAACATACCAGCCCCCCCCTTATCTCCGATATTTATCAATCGAAAAATCTAAAATAATTATGATCAATAGAAATTAACGTATATTTTACAGGAAAAATAAACTCAACTCCCTAACTTTTATAATTTTTTTGATAATAGCAATAAACCGCCGAAAACAAAGTTAGGTTTGCGGTTCGCCAACAAAAGTACCTAGGTACATGTAAATTATACTCGTAAATTCTTGAACAAAAGTGATTCTTTTAATGTTTTACTTCTTTTATAGTATGGAAGTTATACTCTCCAATACCTTCATTTTGATACCCATATTATGATAGTTGAAGAAAAAATTTTTTTTCCACTTTTGAAAATGGCGCCTCACATCCGCCATATTGATTATTCCAAAAAAATATAGTCTTTGTTACTCGGGAGGATCCAAGGATTCTAACGATACCCCATATATCCAAATCTGTTCAGCCGTTCAGAAGTTATGGAGGAATAAAGAAACATCACATACATACATACATACATACATACATACATACATACATACATACATACATACATACATACATACATACATACATACATACATACATACATACATACACACATACATACACACATACATACGTACATACATACATACATACATACATAAATACATACATACATGAACCCTAAAAACATTACACTCCTTTTTTTGAGCAGTCGTGTAAAAAGTAAAAAACGAGTTATTTTAGTTGAACAGATAAACAGTAACAGTATTTAAACTGTGGTTACGCGTGATGGTATTTGCACGTGGTGGAATTTACACTACCTACCATAATTTTCTTAGTTCGTATCAGAGTTTCTTCGGAGCTTTTGAGGACTAGGTATTTTGATAAACTCAAGAAACACTTACTATATAATTTTTTTAAATTCTCCTTCGCTTCCTGTCAGATAGTTTTTTTTTCCAGCGCATTTAAAAAATAAATAATTTTAGCGCGAAAGGAGCGTGAGTCGTGAAAACTTGCGCAGGTCCGTCTCGTATGGAGGCTCGTGAGCCACTGAGTACATCGTTTATTCGATGCGTTAGACCATTTTATGACTTCTGTTAGGCGAAATTTTGCAGCAATTTTTTTATTTAATATCTGTCTGCTCAATGGATAGGCAATACAATGAGCTTACTTTACGTATAATTTTTATGAAATTTAGTCCAAAGCTTTGGAAATACCATTAAAAAAATGAACAAAAACGACCTGTTTTCAAAAATTTTTATGATCGAGGCAAGTTTAACTTATCGTGTTTTCATGAGGCCATTATAGAGATAAAGCATGTATCTTTAATATATATTTTTAACAGTGAAAAAAAACAATTTTTTCATGACTTTGAATTGCTTTGAAAAGTGGCGTAGTCGCTAAAAACCGGGATAATGGGCCGTTAAACAAAAATAAATAATCATTAAAAAGAGAATGCCAGAAAATGGACTATATTTTATAAAATATTAAACTTTGCGTCACTCTACGTCTGAAGCACGTATGCATGAAGAATCTTCTTTCAAATTTTAATGTCGCATATATTTATTTAAGTGAAATGTGAACCGGGGTTTAAAAGTATTGTAAAAAAAGTAATTAAACGTTTCGAAACATGTAGAACCGCCATGCCACTTATAAAACTTAGAAAATTAACCACTTAGAAAATCAGATTATTAGAAATCCCCTGTTAATATCTTACTTATCTTTTTTTTTACATAAGTAATATTGAGAATATTTCTAATGTTTTACTGATGATTTGGTTAAGACGCAAGGTATAGCCCAATTTTCATACAAAAATCGGCAGTATCCTTTTATTAGTGCATTGATCAAAGAACTAGAACTGAGTAAGTGATTGAGTGCTCGTGGTCACGTGGTGTACTTTACTTTGTTGTTTATCTCCAAAGATCTTTAACATAATATGAAATTGAATGAGCAGAGGTAAAAAACACTTTGAATAAAAATAAATAGTTATAATCATTAAATTTTTATTAGTGCATGAATTAAAAAATCGCCAGTGAAAGCCGAAATAATAGAACATACCTATTCTTCTTTTGGACGACAATAGCAATATCATTTTTGATATGTACTGTGTAGAGCAAGGGTCTTCAACCTTTTCGAAGTCAAAGGCGACAATAGGTATTTTGAATAGGTCCGGCGATCTGCACCTCAAGGAACATATTCCATTATTAGTTAAAAAGTTATTCCATTGTTTATTAAAAAGTTGAACATATTCCATTGTTTATTAAAAAGTTAGTTATTACGACAATTCATCAATGATATTTTTTTAAACTGTAATTAAGCTTATTAATATCTGCCCCTTCTTGAAATCCTCAAACTGGCGTCTTGTGCTCTCTGGCGCAGAGTTTTCAGATAAAATGTGGGTTATTATGAGAATGTACTTCTGTTTCTCGTATACCTTAATAGTTATAATCATAATAGTTGTTGATTTTTTGCGATCGCGAAAGAATAATAAAATCCACCTGGCAAACTCATTGGAAATTCAATACTTCATTTCCCTTGGGCACATAAATGAAGGTTTATTTAAAAACACACTTTAAATACCTATTGAATACTTTATTATTGCAACTGGCAGTAAGTCCCGAGTAGTCTATGATAATTTTAAAAGCTCTAGTGCAATTTTTAAATCTCCTATCAGTTTATTTTGTAAAACGATAAACTTGCGAAACAGATTAGAAGCCCTTTTTTGATTTTATTCAGTAGATATGCAAACATATTTTGTACTTTACATTCGGTAAGTAAATACAGCAATTGGTAGGTATAAGGTATGTTATTAATTTTTATTTTTATTTTTATTATTTATATTAATTGATGGTTAAAGGAACTTAGGTACCTGAAGTGAAGTTTGACTATATAATTATTATTCTAGACGTAAGTTATATTCGAATAGATACATTCCATGAACTATAATAATAATGAATAATGATTATTAATTGTAATATTAATTCAGATAATTTCTTCCGGATTTCTATTTTTATTACGTGATAATTGGCTACAATTTCATCTGAAAAGTCAGAAAATGTTATCTTTTATAACCTAGAAATCATCTCTATATCAATCGCTATACAGCATCGCACAGGAACGCTATGAAAATAACATCCGTATTTTCCTAAATATGAAACGGACGGCAGGTCACTGAATATTGTGAACAACCCCGATATTGAGAAGACCGAGATAAGAGAGTAGTAATAAAATTAAAAATTCAATAAAATTCGGTCAATTTAACTTTGCGAATAACGATTAACGCTTCCAGAATTCAAAATGAGCACCAACCTACTTGAATATTAAACGCAGAGTTTTCATCTTCTAACGATTCGATTGATGTTTACCAAGCATTACTTAGCGAAATTCCGTAATTTACTTATTGGGTTTACTTTTTTATATCCATTGAAACCAATTAAACAAAGTTCTTGTAGTTTACCTAATTGCAATGAAGTTATATATAACTACTTGTCTTCTGTCCACGCAACGAAAAAGTTGGTCAAGTGCGAACCGGGCTCGCGCAGTGACGGTTCCGTACTATCAAGCCCCCTTCTCAATTATATTTATGTAAACTAAACACCCCTACCTACCAAATTCAAAAACGAACTAAAAACAACTGCATCGTAACTGTGCTAGTTTTTGACGAGGATTAAAATGACTAATTACGAACAGTTACATACAAACATATTATTATATTATGTGCCAGTAAGTACCTAACTCTATCTTAATTTTTTTACAACATCAAAATTACGATTTCGAATGGAATAAATTCACAAGCTTATTTAGATGACATTTTAAGTAAGTCGCCTTGTATACAAAAATTGGTGCAAGCGTCTGGTGACCCAAGAGCTGGCGCTTATTTAGCTCAACGGCTAAGTTTAGCCATACAAAGAGGTAATAGCGCCAGCGTCTTGAGCACTATGCCCATAAATGATCAGTTGAACGGTGTATTTATTTAGTATTATTCATTTCTTTTTCTCATAATCTTATCATTTGTATATATTCATGTTACAAAAATAAAGTAAGACGCCTTCCTAAATTCAAACTTGCCAAAATGGATGAACGACATTTTAAAATTAACGGAGCGTGTAGAGTGCGCAGTAACTCTCACATACTTTCATGTTCTTGGTTTTATGGCCCACGTCATATAAACCTAGAGACCCTCTTATTTCGTATGAAAGGGTTGATTTACGATTGCGCTCAGTGGTTTACTACCTTTGGGACAAAATAGGTAGCTGGGATCATAATGATATTATAGTGTAATGCAAAAGTACCTATACTACTCGTATATGGCCTAGTTACGACAAAGCAAAACAGTTGTTTTTTTTTTACGCTATACAAGTTAGTACTTGACTGCGATCTCACCTGATGGTAAGTGATGATGCAGTCGAAGATGTTAGCGTACTAACTTGGAAGGGGTAAGTTAAGTCACCCCAACGGTTACTACACAGCATCTTACCGGAACGCTAAATCACTTGGCGGTACGTCTTTGCTGGTAGGGTGGTAACTAGCCACGGACAAAGCCTCCCACCAGACCAGACCTGTAGCCCTATTCTGTAACTCGGTGCCTATCAAAGAATAATAGCCACTAGCAAATGTTTTTCATCCATTGAAGTTTTGCTAAGGAGATGTTATTTTTATTTCATAGCAAACTTTCAATGGATAAAAAACATATGCCAGTGGCTATCATTCTTTGATAGGCACCGAGATACAGAATACGGGCGCTGAGCCAATTTAGAAATTATAAAATTCCAAAGTGGCCCGTGGCGGGAATCGAACCCGCGACCTCCCACTCGAATCCAAGCGAGCGTCCCCTGCGCCACGGAGGTCGTCAGTTGATTGGGTAATCATATAAGGTACAGTAACTTTTTGTCGCTATAATACCCATTTGAAGAAGAATGAAATAGGGGATGATAAATTGCATAGAGAACGAATGAAATGGAAGTACAAAAGTTCAAGAACTCTAATAACTAATTGTACTTAAATGTACGCTAAACTAAATAAATATACCTACAGTACGGCAAGGCTATTTTGGCGCGTGGCCAAAATCGGTACTAACGCCGCTGTCTTGTCGGACTGTACATTCTCGTGCAAATAAATAACAGGCGCAGTATAAATAATAAAACCCTTTTGAATACAGATAGATATATATGGTTCACTGATAGATACCATTATCAGAACTAGACTAAATCGAAATGAGACTACACTTAAAGCGTCAGCTTTCTAATAAAAATAGAACCATCAAAATCGATTCACCCAATCAAAAGGTACGAGGTTACAAACATAAAAACAACATACAATCGAATTGAGAACCTCCTCCTTTTTTAAGTCGGTTGAAACCTTTATTGAGCACCCTGTTTATGTATAAAATACTATCCAGTAAAATGAATAAAATGAGTAGGACGAAAATTATTACCGTTGAGTAATGAACGCGGAAAAGTATTCATCTTCGGAATAAATAACAAGAAAATAATAATGAGGTACTCGAGCGTGGCAGCATCTTTGCGTGGGAAATGCTTTAGAAATAGGCACTTGAATATTTTATCCTGAAATACTCTAAAATTTTGATATACTGCTGCACACCATTTTCGCGTGTTTTTTAGGAAACGTCCGAGATAGCTCGAATACTATAATATTGTTATGCTGGTTATACTTTGGGTTATACCCTGTGATTATACCAATGGCAAATCTTGAAGAGTCATAAAGAATGTCATAAAGCTACTTGAAAGTTCAAAATGTGTCACATATTGACCTACATTGAGAACCTCCTCCTTTTTTGAAGTCGGTTGAAAATTGTTAATGGTTCACTTATAAACAAACATGTAAATTAAACACCAGGTAGGTCAATAGATTTTGAAAAAGAAACTTCTATTCTCATTTCTGTTTTGTGTAGAATACCAGAGATTAATAATGACTTGTGGGCAGGTTATTGTTCCTCAGATTAAGGTCTGCTGTAGTTGTCTTAAGACAACAATACAATGGGACTAGCTTGTGAGTTAATTCCATGCTCTATATTAATTATGCTTCTTGTTTACTTTGTGCAGTTAATAACAAGCAATGTTTTCTTTCATGCGATGTGTGTTATGAATCCCAAGTAGCTATGAGTATGTTTTAAATTCAATATCACAGAAATCAACTTAATGGGTATTGTAAAGAAAAAGTTTGCTTAAGTGTTAATGTGTTAATGCGTAACGCCGCAACTACTGAACTCATTTGGCTGTAATTTGGAATGAAATAGACTGTATCCTGGATTAAAATACAGGCTAAATTTCAATTTTTTTTCGTTGTTAGATTTAAAAATCTCTGTTTGTGAATTGTTTTTATTGATATTTTTTGTAACAGAAGTACGAGACTTTCTAACACAGGGGCAATTTTAGTGCCCTTAAAAAAGTCCCAGCTTAAAAATTTGTAATCTTGTCTAAGGTTACTGAAATAAACAAATTTAGATTTTTTTGTTTTTTAAGGCTATTTATACAAGACAAGATATATTTTGAACCACCGTAGGTAGTAGTAGAAAATGACCAAAATGATCTTTTCACAATTTCAACAAAATGAAAATACCCTGGGGTTAGGTTTCAACATTGACTTTCCATTAAGTTAACTAAAATTGTAAAGTAAAAAAGAATATAGGTACTTTCTCTTATGAAAGCTTTTATGTTTGGAATACTCCGAACAAGCTTTTCAATAAACAAGTTAGTGACATTTTTTCGTGGCGCTATAAAAGCTTTATTCTTTGCAATATTGGCTTTCGGGCAAGCGAAATGTATTGTTAAAGATGTGAGGGGCTGTATCTAGTTTATTTAGGTTATTGTCATTCGAATTATTCGGTCTTCTGTACAACTGATAATTATATTTTGTTTTAGTATTGGTTTTTTTTCTTCCACAACATTATGATGAATTCGACGTCCAAATCCAATCCAAAAGACGTCTAATACCTATGTGATACATGTTCATTGTACATCTTATTCTATCGTATCCTATCCTTCCTACTAATATATATAGTCATAAACGCGAAAGTTTGTAAGTATGGATGGATGGATCTTGCAACTCTTTCACGCCGCAACTACTGAACCGATTTGGCTTAAATTTGGAACAAATTAAGCTTATAACCCGGATTAACACATAGGCTACTTTTTATTCCTGAAAAATCCATCGATCCCACGGGATTAGCGGGAATTCGAAATTCACGTGGGTGGAGTGGTTTAACAATTTTAGACAAGGTTGGCATTTCGAGTAATTTTTCCTGTAAAGACTCGCTAATTTAACTCGTCAACGCTGCATGCAAATGCATGAATTAGGCTTGTAATGATTAATGGATTAATCATCGACAATATATAACCTGGAAATACGATCCGATAGACCCGACACTGCAAAGGCAGACAGACCCCAAACCATATTGTGGATAGAGGATTTGGACGTATTGCAAAATTGTACACCTTCGACATCTCTACATTAACCGTAGCCAAATGACATAATATTTCGATTAGATTTGTGAATTAAATGGCACGAAATTCAAAAATATGTGAGGATGACATCCGATCGCAAAATTGGTGATTGAATTTTGTTGCAAAATCGAATCGAAATAATATTTTCATAATATTATGGTTTCGGCTGTAGGTGGTTTATGTCTAGTAAATTACACAGAACTTGAATGTATTAATTAACATCTACTCTAGACTGGGCGAACCGCGCGAAAAAATTTCGCCAGTTTATCGGTGTCATTAGTACAAACAGTATAAGGCCACGCGGTAGTTCGCTCAGCGGCCTGCTGCGGCGGCGGCGGGTATTTTGACGGATGGCACTACTGTTTACTTGTATGAAAAAGGTTTACGTAAATCGTTCGGATGACCATATCTTGAGATTAGTAATCAGTGGATGTATTATAGTTTCAGATGTAGCCGAACCAGTTTGTTAATTAGTTCCTGTAGTTATAAATCCTTGTTCGTTTGACAAACAATGCCACAATTAAACACCATTAAGCACTACATCGTATCCTGAATGGGTAATGGAATTATTCGCTAGCTCGGTTAGCATACCCGGTCGTTCCCGACTTTAATGGGCTGGCTGAGTTCACTTAAGTGAAAATGGGAACGGCATAATCGATGAACGTTAATCAAAGTGTCAGCGGCTGTGTAATTGGTTTTTTGCTGCCATAATAAAATGATTGAGTAATAAATATGTATTAACCGTTTAATATCGGCAAGTATCGCTTTTTGACGATAAAAAGTTTGTCATAAAAATAACTCTGGACAGAGCGGATAGCGCGAGTTGCCATGATAATGTCGCCAGTTTACCGGTGCCAAAAATTCTTGTTTTTTCACCAGCAGTAAGACTACAATGTAGTTCAGCAGAACACATAGAATTTTGATAGATGGCGCTGTTGTTTACTTGTACGAAAAAGGTTTACGATGCCCATATCTTCACGGGGAAATAAAACTAAAATTATGAACAAAAACGTGACCTAAAGTCCTTAAACTCGTTTCATTCAATACATTGTCGTATTAATGGTGTTATAGAATACTGAAACTGTAATATTGCCATAACATGTGCGGGCTTATGGCGGCCATAAACCTGTTAATGGCCTGATGTGTATCGGTTTAAAGTTTTACATCCTTTCATACGCAGGTAACATACAATCATAGATGCACCTGTGGCTTTACTTACTGGTATTAAAGACTTAAATTAGAGCTTGAAAGTATTAACGATTCCTGATACAAACAACTTTGCACAGATTAATATATAAATATCTGGGTGACCGATCTTCGCTCGGTGGCCAATAGATGGCAGCAGTAGTCATATTTTTATTTTTTTGGTAAATTCGACATTTTCTAAAAATGAATCCTAGCTAGATCAATTTATCGCCCCCAAAACCCCCTGTATACTAAATTTCATGAAAATCGTTCGAGCCGTTTCCGAGATCCAGATTATATAGAAATATATATATACAAGAATTGCTCGTTTAAAGGTATAAGATAAAGCCGCTATTAACGTAAGTACACTTTACTTAGATTCTTTTGGATTTATTTTTATCTTTTCAGTGTTTAGTTCGTTACGAATAGGTATTTGTATATTTTTGGATAAAATAGCGGAAGATAGTTTAGTGACCTCAATGTTCTTTGTAATGATAACCAAGCAAACCTCCGAGGTTTGCTTTCTTAACGGACGTTGAAGGTTCGAACCTCAGGCACCTCTGTTTTTCAGGAGTCCTGTTCGTTTGTCGTTGTTGAAAAATTATGTGTTGAGTTTATTGGTATCTGGGGAAGGAAAACATCATCCCAAACAACATCTCTAGGAAATCTCTATACCTGAGAGGTGTGTGAAGGCTGCTGCCCTGTACTTGGCTGCGTGGTGGCCTATGGCCAAACCCGTACTCAGTTGTGGGTAAAAAAGGGTTTTAAGTCAAAACACACGCTATTTATTTACGCCAAAATAGTTTCTTGCTTTAGTCCCTTAAAACTATTGCGTAGAGGGAAAATAGGTACTTATTATGTATTCGGTGGTAGAGGTGTTCACAATACAAAGTAGCTATGTTTCGCGGAGTTAGAAGTATCGATCGAGCCAACCCCTTGCCTAAGGCGATATGGTAATGAGGCAATGATATAATTTATTATACTCACACCACTATAACTAAAATATTGAATACCTATTTAAACGTTACTATGGCCACGATTTAGTAGTCCAAGAGTATATTTACAGCCGTAATGAGCTCACATTTGCTTTTACCTATATTCAAAACTTTACACCTATAAAATTTTGAAATAGGAGGTAATAACTTAATAATAAAAATATTTAAATAAGGTAATAAGGACTATTAAACACACAACATTGTATTCGTATCCAAATGAAAAATTTCGATTCGATAGATGGAATGAAAAACAAAATTCAAAAAACGACGAATATTGTATATATGTACGAGAACGATCACTAAATTCACAATGACTTCCGCGCGGACAGCTGTCCATTCTTATACATTTTTTTCTATTTCATTTCATTTCCATCCCATTCCATATATCGGATTTCAGTATCATATAGCTAGAGCTCCAGTAATAACTTGTAGAGAGTAAAAAAATCCTACACCCGGGTTCACCGACTCGCCCGACTCGCACATTCGTTCAAGCAGCGAACCGGCAGTTCGTCACAAAATGAGATTACCCGCACAATGACTCGGGGACGGAGATGGGCTATCAAATGATAATGGATCAGCCGAAGGGGCCTGGGCAGTCGCTGTCAATCTGCGAAACAGCCACGTAACCGCACATATAAATAAATCCATACAAAGTGCGGTACAAACGACAGCGCAAATAAAACACAGGAATAACGTGAAAAACGTGAAAATCGAAAGGTGTTAGGAATCCATTGTTAACCTACACACTTTGAGCGCTTTATTTTTTTTAATCGTGTGCATTGAACCTGTGGTAATAAATAATAGTGACGATGTCCATGTAGCGATTGAGTGTCTCGAATTAAGATCATGTGAGAATATTGTAGCAGAGTGCAGTGGTTTTCGTGATTTCATGTACCAACCTTTTGTGACATTTTGTGCTAGGATATGCATTTTAGCAAATTATAAAGACAAATAACTTACTTATTGAGGTGTAAAGTGGCTTGTTCAGAGAAGGTAATACTTTTTAATAATGCTCTAAGGTTATTTCTTTCTCTCTAGTATTTGAATACTTTTGTATGTCCTTTTGAAAAGCTCTCCCATAACCTTGGCCTGGCAATTACGAACTTATGGAAAAAAAATAGTCTATCCATATTTTCTCTATGTTTGTTTTCTATCACAATTTAAATTTCATTTTGATACATAAGGTACCTACACAACATTCTACAGTAAAATTATTTTTATTATACAACTGTAAGATATTTTAAGAAAGATTCTGGAATCGTTCTGTAATAATTGTAAAACGATTCCATAATAATCAATGAAATATAAAATGTTTTCATATTCATATTCATAATACAACTATTAATCATCATTTATGTAAGGCATAAGGCATGTAGACTAATATACATATACAAACTAACTACATATGTTATGTATATTAGTCTACATATGAAGACTAATATACATACCTATACAAATAAAATATACGTATACAAAAATCGTACCAAAATGATTCCGTAAATTCATCAAGAAAAATGAATGTTCAAAATAGAGCTCTTGAAGCTTTTTAATATTTCATATTTAAGCATTTCAAAGCATTCAAAGAGAGTTTCATACTCTAAAATATAAGATACGAGTATACGAGTAGGTAGCTCTTATAATCAAAAGTATATTATGCTAAAATTAAAAAAAATCAAAGGTTTTATTTCTACGCAATAATGTGCACTTGCAATTTAAATGAGTACGCAATTATTCGTTTTTAATCTACAAGCACTCAAATGAATTGGATTAACATTCCTATTGATCAGTGATAAATATCTTTCATTTGTCACATCATTTTTCAAAACGTCATAGCTTCATATCGCAATTCATTAAAGTGAAGTAGTTTGTCCATTGTCGCCTCGCCGAGAACGAGTTTGTCCACTGCGCGCCCGTTATGACATCTTGATCTCAGTCACGGAATACATAATAGTACCAGCGAATCCAGCGCTGACCCAAAAAGTGCAATTCAGTTTGCAATAGCGCCTGGCCACGCCTCCGCAAACAACACGCAACAAACGCCACAACATTGCGTTTGTTCCGTGTTGTCTCTTTCTATCGCGTATCTTTATCATTCGACGTAATAAGGTTGACTTGCACGCAGCGCGAGTAATAGACCGTACAAGAACTAACGCGAGCTAAGTAGCCGGTGCGTGGCGGCCGTCTGAAATTAGTACGTCGAGACGGCTACCTGTAGTTTCTTGATTATTTGATAAGTAAACCTGGCCTAATTAAGTACAAAAATTAAACTCTAATATTGAAGAAGTTCAGAAAATGTTGAAAACATATGAAATGAAAACAAATGAAAACATATTTTGCAAAAATTAATTATCGACTGTAAAAGACAGACAGGCAGATGAACGGATGAAGTCCCACCATAAGGTTTGGTTCATTTTGGTATGGAACCCTAAAAATGAACGAAGCTTTTACTTTCGGTAGTGAACGAGAAATAAGATCACGAAGCTACTATACGATACTACGATATAATATATTCTACAAGCAAAGAAAATCACAAAGCATAGTGCACGATGCGACCGATAGATTTTCTGTTTAGATTGCGGATTAGTGTGAGATAAATGCTTATTTATCTCAATCTTCTTTACCAGCGCCATACTAATAAATAAGTTACAATTAAAATAAGTAAATGCACTGTACTAAATACTTAAGTAACAACATTTTTTTGTTTTACTAGAAACATACACATTTATATTTTGGCAGATTGTTATGTGAAAGTAGGTATTGTAATGATTTATTTCATATTTATTTTATGATGATGACGTTTCTTATTTTCATGTCTTTAACTGTATCCATGCACCCATAAATCCAATTGTTTGCTCTACCACGTTATAGTAGGATGTTTACTTAATTATTATTCTAATTCCAATTTTATTTACTTAACTACTATATACTTTTTATTTTTATCATTTATGTATGTGCGTTTATTTCATTGAAATTTGGCCCCAATTTTTTAGTAAATGTATAATGTTTCAATGGTATAAATGTATAAAAATATAACGTAGGTATTGTCCCTGACAAGTTTATATTTTTACTTTCCTGTAGTTTTAGTAAGTAGGTCACAAAATAGGTATTTGCTTAGTATAGACTGTAGGAAAGGAATCGATTTAGCTCATAAGATAGCGATCTAGTTCGTTGGTTGGTTGCTTTGCAAATGTTTGGGTACACAGGCAATTACGTCAATCGAAAGGCGAAAGAATTGGGGTACCAGTTTGGTATTCAATATTCTGTATTTATTTCGTTTTACGTGTCCCGAGAATATCATTGTCGAAAATAATGTAGTCATAAATTATTCACTTGGATTTTTTATTTTCAATAATATCTACACCGAGAAAAAATATAATCAAGTATAATTCATCCAAATGTCCAATCGATTTCTCATATTTTGGCGACCGAATGGCGTAACGGTAGCCATCCTGCCGTCTACATCGGAGTTCGTGTGTTCGATACCCACAACTGGAAAACGTTTGTGTGATCAGCATAATATGAAAGACCGTTTTTTATGAAAATTTATATGTGTGGATATTTATCAGTTTTCTAGTAACCATAACACAAGCTATCGCTTACTTTGGGACTAGTTGCGATGACGTCCAGAAAAAAATTTGAGATGTGTTTGTTACAGCTTTCCTTTTCCACAATGGAAAACGGTCTGAGGAAATGCAGGTAGATTATGTAGAATTGGTAGACCGTTTTTTTCAGTAATAAAACATTTATATTATGCACATTACCGTATTATCGTAGCAATTTCTTTAATAAATAACATTCCTTGTTTCAGGGTGGTCAGAAGATGCCTAAGAACATGACCTAGTGCCCCATGAGCGGAATTCCCCTCCACGCCAACCTGAAGCACATATACACAGGTGAGGATTACCTTTCCACGCATGTAAAAATCTTTAACATAATTATAAAACACGAGAATAATAAAATACTATAATTATAACATAGCATAAAGAGATGAAGAGAAAACGACTGGCTCATATCGATGTATTTGATGAAACTATTCTAATGTAAAGGGCATTTTTTTTATTAAAATTGAAATAACTAACCTAATGTAGGACCAAACAATATTACGTAAAAATTATGGGCTCCACATCCAAGACAATAAAATGGCTTAAAATAAAGATAACTTGTTCTTAGACTTACCTACTTGGATAACAAAATTAAATGGATTGGAAACCCACGAATTTACTGGAACTAAATGGATTAACTGGATTGGAACAATTGGAAAGGTCTACAAAATTTCAAGATTCAATGAAGTCGTAGGCAACATATTATAAGTATACGAGTAGATAATAATAATTTTTGCTTTACTGAAATACGATTGCTGACTGCTCTTTGAATCGAGCGAGCGCGATGCGAAACGAATTTTCAAGAAGAATCATGATTTATTTCTTATTACAGTTTCTTACCAAATAAAAATAATTAACTTAGTGACAACTATTTCAAGACTTAAGATTACGAGGGTTCTACTTCTAACGGACCTTGAACTGAGAAAAGCCCATATAATTTTTTCGATATCACTAGTTTTATGAAATAATAATAATTCACTATGACTCACATGGGTTATTTTCGTTTAAAAAGTCTTAATTTATGTGTTTCGACTTTATTAAAAGCTTTATTTGAATTTATTGAGTGAAATGTCGCATGTATTGAGTGGCAGTTATTATAAAATCTAATACAATTCTTCTGGTTAGGCGTAGGTATGCTGTGGAATTGAAATCTATACTGCAATCTCTTTCGAGTTGTACTAAGATGTCGAATGATTATGCGAATGACTAGACAATTTGTGGACATGGAAGTCGCTGTTTTTGATATTGTTTTATTTGCATGAATGACGAAATAAAACTAAGAAAATTTACCTATATCATAAAGTGATCTAGACCATCATTAACGCGTTTAAAAAATAGTAGGTATAATTGAAAAAGTTGTCACATTATATAAAACTACCAAGTTATAATAAATTAATAGGTATACCTAAAATCTGTGGGTATAACTAACGGTTATTTTTAATAACCCAAACAATAAAAACAAAGAAACCTTTAAGATTGCTATCTCGGGGAAATTACTTTTGGTGAAATGTTTTGAAGGAAAGCTTTACGAGCAACTGTTTGTTGTGTTTCTTGTTCTTTATAAAGCAAGTTTTGAATTACTAATGAAGTTGGATTTAATCTTCGATACAAAATAACTTAGGCACTAATTTTTCGTATATCTACAATGATTTATAGTAAAATGTATTAATTAACAGGGAAAGACAAACCCTGTCAACTTGGGATTATCCTAAATCTATAAAAACGACGATGTCACGATCGTGTTTAGTTCTCTAGAAGTTGGAGTCGAGTTTTGCACGTTTATTTACACTATACAAGTAAGTACTTGACTGCGATTTCACCGGATGGCAAGTCATGATGCAGCTGAAGATGTTAACGTACTTACTTGGAAAGGGTAAACTCACCCCAAGGTTTCTATATAGCATTGCATCGCAACGCTAAATCGCTTGGCGGTGCGTCTTTGCTGGTAGGGTGGTAACTAGCCATGGCCGAAGCCTCACACCAGACCAGACCTGAGGCAATTTAGAAATCAGAGAGGTCGTCAAAACGTGATAGTCATCTTAGTAGAACCAACGAATATATAATATTACTAGGTAGAACTTATAGGCTCTTTGGACTGCAGTGAGACCTAGTTTTTAACTCTCTCGTATTTAGACTTCTTACGTCAAATATATTCTGAATTTACACTGAAAGACTACCACGAGCATTAAGCATATTTACCCTGGCTGGGACCTAAAGCGAGTTGATTAAAGTCATTGGCGAAAGTGGCGATATCTCTTTTCATATAGGAAATTGCGGATTACGTGATAAGCTCAGTTGAAGTTGTCTTTTTATTGGATTTGGAAGATATACAGCCGATTTATCCGATGAGTCCCATGATGTTATAATCTGTTAAAAATGCGGTCATAGTATACCTATATATCTAAATCAAAATTATCCCGGCCGGCGGGATTTGAACCGGTGGTGTTGTCTCGCAGCTATCGTGACTGGGTGCTCTCCCCTTCAATTACAGTTGATTGATACGTATAACGTATTAATTATTAAGTTCTAACGCAGAAGTAACGTATTTATAATTCATAGGAATATCATCGTTAGTGTGTAAAACACTATCACAATACGGTAATAATCAATATGTACATGGTGTTTGTGTCTTGTGGCTCAAACATCTCCAAATAAGACACGTGGTATAACTTAATCATTTGTGATAAGCAGTTCCGAATTTTATAAAAGGTGCGGTTAAATGCAATTTTATTAATCTAAGAGCCTGTTTCACAATCACCAGATAAACTTTATCTGGCGAATAAATTATATTTCAAGTTGCGATAATTTCTTTATTGGCAATCTGTCAAAATGTCAAGTTTATTCATTAGACTAGCTGTTGCCCGCGGCTCTGCCCGCGTGAATTACGATTTTCTTACATAATATACCTTCCTACTGGAATTCCTTGATTTTTCGCGGGATTCTGGTGTGATGTTGTACAGAAACCTGTTCTTACTTTGCACGGGTTATCTTGTGGTGATTTTGAAAACTCCTTTTTCTTAATAATAATATAAAGTTTCATTAATACGTAGTTGAAAGATCAAAAGGACGATTTTAACTGTCGATATTTCGACCCAGTGGCACAGGTCGTGGTCACTACGTGACCACGACTTGTACCAATGTATCGAAATATCGACAGTTAAAATCGTCCTTTTCATTGTGATTTTTATTCTGAAACCACGAAATATGTCAAAAATTATTAAACCATGTGAAAAGTTGTACTGGTGGTAGAACTCTTCTTTCAGAGTTCGGCCGGGTAGGTACCACTGGGATAAATTACTCTACTAACAATATTCCCCAGCCCAACATAATATAAGAGTCTTTTAAAAATCTTTGCTTCATCTCAATACAATCCAAAACATCAGAATGGACAATGGCTATATATTTTTTTACGTATAAAAAGACCTTAGATGACAGTCAGTCGGTTAGGATCGATAAGACCTAAGAGTTAAAAATATTTGTGAACCATTATCTTACCCTTTCCATATTGCGGATGATAAAGTTTAAATCTGTTCATGTGTTAACAGTGCCATCTTAATATAAAGTCAGGAAACAGTAAATAACATGACAGTTAATTTTTATTTCAAAAAATTCGGTAGTACCTATCTCAGAGTTTTACATTCAAGTTTCACATAAATTGTAGAGATGGCGCTATACGGTATAACGTAGCGATAACGCCAGTTAAATGATTTTTGTTCACCCTAAAAGTGAAAAATTTTAAACCATACAAAATCTCCTGCTAAGCCTATTTATTTACGGCTGTAAAGGTACTCCAGTCTTCTTGAGCCCTACGTCCTAGTCCTAGGTTCTTTGTGCATTCCGAGTTTCAAGTCACCTACCTACTTGAACTTAAAGGTTCTGATGTCTGTAATTTCTGAACTACAAAAGTGATGATGATAAGATTTGTATGGAATAATCTTTAAAGAACCTCCTTTCTAACAAAAAAAGAATGAATGGAATCGGACAACGCGTTAATGAATTATAACTAAAAAACGTTTAGACTTTGATGCCGTCTTCCAGGGAAACCATGATGAATTTCGGGACAAAAAGTATCCTATGTCCTACCTCGGGGTATGAACTATAATCATGTCAAGTTTCATTTAAATCCATCCAGCGGATTAGCCGTGATGCGCGGTCGTGAAACAGACAGACAGACAGACAGACAGACAGACAGACAGACAGACAGACAAAAATTAAACAAATTACAGTTTTGGCTTCAGTATCGACTAAATAGTGTCCTCCAACAAAAATTTTCAAAATATCTTCAATGTACAGAATTCGACCCTTTACAGTTTTATTATAAGTATAGATAACGTTTACCTGGTGATTGTGAAACAGGATCTAAGTTCATTAACAGACCTAAGTAGATAAATGTTTTAATAACAACACAAAACGCTGTGCGATTCTTCTTTTATTATTTCTTGGCAATTAACAAAGGCTCGTGAAACCGAAAACTGTCTCGCTCTATCTATAATGTGATATATCTAAGTGAATCTTTGGGATACCAGATGACACGAATCCAATTAGATTCGACAATTATTGACGCTGCTCAAATTGTGTCCTACAGTTCAATTTAGCCGAGCTGTGTTATTGCTAGACAGTTGAAATTACAGTGTTCTGCCCTCTGTTTTGTGAGTTACAAGGTACAAATCTTGTTTGTAAATTGTAGTTGGCTATTACGTAGGTACTTTTTCGATTTTTTTGTAGGTAAAAATACTAGGTAGGTCTACAGGTATAAATGCAATGGTACTAAGTATCCCTAACCTATTTTAGCGCAAGTACCTATTTTAGCTCAAAGCTCATAATTTATTAAGACAAAACCCTTAATATACATTGGAGCACGTTTCTGCAGAAAATATTATTATAATACTAATGATGGTTTATATAGTAATTAGAATAAGCTAATAATAAGTTTTATTGTAATATTTTAATAAAAAAAAAGTATTTGTAATGATGGAATAACTTTCATAAAAGGCGTTTTATATTCAAAATCAACTTGCAATTTGCAAGCCACGAAAGCAAAATTCAATTTTCGTCGGGAAAATTATGACTGAAGTGAAAATTGTAGGTACACCAGTTCATATAGCGAAACTTTGTGAATCCTCTGCTTTGAGATGCTCAGACTAATATTTTTCCAGGATAAAATTTACCCTAGAGCAAAATTTACCCTTACGTACAGGCAAATTAATTTCTTGATAGGCATTGCATTCCTGTTTTGAGACGTCTAATTTAGGAAGGTGTTATAGCCCCTTAACCTATTTAAAAGTATTGTTTAGGAATTTAAAAACACGTTGTATGAAACTTATATTACTCATAGGTTCAACATGGTGCCGCGTTGGTTGCTCGCCTGCTGCGTGGTGCTGCTCGCGCGGCCCGCACACCCGCAGGGCGCGCAGCAGTGCCCGCCGCAGAACACCATCACCCCCTGCAGCTGTACCGTCAAGAAGAATGGCCTAGACATACTCTGCGAGTTCACCGAGCAGCAGCACATACAGAAGGTATCCGTGTTCAGAGGTTCAACATGTTGCCGCGTTGGTTGCTCGCCTGCTGCGTGGTGCTGCTCGCGCGGCCCGCACACCCGCAGGGCGCGCAGCAGTGCCCGCCGCAGAACACCATCACCCCCGGCAGCTGTACCGTCAAGAAGAATGGCCTAGACATACTCTGCGAGTTCACCGAGCAGCAGCACATACAGAAGGTGTTCGTCATACATACACAGGTTCAACGTGGTGCGCCGCGTTGGTTGCTCGCCTGCTGCGTGGTGCTGCTCGCGCGGCCCGCACACCTGTAGGACGCGCAGCAGTGCCCGCCGCAGATGTACCGTCTAGGAGAACGGCCTAGACATACTCTGCGAGTTCACCGAGCAGCAGCACATACAGAAGGTATTCGTGTTATACACAGGTTCAACGTGGTGCCGCGTTGGTTGCTCGCCTGTTACGTGGTGCTGCTCGGGCCTAGACATACTCTGCGAGTTCACAGTTCAAAATATTTCATAGCGTGCCTTGCATGTACTCGTATGTTTCGTATCTATCCTAGGAGAGCAATAAAGTGGCATCAAGACACGCGGCAGCGTGTCAAGCCAAGTTCAAGCAAAGGAACTGGCTAGCTAGCGCCAAGAGTAAGTTTACACGAACCACTTGGTGCCACTTTTGACCCTTCTATAACTCAAAACCTATTTAACGTAAACACATAAAACTACGTGTGTTTAATTATATCCATAAGATCATATAGAAGCCCAATTTTCATGAAGCTAGCTCAAACGGTTATAAAGATATGAAGGTCAAAAAGTCGTAAAAATTCATACTGACTGACATATAGTACAAAAACCTAACCTACTTCCAGATGACCTAGAAGGATGAAATTTGGAATCCAGCTCGGTAACTGTGTGCAAGCGTAGGAAAAAATCAAAAAATAAAGAAAAGTCAAAAAATAAGGTGTGTTCCCATACAAACTGACATATAGTACCTAAATCTAACCTATACTTCCAGATGACCTAGAAAGATGAAATTTGAAATCCAGGTTGGTAATTGTGTGTAAGCGTAGGAAAAAATCAGAAAATAAAAAAAAGTCAAAAAATAAGGGGTGTCCCCATACAAACTAACATATAGTACAAAAACCTAACCTACTTCCAGATGACCTGGAAGGATGAAATTTGGAATCCAGCTCGGTAACTGTGTGTAAGCGTAGGAAAAAATCAAAAAATAAAGAAAAGTCAAAAAATAAGGGGTGTTCCCATACAAACTGAAATATAGTACCTAAATCTAACCTATACTTCCAGATGACCTAGAAAGATGAAATTTGAAATCCAGCTTGGTAATTGTGTGTAAGCGTAGGAAAAAATCAGAAAATAAAAAAAAGTAAAAAAATAAGGGGTTTCCCCATACAAACTAACATAAAGTACAAAAACCTAACCTACTTCCAGATGACCTAGAAGGATGAAATTTGGAATCCAGCTCGGTAATTGTGTGTAAGCCTAGGAAAAAATCAAAAAATAAAGAAAAGTCAAAAAATAAGAGGTGTCCCCATACAAACTGTCATATAGTACCTAAACCTAACCTACTTCCAGATGACCTAGAAGGATGAAATTTGAAATCCAGCACGGTAACTGTGTGTAAGCGTAGGAAAAAATCAAAAAATTAAGAAAAGTAAAAAAATAAGGGGTGTTCCCATACAAACTGACATATAGTACCTAAACCTTACCTACTTCCAGATGACCTAGAAAGATTAAATTTGAAATCCAGTTTGGTTATTGTCTGTAAGAGTAGGAAAAAATCAGAAAATAAAAAAAGTAAAAAAATAAGGGTTGTCGAGTTTTTATCTGAATTAAAATGTTGTATAACTTTATAAAATGACTGATGTAATGAAAACTGGCCAAGTCAAATCTTACCTATTTTAAGATCTTACATTTTTGAATAACAACAATTGTTATAGGTATCCAATAAAGCAAAGAAATAGAGTTTAATAATTGTTCATATTGTTTTTTTGTTCCTATAAATACAAATTTCGATTTTACATAGAACTTGGCACTCATTTTGATCTCCATTTTTTTTGCGGCTCTCGAACTTGGCTCTCCTTTTTTACATTTATGTTTTTGGTGGGATTTATTTTACGAGGGTAAAGCAATGACAGTTTTACGGTTTAACGTGGGAAAATATTATTGGAAATTGAGGTATTAAGTTTACATACATGATTAGATATTTAAACTCGTGAATCGAAGTTTAGTGTTTTACAATCTTTTGATTTTGTTACAGGCAATGAACACGTTAAGATCTAAGCCCATGATCATATTCTACCTGAAGCTCCGACACAACAACCTGGCGAAACTACCGTCGTACATATTCCTTAGCTTGGACATTCGCCATCTCACGGTCCATAACAGCAGCCTGGCAGTCATTGAAGATTCATCGCTTAGTTCTATTGGTGAGTTTCTATTGTGTAGAAATAATAAAACCTTAACAATGTTAAGATCGCCGGATAGAGTCTGAGCAAAACCAAATCCCACCTAAAACATTTTCAAGTAAATTATTGCCAAGACGAGAGGGTATGGCTCACTGTCAAAAGGTTATCAAATCCATGTAGAGCAAGACTCTATACGTCCTAACTTTACAAACTCTACACTTTAATCATAATATATATCTTGGACGTTGCTCAACCGTCATAATATGAGTTTAAAGTGAAAAATAAAAATATATACCACCAAACATATTTTCCAAAGCACAATTAACATTTAACAAGACTTGAAAAAACGTCTTTTCGTTTAAGCATCACTTTCACACCTTTTTAATAACTTAGTTTTTTTTCAAGCCTGCTGTCTTCAGCAGTCAGTCAGAAGCATCCTCCAAAACCAAAAAACAAATTTTGCCAAACAAAGAAACAATGATTTGATACCAATCTTGTTTGTGAATAGTTTCTAAAGAGATTCGATAGTATCTTAATACCATACTAGCCGTTTCTTTACTACTCAAACTATTGTATAACATAAGAGTACTGAAAAGTGAATGAATTTTTCAGTCCTTTTAAAAATCTTACTGCAACTCAAAGAAAAAGGAAGGCATTCATTCATTTACAGACCCATCATTTCTCAACTCAAACTTTTAGTCTTAGAAAGTTAAACTTTTGCACAGATAAGTTAATAAAAAACGTAATTTACGATGTTAATTAAATTCTTGTTTCAAGCAATTCCTCCGTTTTCAGGTAACAAGTTGACGCAACTAGACGTGTCTCAAAACAACCTGGCGACTATACCGACGTCGTCGTTCACGCATCTTAATCACCTGCTTATCCTGAATATGAATCACAATAAGGTACGATACCTGCGAGCAAACAACAGCGATAAACTGAAAGTAACCCCCCTACACCACCGGCGTTGTATATCTCGAATAATGGCGTAAATTTCTCGTACCTAAGCCGAGATATTTGTTGTGCAAGTAGACATTTTCCTGTTTTTGTTGCTTCAGTTCTTCTAATCTTAGATTAGGTTTAATGAATTCTCAACAATTTTTTTAATTGGAAAATGCTACAACGAAACTTATATCAACTAATCCTCATAGTAATTATTTTTATTAGACTTTTACAAGGTAGAAAGCATGCATGCTGGCGTCATTTATAGAACCCTGCCTACTGAACATTTATATTTATTTTATTTATTTATACAAGTTTTTTACAAATGCAAATAAAAAATTAATTGCTATTAATTATTGCTAATGGAATCACTAACAGAAATCCTTTGATGAAGATAATACCTAAATATTTGTCTTTTCAAAATGGATAAACTGATCATGTACAAAATTAAATAGGTAGTGAAAAAGTTCTGAACAAATTTTAAAAATCTTATTGCACTAAAACGTGAGTCTCCTCCTTTATTTCTTAGAATTGGGTTAAAAACAAAATCGATAGTAATGGAGTACCATCTAATTTTATATTCTACGAGGTCACGTACACGATAACAGTAATAACTCATACATAAATAATATTCAAATCTTACCCAACCAATTTATTAAGTGTTGACCGAAAATTGTAAAAATAATGACATAATAGTATACTTTCGACGCCTAGTCTATATTAAAGGCCCCGTAATAAAAAAGAAACAGTAGGATCATTTAAGTATTAAAAAAAACATTCTACAATTTTTTATATTAACAAACGTGAGTTTTCTATTGGTTGCCTACCACCCTATTTTACGTTTAAGGACATAGGGGTGGAACTTGTTACTTCGATATAGGATTGCCATATTTGAGTAAAAAGGCCGGAGACCCTTCATTACTTAGGAATTTGTGTCTAAATATTAATAGGTACGACAGAAAACTGTACATAAAATGAAGCTATTTTGATTATTATTTATTATTGCCATAAATCTTGTTCAGCCACGCTCGGCGCTCGCTCATTTGGGATATGTAAGAAGCCTGACAAAAGTCCGATAAGCTGGACACCGTTTGTTTTGGCCGGACACGTAATCAAAAAGCCTAACTACGAGTATGTCCGGCTTTATCCGGACGTCTGGCAACGCTACTTCGATGAAAGCTTGGGAATTCCCGATCGCATGTTTTCACGTCGAACATTTCTCTTACAACGGGTTATTTTTTCCGGCCGGTCTTTGAAGATTTATGTGCAAAAGGTTCAGGTGTCAAGGGGCGTAAGCAACGAGCAAAACTTTTTCCAACTAAAAAGTCGCAGAGTAATAAAAAATTTAAGCACACAAAAAGTTAGAGAGGCAAACGTAGTTTTTTAAAGATTTGTTTTTTCTCTGCACGTTACAATTTTGTTCCTTTGAATCTTGCTTTTAAATATTCCTTTGACAGAAATTTTACCGTGAAAATTAACACGTCAAAGTCGTCCGCGATGACCGTCAAATACCATGATTTTGTGCTGTTTGAAGCCAGCAGCTTCCAGCAAGTCTCTTGTATAGCTGCCAACACTGGGCTTTCCGGAGCGTGGCAGCCATTTCAGTGCCTTGGGTCCTCAATGTCCATCAGTCCTATGAGCTATATACCCCACCCATAGCCACTTCGCGACACGCTGAGCTATGTCGGTCACTTAGTTATTTTGCATGTCAAAGTAAACAACTACCATCGATCACTAAAAACCATCGACCAAACCTCTGACACTCTTTATATATCTTGTTCTCTTATAACAACAACATAAACAGTAGTTGGTAGATATCCGAAAGCAAATTCCATAGTCAACCACCGATGTAAAAGGCTCAAAACAAATCGGTTTTTTAAAGCTACGAATTCGGACCGTTTCCGTTAATCGCTTCGCAAACAAAAATAAAGGAGAATTCTTTTGCTCCCGTAACAAAAAGTTCTTATCCCAACATTATTTTCGGTAAATATTTGCTAAACAGCTTAAAGCAATTAAGTGTCTAAATGTTTTATTTGTTTGAAGGTGACGGCGATCCACAACAGAGCTTTCCTCGGTCTGGACACTTTGGAGATTCTAACTTTGTACGAAAATAGAATATCGGTGGTAGACGGCGAGGCTTTTAAGGGCTTGGAAAAGTAAGTGATATCATATTTTTAATTGAGTTTGCGCCCGGACGGAAAGTTCCCCGGACGGTATTGATTAGGGCGATTGAAACATCTTCAGTTATGAAATTGGGTAGGATTTTCTCGAAGGCAATGGAATTTACTTTAGTGTGAAAAAACGTATTAGGAAATGGAATGGATAGTAATTCGATTGAACTCTGTGGGAGTCGGTAACTCGTTGTTTGTATTAACAATTACATATAAACTCAGATGTTTGTCTATGTTGTTCTTGGCAAAAGACACAGAAATAGCTTAATGTTGAGACCAGCAGAAGTTGCGATTCTATTACTATTATTGCCATTGGAATAAAATAAAAAAAAATAGAAAGATGGCTGTCATCGAGAAGTCACGTTATCATTTCTTACCCATATAATTCTCATACATTTTCTTGAATTTCGTCCCAATAGAAATTATAGAGTCTAAGAAAATTAGGCCTGCTAAAATCATGGCTTCTATTATGGATCAACTAAAGAGCCTGTAACACAACCACCAACTACCACTACGTAAGTATAACAGGCCCAACTAGAGATTACATTACCCAAAGTGAAAATGGCGATAATAATACTTACGAATCTTCACTAAAATACTCCAAGAGAATATAAAGTGCTTTTACTAAAAGCCTTTCTTGAATTCTTAATTATATTATCTTTCCTTTTTTAAGAACTTTATGCTATACTTTATAAATAAGTAATGGCACAATCATGTATGAAGTTTATGGCAAAAGTTTATGAGAGAACAAAACCCCATTTATGGTTCACAATTTAAATAAAGTTTTAGGATACAAAAGCGAGCTATCAAAGTTTGGTTGGGGTTTTAGAGAGGGTTTTTATCGTCAGTGGCTGTCATTATTCTTAATGAAACGAGCTATCTTTTTATTGTTTCCTTTGTTATTCCTGTTTTGCTACTACCGGAAAGTTAGCAATAAAATTACTGCGGGTATAACTTTGTTACGGAACCTCCAAGTGTCTCAGACATCGTGATTTATTGACTTCCACTTGTAATCTTTTTGTACCAAGTAACTCCTTTCTGTAAATGTTTTTTAAATTAAATATTTATCAAAATAACCCTACCATCTCCGATATGAATCTAAGGATGAGCCAATCTTAAGATTTTACGGTAGTTTTTAGGAAACTAAATATCACTTGCTTAGCGGTGAAGGAAAACATCGTGAGGAAACCTGCATGCCTTAGAGTTCACAAAGGTGTTCTCGAAGGTGTGTGAAGCCCGCCAACCCGCACTTGGCCAGCGTGGTGGGCTATGGACAAACCCCTCTCAGTTTGAGAGGAGACCCGTGTCCAGCAGTGGGACATAAAAGGGGTTAAAATGACAAAATTCCCATTAATACTAGCAGACTCTGATCATTTTGAATATAATATGGAAGTGAATGATTGGAGTTCAGTTTGTTTGATTTCTGAGAAGGTTTTAGAATTAATAAACCGGATAGGCATAGGGATAGGAATTTTCAAACCAGATAAGCTTATGTTCCAGATAATAATAAAATACGTATTTCAAAGAAGAGAGCAACACCTGCCAGGTCAGCTAGAATGTTACATCTGAAAGTGGGAATTGTACCGTTAACAATATTCCAGGAAACTCAAGCGCCTGAACCTCGGCGGGAACGAGCTAACGGCGGTGCCGCAAAAGGCTCTTGCTTTGCTCGAAAACCTGAAAAAGCTCGAGATGCAGGAAAACCGCATTTCGACTATCTCAGAGGGCGATTTTGCAGGTACGTACATGCAAAATTACCTACATGCCTTCATTTTGCAGTAGTTGTCTATTTTTTATTTCACTAAAAGATGTATGGAGTATAGCAGTTGTAAACACCCTGACCCTGAGTGTTGACAACTACTGAACCTTATCCATCTTTTATTGCAGTAAATAAAAATAAACGCTCACGGAAATCAGTTGAAAATCTTCTTCAAACATGAGATATAAATTGATAAGATACCTAATAATTTACGATCAGTTTTACCAGTACAAACTACAAACCAAATAGAACGTAATGATAAATAAAGTGAAATAATGTCAATATGGAAACATTATGCATTAAACCAAAAGTACCAAAAGTATTGGAGGTATTCTTCCTGAGTGTGACTCGAAATCCATAGGTAATATCTTGTTCCCTATAATCACCGAATATAATATTATATTGGTATAACAAATTTAAGGCACATTTTGGATTTGTTTTAAAATTAAGAACAAAGTGAAAGTTCTGATACTAAGAAATTCAGTAATACAGTGTCCTAAAATTGATCCAACCGTCCCTAGAGAGACCCTAGAGAGACCCTTATTTAGCTCAACGGCTAAGTTGAGACGTACAAAGCGGTATCTAATAGCCTAAATTCCTCATTTCGTCTTGGGAGTTGAGCATAATGTGGATAAATGATCAGTTGGACGGTGTATATTTTTTGTAATTGTAGCATTTTATTTTATTTTATTTTATTTTTTTAATTCATGGTTATTTAGCTACTATAATATAATTTTTTTTTTGTATCTGTAAAAAGTATTTCTTTAATTAAAAAAAATCAAATATCTAAATGATATATTTGGTATTAGGTTTACGGAATCTGGATTCCCTGGGGCTGGCACACAACCAGCTCCGAGAGGTTCCTGCGAGCGTGTTCTCGCACTTGACGTTCCTCAACTCTTTGGAACTCGAGGGTAATCAAATTCAACGAATTGACGAGAAAGCCTTCGCTGGATTGGAAGGTATAATATCAACATCTAAAATACTCTCCAATAGATTTTCTGGACTCGAATGTTCCCTGAACGGAAATATCTTGACAAAAATATTTAACAATGGAAAAGTTTACTTTGAATTTTTGATAATTCGATAAATTGACTAACAGAAAATTAAGGCAAAAAAGGTCATTTGGTCGTTCTAATATTTTAAACAATTAAATATCTTGGAAGAAATCGCATTTGCACATACAAAAAACACACACAAACTTGAAGATACACTTTCTTCCACTCAACGTTAGAAGATACTCGATGCTCAGTAAGGGCCATTGTATTTACGATTACGATAATGATGCTGCCGTCATCATTCATCATTGAAAAGTTTCGTAAAATATAAGTGTTTTCTTACAGAAAACCTGCAGTATTTACGTCTAGGCGACAACCGTCTACACGAAATTCCTTCAGAGGCTCTTCGCCCGTTGCATCGCCTACGTCATTTGGATCTACGCTCCAATAACATCACGTACATAAGCGAGGACGCTTTCACGGGCTACGGAGATTCAATCACTTTCCTCAACATGCAAAAGAACATGTAAGTATCACAATGTTTTATACATGTAGCAAACAGAGCTTGTCCTTCGAGGCAATAAAGGGAGGAAGATACGCGTATGTTTTGATCTTCGTTTCGTCAAACCTGCCCAACGACAAAAGCCGTCCTATTTCTTATTTTTCTTCCCCGCGGGCAGCAACTGTTTGTACCCTTGGGGTAGGGAACCCTAAAAAGGAAGGATTGCCATTTCTTTCTGTTCGTCACAGCAATTTTCTTCAAGGATACTTGAAAGTAAAGTACATAGAAGGAATCTGAAAATAATATTACGAGTATTCTATGAGTCGCTGCAAAAGATTCAAACGGGACCACGAAAATAAAAATACAATGTTGTGGATATATTCTTTCTAATAATATTACTTATATTTCTGTCGCAACATCATGTTTCAGAAATATCAAATTCCAAGTCACGGATGTTCTAAAAATACTTTAGTACGTCTTTTTGCTTATTTTGTATCTTTAGCCCTTAAAAGCTACAAGTTACGTGTGAAAAGTTGTAAAAGATATTCATAACATAGTGAATATAATATCTACGAGCGTAACTTACTAACGTACCTCGGAAATATTTCGTGAATTGTTTTAACGAAGCTCTTATTTAAAGTTTTCAAGATCACATAAATACCTTACTTTATCCGAGTATTTATTTACGACTTAACTTTGGAGTGGTACTGAAATATTTTACGCGAGCAAAAGTTTCCTTTTAAAAACCTAGGTACAGAAAGTAGGTTATATAAGTTTTGGAATTTATAGGAGCGATAAGAATGAGCAGGACATATTATTAATTTGTTTTGCTACTATCCGCTACTTGAAAAGAAGCTGCGAAGATTTCGTGTTGAAAATTCAATATCTCCGGAGGATGTCCCGCTGTGTGGTGTTTCATGTAGATCTAGTTCCTGCATATTAGACAAGTAGCGGGTAGAAAAACAAAATATAATTCCGTCCTACTAATTAAAGATTTTCCGCAAGATGACACCTAATTCCATTCAATATTCAAAAGTTTTCTTTTAGGAATACCTAGGTACAGAAAGTAGGTTAAATAAGTTTCGGAATTTATAGGAACGATAAGAATTGTTCTGTCTCACTTGTCACTTGTTTTTGTCACTTCTTGTCTCATGTGAACTTTCTTATTAGTTGTCCTCATTGCAGTCCTTGCCACTAGTGCCTGGAAAATTACCGCCTGAATATGAATCTTTAAGGTACTGCCTACAAACTAGCCACTTGTTCCTCAGGTTAGATCTTTCAGAAGTAGTGATAAGGAGGAATTCAATGTGAAGAATTTCAAATGCGGACTGAAAAATGTAGAAGTACATATAAAATGAAGACATTCATAGATTCATAGCTACCTCCTTCTTACCTTCCACATACTAAAATTGGGTTAATGTGTTTTTTTTTTTAATTTAACTAATTCCTAATCATACCAGCGCCCGTATTCTGTATCTCGGTGCCTATCAAAGAATGATAGCCACTGGCATATGTTTTTTATCCATTGAAAGTTTGCTATGAAATAAAAATAACATTTCCTTAGCAAAACTTCAATGGATGAAAATCATTTGCTAGTGGCTATCACTCTTTGATAGGCACCGAGTTACAGAATAGGGCTACAGTACCTATGCTAATTCGTTTGGTGTACTCAACTTTGCTGATAGGGCGATAATAACCTGCCGAGGTAAACAAACTAACGAATGACGAAGTACGCTACGCTAAGAGGACGAGAAATATGTGACGTATGTTGAAGACAAATTTGCCGTCGTTACCGCCGGTAACGCTGACATAATGTTGGCGCTTACAATAGCGCCGTTTTACAGTTTTGACAAATTGAAAAGAATGCTTTAATGCGGAGCTTAAAAATACATGCGTGACGTCACTAAGTGCTGATCCTTTATATGATTAATCAATGATTTAAACCCAACAGCGCTACTTTACCACTGTGCATGGAGGTCCTTAATTCCATCGAGAAATATAACGTTGTCGTCTTTGATTAATTTGGGTTCAATTCAACAGAGTTTCGAAGCATCTGGGCGACTGTATTGGAGCACGGATCGTATAACTTGATTAATCGAGACGAATGATTTGCAAAACGTTTGAATATTTAATGTTGAAAGGTGTTGCGGTCCGCGATTAGATTACTCGGCCCCCTTTATACTTTTGATTGGTTCAATTTGCTAATAAAAAGAAAGGGGAACGAATGTGAAGCCAAGCGACAGTTTTCATTACTTATACTGGTAGTTGTTTACTTAATTAGTTGATCGCATTACAGTCTTAGCAAAATTAGATGATGGTGAGTTTCAAAATTGTTTGCTGTCTAAATATAGGATACGTCTGAACGTAGGCAGTATTTACGTTAGTAATATTATATTTTTGGTTGTGTTATCTTAATGGTAAACAGTTAATAGACTGAGGGAAAACTAAACATGAAAATCTTTGCAATGCGGATACATTGCAAAGATTTTCATGTTACTATTACTGTTAGAACTGTTAGAAGTAGTCATCCGCACTTCCTAACTTTTACCTAATCTATTGCAGGTATTTTTTTCCAAGTGACATAAAAGACATATTTGAGACTTCGGCATATTTGAATAACTGTAATGTTTTCAGATAGATGGCGTTAGTTCTGCCTAAGAACGAAAAACAATATGCATCCGAATTTCGTCGTGGTGAGACAGTCTCGCGTAGCTCAGAGGAAGAGCACCTAGCCGCGATAGCTAGGGGACGTGGGTTCGAGTCCCACCGCGAGTGAAATTTTAATGCATATTTAAATTTATTGACATAAAAGAGTCTAAGTTTTCCGCTAATTGGCCGCGTTACCGTATAACCCTTACTAATATTATAAAGACGAAATTTTGTAAGGATATATGGATCATTAACAATACATTGATACATTTTTGTTGGTGTCCGCTAATACTTGTATTTTTGTAAGACCATTAACATACATAAAGAAGCAGTGTGGAAGGGTCTAAGCATTATTAACTTCATGGAAGAGTGGACATATAAAAAACGCGGAGCTGTGGATCTCAATTAAACTGATATTCATAGATTTATAATAGGTCGTCGCTCAAGGGACTTCTATGCTGATAGTATAACGATGATTGATCTGTATTTTTTGTTTTAGGATTCATCAACTTCCGACGATGGGCTTCGACAACCTCAACTCCTTGGAGACGCTCAACTTACAGAATAATAAGCTACAGCACATCCCAGAAGAGATCATGGAACCGATACTGGATACACTACGAGTGGTTGATATTATGGGTACGTATTCATCAAAAACTTTTTGTTAATTTTTTTTTAAATAATTACAAAACTTTTAATAGTCGGTGGTCTAAAAATTATCCATCCATGGTCTAAAAATTATACATGAAAGAGCTGTGATAGATACTCAAAATCAAATTAATGTTTATTCTTTCACATTGGCCTATGTACTTAGAAAGCGCTTTGAAATGTTACTCTTCCATCAAGTTCGGCAAGCAGTTTTGCAACACGAAAAACTTACAAAAAGCTCATCACTTGTTTTTATTAAAAAATCATGACTCACAATTTTGTTTAATAATTATATTAGGCACATGAGATTATTATTGAATTTCCTATAATAAAAAGCAGATAAAAAAGACGCTACAGTTTATACTATATCAATCTTCAATTAAAAACAACAAAAGTGGCACCAAGTGGTTCGTGTAATATTACACTCGGCGCTGGCTAGCCAGTTCCTTTACTTGAACTTGGCTTGACACGCTGCCGCGTGTCTAGATAAAAAATAGAGTGTCCTTCCTTTAACCGTCGGTTAATCGATTTTAGCAGACCGACAAAAAGCCTGTTTGGTTACTGGAAAATTGAAACATTTCAGTGAAGACGTTTGTACAAAAACAAGTTTAAGTTTATTTAGAATTCTAGCAGAGGTGTACAAAACGGGTGCAATACATATAAAGTGGAAATTATACACGTAACTTTCAAAACTGAGAAGCACAGTAAAATAAAACTAGAGAGACACGCTTTCACGGCATTTTTTTTAAACAAGAATATAGAGTTTTATGACGCAAGACGAGCCAAAAGGAAAACGACGCTACCTAGTACCTACCAACGTTTTCTGCAAACGTTCGTAGCGTTTTAAGCTCGCCTAGCGTTGGTCTGAATTTCTTTTTATTTTTGTATTCATTCTTGTAGCGGTATATAGCTGTTTTTGGAAGAATTGGTCAAATACGCGTTTTTCAGTTCATATGAAGAAAAGGTGTAATTTACAAACTCTATTATTACTGTTGCTCCGTTATGTTATTTCACTAGTAGTAAAGCTTTATATTCTTACGTTTGCTAATTTAATAATCGATATTTAATTAGCAATTGTATGAAAATAAAGCTTTTTTTTATTTGATTCAAATAGGCTGAAATTTTATTTTAATTTTAATAACAAAGAGTTAAACTTTACAGTAAAAGATTAAAAAATTGATATAAAAATTTAAGCTAAAGCCTCATCGAAGCCAAGGCAGCGAGGCATTGAACCCAAAATGCTGGCATAACGCTTTTCTGATTGAAATTAAAAATTTAATTTAAAAATTCCTTTAATGAAACAATTAACCCTATAATTTACTAACCTAAACTATGTTGTATACAGATAACCCACTGATTTGTGACTGTGATTTGGCGTGGTACGAATTTTGGCTCGCCGGTCTCCGCGACCGGGATGATGAGATGATGCAGAAGAAACGCACGATTTGCACCATGGTAAGCGAGCACAGGGAGTACAGCGTCGCGAAAATGCCGCTAGAGAAAATGAACTGCTTAAGAAAACCCGGTTATGGGAGACCGAACACCGCAACAAATACATGTCCAGTTGTAGCAACAAACGTTGCTATCGCTATCATCGCTAGGTTGTTCTAGAATAATTTATTATATTGGTTACCCTTATTATTGCCCTGTTGAGTTATTCGAAGGATCCGCCTCGGGCTAGCTGTGGCCGGATAGCTCGATGCCGGAATCTTCGTGAATTTTTTAATTCTGATACGAAACAAAGTGATGAATTTGTGCAATAAAACACGATACATATCAAATGGCTGATAACAAAATTAGTAGTATTTCGGAATGGCGACTTGTGATAAGTAAGGATTTTATAACGGCGTGGATCAGTGTTATACACCATTTATTTTAAAATAAGAAGACCTTTACAGTAGGTATGCCTTACTTTAGAGTAATACCAGCCAAGTTGTAGGTGAAGCCTTGAAAATTAGTTCAATGAAAATTTATAGGTTTAAAATAAACTACTCGTATCTTTGACTTTTTCATGATCCATAACTTAATCTACGTTATACCACTAATGAAATGTAATATCTTGAGCGTAGTAACAAAATTGTTTTATTAATCTCATCTAATGTTTAAATGGAATCTTGGATATTTTTTTATTGTTTACTCTGCATTTTCTGTGTTAACTCTTGTAATATGATGTAATACTAAGCTTTTGCGCATTTACCATGTTGACTATTCAATATTTATCTATACTCGTATATGGGGCTCCTATATTTTACCAAATATTCAAATTAAATTTTAAAGTTATCACTTTATCAACATACCAAATGTTTCCTTCAAATAATTCTACCTCTCTTTTATTATTATTGCGTTAGTTTAATTATAAAAGATTATGAAATAAATGTTATTTATTAGAGCCCCTAAATGTTCGATGTAGTTTAGTTATAAATAGATAAGTGTTAGTTATATTGTCGATATAAATTTTATGCAGTTAGTAATTTAATCAATTATGTTTTGGTGGACATAAATTATGTTTTGTTGCTTAGTTGTTTAAACTCGACTATTTTATTGTTATAAATGTGTTACTTGGAAAATTTTAAATGCATGGTCGAGGTTTTTTTATATATTCTAATTGATTGATAATGTTAATTTTGAGTTAAGTGACATAATATTACAATTATTATTTTGTCTCATTATGAGATTTTATATTATGTTCCTTGGTTTATTTTCGTTTAGCTTTAATGATTTTATTATTAATTCATTATATTTTGTGTAGAATTTACCATTATAATGTAACTAGAGAAGTAATAAATGTGACTTTAAACTTTTTACGCTGTACGGCTGTATCTTTTGTTCACTAGATGCTTGAATAAAATAATTTTTGCTTGAAAATTATTCCTTTAAATTATTTATTTGCTTACAGTACGTTTATTTGCTTACAGTACGTTGTCAATCGGAATACATTAATATATTTTCGGGTTTTCAACAGTTTAATAATGAAGTTTTCCCCAGCATGATATCTGCACGTAGAATTTTCGGGAACACTTTTGTGTTATTTTCATTTATTTTTATATGTGACATGTATGCACTGGTATTGAGCAATGAATGCGTGAAACCATGAACTTATAATATAAGTGATATAATTGTAACCAAAAACATATCCCCTAGTCTGAATTATATAAGTAAATGTAAGTATATTCATTATGTATACAAATGTTGCGAATATAATATGGAAGCTTTCAATGTGATAACCTCCTTTGATAACTTTTGGTAAAAAGTGTTTATTGGGACGTACGTACCTAAATTTATAAAAAAAATATGTATATCTTTACCCTATTGTTTAGAGTGGAAACGTGTGAAATGTACCTCCCATTTTTTATGAAAATGTTTAACGCGTGTAGGACGCGAGATTGAATACCTATTTTGTATTCTTTTTACACGCGTTTATACATTTTATAAATAATATCTTGATATTTAAAAATGTATCGGTGTTAAAATTTATAGATGTTATTACAATTCACTTAAATATATTCTTAGATGTAAGTCGTAGTTGTTGCACAATTTTATATTAATGATCACTTATGCACCAAATATTCTATTGAAGTATTGACATAATTATAATTATCAATTGTATGATGGTCAGAGTCAAAAAACCTGATTAATTAAGAGTACATATGCCGTCTTTATAAATGGTATCTTATTAAAATCTTTACAAAAAAAATTAATTGGTATTGTATTTTAAATGTCGTCGTGAATTAATAATGTCGTTGTATGTATATTATTTATAGCTTTTTTTATCCAATCTGTCAAAACATTGACATCTTATGTATTTCGTAAATTAAATACTCATTTCCAATGTTATTATTTATTTTGATTATTATTGATTTATATTGTTATTTTAATTTTGATTTTAAATACTCGTTTTATAATTACAAAATACTCATTTAGTATTATTTTTAATTTCAAGATAGTAAATAAAAGTAGATTTGTTGTCGCTGAAATGTAAAACCATAAAAGTTTCGAAAATAAGATGAACGCTATTGAATATAAATTTTGCTTAAAATTTAATGTTTCACAATCATGATTAGTATTTTATATCTGACGTAAGTTAAATATAAATGTTATACTTAAAGTGTTACTTTGTAACAAAGGATACTCGTAGATAAAGGAACCAACATCAAACATATCGAACAAATGGGACGAGCAATACAATATTATCATAATATAATGCATTTTATATTCACAAAAGCATATCAATTTAATATTAAGGTATTTATCAATACACTCTAAGGTTTTGAATATCATTCTTGTATTTAATCGTTGTCGTGTCCCTGGAGCTTGAGATTGGTATTTGCAGTATGTACCTAGTTCATGTGAAATGAAAATCGCGGTATCAAATGCAATGTGTATTAATGGGAGTAACTAATGACTATCTAGATTCTAGATAAATACTTTTGGCAGCAATAATTTTGTATGAGTGTGACTAACTTTTTGACAAGTAGGTGCAGTATTTTTGAATTCTTCATTGTTAAAACTAAACAAAAAAAATAACGTGTTCATATAAGTTTACAGTCACATTTATTATTAAGTAATGTATTTCTAACATTTAAATTTCGCTGTAAAGATGTATCAAATTTTGATTTTAATAAAAATTCAAATAATGTGATAATGGTTTTGTTTTAATTCTTAAAATCTCTGATTGCAAAATCAATTTGATCTATTTTGTACAGTTCTTATAGAAGAAAATTTTACCTTACAAGTAAAAAGCTTTCAAGGAAAGCAGGATTTATCTGATTTGCTTATAAAACCGGCGATCAAAAGTGAGTCAGCCGAATTCACGCACAAAAGGTTCCGTACCTTCAAAACATATTATATGATACTCATGACATTCAGAAGAAAAATTAATAATATTTTTTGTGTTCTGACTACAAAATTAAAAAAAATCTAAAAATTGCCGCTGTTAATTAAACAGGTGCAATTTTTTAGTTTTTATTAATTGGACCATGAGACCTTGTTTCTTGCCATTTAATGGATTTTACTTTTACACGAAACATATTTTTCAATTTTTCAGCGAAAATAACGACATTAATAGCTATTATATGAAGCTAGTAAGTATACATGTTTTCAAGTTTTAATAAAACAATTAAGGTAGAGGTACTCTGCATTTCCTTATTTGTTCAAGAGCTTTTCAAGAAAAACTCTAAAATAATGGAATACATTTTATTCGAGAAATATAATAAGTCGTTCGAAAAGTATTCAAACTGTAAAAGTTTTCTCTTTATTCTAGCTAAAGCGTCTCAAAATATTAAGTTCCGATATTTCTACGATATTTCTGGGCCCCACTTTAGTCCGTTTTTATTCAGCTAGGTATGGAGTAGCACGATCTCACCTATTTCAAATAAAAATATAAGCTAAAGAATGCTGTGAAAGTCGTGAATATTGACTTTAGGGCAAAGTTAAATGATTTCGGAATATTTTTGTCGGTGGCTTCAACTGAGTAAAATAGAAAGACCAAGGTCGTATCTAGTTTTGGCGCGATTCACACCAATATTCTAAGAAAAATAAAATAGATATTAAAATTTGTTTTTGTTGAGAACCATTTGTTTATCCAATCTGGAATGTGTGATAGAAAAGGATAAATCTGTGAAAACTGGGGATTGTTTACAATTCCTTAGAAATCTACAGAATTTATTATTTATGAAATTATGGCTTATTTATGAAATGTATAAAATGATAATCCCAACGTTAATTATTAATAAATAGATACATTTTCTAGGAATTCCATACAATTCCTAAACGGAAATAGGAATGTGTAAAAGACGAGAGCTGGGGAGTGGAGTCTCTAAATCAGATCTATGACAGCTCTTAAATAGTTCGGATCGATTCGGATCTGTGACGTCTCCAGTGCTGCGGAGGTGAGAGTGGTTACCTGTGGTTTATTACGCAAGGGCGAAGGAGCTGCACTTTCCGCAGCGCCCGGGATGGCCAAATTGGTCTCTATTTTAGACCACCAATACTCCTCCTCCGTCCACTACTCTTACAATTTACAACACTCAACATACTTTTCGTCTAGACACTGGAACATCCTCATGAGTCAGGAGATTCGGACTTCGCCATGCGAGACTGTACAGGTGTGAGTTCTAGACAGATACCTTTCAGGTAGCAGATTAAAGCAAAATAATTTAATCTTTATTGCTAATTATGTACCTACTCCCGAAAAGTAACCATTGCTTTCTTCAATACTTATCCATACTTCTCGGGCAAAACCTGAAAAAATATGAAAACAATGTTAGCTTAGTTACGGAGGTTTACTATACATTAAAACAGCATCGTCGCTTCCGTTATACTGAATTGTAGCGGTAATAAATACGAGTATATACGCAACTTATTTACTAAGTAGGTACCTGCTAAGGTTCTGAATTTATGACCATCGTTATTTCCTTCCGCATATCCAGGACGGATGATTAATGTCTACTTTAAAAGGATCTTTATTCCTACAGGCACGTACAAAACACGTCAAACGTATTAAGTATTAATTTGCTTTTAACCCTAGGAAGATACTAATTTTTAATGTGCGTAAAATATATTCATGCGTAAAATTGCCGTGTGTTAAATAACAAGCTGTTATTCTAGAGATTAATTTGTGATTTCGTCGTTTCGGGTATAGGGCTATCTTTGATTACCAAGTATTATTTTATTCTTATAGCTCTCATTTTATTCTCAATTTGTAATTTACTTATGAAAATTAATAGGAACGTCGTAGCAGTGGCGTACACAGAGAAAAATACTTAACCTGAGAAAATTGTGATCTAAACAGACAAAAATACAACAAAGCTCTCTAATAAATTAAAGAACAATTATGGAGCCTCGTGCAACTTTCGAATGAAATGTGACAACGTAAAACCATATTATTATTTGAGCTTACACGATTTTACCGTAAGCTCAGTAAGTGTGGAAACAATTTACAAAAAACAGAGAGCGAGTGCAATTATTTAATTTATTTTACATTACATTTCCTATCAGAGTAGCTCCGAGTAATTTTTCTTCGGAAAGAAACACAGTACAAACCGTATTATTTTAGCATAGGCAAATTACATGTGATATTACGGTACAAATATCAGCTATTTTTGCTGTAATTGTCACTCTCAATGCGAATTTATCACACACTCTAATTCGATAGTTTCAGGCCTCTGTGATCATGCAGGTCAGTGATACTCAAACCTGCACCTTCGGGCTTCGCGAGAAGATTTACGCAATGACGGCTGGCTGACAGGCGCGTTCAGCGAATAATTTGGGGGTAGAAGGGTGAAAAATACTTTATTCTCATACGGTCTGCCAAATATATGTAGGTACAAAATTCCATAAAAAGCGGTTGAGTCGGCTGTGAGAAAGTTATTTCTCGAGTTAATTATTATGATGTAGATTGTGTTTTGGGAGTGGGAGGTTTCGCTGTCACCTGTAAACTAATTTGGGTACGTGGGAGCAAAAGTTTGAGAACGCCTGGTAAAACATAATATAAACATTTTGTGACATAAACATTAAAACAACGTAGTCCATTCAATTGCCTTCCCGATCGTTTTATTATTGTTTGCCGACATTATCCTCTCGAAGCTTTAGTGTCCATTAAAAGCGATACAACGTTGTTATCGCCCCTTATCTCGACATGGATTATTTGAAATAATATATCACACGCATTTACATGTAATGTACTGTTAATAGTACAGTCTGTGATGGTGTACGACTCTACAAAAATAGAGAATAAAAAACATTTTGAGAAATTTCCTTGGATGCATTTTTTTTTAAGTACTCGTAATCTGGTTTTATTGTCTCACGGAAATACGAAAAACGTTCTATTGATTACAAAATCGGAAGAAATGCATAAAGTTCAAGATGGTTTCAAAAAGGGACGTAACGTTGTTTCTTACATTGCCAGGTAATTTATTTTATTTTGTACATCTTATTATTTTGAAATATACAATAATAGTAAATTTGGATTTAGGAAAAGTAATCTAATGCGATTCAATTTAAAAACCCTCACTGTTAGTTTTACCACAATAAAGTAAATCAATGAATAACACTATAATTATTGTTATAGAGATAGCGATTGGCTTCATATTGTGTTTAAGAATAATGGTAAATTTTAATTTACGAAAATTATTATTGAACTTACTCCAAAACGATTTCAAATTTATTTGATGTTTTCACCACCACCGGTTATACCTACAACTACCCTATACTTACAATTACCCTTATATCATGCCCAGGTACTTTAACATCATAGTATTTACGGAATATAGATTTGCCTGTGCAAATTCTTAAGGGCTTTGCAAATTTTCATTCCATTCTACTACATATTTGTAGCTAAGATTAGCTAAAAATATGTACACATGCTGCCATTATTATCCGTTTTATCATCATAATCAACTTCCCTTTGAAGTATGATTAAAGTGTGGGACTCAATATATTCTACGTAAATACATTTGTTTTAAGTTTATAACGTCTGAAGACCCGAATAGAATTTCTTTGGAGTTTATACTTTTATTTACAGGCATCTCACGAATTAACCATCCCATCCCTTTGACTTCTACTTTTTACCGTTTCACAGGAACACGTCTTGTGACAGTGGATGGCTTCGTCTAGTGGTTCAAACCATCTTTGGCATCCTCATAGTTTCAAGCTTCATCCTCATATTGCTGATGGTTGTCGGAAGACCAGGCCGCAACCAAATTTCTACCTCACGGTGTACTATTACCAACTGTATAGTTGTATGTAACAACGCCCCATACTATGGAGATTTTGAAGAAGACATCATAAACGCTGCTTCGGTATATTCGCTATATTCGTTATACCATAATATTACAAAATGTACTCAATTGGACGAGAATAATAAAGTTTTGTTAAATATCTTTCAGGAAGCATATGCACAGCCACAGTGTGAAACAATTAGCCTGAAGTTGTCTGGACCTGTATTTAAAAATTTTGAAATACCACCGAGCTGGCTGTGGAGCATGACATCCAATGTTCGTGAACTGGCTATTATTGGAGGAAACATCAAACATATAGCACCTGATGCATTTATGAGCCCATTCGGGGGAAACATTCAAGTACTTCTTCTTTCTGAAATCGAATTAAACGTATGGGAGAACGATATGTTGGTAGGATTATCCAATTTAGAAATGCTTCTTCTAAGAGATTGTCTTCTTTTTGATATAAAGAAAGGTGCTTTAGAACCACTGGATGACAGTTTGAAGTTGTTGGATATAAAAGCAACTAATAACTGGAATCCCATCAATTTCACAGGCTCAACGAGACTCTCGGAATTGGAAGTAGTAGATTTTTCTTACAACAATTTTCACGATATTCTTAATAACGCAAGCTTTTTAAAGCTGAAAGCTTGTAAGAAACTATTTTTAAACTCTTGCCATATTGTTTCACTCGGGCCTGGCACATTTGATTATTTAGAGAGCATAGAACATTTATATCTCAACGATAATTCGATAGTTACTGTTCCAGTTGGGTTGTTTGATAGAATTCTGCCTCGCGAACCGAATCTCGCTCTACAGGATAACTTATGGCATTGCGATTGTGTTAGAGAGGATATCCGGAGTATTGTTCGAAAAGAACTGTTAATTGTTGACCCTATTTGTCACTCCCCAGGTGCTGTGATTGGTATGACGTTCTCTGATTTTGAAGGGTATTGTAAAATCAAAGATGACGATGATGTAGCTAAAACTGGTCAAAACGTTTTAAAGACAAATATAAGAGTCAATATTACTTCAAGAGTCATCTACATGAATGGTGATTGCAACAAAAATATTACATCAAATATTCACCAACAAAAAGAGACATTGGAAGTAATATCATTTTCAGAACAGCAAAATTGTTTTCTAAACAGAATAAATAGAGAAGAAATTAAAACATCCTCTGACAATAGACTAATGTCTGAAAACGATTGGATCAAGCCTTTATTTTTTGTTCAAAATAACCCATACTCAATGGTTGAAATCATTTCTTCAGCACCGCCGGGCTACGGTTTACTTTGGTACCAGTCATCATGCGATAGTTTAGTCTTCTGTGTTAACACCATACCTCACGTATTAAAAGTCTTCAATATAGACGTAGGTAACCACTTTACTTTTTGTCCATTTAATTTATCTTCTGGCACAGTGTTAAGTTCTCACTGTCTGTCTTATAATTTAGCACAAACAAGAACTATTAATAGTCAATACGCATTCAGTCATCATGAAGTTATTTGGTTCGTTTGTTTATCATTAGGTTGCCTTACTTGTGGAGCTATTTGCGTGTACGGTATGATTCAAAGGAATCCCACTCTTTTGAAAGGCAGCAAAAGAGTTTTGTTTGTCAAACACAGATCTGTCGAAGCGCTTATTCTACCATCAAGATTCCCTATGAGCAAATGCGGTAAAGAGTCGTACGTACCGAAATATAATGTTTCAGAGAAAAATAAAATTTTCATTTTGCCAAACAAACTGGATATATTAACATGTCATAACTTCGCTCGCTCTGTTTCAATGAAAAGTGAAGAGAGCAATGAAGCGAGCTATATATCGGCGTTACAACCTACTGAAGAAGATCTTACTGAATGGCGTTCTAATCAAATTGTGAAGCAATTCGATAATGCAGCGCCCGACTTGAGCATGATTCCGTATACAAGTATATATGAACGAGAATCGTTACCTTACGATACAGAAGAGAGAGTTTACGAAGTTCCTAAACAATTTTGATATTTCTACTACGCTGGCTCCGTTATACAAGTTGGGCATTAAAATCTTTGCGTCCTTTAGAAGTGTTAATTTCTTAATTATTTTTTATTCTCTTCTTTCTATTTGAAAAAGTATTTTTAATTGCAACCTGTCCTAGAAACTATGCCTTTATGTCGAAAAATAATTTCGGAATTTGAAAATGAAAGCTTGAAGCGGAATTCTTTAAAATTTAAAAAGAAAAGATTCAATATGTACAAAAAAGTTATCGAGTCGACATAGAAAAAAATTGTATGCTTTGCCTTGTAATTTGGTGGGTGAGCCTTTTGAAAGATCCAGTTATATCCCCCTAAGAATATCGTACATGTCAAATCATATTTCATGCGGATGCGGATCCGTCTGGAAGCTATTCCCGCAGCGTTTAAACGCAAGATATTATTTATACATTTTATAAATAATATCTTGATATTTAAAAATGTATCGGTGTTAAAATTTATAGATGTTATTACAATTCACTTAAATATATTCTTAGATGTAAGTCGTAGTTGTTGCACAATTTTATATTAATGATCACTTATGCACCAAATATTCTATTGAAGTATTGACATAATTATAATTATCAATTGTATGATGGTCAGAGTCAAAAAACCTGATTAATTAAGAGTACATATGCCGTCTTTATAAATGGTATCTTATTAAAATCTTTACAAAAAAAATTAATTGGTATTGTATTTTAAATGTCGTCGTGAATTAATAATGTCGTTGTATGTATATTATTTATAGCTTTTTTTATCCAATCTGTCAAAACATTGACATCTTATGTATTTCGTAAATTAAATACTCATTTCCAATGTTATTATTTATTTTGATTATTATTGATTTATATTGTTATTTTAATTTTGATTTTAAATACTCGTTTTATAATTACAAAATACTCATTTAGTATTATTTTTAATTTCAAGATAGTAAATAAAAGTAGATTTGTTGTCGCTGAAATGTAAAACCATAAAAGTTTCGAAAATAAGATGAACGCTATTGAATATAAATTTTGCTTAAAATTTAATGTTTCACAATCATGATTAGTATTTTATATCTGACGTAAGTTAAATATAAATGTTATACTTAAAGTGTTACTTTGTAACAAAGGATACTCGTAGATAAAGGAACCAACATCAAACATATCGAACAAATGGGACGAGCAATACAATATTATCATAATATAATGCATTTTATATTCACAAAAGCATATCAATTTAATATTAAGGTATTTATCAATACACTCTAAGGTTTTGAATATCATTCTTGTATTTAATCGTTGTCGTGTCCCTGGAGCTTGAGATTGGTATTTGCAGTATGTACCTAGTTCATGTGAAATGAAAATCGCGGTATCAAATGCAATGTGTATTAATGGGAGTAACTAATGACTATCTAGATTCTAGATAAATACTTTTGGCAGCAATAATTTTGTATGAGTGTGACTAACTTTTTGACAAGTAGGTGCAGTATTTTTGAATTCTTCATTGTTAAAACTAAACAAAAAAAATAACGTGTTCATATAAGTTTACAGTCACATTTATTATTAAGTAATGTATTTCTAACATTTAAATTTCGCTGTAAAGATGTATCAAATTTTGATTTTAATAAAAATTCAAATAATGTGATAATGGTTTTGTTTTAATTCTTAAAATCTCTGATTGCAAAATCAATTTGATCTATTTTGTACAGTTCTTATAGAAGAAAATTTTACCTTACAAGTAAAAAGCTTTCAAGGAAAGCAGGATTTATCTGATTTGCTTATAAAACCGGCGATCAAAAGTGAGTCAGCCGAATTCACGCACAAAAGGTTCCGTACCTTCAAAACATATTATATGATACTCATGACATTCAGAAGAAAAATTAATAATATTTTTTGTGTTCTGACTACAAAATTAAAAAAAATCTAAAAATTGCCGCTGTTAATTAAACAGGTGCAATTTTTTAGTTTTTATTAATTGGACCATGAGACCTTGTTTCTTGCCATTTAATGGATTTTACTTTTACACGAAACATATTTTTCAATTTTTCAGCGAAAATAACGACATTAATAGCTATTATATGAAGCTAGTAAGTATACATGTTTTCAAGTTTTAATAAAACAATTAAGGTAGAGGTACTCTGCATTTCCTTATTTGTTCAAGAGCTTTTCAAGAAAAACTCTAAAATAATGGAATACATTTTATTCGAGAAATATAATAAGTCGTTCGAAAAGTATTCAAACTGTAAAAGTTTTCTCTTTATTCTAGCTAAAGCGTCTCAAAATATTAAGTTCCGATATTTCTACGATATTTCTGGGCCCCACTTTAGTCCGTTTTTATTCAGCTAGGTATGGAGTAGCACGATCTCACCTATTTCAAATAAAAATATAAGCTAAAGAATGCTGTGAAAGTCGTGAATATTGACTTTAGGGCAAAGTTAAATGATTTCGGAATATTTTTGTCGGTGGCTTCAACTGAGTAAAATAGAAAGACCAAGGTCGTATCTAGTTTTGGCGCGATTCACACCAATATTCTAAGAAAAATAAAATAGATATTAAAATTTGTTTTTGTTGAGAACCATTTGTTTATCCAATCTGGAAGTGATAGAAAAGGATAAATCTGTGAAAACTGGGGATTGTTTACAATTCCTTAGAAATCTACAGAATTTATTATTTATGAAATTATGGCTTATTTATGAAATGTATAAAATGATAATCCCAACGTTAATTATTAATAAATAGATACATTTTCTAGGAATTCCATACAATTCCTAAACGGAAATAGGAATGTGTAAAAGACGAGAGCTGGGGAGTGGAGTCTCTAAATCAGATCTATGACAGCTCTTAAATAGTTCGGATCGATTCGGATCTGTGACGTCTCCAGTGCTGCGGAGGTGAGAGTGGTTACCTGTGGTTTATTACGCAAGGGCGAAGGAGCTGCACTTTCCGCAGCGCCCGGGATGGCCAAATTGGTCTCTATTTTAGACCACCAATACTCCTCCTCCGTCCACTACTCTTACAATTTACAACACTCAACATACTTTTCGTCTAGACACTGGAACATCCTCATGAGTCAGGAGATTCGGACTTCGCCATGCGAGACTGTACAGGTGTGAGTTCTAGACAGATACCTTTCAGGTAGCAGATTAAAGCAAAATAATTTAATCTTTATTGCTAATTATGTACCTACTCCCGAAAAGTAACCATTGCTTTCTTCAATACTTATCCATACTTCTCGGGCAAAACCTGAAAAAATATGAAAACAATGTTAGCTTAGTTACGGAGGTTTACTATACATTAAAACAGCATCGTCGCTTCCGTTATACTGAATTGTAGCGGTAATAAATACGAGTATATACGCAACTTATTTACTAAGTAGGTACCTGCTAAGGTTCTGAATTTATGACCATCGTTATTTCCTTCCGCATATCCAGGACGGATGATTAATGTCTACTTTAAAAGGATCTTTATTCCTACAGGCACGTACAAAACACGTCAAACGTATTAAGTATTAATTTGCTTTTAACCCTAGGAAGATACTAATTTTTAATGTGCGTAAAATATATTCATGCGTAAAATTGCCGTGTGTTAAATAACAAGCTGTTATTCTAGAGATTAATTTGTGATTTCGTCGTTTCGGGTATAGGGCTATCTTTGATTACCAAGTATTATTTTATTCTTATAGCTCTCATTTTATTCTCAATTTGTAATTTACTTATGAAAATTAATAGGAACGTCGTAGCAGTGGCGTACACAGAGAAAAATACTTAACCTGAGAAAATTGTGATCTAAACAGACAAAAATACAACAAAGCTCTCTAATAAATTAAAGAACAATTATGGAGCCTCGTGCAACTTTCGAATGAAATGTGACAACGTAAAACCATATTATTATTTGAGCTTACACGATTTTACCGTAAGCTCAGTAAGTGTGGAAACAATTTACAAAAAACAGAGAGCGAGTGCAATTATTTAATTTATTTTACATTACATTTCCTATCAGAGTAGCTCCGAGTAATTTTTCTTCGGAAAGAAACACAGTACAAACCGTATTATTTTAGCATAGGCAAATTACATGTGATATTACGGTACAAATATCAGCTATTTTTGCTGTAATTGTCACTCTCAATGCGAATTTATCACACACTCTAATTCGATAGTTTCAGGCCTCTGTGATCATGCAGGTCAGTGATACTCAAACCTGCACCTTCGGGCTTCGCGAGAAGATTTACGCAATGACGGCTGGCTGACAGGCGCGTTCAGCGAATAATTTGGGGGTAGAAGGGTGAAAAATACTTTATTCTCATACGGTCTGCCAAATATATGTAGGTACAAAATTCCATAAAAAGCGGTTGAGTCGGCTGTGAGAAAGTTATTTCTCGAGTTAATTATTATGATGTAGATTGTGTTTTGGGAGTGGGAGGTTTCGCTGTCACCTGTAAACTAATTTGGGTACGTGGGAGCAAAAGTTTGAGAACGCCTGGTAAAACATAATATAAACATTTTGTGACATAAACATTAAAACAACGTAGTCCATTCAATTGCCTTCCCGATCGTTTTATTATTGTTTGCCGACATTATCCTCTCGAAGCTTTAGTGTCCATTAAAAGCGATACAACGTTGTTATCGCCCCTTATCTCGACATGGATTATTTGAAATAATATATCACACGCATTTACATGTAATGTACTGTTAATAGTACAGTCTGTGATGGTGTACGACTCTACAAAAATAGAGAATAAAAAACATTTTGAGAAATTTCCTTGGATGCATTTTTTTTTAAGTACTCGTAATCTGGTTTTATTGTCTCACGGAAATACGAAAAACGTTCTATTGATTACAAAATCGGAAGAAATGCATAAAGTTCAAGATGGTTTCAAAAAGGGACGTAACGTTGTTTCTTATATTGCCAGGTAATTTATTTTATTTTGTACATCTTATTATTTTGAAATATACAATAATAGTAAATTTGGATTTAGGAAAAGTAATCTAATGCGATTCAATTTAAAAACCCTCACTGTTAGTTTTACCACAATAAAGTAAATCAATGAATAACACTATAATTATTGTTATAGAGATAGCGATTGGCTTCATATTGTGTTTAAGAATAATGGTAAATTTTAATTTACGAAAATTATTATTGAACTTACTCCAAAACGATTTCAAATTTATTTGATGTTTTCACCACCACCGGTTATACCTACAACTACCCTATACTTACAATTACCCTTATATCATGCCCAGGTACTTTAACATCATAGTATTTACGGAATATAGATTTGCCTGTGCAAATTCTTAAGGGCTTTGCAAATTTTCATTCCATTCTACTACATATTTGTAGCTAAGATTAGCTAAAAATATGTACACATGCTGCCATTATTATCCGTTTTATCATCATAATCAACTTCCCTTTGAAGTATGATTAAAGTGTGGGACTCAATATATTCTACGTAAATACATTTGTTTTAAGTTTATAACGTCTGAAGACCCGAATAGAATTTCTTTGGAGTTTATACTTTTATTTACAGGCATCTCACGAATTAACCATCCCATCCCTTTGACTTCTACTTTTTACCGTTTCACAGGAACACGTCTTGTGACAGTGGATGGCTTCGTCTAGTGGTTCAAACCATCTTTGGCATCCTCATAGTTTCAAGCTTCATCCTCATATTGCTGATGGTTGTCGGAAGACCAGGCCGCAACCAAATTTCTACCTCACGGTGTACTATTACCAACTGTATAGTTGTATGTAACAACGCCCCATACTATGGAGATTTTGAAGAAGACATCATAAACGCTGCTTCGGTATATTCGCTATATTCGTTATACCATAATATTACAAAATGTACTCAATTGGACGAGAATAATAAAGTTTTGTTAAATATCTTTCAGGAAGCATATGCACAGCCACAGTGTGAAACAATTAGCCTGAAGTTGTCTGGACCTGTATTTAAAAATTTTGAAATACCACCGAGCTGGCTGTGGAGCATGACATCCAATGTTCGTGAACTGGCTATTATTGGAGGAAACATCAAACATATAGCACCTGATGCATTTATGAGCCCATTCGGGGGAAACATTCAAGTACTTCTTCTTTCTGAAATCGAATTAAACGTATGGGAGAACGATATGTTGGTAGGATTATCCAATTTAGAAATGCTTCTTCTAAGAGATTGTCTTCTTTTTGATATAAAGAAAGGTGCTTTAGAACCACTGGATGACAGTTTGAAGTTGTTGGATATAAAAGCAACTAATAACTGGAATCCCATCAATTTCACAGGCTCAACGAGACTCTCGGAATTGGAAGTAGTAGATTTTTCTTACAACAATTTTCACGATATTCTTAATAACGCAAGCTTTTTAAAGCTGAAAGCTTGTAAGAAACTATTTTTAAACTCTTGCCATATTGTTTCACTCGGGCCTGGCACATTTGATTATTTAGAGAGCATAGAACATTTATATCTCAACGATAATTCGATAGTTACTGTTCCAGTTGGGTTGTTTGATAGAATTCTGCCTCGCGAACCGAATCTCGCTCTACAGGATAACTTATGGCATTGCGATTGTGTTAGAGAGGATATCCGGAGTATTGTTCGAAAAGAACTGTTAATTGTTGACCCTATTTGTCACTCCCCAGGTGCTGTGATTGGTATGACGTTCTCTGATTTTGAAGGGTATTGTAAAATCAAAGATGACGATGATGTAGCTAAAACTGGTCAAAACGTTTTAAAGACAAATATAAGAGTCAATATTACTTCAAGAGTCATCTACATGAATGGTGATTGCAACAAAAATATTACATCAAATATTCACCAACAAAAAGAGACATTGGAAGTAATATCATTTTCAGAACAGCAAAATTGTTTTCTAAACAGAATAAATAGAGAAGAAATTAAAACATCCTCTGACAATAGACTAATGTCTGAAAACGATTGGATCAAGCCTTTATTTTTTGTTCAAAATAACCCATACTCAATGGTTGAAATCATTTCTTCAGCACCGCCGGGCTACGGTTTACTTTGGTACCAGTCATCATGCGATAGTTTAGTCTTCTGTGTTAACACCATACCTCACGTATTAAAAGTCTTCAATATAGACGTAGGTAACCACTTTACTTTTTGTCCATTTAATTTATCTTCTGGCACAGTGTTAAGTTCTCACTGTCTGTCTTATAATTTAGCACAAACAAGAACTATTAATAGTCAATACGCATTCAGTCATCATGAAGTTATTTGGTTCGTTTGTTTATCATTAGGTTGCCTTACTTGTGGAGCTATTTGCGTGTACGGTATGATTCAAAGGAATCCCACTCTTTTGAAAGGCAGCAAAAGAGTTTTGTTTGTCAAACACAGATCTGTCGAAGCGCTTATTCTACCATCAAGATTCCCTATGAGCAAATGCGGTAAAGAGTCGTACGTACCGAAATATAATGTTTCAGAGAAAAATAAAATTTTCATTTTGCCAAACAAACTGGATATATTAACATGTCATAACTTCGCTCGCTCTGTTTCAATGAAAAGTGAAGAGAGCAATGAAGCGAGCTATATATCGGCGTTACAACCTACTGAAGAAGATCTTACTGAATGGCGTTCTAATCAAATTGTGAAGCAATTCGATAATGCAGCGCCCGACTTGAGCATGATTCCGTATACAAGTATATATGAACGAGAATCGTTACCTTACGATACAGAAGAGAGAGTTTACGAAGTTCCTAAACAATTTTGATATTTCTACTACGCTGGCTCCGTTATACAAGTTGGGCATTAAAATCTTTGCGTCCTTTAGAAGTGTTAATTTCTTAATTATTTTTTATTCTCTTCTTTCTATTTGAAAAAGTATTTTTAATTGCAACCTGTCATAGAAACAATGCCTTTATGTCGAAAATTAATATCGGAATTTGAAAATGAAAGCTTGAAGCGGAATTTATTAATATTTAAAAAGAAAAGATTCAATATCTACAAAAAAGTTATCGAGTCGACATAGAAAAAAATTGTATGCTTTGCCTTGTAATTTGGTAGGTGAGCCTTTTGAAAGATCCAGTTATAGCCCCCTAAGAATATCGTACATGTCAAATCATATTTCATGCGGATGCGGATCCGTTTGGAAGCTATTCCCGCAGCGTTTAAACGCACATTACGCTTTGTGAAAGTTATTATCGTATTTCAACTGTCATAGATCAAAACGAGGAAGCACAGAGACCATTTATTCTGGCAGCACGCTCACGCAAATCGGTCAACCATACGAGTCCGTTGGCGCCCTCATGGTTGATTCGATTCCATACAGCTGTTTCTAATGAGAGCCGCCGGCGCAGATAGTCTGCATTGTCTTCACCAATCGACGACGTTCTATTTTGATTGTACGCTGAAAATCAGCTATATCCTTTCTGAGAGCAATCGCATGCATCTCTTGGCACATGTTTGTAATTAATTTGATTGTTATAATGGATTACTATTTTATTGTTGCATATTTAGTCGATGTCGGAAGTACCCTTGCAATTCGTAATCAATTGTTCTCATGATCTTGTTGTTTTTTGTGAAATCCTCGATCTTAAAGACTGTTTATTTTATTTTCACTAGCGACTGTTCACTATTTAATCAGCTACTTTTGTATGTATTAGGTAGTTAGAGCAAACAATAATTTGATTGAAGGATTTATGTGTAAATTCACATGCTAAAACTGCATTATCTGGGTACAGTAACGATTATAACATAAAATATTTTAGCATGTTTCGTTTTGAATTGCAATAAAGAAATAAAGGTATTTGTCTATCCGTCTGTCTATTTCTAGCATATTTCCTGCAATACAACTGGAATTTATGGAGCACTTACTGCAAGAATTTCCCGACTTCACTATTCAGCGTTGCACACTCGGCTACATTTATATTTTATCTCGGTCAATCTCAAGTATACAAGCTTTATTTGAGCGCTTCAAAACAGGATCGCAAACGAGAAGCCACTCTCGGAGATGTCAAGGCAAAACAAGAAGAAATAAGTCTTGTCGCTTTATGTTTAGACAGTCTGGCTGCTTTGAAAATATAAGTATAGCACTAAGATATAAAGAAAAGGTTTGAAGTAAGAAAAGATTTGACCACTAATTTTTAAAGAATAAAATGAAACAGCGTTAACTTTTTTCCTTTGTAGATTAACAGCATTAGTTTATATTCATTTTTGGGAAAACTTTGGTAGGGGACCACGTGCAAGTGAGGTAAAATTGGGACGCTAGGATGGAAGTGCGGATGCAATAAACACTAACAGGAAATAACTAAATGGCTAAAGTCCATTGAAACCGTCATCGGGACTTCACTAAGAACGAGTACACGAAGTTATCACCAATGGGATATTTGGAGATTGATGATGAAAAGTAAACCAAGAAGTGTTTATATTATAGGAGGTAGGTACCTGAAATTATTAAATTTAGGGAAAGAAACTCGCAAGAGAATCCTTAAAAGAATAACTTCCAGAGACTTTCTACCTGGACCAGCTTTTAAAATGACAAAATTAACATTATACGAACTGAACTGAACTTCATAGTTGAGTTTCGTAACTTACGTCTTGCTCGAATGTCAGACGGTTTTTACTTTAAAACTTTTCTGGCGTGTCTTCAAATCTTACTGCTGCTTGCGGCAACAATCATTACGCATTTTTATAGACAATAGTAATTTCAGGCACCTGTGTGCAACAATTGAGCTGATGGTGAAATTATTTTTGGGCCAACCTTCCGGGGTTACCCCGAGTAGAAACGAATACAAAGTTTGCTTTACTACATTTCCTCCGCTATCAGTTTTGACTAACTTGCTATCAAATTTTTAAAACGTAAGTATGATGTTAAGAGTTATGTGAGTACGTGCCCAGTAGTATGTGCCCAGATCATATACAGTGTGTCCTACGATTATGCATTGCAATGCGTTGCGGTGCACTGCACTGCGGCTCATCACAATGAGACAACAGTTCTTAGGTCTTCTTCAGGCCAGAAATCTTGTCGACTACTGCAGTACTCTTCAAACCGAAACTCAGTAGGTATAGATAATTCAATCCACGATGACGCGCCACGCTCTGTCAAACTCCGTACGAATCGAAGGAAATATAAACAATTTTGACAGAGTGGGGCGTGCTTTCGTGGATTGAATAATCTATAATAATAATTACTGATTCACGGTTGAATTGTTATATTATACTTTTTTCGTCAGATGTGATTATTGAAAAACGCAAGAAAATATTGGATAAAAAGTTTTTTAAGTTGCGTTCCCATAATTCATTTTCTCGGATTCCCCTAAATAGAAAGATGAGGATTCACCTTTAGGCTATCACTGATTTTAATAAAACAATATGATTATTACTACAAAGTGCCATTTTAGCCGCTGGGAATGAAAAGGGTGCGGACTTGCGGAGGCTAATAATATGTTTAATTATACAACTTCCACGCACGCCGCCCCACGGTCAAGATCTAACACGCTATATAAATAATTCCTAGCGCTAAATTTACTCGACGCATGCGCATTTATTATTACAACGTGATATACCGCTCTATAAATTATAAAATTTTCACATGTTTACATGGTTTCAAAGTTGATCATAACATTTACATGCGTCTGTATATTTATAGGCTGTAGTTTACGTTCCGTTGTATTAATTTCGGTGCACCTGCATTCGCGATTGGTATGAGATTAGACATAGATTGGACGTGCGCCGGCGCAGATGCCAAATGCTTTAAGACTCGGGATTATTATTGATATGATTGAAATGACATGAGCACTAAGTACACGGAACTTATAGATATAGTATAATCCAGGAATTATTTTGATTCCTAGCGGAATAATTTAAAATCTCTTCCACTAAATTATGCGCCAGATCTTAGACTCCTATATCACTATGCATATAGTTTTATAACGGCCATAATTAAGTAACTCATTTAGCCCATATAAACTTAAACCATGCCTTATCTCACTGCATAAATTCAGCAAAAAAAGTTTTCTCCTGTTTATATAGCTGATTCTAGATACTATCTTCATTTCTAATCAAAAGTTACTCAATGAATAATTACGATAAAAAGACTTAAACTTTAATAAAATTATTCTCAGTCCAGGGCGCGTTTGAACCTTCGTAAACTTAATTATAAGCCGTGAAATAGTTATCACCATTAATACGATTCCATTATTGTACTTGAGTGAGTGAATTGTTTCAGTTACATTAATAATTCACTTTCTGATACCCACAGCTGATACCTTACTTCATATTAAATTCTGTAAGTAATGCCTATGTATAAATTCAAGGCAAAATGTTTTAGGTATGAAATAATTTTCACCTTGACCTTGAATTTGAATTTTAATTTAATTTTGACCTTTTCATTTCATAATGTTTTTCAATTTGAACTTGAATTTGAATTTAAATTTAATTCAAGAATATGTCATTTCTAAAAAAAACTACTACAACTAGGTATATTCCATGAAGTTCTTATATTGTATTTATTTTTTTCTAATAATTTACTGATTATTATTATTTATTATTCATAAGTCCCTTTAAGTTAGGGCTATATGAAATACAAGTAAATAAAGCATTTTGATCTTGAATTTTAGTTAAATATTTTGGTTCCAGAATATGTTATCCCAGCAAAAACATTTTCATGTAAAATGTTGCCAAGACGAGAACATGTGGCTCACACTATCAAAAAGTTATCAGATCTCATGTAGAGCAAGACTTCTAACTCTACACGCCCTAACTCTTTAAATCCTAACTTTATAAACTCTACACTTTAGTCAAAATATATTATGTCTTGGCTGTTTCGGTACCGTCACATGGGCGTAAAGTGAAGAATTTATTCACTGTTCAGTACTTTTCTAATAGAGTTTTGCAAGTGGCATAATGGACCATGCAAAATTCAAGAAATTTCACATTAAAATTAAATGGTATCACCATTGTTATGGGAAAAAACTTCCATTTATTAAAAATATCCTCTAAAGCAAAGGAACACACTTTTGCAAAGTGTGATGAAGTATTTGAAACCAATGCAGTTAGTAAAACCTAAGTGCAGTTTCTGAGGAGACTCAATACCTATCTAATAAATAATCGTTACTACAGAAACTAGGTATTGTATATCAGAAAAGTACAAAGTCAGTGAATAATATTTTTACTTTACACCCATGTGACAGTAACAAAACAGCCAAGACATAATATATTTTGACTAAAGTGTAGAGTTTATAAAGTTAGGATTTAAAGAGTTAGGGCGTGTAGAGTTAGAAGTCTTGCTCTACATGAGATCTGATAACTTTTTGATAGTGTGAGCCACATGTTCTCGTCTTGGCAACATTTTACATGAAAATGTTTTTGCTGGGATTTCACTTCTTTTTGTAAGTTGTTTACGACTATATTTTTTATTTGGTTAATTTCCTTTTCTTTGGTGTATTTCTTGAATATCATTGCAAGGTGGATATTTGTCCGAATCAAGCATCCCCCCCCTCTATCATTTAAATGAGGGAACCCTCCTTGGTTCACCTAGTTTATTTTTTTCCTTATTTGTAGAATATGTATTATATTTCTTGCGCATCAAAGGTGCCTTTTTTTAAAGCCCACACTACCTATCTTCTCGTTTATCTTTTTAAGTTTGGTCTGGGGTGCTATTGAAGTTCAACTATTGATAAAGGGCACTGGGCTTTGGGCAACGAACACGCGGCGCTCGCCCCTGCTGACGTGACATGCGTGGAATTTAGTCTTGCAGTGTGCGTTATTTTGACGATGTTAAAATTTAGATTTGACGCTTGGAACTCTCGACGGCTCACTCTAGGCACTGGGCAATCAAAAGTAGGGCTGGGCTTTATGGACAGGGCATGTATTTATGTAATTTGGGCTTGTCGCATGCGTTTGGAAATTATGCACTTGAGTGCTATAGCGCTGTTAAAATCCATAGCTGTCAAACTGACAAATCGTAAAATCAGATGTTCCTGTTTTAAATTTAAGTTTTTTTTTATTTAAATTTTATATTATCCAATTAAATAGTGTTTTTTCGACAAATTATAATCAATCCAATCTCTGGAGTAATAAATATTGTGAAGAGCAACCACAGTTTTTGTATGGAGAAGTTACCGGCGGCGGCGAATTTCAAATGTCAACGGCCTAACCCGGGGAGTATTGCTTCTGTTTTACTTATTTAATCTTAAATTCCTATTTTACTAGGTTTCAAACAACACTTTTATTCAGATCCTTGTAAATAACTAGTTTTTATAACTTATTTACTCTCACAGCCTCGATAAACTCGAGATACGTCACTGACCTCAACACTAGGTAGAACCTTTCTCAGCTTACTTGACTAAATTGTGGAAGTAAGCTTGATGAATAACAATAACTACCTCAGACAGCACGAACGTCCACACATTCACAACACAAATATTTTTCAAACACACAGATTAACATAACACAATTTAGGTGTACTAGTACCTTAAGTATAACTAGTGCATGTGTCGGGTACCTGCACTGAATTACTACCAGTAGTTTATGAACTGCCACTCGGTACCACCAGACACCACACTTTTATAAATTGAACTGATTTTAATAAAATCTAAGTACAATATACTTTTATTATTCATAAGTAATTCAGTGGGTACTGTTACTGTTACTGGTGCTGTGCTGCAGGTACTGTGTATAGGCTATAATATCTGTGTGCTTGTTGTCATTCCCACACTGACACTGCTTCTTGCATGTTACAGATATTGAGTTAATACAATGAAGACCCGCAGAGCAGCCGGTGTGGAATTGCAATTGAAACTGCAAAATGCCCTCGAAGAACTGAAGGCATCAAGGGAACACTGCAGCCAATTACTGCTTGAACATGAACACAGTGAGCTGGAGATCAAACAAGCTATCGACAAGAACACTCAGCTTAAGGCAGAGCTCGCCGAACTGCACTCCACCCACTCCGCAGTGCTGCTGGAAAGAGATCAACTGCGGGAAGCTGTAGCATCTTTCAATGAATGTCTCGGAACATATGAGGAGGCGCTGTCGAAAATATCCCAGCTGGAGAATGAACTAATCAATGCTCAAGTTTTGATTGATGAATTGCAGGTGCAGCTAGACAATTGTGCATTTCAACAAACCGACTGCCTATACAACGAACTATGTACGAGTACATATGCATATGAATATGTGGAGTGTGATTATGAATTACTAGATTTACCCTCCACTCCCCCACCTGTTGTGAACTTGGATCCGAAATGTGAAAGCTCCACCCTCTTAAATCCGGACAGTAATTTTTGTAAAATTCATCTTAGCCGCAATAAACTTAAGAAATATGTCAAGATAAATAAATTTATTAGAAAAACTTCAAAATTAAAAAAGAATGAAAGCACCTTCAGAAACCAGCGTCGCCAGTTGCTGAAAAAATTAAACAAATTTCAGATTTTGTCTAATGAAAATAAGCAAAAATATGAATATCATGTGAGCAGCCTCAACAACCAAATTGAAAACCTTCAAAAATCGCTTGAATTCCTGTCAGCTCAGTATGAGCTTTCTCAAAATCGGATCCAGGATCACATACAAGCTGCTGATGACTTGTTTGCCATTGGTAATGACAACATAGAGAGATTTGATTCTATGGTGGGCAAGTGTCAGTGCCCAAATAAACTACCAATGGTGGACTCAGCAGAAGATCAATGCCTCAGCAGTCCTTCAGAGCGTTTAAGTAGTATTAAATTTTTAAGTAACAACACTGATAGTTGTAATATATCTCACACTCTGAAGAGGAATACTTTTATTGTATCAGATAACTTAGGCAAAAAATCTGGTCACTTATTGAGTAATCATTTAAACCAAAAAGTAATTAACTTATGTTACCCCGGGGCCTCTTATGAATACTTAATTGAACACATTCCAGCTGACTCTGTAAACTCTTTTTCGACTATTGTCTTAATGATAGGAGACAGTATAAATATAACCAAGAAATCAATTATAAAAAGCTTTGAGCATTTGGTTACTTTGCAAAAGAAGTCTGGGTGCAAATTCATTATATGTACATTTCCCTACTCAGACCATTTGACTCAAAAGCAAAATGAGCAGGCATACAAACTCAATGCAGCTTTGTATAATTTAGCATTGAGCCATAGAGACTTTTTCCATATTTTTGACCTAAATAAATTTGTGAACAGAATGCCAATGAGAGAAGGTACGATGTACTTACCTTTTACTTATAAAAAACGAATAGCTACTCTTGTAGCTTGTAATATTGTAGACTCGGCTATATGTAGCACGAAGCCAATCGACTTCAGTACATGTTGTACAAGTAATATTATTGACAAAATTAGTAACAATACTAATGTACCTATTTTTACTTCATCTAATAGTAATACTACTATTGTAAACTGTGACCAAAATAAAAATTTAAACTAAATATTACGACAAAGGGTAAGCTCTGTAAAATTTGTTTAGTCCATCAGAATATACAGGGCCTATCCGGCAAGGAACATGAAATAGAGTTATTTGTTAATAATTGTACGGTTGATATTTTATGTATTACAGAGCATTGGCTGAACAAGAGCCAATTGCTCATAAATTTTAACAATTTTTTATTGTCAAGTGCGTTCTCAAGAAAGACGGCCATTCGAGGTGGATCTATGATATTAACTCGAAATAATATTAATTGCAAGGAACGTAAAGATATAGTTAATCTTTCTATCGAGCGCACCATCGAGTTATCTTGTGTGGAGACGGAAAATTACAATGTAGTTTGTGTTTACCGACCCCCCTCAGGTGAATTTAAACATTTTGAAGATATAATGGAGGATGTACTCAAGCGGTTGTCTGCTTCGAATAAAAAAATTATAGTTTGTGGGGACTTCAATGTGGATATTTTGTTAGAAAACTCAACAACGGATAGGTTTCTAAACTTATTCAAATGTTTCGACCTATGTAATGCGTTTATAGAACCAACGAGAATCACGCTAACTTCTGCTTCCTGCCTAGATAACATTTTTTACAACGGCAATATTTTAGACAAGGCGATAATAAATAAGTTAAGATCAGATCACTGCGGTCAAAAAGTTACTGTTGTAAATAATAATTTTGAAAATAAACAAATTGTGCACTGTAGACAAATAACCAAAAAGAAACTGGCGGAATTTAAAGATGAAATTTCTGCTAAGGTTCCTGCCCTTGTCTTTGAACACGAAAATCCTGACAGCATCTATGGTACTCTCTTTACAATGATAGACAACGAATTTAATAACAAATTTAAACTTAAACGTGTCGATTTAAACAAAACAATTAAATTTAGTGACTGGGCTACTGTTGGTATCAGAAAAAGCAGAAACAGGTTATATGAGCTCTATGATGAAAAAAAAATTAATCAGGCGCCAAGCTTTCTTGAGCGTGTAAAAGCATATTCAAAAATATTTAAGAAAGTCTGCGTTCAAGCGAAAGCGCTTCATATTAAAGAACAAATTATGAAATCTGACAACAAGATAAGAACAACCTGGAATATAGTCAATAGAGAAGTGGGTAAATCTAAACCCCGCGATTCTAAATTTGAAATAATCTCAAATGGCAATAAAATTACATCAGATAAGGAGGTAGCAGATACTTTCGTAAACTTCTTTCAGAGTGTTCCTATATTGTTGACAGATTCACTTAAGTCATCACCCACATCAGCTCAGATTCTACTGAGGGGCAGTGTGAATGAGTGCAATGTCTTATTTGATTTTAAACACATTACTGCGTGGGACATCAAAAAGGCCTTTAGATCGTTAAAAATCAAAAGAACTGGTGATCTATGGGGCATGTCTGTACAAGTAATGTCTAACATAATCGACATTATAGGACCTTATTTGGCAATAATTTTTAACCAGTGTGTCGATTTAGGAACTTTTCCAAATTTGATGAAACATGGCAAACTAATTCCACTATTCAAATCCGGAAATAAACAGGATCTCAATAACTTTAGACCGATTTCAATCCTGCCGTGTTTAAGTAAAATTTTTGAAAAAATCATACTAAACCAACTTTTGGATCATTTTAACTCAAATAAATTACTCCATTCCGAACAGTATGGTTTCACTAAAGGTAGAAATACAACAGATGCCGGTGCAAAACTCCTTAAGCATATTTATGATGCCTGGGGTAGATCTCAGAATGCCATAGGTGTATTTTGTGACTTATCTAAAGCTTTTGATTGCGTTGAGCATAAGACACTATTACTCAAGCTTGATCACTATGGTATCAAAGACAGAGCACTTGATCTCATTGCCTCTTATCTGAGTGATAGAAGTCAAATGGTCTGCATAAATGATGTAAAGTCACAGAGCTCCACTACCATAATGGGTGTTCCTCAGGGTTCAATTCTGGGTCCTTTTCTTTTCTTAGTGTATATAAATGACTTACCATTCCATGTAAGTGGCACTTGCGACATAGTACTGTTTGCTGACGACACCTCTCTGATTTTTAAAACTGACAAACATAAGAATGACTTTGACGATGTAAATAGAGCTATCTCGCAGGTATCACACTGGTTCACGGTAAACAACCTGCTTTTAAATGCAAAAAAAACCAAATGTATAGATTTTTCGTTACCAAATGTAAAGAAAGTCGTTGATAAAAATATCGTAGTAAATGGTGAAACACTAAAAATAGAAAACTCCACAGTTTTTCTAGGAGTTACCCTTGATTGTAAACTCCAGTGGGGTGCTCAAATAAAGACACTGGCAGATAAACTTAGCTCTGCTGCGTATGCAGTCAGAAAAATCAGGCAGTTTACCGATGTAGAAACAGCTAGGCTTGTTTATTTCGCATATTTCCACAGTATCATGTCCTATGGGATCTTACTATGGGGAAATGCTGCTGACATTCAATCGATCTTCGTTTTGCAGAAAAGGGCTGTCAGGGCTATATACAAACTAAAGTCTAGAGAATCTCTCCGTGACAAATTTAAGGAGATTGGTATCCTTACAGTAGCTTCACAGTACATATACAGTAATGTTATATTTGTTCATCAAAATATTAATACTTATAAGCGAAGAATTGACATAAGTCATAGACCAATCAGACACGGAGGGCATAAACTGGTTGAATTATCACACCGCTTGCGCAGAGTACAAAAATCCTTTGTGGGGTTGAGTATACGCTTTTATAACGTGATCCCGAAGGCAGTTTTGGACCTACCTATACATAGGTTCAAACAAACTGTCAAAAATCATCTTCTAAGTAAGGGTTACTATACAATAAATGAATTTTTAAATGACAAAGACCCTTGGATCTAAGTGTATATTCCGTCTGCTCACAAGAGGCTTATTATAATGTGATTATTGTTTAAAACAAAATTGTAAAAAAATATTATTTTTAAAAAAAGCAAGTGCCGAGTTTCTTGCCCGTTCTTCTCGGTGCAGTGCTACTTTCCGAACGAGGCGGTAGAGTCTTAACGTTTCGCAAGTGCCTCTAAGTTAGGCCTATGTGAAAGAATAAAATTTTTGAATTTTGAATTTTGAATATGTTTACTAGCATTACTAGCAGATATCTAACATGAAATTAAGTTTTTATTATACCTATATACTTATGGGAAACCCCATACGAACTTCCAACCCCCTAATTTTATGGATGTGGGGTGATTAACTAAAAATCCTGAAACACGTATTTAATTGTTTATTACAAAGAGTCCCTATATCAATTTTGAGACCTCTAGCATCAATATTTGCGGTAATTTCATACAAACTTCCATCCCCTATTTTAAGGGGTTGGGGGGTTAAATTTCCAACTTTTGGAATTTTTTTGTTGGTTGTCTGCTAATACTAGCTTATATACCAAATTTCAGAAATTAAGTTTTTATTATACCTAATATATACTTATGGGAAACCCCATACGAACTTCCAACCCCCTAATTTTATGGATGTGGGGTGATTAACTAAAAATCCTGAAACACGTATTTAATTGTTTATTACAAAGAGTCCCTATATCAATTTTGAGACCTCTAGCATCAATATTTGCGGTAATTTCATACAAACTTCCATCCCCTATTTTAAGGGGTTGGGGGGTTAAATTTCCAACTTTTGGAATTTTTTTGTTGGTTGTGTGCTAATACTAGCTTATATACCAAATTTCAGCTTTCTAGGTCTTCAGGAAGTACCTAGGAATTTTGATGATCATCAGTGAGTCAGTCAGTCAGTCAGTGACGAAATTTGGGTTTTTTAGACGTCAATAAAATCTAAAGTATAAGACCTATAAAATTGAAACTTTATAGGTTTAATAAGTTCACTGGCGACATCATTTTCCGAGAATTTTGATTATCTGAAATAATTCAGGCCTAAGTTATAAGGGTTTAAAAATACGGCGAAACACTTCGAGAAAAGATAGGTAGTGCCCTCGCGCTTCGCTTGGCTCGTCTTGGCGGGGACACTACCGTGTCCCCAGATTTCCAAATTTAAGTACCTCAGCTGTCAAAGTATGCAAAGTTTTGGCCACCTAAAGTAAGATGTAGGTATGTATTTGTAGTTGGACAGGTGTGAGAATTATTTTCGACGATCAAAAGAATTGTATTAGCAATCGACAGTAAATACCGCCGCTATGACAGACTGCCAGGAAAGTTTCAAATACATTTCACCCTGACGTTTCTGATATCTATTGTTAAACGTAGCATGAGTAATTGGTTTCATGACAGATTTTTTATTTAACGTTTTCATACACTGTATGGTTAATTTTTTTCTAGTATAAGTTAGCTTTGATGAGCTTTGTACATGAAACCATAAATTTTCAAAATCTCGTGGTACCCGTCATTTTTATTGTCCCAAATCTAATCACAATTAACTTTAAAAAACAAAGTTAAGTCTGCGGTTCGGTAAGAAAAGTTATTCTTAAGTTATGGTTTACTTTTTCTATATAGTAGTACGGAACCCTCAGTGCGCGAGTCCGGCTATTGCTTTTGGCTGTTTTTTTCCTGAGATAAATATAAACGTGTAGATAATCTATGTATTAAAGCAAAGCATAAGCTATCTACTTACATTTCAAATTTTAGCTCACAAACAAACTCACAAAATTTCATTTTGTTAATATTAAATAATATGATAAACGATTGACGACAACCTCGCTAGATTGATAGTAATGAAGAAGTCTTTGTTGAGACGCGTTTTTCTCAGGTTATTATATAGATATATCTTGCTATAACTATAAGTATTACATAAAAGCTGGGAGGGGCTTTTTCTACCAATTCGGATCTTAAATGAAGATAACAAAAAAATACTTTTCTTCTTCCTAGAATACTTCTAATCGTATCAACAAGTTACGTAATTTTATTACATTTGTTAAAGAAACAACCAGTAACGTGTTTTCAATTCATTTGACCAAGGTTGCCGAGGATGGTGAGAGAAACCAGCGTATGCTATAAATGTGTCACTATCTTCGAGGGACGCCCCGATGCTTCTAGGATGGACTGATTTACTATGTAAATACAGTTAACGTAAGATCTAAAGTACATTTATGTTTCTTTTACTTTAATTCCATAATTGAATTAATACTTACCATCGAATTAAATAATCAATACTTACCTCTTTGGAACATACGGATTAAGATTAGAACAAAACCACGTAAAATAATTAAAATAATGATGCATTATTATGCGAGAAAATTGCTCCGTTCTTTGTTATCTTTTCCTTTGATTACACAAACGATTCTTCGTAGTTTTCTGATTAGATACACCTAATTGAATTTTTTGAAACTAAAGACTGAAACTAAAGCCGAATTAAGCTTTATAGTCATCCTTGCAACCCCCAAAAAATAAATGGTTTGCTGGTGATTTTCAAGAACGTTATGTTTACAGAAATTTCCCCAAAATATTCTACTTTGTAATTTACTTATTACTTTATGTAAAATTAATATCAAAATACTTCCCACTGAAAGTAATAAATGCCCATTTGTCAACATAATCCTCCTGGAAAAATGCCAGAAGAGCTTTTGCTATTTTCTTAAAACTCACTTGACTATTTCAATTATGAAGACGGCTTGAGCTTACGGGAATGTGGGTTTGCAGCGGAAAGTAGTTTCTATTTTGTAAAATAGGAAGACACTTGAATGTAGCTGCTCAGAGTCCTACAGTCGATAGCGGTTATCGGCTGTCAGTAATCTTAAAAATTAGCGATTTTTCGAATTTCGTCGATCTATACCTACAGGGTTATATGAAAATTCCAAATTGCTATCGGCCTGTAGTTATTTACATTAACACTAACAACTTTTGGTCTACAATTTTTCAAAATTCAGTATTAGTTTATTTCATAGGTACAAAAAAAGATATTCCTCAAAATATCAGGTAACAAAAAGTCTTAGAACAAAAGTTGTTAGTTTTAATGTGAACAAATACAGGCCGAGAGCGATTTGGTATTTTTTATATATAACTCTGTATATTATAATGTTCTGAAATTCAGCCATATGATAGAAGAGGCTGCAGCAGAAGGAAGAAGGAAAGGCAAGGTTAAGATCTCCATTTATGAACCCTCAACGCAAAAAGGTCATCAAAACCATCATAACAAATTCAAGCATTGCGTACGAGTATGAACTATTAAGTATTATGTATTTACTATTCTCTATTTATGCACTGACACCGATGATATATAGCGCTCAACTCGCAGTGTTAACAAAATGAAGAGTTAGACGTATAATGGCATAATAAAGCATCATATTCTGTGACACAATTTGGCTCTGGAGCCGCGTGTTGAATAATGAAAGCACTCGCCGTTCCGCGATGGTATTAGCGTGGATGTAACTAATGCAATAAGTTTTGCGAATAATTAATCACGCATAATTATGACGATGCATAGATAGCCTAGATTTGATACACAACCCGGTCTTTCATTAGGGGAATGGGATTTCGAATCCCAGGGAGTCACTTCTGTAAAAATAAACCTTACCGCTAAAGAAAAACGTATCGCAAAGGAAACTGCATGCCTGATATAGTCTACCACAATATTCTCTGAGGTGTGTGACCCTCATTTGATCGCGTTTAATACTTAAAACATGATTATTTGAAAAGTTAGGTATACCAGTTTATCAGTAGTACCTAATTTTCAGTTCGGGTAGACGAGAGCTTATCTGGTTGCTCTGGAAATCTTGAACTTTACAACTATGAGAATCAAGTCCAAACTTTCACGTTAATCAAGAATCGGTGGCAAAATCGAAATCAAAGCTTACCAACCTCCTTTATTAGCAAGCTAGTTGTAGTTACGAATTAGTTCGAATACCCGTGGAACATTAATGCTATAAATCTTGTATTTCATTGTTTGTATTGCATTTGCCGGAACTGTCTTTTGTGTTACATGCCAAATTAGTTTATCGTACACGGGGTGACGGCAGACCAAGCCCTGAACTATATTTGGGTATAGTGGCATTCATCCAATGGAGTGTTAATTAATTTATGTAATAAATTCGAAACAAATGATTATCCCGCATGGCCTGCCTGTTACTTGGGCACCTATATGCATTATCGGATGACCAAACTTTCTTAGTTTCCAGGACAATCTAGGGTAGTTTTTATACTCTAAACAGATGCAAAAAAGTTACTAAAAACTCTTTACTATTTATTTATACCCTTTGTCTTTTTATCTATTAATTTAATTACTTCAAGTCACTATTAATTAATTCAAGTATTCATATCACTTTGCCACCAGTATTGGCTATATTTTCACAAATTCCCTGCAGGTTCATTTCATATTGGAAAATCTTGGGTTCCCTAGGGATTTACGCGGAATAAGAAACCTAAGTTCATTTGCAAATTCTTTAACTAAAGTGACAGATCTAACAAGTCCTTGTTAAATTGGTATATAGATCAGCACCATTTCTTACGCCTTTACCTTTTCATTGAGATAGTGATTCAGTAACTCATCAATCAGTCAATACAACTAATAGCGCAACAATGTAATTATAGTAACATTGGCACAGTTATCATTTTGTCCTATTTTCAACCCGTTATTGGCTCCCTATTGAAAACGAGCTGGATTAAATAGGGTAAATAGGATACCTTTGAAAACAGGTTACTCTTGAAGAGGAAGATTTTCCACCACCGTTGAAGCAATTAAATAGCTCGCTTTTTACAGAAGATCGCATTCAGTTGGATAATAAAATGTTTGCCAAAGCTTAAAAGGCTGGTTGGTAGGTTGACATCAAGCAATATACAAAAACGATTTACGAGTTTAGAGTATGAGTTTTCATATATTGGAAATTTAATGGATAGATACCGATAGAGAAATCTTCCAGAAGATTGTAAGATTCTATCGTCTTCATGTTGACTTTCTCTCAGGATTATTATAATTCGTACAAAGTTGACTGCGATCTCACCTGATTATAAGTAAAAAGGCAGTATTATGTAAAATCACACATTGTAGGCAAGTCGCTAATAGTAAGATTATTTATTGTCAGTCGAGCTTGGTCCATGCCTAAACGGCGTGAAATAGGTGGTGAGGGTGAATTTATACTGCGGCGGAATGAGCTTTATGGCAATTGAACAATGACATACAAAATAAATAATTCTTCCCCGAGGATTTCCTCCTATTTAGTTTTTATCCTATACAATTAACATAAAGTTCAACACCTTGTGGTAAAACGAAATATAGCCCATGTCACTTGAAATGATGTAAGGAATTATATGATGTAAGCGATAACCCAAAAAATCTATTCAGCCGTTCTGAAGTTATAGTGGAATAAAAAAGACTCACATACATACACACGTGAACATTACATCCTTTTTTGGGCAATCATGTAAAAAATTGCAATGTTTCAGTGGGATTCATCAAACGTGGAGACCCTAAGCCGAGGTAACGTATTGTGGCCTTAACAATAACTCTTAAAAGCGATCGAGTGGCCAAAACCAGATTACTCGTGGTCCGCGCGGGTTGAATGAATCCGAGCCAACCTGGGTGATATACTAGCGCGGCTAGTTCTAGTCGCGCAATTTGTTCAGCTGAAAGGGCTCGTGTTCATTGTACTTTGGTTCGCCATTGCATACACCCTGTCGCTGTTCTTTTAATTTAAAAAAATGGTGAGAGTTTTCACTGTGTTCGGTGAAGTGATGTTGAAGTTATTCTAAATATTTGTGACTTTTTTTAAATATACAATTTTTGAATTTAATTAAAAAAATCTTGAGTTGTGTGTTTGTTTGTAATTAAGTATCTTTAAAGATGTTTAAAAATCTTGGAATTTCGAAATTTCTCGATATTCAAAAATTACTGCATTAATTTATCTCTTATTAATTAATTGATAATAACCATCAAAATTATATTATTCCAAGGACAATTATTATTTGTTAAGTGTATAAATGAATTCGAAAAGTACTTTACTAGGGTTATTTGGTAGTAACATTTAAACACTGTAATTTTATATTTTTCTACTAAATATTTGAGATTAACTTTACAAGGATATATTCATTAACGTTTTGCCAATGCTGACCAATGATCAATTACTAAATCGGTCTTTTAACCATTAATGCAATTCCCGATATTAATGCGTTATACTATTTTCAACAAAGTTTCTTCAAAGCTGGTTTATATTGATTGCAAAACTAAATGCGCTGAAATTGTTTGTTCACAGGAAGACCTAAACAAGGATCAGATCGCCAGTAAGTCTTATTCCTTTACGTGCTACTCGGAATACCTTTTCTATTCTATTTTAATGTCAATGTCTCTTTGTCATTGTTAATTAATAACAATAATAATCGTAAAAAAGTAACACAATTAATTAAAAAAAAAACCCTCAATATCACTGTAGCGAAATAGTAAAGTACCTACCTAGTATCTAGAATGCGATGCGTCTTCTCATTATAACTATGGCATACCTATATATTATAGGTATCTACTGGCCAAGGCAGGTAACTACTAAGCTTTCAATCACCTGGGCGAGATGACAGCTCTGAAAAAAGCCTTATCTTCCCGCCCTACGATCCCAATGTAGATTATATATTTCTCACTGTTTATAATTTTCAACTTTCAGTCCTGCGAAAAGCTTTCGAGGCGTTCGACCACGAGAAAAGGGGCTGCATCGGCACAGTGATGGTTGGTACCATTCTTCAGATGCTGGGACACACCATCACAGATGATATACTCAAAGAGATCATTGACGAAGTGGACGCTGACGGTTAGTACTGATAAAGCTTTCCTTGACCGTTTTCTCCATAGTGTTTGGTTTTTTTAATTGATATAAGTAACTAGGCGAGTGTTTGAGTAAAAGAAAACAATGATACAACTTAAGTCGGAAAGCTTTTGCTTAAACTTTGCCCATTAAATCTTGTGATTCAAAGATAGAGATCGCTAGAGAAGACGTATGTTAGAAAGGTATTCCCTTTATTATTTGTATCAGGAATAAGCAAACAAATAGCTTTTTATGTGTCTTTAGTGGGTATATCAACCGGGTAGAAGGGATATCTAGTTATAAAGGTTTCTCACTTAATTGAGCTTACAGAGTTACAGCCAGAGGTCCCTCTCACTTATAGAGGCCTACAATAATATGTTTATGACCTGACAGTAGTGCCTGAAAACTAAGATTTTTGATTTTCGCACATGAGTTTCTCGAACAAACAGAGGACCATTTGGTCGTTAGAATACAATGTAAAGTTCCTAAAACTATTGAAAACAATAACAAAGCCGAATTGAGAAAGAAACCGAAGCAAAGACAGCTAATGCAATACTATAAATTTTAAATACTGTAATTCGTTGCATTGAAAGATTTTGAAGATAGATAAGCGAGGAAATTAACCATTTTCAAATGAAAAAGTTCATGATACCAATCGATTTTTTCATACGAAACCATCGCAGCTTTCACAATAAATGAACTGAAACAAACGAAAAGCACATCAATTTTTTTTTGACTTTTTAGATGTAGCTGCAACCTTCAACACCAAATTGAAATCTTCCCATTTTATTATTTCAGAATTACCTCTCACTATGGTACCAAAAAAGACGTTCTCATGTCAAAAAGAGGTACGGATTTTTCTGGATATTGCAGAAAATTTCCTGTGTTGAATTTGCTCAAATAATCCACACAACAAAAAGCATTTTCAGTATACTGTGATGGAAGGAAGAGTTTACACCTACTAAAAATAAATTATATTTAAAGGATTAATTTATCATATTTTTTTCTTATGGGGCTATATAATTATCCTTTTAAGAACATAGCAAAAATATCGTGCTTATTCTATAATTTGGTTATCTTCGATGTTTGTAAGACCTTGATCTCTTCTGGATCTTTAGTATCTACTAAATCTGACAAACCATCCGGATTATACACATACTGCGGTAACATACTGCTTCTGCTGAATGTTACCACGTTTCATGGTTTACTGGTTTCAGTTTGTAGGTACTTAGATTAAATTGTACCGGCACCTAGTCATAAGAAATGTTTGATTTACATATTTTACTCGATTGAATGATAAATTTTCGGCCTATAATGTTTATTCTCAATTACAAGACGTTATTCTTTTTAGTACATTCTTAGGGAAACAACCGGAAAATATAGAGTAGGATTAGCTTTGTATATCACATTTAAAAGAAAGTGCGCAATAGGTACGTAAAAGAAATACATGTATATGAATAATAAGAAGAGTCCTGACTTATTTATTCATTCAGTTATTTACCCAGTGATTCATTTCACCTTTGGACCTAGAAAGTTGTTTACAGAAGTTTCTTCCATAGTGTCGACAAGCGATAAGTAATTTTAAAAGGAGTTTTTAACCGACTTCAAAAAAAAGGAGGAGGTTCTCAATTCGTCGGAATCTTTTTTTTTTATTTTTTTTTTTTCTATGTATGTTCACCGATTACTCGAAGACGCGTGGACCGATTTGAAAAATTCTTTTTTTGTTTAAGAGGGTTTTGTTTCCAGATGGTCCCATTTTAATCAGGTCAGGATCTGATGATGGGATCCTGGAGAAATCGAGGGAACTCTTCAAATTTTATATGGACACATGAAACTATTTGAGTATTATTAGAAAGAGTAATATTTTCCAAGTTGTTCTATGGTCATCAGGTTAGGATCTGATCATGGAATCTTGGTGAAAACGAGGGAACTCTTCAAATTTTGCTAGTATACTTAAAGCGAGTTGGGTATTTCTTATAGTTACTGGTGCATATGCTAGCAGATACGGATTTGATGACTAAAGTCATTAAGTCAGGGTCTGATGATGGGATCTTGGTGAAATCGAGGGAACTCTTCAAATTTTGCTAGTATACTTGAAGCGAGTTGGGTATTTTTTATAGTTACTGGTGCATTTGCTAGCAGATACTGATTTGATGACTAAAGTCATCAAGTCAGGGTCTGATGATGGGATCTTGGTGAATTTGAGGTATATCTTCAGATTTTATGAACACACCTCAAGCAATTTGGATATTTTTACAACGCCTTGTGCATTTTATTGTTTTCCACTAAAAAGTATAAAATAAAAATGGGAAATGCTTTCCAAAAAACCAACTTCAAATGCCACTACAAAGAGTGAAATAATTTTTATTTAAATTTTAGGTACCTACACCAATTCGAAGTCGGGCGATTGTCTATGACTTCGTCATTTCTTCGCACATCAATTAGTAAGTAAGAAGGACTATTAGGGATTGTAATTGCCCGACTTCGAATTGGTGTAGGTACCTAAAATTTAAATAAAAATTATTTCACTCTTTGTAGTGGCATTTGAAGTTGGTTTTTTGGAAAGCATTTCCCATTTTTATTTTACTCTATATCAAGACCTGTGATCAAGACTCAAGGCTGGAGTATTACTGTTATGGACGTCATGGTCTAACTTCAAACCAACATTAATTATTAAACTTAACATTTATATAAACGTTCACAAAAGAACGTGTAGGGACATGTTTGTTATATTGTCGACCGTTTAAGAGTTCCTATAACTGAAATCTATGTCTTGGATGTGGAAAGTTTGCAGGAAAAGTGCCTCTAATCTAAAGTCTACTTTGCGAGTACCGTGTATAAATGTACCTATATATTAACTGTGACACTGACCGACTGGGTGATGGATAGTTTTATAGATCTAGAATAATAGCTGAAAATTTTGTAAAGTATTTTTTGATAGAGGACTGAGGACATAAAACAGAGTAAAAAAGTAACGAATAAATGCAAGGACTATTTGCGGACATAACATTAGAAAATTCCACCACAGGGATTTATATCGGGAACGAAAATTACTCCCAGGCTTCAGTTTACTATACAACTAGACAATTTTATTTATGTTATGGGGCAACCCTACTAGCTATGATTAATAACACGTTGTGACAGAATTATGACATGCCAACATGGTGAATGAAATATTGACTATTTGGTGTTCGCATTGCGGTATTAAATAGCTGTTAATTTGGTGGCATACCAATGTAGCTGCGATTTATATTCGATTGGTGATTAGTTAGTTGTTATACCTACGAAGTGGCGTCTGGTTAATAATTTACGTTTATAAAGTTTATTGTTAAATTAACTATGCTTATGTTTAACTGGCCAGTATGGTAGGATGTGGATAAAACATTTAAAGCCTTCTTTAGAGGTAGAGTGGGGATGAACAGCGACAGTTTATTGAGGAATATTAAATTAACATATAGTTTGCCTTTGCGATGATAATGCTCCTTTATCGCATTCTTCATTACTGGAGGTCAGATCCGCACTAAAGTGCTAACGGGTCATTTCAAGTACCCTGCAGGTACAGGCACCTACTTGAAAGCTTCTCCATGCAACCAAGCTTTTCTTATCCCCATTGTAAAGGGAAGGAAAATGAGCGGCTTCATTTGATCAGACCAATAGCTACGTGATCAGTCGCGACGTGGTATTCTTACCTCCATGGCGCCGACTTATCTATTAGACTCAAGGCTCAACTAACACAAGATCCTCTAATATCTTTAGTAATTACAGAGTAATTATTATGATATATAAAAATTTCTGCACATCTCTGGTAGAAAGCTACCCTAAACGCTATCAAATGTTGCTGAACTGCAAGACTTTTCTTGAAATTTCAGCCTTCACAATCTAATAGCTACTATTGTATCCTGCGATTTATATCACTCCTTTTTCGTATTTTTCAGGTTCCGGTGAGTTGGAGTTCGAGGAGTTCGTCACCCTAGCGTCCAGGTTCATGGTTGAAGAGGATGCTGAGGCGATGCAGCAAGAACTGAAGGAAGCATTCCGTTTATATGATAAGGAAGGTACTGTAAATTTTCACGGTACACCTTATAGCCCTTTTTAGTCTCCTTTAGGTGGATACAAAATTACAAACACATTTTTATCTATGTTTATAATATTTTCTATCCACGACGACGCGCCCCACTCTGTCAAACTTCATACGAATCGAATGAAACATAAGCGATTTTGACAGAGTGAGTGAGTCTTCGTAGTTTTTCTTCATCTGAGTCTATACTCTAGAAAGCAAATCGTAATAGAAAACTGACAATCGCTCTTTCCGTAACTATATGTATTATATTGACCAAAATTAAAAAATGTATAAGGAAGAGCATCTTCGATAAGTCATGTGGTCAATTTGTTATACACTTTTTGAACTTCGTATGCATTTAGATAATACGCAATATGATTTGCGGGTTTTTATCAGGATTGTAGGTGGATAAGTCATTAGTCTGGGTTTTGAGCTATATCAATACTTACTTCATTTAAACGTGAAATAGCGGTGAAACCAGAATCTGTTTTGGCTCTTTCCTTCGAAAATTAAATGACTGTTGACAAACAAAGATAAAACAGATTATAACAGCTATTCTAGCGCTGTTGCACATTTGTGGATAAAAGGGTATGGACATAAAGTTTCAAAAAAAAATTAAAAATTGATTGCAAAATATTTACTGAGCAAGAACTTAAAATAAAAAAGTAGAGTGATACACAGTGAACATTCTAAAAAAACTTTGAATTTTCTTAATAATATAATATGTGTTCTGTTAGTGTTATGTTATATGTAGCTGTTACTCCTTAATCTTGGTTACGAAAGTTCGTGTCCGCATTGTACTCTTTAATCTTAAAAAGCCCTATTGTCTTTAAGATCCTGAGATGCAGGGTTTACACAAACTATCTTCAGCATTTTCTAACACGCTGTAAAATAACGTACTTTTTATAAATTTCTATTGTAAGTATTTTTTTGTGTATTGTGGTGTTTGGGTATCTAATTGTAAGTTTGAAGCTCAATACCGAATTCATTCGAGTGTCTAAAAACTAAGAGGACTTGAGACGCCCTCTTGTGTTCTTTCCCCATGATCATAAGTTTTTCCAAATTATTGTCAAATTAGAAATTAGATATTCATTGTATTTGCATTGGGTGACGTAGTACATAAAAAACCAAACAGTTATATTTTATTGTATACTTCGTAACAATACCTACATATGTAGTTGAAGCATTAATAAAACTGTGGACGCAAACCAGTTTTCGTCTGCTCACGTCATATTGATCTACCAAATTACCCAAATTATAAACATAATTTTTTTTAAAGAACAATTGCCCGAATGTCTTGTCAGATCTTCTCGGTGCAGAATTGCTTCCCAAACTAGGAGACTGACGTTTCTGTGCCTGATGGTTACGCCTATATGAAAGAACTTGCATTTTAACAAACTCTGGTTTTCGTAATATCAAAGATACGTGCTTGTCTCCAGGTAATGGTTACATAACGACAGCTGTTCTTCGAGAGATCCTGAGGGAACTCGACGACAAGATCAGCGCTGAAGAATTAGACATGATGATTGAGGAAATTGACTCCGACGGCTCTGGAACTGTTGACTTTGATGGTATGGTTTTCATTTTTTATATTTTTAACTACCAATTCCTAGGCTTTCTTTTAGATTTCTGAAAGTGTATCTACCTAATGTTTAATGAGTAGTTCTAAAGGAAGTAACTCATAAGTCACAGTGCTTACTGCCTTACAGTGATTAACCGTGGTAGGTAGGTACAAAACTCAAATTGAGCCAGTTCAATCCTCAGACATAATAATTATGCCGAGTGGCACGAAACAGGTTCAAAAATTTAAGTGGTACTGAAATTAATTTTAAAGCAATAAATAATTTGTCATTTCTTGCGATTCATTTGAAATTTTGACTTTTGAAGTAGTACTAAATTTTTAAATTTACTAAGTGCAACTCGGGGTTAGTAAATTACATCATGATTAGGTAAGACCATGACATTAAATTTTAAATTGGGTCCAAACGAAGGCTACATTTTCTTGTTTTCTTGAAATCATTCTCATTAGTTAATTATATTTGTAATACTGACTTGCATAGGTACAAGATCGAAAACATGTCTCTCAAGCCAAATTTTGCGCAATGCGAATGAATGCAAAAATTTAAATGAACATGATAATTGATTATTTCATACGGATTTGATATGTTGCCAGTCAAACGAATGCCATTCGACCTCGGCCAACAATAGAGTGCGATTGAATGTGGCTGACTGATGGTGCTTGCCAATAAATCACAAGAAAAATCTAGACAATAAATCGTTGTTTATTGACTAGCTTTTGCCTGCGACTCCGTCTGCGTCAAATTCGGTTTTTGGGGAATCCATGGAAGATTTTCCCCGATAACAAGTAGCCATCGATTTATAATATATAGAGCCCTACCTAACAACTACGTGTGTGTCAATTTGCAATTTGTAAGGTGTGCAGAATATGCTGTTGTGCGTGAAAAGTCTTATAGCAACGGCTCGGGTTGGTTAACTTAGACAGAGTATTTATTGCCGCACTTTAGAAGTTCCCGGCGCGGCGGTCTCTTGGACCTCTATGCAAGTAACTGCCTATTCCAATTCATATTTCAGCCGAATCGGTTTAGTACTTGCGGCATAAAGGAGAAACAAACATATTTTCTTCCATATATCTAGGGCGGACGGCGAGAAAAATGTCGCCACTTTATTGTGCCAATAATGCTTGTTTTGCCAGCAACAGTAAGGCCCCGTTGTAGTTCGTTCAGCATCCACCTATAAAAATTTGTCAGATATGACGCTACTGTTTGCTTGTTCGAAAAAGGTTTACGTAAATCGTTCTGATGTCCATATCCTGAGGCTTCTTATCGGTGGTTCTTGGTCATTATTTTTTGTAGTATGTCAAAGCAAAAATATTTTAATTTCAGCGACATATTCGTTATGTTATAAAATATCTACTTTTTGTTTGTTTTCAGAATTCATGGAGGTCATGACTGGTGGAGACGATTGAAAAGTGAAATACGTTATATTGTTAGGTTGTAAGGATATTTCTACGTTTACAGTTATGCATTTTTTACTACAAATTTACATTATGGTCCATATCTGAGAATGATTCAGTTTTAATTTGACATAACTGTTCTTTAATTTCTTTGAACTGTAGATAGTATTAACTGTGTAGGTACAATTTATGTTCTAAAAATGCGTAAGTGTACACGTAGAAGAAAGAAAACTATTTTACAAGAGTCAATTACCTCATTTTCATGTGAAGAATATTTTAAAAATTTACAGTATTAAAATAAATTATAAGCATGGATCTGTGTTTTATTTTGGAAGAAAGGTTTTTCTGTTATGTTTTAATACCTACACGTTAATTATAATTATTAGATTCCAAAATTGGTAGGTATTGATCTTGGGGCCTTTACCATAGTTCTGAAACATATTAATATATTGTATGATTCGATAAAATAACTGAAGTTTTAATTATTGTATTTGCTCATTTACGCTTATTTTAATTTTAATTTTGTAGTTTATCTTAAAATTTGTTATGGATTCAAGAAAATCGAGTCATTCATATCAATAACTCACTTATAAGTTGTTGATTTTCATACAGAATCCTCACTGGTTTTCATAACGAATTAAAAATCTGAAAGCTCAAATCATGAAATCGACTTATACCCCGGACGCGGCGGAGCGCGAGAAAAAGTGTCGCCAGTTTACCGGTGCCAAAGATGTTTGTTTTGGCACCGACAGCATCAGCCGCAGTCTTGTCTATAGACCGCTGTCTGTGCCACAGATAACTACTTCTCCGCCATATTGTGGCATGCTCACAGATCACTTGGCATGCTATAGAGGGAAATGGGAAAATGAAAAACGGCTGTACTATTTTCTTGTATGAAGAAGACCATATCCTCAGGTTCCTTATCGGTGGATCTTAATCTGTATTTTGTTATGACGAGATTTTATGTCTTACATAGTCATTGCAGTTCTGCAAAGCAAATTAGCATCGTAATTAAATGAAATTGGCATTAAATAATAATTACTAGGAAGCCTTTGAGTTAACGTAAAACAAACGGAATAAAATATATTACTCAATGTTTATTTTGTTGCGAGATAAACACCATAATAGATAATAATAATAATTAATTGGACAATGCAGCCAAATATTATGTAATCGTAATTAGTTCAACTACACGGTATCGTACCGGAACACTCAATCTATTGGCGGTACAGTCACGGAATGAAAAAGTTCGACACCTTAGTGTCGGTTTTCGCTTGCACTAGTACTGCAAGAGTCCATTATTTCATGTTTCAAAAAGTAATAAGTATGTGCTCGCGATACGCTGAACGAATCAATTTGAAAATTGTCGAACCTTTTCATTCCGTGGCTTGCCACGACTCCTACCAGAAAAGACCTAGACAAAGTTAGGAATCGTGAAATTCCTAGCTGGGCTGCGTGCGAACCCGAGACCTCCAGCTCAAATTCGCCAGGGAGTTTAACAAATCCTGGATGATTTGTTTTTGATGACCTTTAAAGCTGAAGGATAGTGGAAAATTTTATTCAACCAGAAATATTTTAAGGTCACATTACAGTTCGAAAGCGTTATATTCTCGAAGCGAAATTCAAAAATATATTTTGTGCGCTGTGCTGAAAATTCCACTTTAAACGTAATTTTGCATGTCAAGGTGAGGAAAAATTGTCTCGCGAGCCGGAGATGTCATGTAAAAAGTGCGCTGTGCTCATTGAGTAACAGGAGAGGACACTTCGAATAAAAATTTTGCGCCTTTATCTGCTGAGACTCTCTCAGGGACGCACTCATTCACTCGCCAACGACGACGACCTTTCCTCACTCCTACCGCGCCCGCGCACGTCTGCTATCTGTGACACAGTCACATACACAGTACACGCATACAGCCCCTCTAGTACGTTTGTACATAGTAACTCAATGGCTGTGCTGCGTCTTCCATCTTCGCTAATTTATTAACGAATGGCTGACTCTTAATACACTATTAATATCATAGTGCATAGGCACTTGCAGACACCCGCGACTTCGCTCACGTGAGTTCCTATTGTCTTCGCTTAGAGGTAGCATTTTCACAAATCCTTACCTAGTCGTCCAGTGGTTTGATATGTGCGTTGATAAATCAGTCATCTTTTCCTTTAATCTTATATCTTCATAAAGAATTTCTTCATAAAGATCTACTGCTGCCACAGTTCAAGATCTTACCTTATACCTACTGATAATGATGTTTTCTCCGGTTTCTCTTCGACGCATATAGGCATTATTATTATAGTAAATTTTAAAATATAAAAATTAAAAATAGAACATGTTTCTAAATAATTGGGAAAGAAAAGTAATAATTTATTCATATAATAATAATAGTTAGAAATAACTGAGGACTATGGTAAAGACCGTTAGTGCTCCTTTTACGTGACATGATTTACTCATCCATAATATAAATAGTATAGGTACTTGAAAGAGTCCTCGTCGAATCCTGATTGAAACTGAATACCCTCAGATATTATAAAAAGAGGCAAGAGTTCTATGATTCATCTCCGTAATACTACTTTTAAGCTTTTTTAGCTCGATTTTTACCGACTTTTTTTTAGTAAAATACGTACACGCCTGATCGTTTTTTTACGAGCAAATGAATTGTGATGTGAAATTGCTAATTTTTTTAATTGAATTGTTGTGTAATGTAACTGGTTCTGCGGGTCGTGGGTGCGGGTCCTGGACAATGTTTGTGTGATGAGCATAAATATTATTCCATTCTCTTCCTGTTTTTACATATCCTTTAAGTATCTCTCAGATCTACCAAAATTACACAGAAAATTTCATTACATTCGGTCGGTCCGTTACCAAACTTGGTAACAAGAAATGCTACAGAATTCCATATAATTACTAGCTGACCTGGCAAACGTTGTTTTGCCCTTAGGGGTAATAAAAAATAGATAAATTGAGATTTAAACTATCCTATCTCTCAAGTTGGATCGAACTGCACATGGTGTGCGAATTTTATTATAATCGGTTAAGTGGTTTAGGAGTCCATTGAGGACAAACATTGTGACACGAGATTTATATATATTAAGATTAGAGAATTTATCAGTTCTCTAGGTGGTATAACAGCATATTATTTAATGTCGGTCAGCGCAGACTTAGCAATAGGGTTACACCGAAACCTTTCAGTTCAAAACCCTAAAATTCAATCGCTGACGTCATATAACAGAACTTTTAAACGATTGCACCAATTTTGATGAGATTTTGGTGTCTTATAGTCCAAAAAAATCACTGTACAAATAAAATGACTTATCATCGTCTCTTCAGTAAACAAGTCATTATTTTAATTAAAGTTCCGCATTAAAGGCATTGAACCCGGGTTTTCCCACTGAAAACACTCTGTGGGGAGATGAGAAGAACACGGCAATTATTCGTGGGAGGAATCGATCCTCGTGAGCTCGTGAGACTCGGTGTAACTCGATTTCCGGCTGCGGGATTGGTTGGCGACGAGAAAATTAAACCCTTAAGCCAATTACCTTCGAAGATTTTCTTACCTTATTGCTTTGATTTTCTGAACTTTGTCTCTGGGAAAAGAAATTTGATACTATCCAATTTGTCAATGTTTGTGTCTTACGTTGTTGAAGTAGATTAAAAAAGTAAACTGAAACCACAAACAACAAAATGAAAAGAAAAATTTGGCGTATTTATTCCTATGTATAGGTAAGTACCTAGATATTATTTCAAACCACGAAGACGCGCCCCACTCTGTCAAAATCGCTTACATGGAGTTTGACAGAGTGGGGCAAGTCATCGTGGATTGAAATATCTATATTAGGGTATATATGCAATTTTGTATATGCGTATATTTCTATGTAATTACGAGTCACCTACTAAATATGTTTGAATTTCGTTGAACAATGATAAATTATGCGGTAGAATCCTTTTTGTAAATCAAAGAAAAATTCATTAAAAAATATTGAAATCATTCAATCATCGTTGGATTTAGGTTTTTTTTCGAAAAAAGAAAGGCGAATTTAAAATAAAATTCTAGGTAGGCTTGGAATGATGCACAGTTACAATATCTATAATCTACCTAAATAGAAACTTTTTCTGACGAACTAGCGCAACGCACATAAATCAAAATATCATTTGAAAGGCATACAGAGGCTAAGCTACGTACGAAGTTATGTATACCTTAACCATCTACTGAGGACTTCTTAATGCAGCTCCCAAGAGGAAAAAACAGGGGTCACGTAAACGAATATGTAGCTTCATACTGATTGTTTTTGTTTCCCAGTTAAACTGCACAAGTTCGACCATAAAACGAAGCGCTCCGGGAGTTTGGTTGGCTCTAATTGGCTTACGAATTTATTATTCCTGCTATCCATCCTTTGTGAGAATGAACACGACACGTGGGTCTCATTAAACATTCAACAGTAGGAGTCACAAACATTATTATTTTAGAGCATTAGGTAAATGAAACCTAATTCTGAAGCGACTCTGGATTTCCACATTTATTTAATTCTCCTCACGTTTTAAAGTAAGAAATTCGTGATAATACGCAAAAAATCAAAAAAATCTGCTGGATTTGGAGTTTCTTTTTCAGTTTCTGGGACCTTTTCTCAAAACCTTTCGAAATTTATTTTTAAGTCTGTTGATCCCTAACTTTGTCTTACACAGATAAATATTAGTCGGATAACAGTTACTTGTCTTGTGATACTTTAAATACTTGAACAATCCCATTTAGTGAATAATAATAATTACTGACGATACAGTTAAAGTGCACACGGGCCACTATAGCCAACACCACAAAAAATGATCAAGTGTGAGTCGGGCTCGCGTAAAAAGGGTTCTGTACTATAAATACCGATTCTCAATAATACGAGTATTTAAACTAAACACCCATTCCCACTAAATTCAAAACGAGCAAAAAATCACGTTTGTTACGAGTATACAAAATGAGCCCCCTTACATTTTTTTTAAATAAATTATTTATTTTTAAAGAAAATCTCTAAGTATTCTGAGAATATTTTAAGCGTCTACCTGTTGCCGTTATCAATATCGACCCCCCCGATGGATTCCAATCTTGTCGCGATGGGGGGCTCAGTAGCCGTGGTTGGGCCCCACGGTGAAGCAAAAGGAATCCAGGAGGGGACGCTCGGAGTGGGCCTGGAGATGGGCCCGCTCTGGATGCGTCCAAGAGGGGTGCGGGGGACAGAGTTTTCTGTCTCGTGCAGCCAGGAGGGGTCGCGGGAGGAGAGGCGTGTCGGTGTGTCGTTGCCGCTCGCCCTATCTTCCGCGACCAAACGGTGGCGCACCGTTAGATGCGTCGGCGGCGGGGCCGCAGGGGAAGAGGAGTGTCGGTGTGTCGTTGCCGTTCTCCCTGTCCTCTGCGGCCGTTTGGTGGTTTGCGGCGGAGCCAAAGATCAGATCCGCCGCGGGGTATGGAAGGTCGATGCCTGCGAAGTGCAGGAGCAAGCTTCGCAGGTATCGGCTTACCCGTGCCCACGGCCCCTGGGTGGCGGTCCCGGGGGGGTCCGTCGCCTTACGGATGGGCGCCGAGGAGGTAAGGCCGGCTTAGGTGTTTCTGGCGGGCCTTGCTGTTGGAGGGGAGCTCCATGCTCCACCTCGTGGAGGGGAAGCGCAAGCGGCCGGGCACCGGCGGGTTCGCGGAGGTTTGCGCAAGCGTTCCCGTCATACGGTGCGAGGAGGAAACACCGTGGGGTTTAGCCGGTAAGAGTCCGGCATAACCTAGCCGCTCCCCCGGGCGACTGGGTATCCATGAGGATTCCCCACGATAAAAAAAAAATATCGAGCAAAACCAAGCAAAAAAATCACGTTTGTTGTATGAGAGTCACATAAAATATTTTATTTTTTGATATTTTTGTTATAGCGGCAACAGAAATACATAATTTATGAAAATTTCAAGAGTCTAACTATCATGGGTCTAGAGATACAGCCTTGTGACGGACGGACGGACGGACGGATAGGCAAGTCTCAGTAATAGGGTCCCGTTTTTAACCCTTTAGGTACGGAACCCTAAAAAATACTCGCGTATTACTGCACCAACAGGTCAAAGTACCTATCTTAATTAGACTGTTTAATATAAAGTGTGTGGGTGGGCATAATAACATTGGCACTATAACTGCATTGTATATTGTAGTTGATGAAGATTTATAACGTTTCATTTTTGTAACGGTTCAACAAAACACGTTCCCGAAATAATACAATAAGGTTATTGTATTATTTCGGGAAACAATGTTAGGCTAGGTAGCCTAACATTGTTTTAACGAGCGATGGCTGGCTACCATCACAAAAATGGTGTGTTCCATCCAACTGCGCCACGCATCAATGGCCAATGTTCCTGTAAACAGCAAACACTGTATGAATTGCAGGGGTTGAGGGTTCACTCACACACGTCAGTCATACAAATGTCTATAAGACGTCCATCACGATAGTCTTGTCATGACAGGCGCATCGCATCTAATTATTGTGACTGATCATGCGTTAAAACTTTATGAATTGTATATTTTACTAAGTAGTAAATGAAAAAACATCTCGATTTAAACTCCTAAATCATGATGGCAAAGACCTCGGACCTCCTTTTAAGTAGTCAAGAATAAGTATATAAATGAATCACAAACTTGATGCTCTTATGAGAAGTGAGATCATCGTCAGGTTTTGTAAGTCACTGGTTCTAGAGCCCTATAGAGTCTGCCATTCGTCAGGGTCTGGAACGAATGGCAGACTCGAGGGCCGTAAAATCATGACCAAGTGGACACCCCAGCAAAAAAGACCAAAAGGCAAACCAAAAAATCGTTGGTCCAATGGAAGAAGATCTATGGAGCGTGGGTAAATACACCAACTGTCGAATTTAGTCGAAGGATCGCGCCACGTGGAAGTATATTGTGCAGAAGGCCAGATCCCACAAGGGGCTATAGACCCACAGGATAGATAGACGCGAGACGCATTATAATTTACAGCTACAATCTTCACTAATAAATTAAAAACTAGTATTGACTCTTTCTGGATCAAATAGTAGTGATAAAGAGATACTGACCAAATTTTTAGCTCCGAGCCCGATATTTCACAATCCCGATATGTGTGGCGGGACCTTAATTTGCATGTGTGCGGATCTACCCAACAAGCGGCAGTAATGTAACACAGAGTCTCACACATCATTGGTTTAATTTCGGCCTATCATTACCATCGTGGCGAGATTCCTGACGTCTTATAGATAGGGGTGGCCGATTATTATTGATCAATAAACTTTTAACACTACAGTACACGCGCCTCTTTTCTTTACTTGAGTACACGCGTGGCCTACTATAGTAGCCCATTTTAAAAAGTCAATAAATTATATATTTATAACTATTTGATTAAAATAACAAATGGAATGGAAAAAATATTTATTTAAGTTAACATTACAACAATACAATTTAAATACAATATTTAAAATAGTGAACAATTAGCAATTTATTAAATATCTGCGAAAAAGTAACAAAAATGGCAATACTGAGTTCACCGTTTTTTTGTTTTTATTAAAACCACTCTTCATTACTATTTTCTTCATTTTCCTAGCATTCAGGATATACTAATGCTTAGTGGTGGTGAAAAATATTCTAGTAGCAAGTCTTTCACCACTTTTTTGTCGACCGATTTCGGGCTCTCGCGCAGAGTGCACATCGACCATCTCGTGCTGTCTTTGGTGTCAAATCATGATTTAGATACTTGGGAATCCTGAATTGTGCTGCCGAAAAGTGCCCCAGTCCTCAATATAAGTTGTCGGGTTCGGATTGTTTGAAACTGGATAATGGATCCTTAGCATTTCTAGCTCTATCTCCTTTTGGGCTTGCTTATCTAATACTTAGGTTTTGGGTTCGAGTTTGCGTTGCCGATGGTATATTTTTGTGCCAAATGGTTCCGTTTGTCAATTTGTAGATTAGACTGCACCTTCCAGATAGAGTGGAGTGTTATCCGAATCTGATGTTTCGTCAGACCTTTCATTTAACATTTCCTCTTCGTTTTCCTGAAGTTCTGACTCATGCAGAACTAGGGCCTGTTGTTAGTCTGGTTCTGGCTCAACTTTATCATCTTCACTCTCTGTCACATCTTCATCATCAGTGTCTAGCTTAAGTAGCAACAAAGATTCACAAGTGGAAACACTTGTGAATCACTCATGACGTTAATGTTATAAATCTGTAAAAAAATAAAAAAATTACATTTTCCAATTTTAAAATAACAATAATTAAACAAAGGTATAAGTATACATACATAACATAGCTGGAGAATATTATTTTAGTGTTATAATTCGATAAAACACGAAAAGTTACTTACCTGATTTTGGTACATCAATACACGCGCGGACTACTTTAGTAGGCCTGCGCTTTTGGCGCCAAATATCTCGCACATGCGTTTCCGCAGGAATTGTGTTGGGTACTAAGGTTGCGAAGAATCTACCAGACGAGGCTTATCTGGAATCGCAAGCTTCTAGCATGCATAAATAAAAAGTTACGACAAAAAAACTAACCCTGGTCTACTATAGTAGGCCGCGCGTGTACTCTAGTGTTAATAATAAATTATTATTACTTAACACGAATACTATATAAAAGCCTAGATCAGACAAGAAACTATATACTGACAAGGTGTAAATGTAAAGGTACTTATCTACAGTAAAAAGATATGGAGGTGAAAAGTTTGTACAGCCACGTACCTTACAACTAAACTTCGCAAATATGGCTTAGCTTAAATCTCTAAGGTTAGAATGGGCACCAAGTAATACGGGGTTGAAAGTTTGTAAGTATAAAGGATACAGTTGCTTTAATTTTCTTAATACTTGGGGTTATGGCACAAATTAAATGCTTAAACCTAAAAACTTTATATTCATCTTTTTTAAGACTGGCGACTGCGAGCATGCGAACTTCCGATAACACAACAACATTGATATTTTCCACTCAACCAACGCAATGCGCGCGGTGTATGATAAGTACCCTGACCATGTAAAAATATAATGTCGATACTTCAGATAAATTAAATGTCCATCACGGGTTTAGTATTTGAAGTAAGTTTATAACTGTCACAGAAAACGCGCAGTGTACGTCGAAACTAGCTTATCGCAATACGAAGTCCGTAGGCAAATCCGTGCTCGCCCGGATGCAAAAGGCGGGGTCAAATTGTACGCGTTTGTTAACTTATTTTTTTTTTAATGAATAATTTTGACAATGTTTTGATCCATATTATGTAAGGGTTTCATACGTGATATGTGTGATAGTTATTGTAATTACTGTTGTATGCTACACTGTATGCAAATGATAGGCAGTTAATGTATATAATGAATTAAATATTAACAATGATTATGATAAGGTATTGGTTGGCACAGTGTGAATGAGTCATGTCGCGGACCGACCGTGTGCTGCCGCGCTCTATGCTACAGTACTGAACAATTACAATTAAAGGTTGATATAGTTTAAAACAAGTCAGTGATTTCAAAAATTTACATTTTCTATTTAGGAACAATTGAAAAGCCATATATTACATCAGAAGACAATATAGATAAGTACAAAACATTACAATCAATCTGAAGTTAACTCATTTCAAATTAAAAAAAAATATTTCACAAAGGCCTCACTATACAGGATCTTATAAATACGTATAAAAATGCCATAAAGGCCATCCATCAGAAGATCATCCATCAGAAGATAGGATAAATATAGCTTGACCGCTATAAACTTGGCCCTCCTATGGTCTGCGGGACGCGAGATTGACGTATCTACTGTCCAAAAAAGAATTTCGTTTCACGAAAAAGGATCTTTCTAATGTATACCTATCTCGTGTAATGAAACTCCTCTGAAACTTCTTGGCCAATTTTTTGTGTAAATTTGGTAAGTCTTTAAACAAATTAAAAGTTAAAACAAACTTTGCAAGGTCAGCTAGTTTTTTTTAATAAAATATAAAAATTTTGTGTCACTGTGTTTGTAACAAAACTGGCCCTAAACGGCTTTTCCCGATTTTTTTATGAAATTTTTTATCTGTATGTAAGAAATAATGTATGGCAAAACAACATTTCTTCATTTTTTTCACACCCACTGCAAGTGCCAAAATTATGGAATGGAATGGCTCCCAACTGAATTTAACATCCGTACCCAAAATCGATCACTTTAGACTTGCAGACTTTAATATTTATTTTCACATTTCATATACAAATTAGTACAACATTATTCTACTGGAGTCTTATCTCAAAACACTGATACCAGGAGTCTGTCTCAATTTCGCGGCACTTAATACGAGCGTTAGTTTGAAGGAAAATATCAACAAACTTAGCTGAAAACCACTATAAATACACTTGGACTTAACACTGCAAATCAGGAAACATGAACTGTGAACATATTATTTTAGTAATACGAAGACACCATTTCGTGAAACCAAACACTTTTACTAATACTATTTTTATTTATACTCGTCAATAAAATAACTTCAATAACCACAGTTCTCGACACAAACACTTTCAAAATCGACTGTCGATTTTGAAAGCAATCACCCCAGTAACAAAAAAGTTGAAAATGGGGCCACTTTTTGAAATTTGACAACATATTCCTTCTCTATGCTTACTGCGATATTCAAATACCGATTTTGAAAGAAATCGGCCCAGTAACAAAAAAGTTCAAAATGGCGGCCACTTTTTTTTTTAATTTTGACCACAAATTCCTTCCCTAGGCTTGCTGACAGGGTCAGATGTCGATTTTGAAAGCAATCGGCCCAGTAACAAAAAAGTTCAAAATGACGGCCACTTTTTTTAAATTTTGACCACAAATTCCTTCCCTAGGCTCGCTGACAAGGTCAGATGTCGATTTTGAAAGCAATCGGCCCAGTAACAAAAAAGTACAAAATGGCGGCCAATTTTTTTAATTTTGACCACAAATTCCTTCCCTAGGCTCGCTGACAAGGTCAGATGTCGATTTTGAAAGCAATCGGCCCAGTAACAAAAAAGTTCAAAATGGCGGCCACTTTTTTAAATTTTGACCACATATTCCTTCTCTATGCTTACTGCGAAACTTAGATATCGATTTTTAAAGCGATCGGCCCAGTAACAAAAAAGTTGAAAATGGCGGCCATTTTGTAAGTAAGCATATTATTAATTCCTTGCACGCTTGTTGCAAAGGTTTTTCAATTTTTTAAGAATTGTGGTAGTTGACGTTTATGGTGTTGAATTGTTGATATTTCGCGCGTAAGTTCTTATAACTAAAGGAATAATTTATGAGTAAATCGAAATTTTGACGTTAGTTCCATTTTTGGCCACCGGGCAAGAAAAGTTTGTGGCAGAATACCTTCCCGTCAGGTGAAGTCGATCATCCAGTCAACAACCTATATTTGAATAGAAATACCTACTCATACGACAAAAACAAATAAAAATAATATCAGTGAAACTCCAAAAAAATACTTTTACCATTTTAATTCTGCTTCGCGCTTACCGGTGCGGAGGCGTGGCGGTGCCGCTAGCGCGTTAAATACCTATAGTTGACTTCGATCTTCACCTATCATATAAGTGAGAAACAGATTAAAAGGCAATACAAAGTTTGCAAGGTCACTCAGGTGTTACAGTGTTAGTAACAAAATGGCTCCTGCACGGCTTTTCCCGATTTTTATGAAATTGTTTGTGTGAGTATTCGGTAGGTCCGAGAATGGAATTCAAACTATTTTTATACCCCTAAGTGAGAAATAATGTATATATGACAAAGCAACGTTTGTCGGGTCAGCTTAGTTTAGTTCGTCTACTTGCTCGAAAAAAATACAAATAATATAATTTTGGCAGCAGCCACGCTGGCACTGACGACCCACCCAGTTTTGGATAGAGTGAGACACACAATTTCAATCGCGAGCGACGCGAAAACGAAGCGCTTCTTCAAACAGACGTGGATTCGCCTTGAAAACTGAGACAGCACTGAATTTTTCATGCCGCGGACTCTCTAATATAAAGCGATTTCTGGAGACCATTTTTTCATAGTAAAATGTATGGCGTTTTTCGCATAAAAAGATGATTGATTTGGAGGTCATATTATTTGCTCTGTGGTTTGAATTAGAAATAACTTTGACGGTAAATGCATTATCTATACTTTCGTCTTATGTTTTAACCAAAAATATTTTCAATTATAATAACGAAATGGCTTGCAGAGTTAAAATAGAAAAGGTTGTTTTAGATGTTTTTGCCTAAGTGACGCATTTTTTTTCTCAAAAATCAAGAATTATTTTATAAATGTTTTGCGGTGTTTGTGTAGACTCGTTTACTATCCATCTGAGTTTTTTTTTTGATGTCATATAATGAAGCGAGTGGTTCAATATAGTTAAATCCGTAACTCCCTTTTTCACGTTTTCCGCAGTCGCGCCCCTTTTATGTAACTTGCAATGGATGTAGGTACTAGGTTCCTATGTCTTTTGTTCGGGTGAAATCTTGCAACTTGATTTTGTTATTCTTGTACCTACGTTGTTTTTTCAATAGAATGAATTAGTTATCCTTATATATAAGGATAACTAATTTAATAGCCGTTCAATTCATTTTTAATAGAATATGCAACATTAAAATAACTGACTTTTTTTGGATTTTTTGTTACCTAAGCCAAATCAGTTAGGTATGAGGTGATATTGAAATAAGTTAACATTTTGATGAATTGAATGAATAAATTTTTACGAACAATCACTTAAAACATAGGTACAGTCGTATCGACAACACAGCCACGCCCATACGTTCTGATTTTATTCAATAATACTCGTACTATTGAATTAGTACCACTCTTTTTTTTTCACGAAATAAGTACCTAGTTCAATCCACGCAGACTCGCCCCACGAAGGTATTCACAATCGCTTATGTTTCATGCGGTTCGTAAGGTGTTAGGAAGTAGTGGGGCGCGTCTTCGTGGATTGAACTCACTCTTTAGTCTAATAGCTAATTAGTATATTAATTTTAACTTCAACTAATATTGAAACCTGTATCTAAGAATCTGTCCAGTGACTTAAGTATCTTAGTCTCTATTGTTATATTGGAGACACTTAGTATTTGCGTCCTTGAAAAGATATTCGTACTCTTGATGCACGTTTCTGCCCAATACCGGGACTTCCTCAGGAGACTTCACAATTTGAAATTGTATCTTGACTACACAATTGGCTACACAATTTCGCACTGTGAAATCGACATTTCCTAAGGGTCGAAGAGTGATTCATGGGCTCAAGAGTAGTATAAGAGTTTTGTGTGGCATAATATGAGTGGTGGTGACAGTGCTTGCTTGGGAGCTTGGCTTTCGTGCTTGAGGTTTGGGTGGACGGTTCTTGGTTACTTCATGTTGGACCATATAAATTCCTATATATTCCTTTCAGTTCAGATAGTGGAATATAGCAAAATAAATTAACTTTTCTTGCTAATTAGGAAGTTTTGCCGAGTAGCACCTACTTCTATGCAATATTTAACAGATAATATTTGATTTATTTGTGACACCCCTGAAATATTCCATCTAGGTGGAACGTCAGTCAAATAAAGATATATAAACTGTTTGCGATTTGAGATCTAGACCAAGTGAAGTCTAGCTAGAAGTGCATCAAAGGTCTGTCAGTGCATTCGTACTTTGGAACAATCAAATAAATCCAGTGAAAATGGTCAGTGAACTCTTTGATAGCTATAACAAATAATTTAATAACAGTGAAATGTGAAAATATTATAAAGATTCTTTTAAAAAATTACAAATAAGAAAACTCACTAATATTGTTTTTTGCTTCATAACAGGATGAACTGGACCAGAGCCAGATTCAAAGTAAGTTTTTTTGTTCACTTGTTTATGTTCCCTTCGAACGGAAGGAACTAATCGTATTTAATCGTGGATCGGAATCGTGGATATTCCCGGGATTAATAGTGTTTCCGTTCCCGCTCGCTTTTTTAACCTTTAAGTATATACCTAATTTCAAAGAAATTTGCTAAAATTATCACCTATATCTATAGCTAAAGCGAGTGTTGGATTTTCCGAAATCTCACGGGAACCGTGCTATTTTTTGGGATAAAAAGTATCCTATTTTCTTTCCAGAGCTTTAGTCTATTTAGGTCCAGAATTTTAAGAAAGCCGAAAGAATGGTTCGGTGGATTTGGCGTGAAAGCGCAACAGGCAGACAGACAGAGTTATTTTCGCATTTTTATTATTAAGTAGGGAAAAAGTAGGAAAGTAGGGATTGAACCTGCTGCCAAAGTAATAAAATAATACAAGATTTGCACCGAAGGGAGTTCACAAATTCCGAGTCCGAGAGATTTCGGAACTTCATTAGCGCTGCCTGCAACGCCAACATTAGCTGAAACATTATGTTGGCAGACTCTGTAGGTGCTTAACAATGAATTAAGTAATTAGGTACAATTAGACTTATTGAATTCATTAGAATTCATTCCAGTTATGCACCGCACTATATTCTTAGTCTTGGTACTTTGCATGAGACAGGAAGTCTTGCTCCTTATTTGTAATAAAAAATATACCTACTTACATGGACTAGAGACATCATAATCTAAGTCTACGGTGAACCATTTTTAAATTTCATTATTATTAAAGGGACTTTCATAAAATCTTATTTATAAATTAAATAGTTTATTTAGTTAGGTAAAAGGTATTTTACAAAATGTTCGAGACAACAGCAGCATATTTTATCTTTTTCAGTGTTGAAAAAAGCTTTTGACACTTTCGACCGCGAGAAGAAGGGTGTAATCGGCACTGAAATGATTGGAACAATCCTGGAAATGTTGGGCCAAGACATTGATGATAGCACATTAACAGAAATTATCAAGGAATATGATCAGGATGGTACGTATTAAATTGAAAACCCTTGAAAACTTTATAACTCGTAAAGTGTCATTATTTCCCAACATGTCGATAGATGGCGTTGTGACGGCTGTAGCACTAAACGTTTTCATCTGAGTAACATAGATGGCGGTCTTTAAATATAATTTCACACCAAATCTTGTAACGATTGCCAAAAGACTTGTAAAATGTAAGGAAAAACTATTGAAACATAATTATTAAAAAAAGTATAACCTCACCGCGACAATGTTATTCACATTGCCGTGACCAGGATTCGAACCTGGGTTACTACGGCCACAACGTAGGGTCCTAACCACTAGACGATCACGGCTATTGAGGTACAGTACTCAGCGGCGAAATTTGTAATCTGATGCCTAAAGCATGGGGGGTAAAGGGGGGAGGGGGCAACCATACATTTCTGCCTGCATAATATAATTGTGTAACATGAAAATGCTTTTAAGAGAAGAAGATTCACTGCATTGATACTATTGAAAAAGACTCATATTCTCTGTTCCTTGACAGTATAGTCTGTCGGTGTATAAGAATTTGGGTAGACTTTCATTTTTTATATCACAATAATCACAGACCAAGGAATAAATTTTGGGCCGAATACTGAATTTAGATTAGGTACAGTACTTACCTACTATGATGCTCGTTGAACGGCATGAAATAAATGGATAGAATTATGATTAAAAATATAGGTACCTACGCGATGTTTTGTTGCACTGGGAATTCTTTTGACAGTTTGCCCAATAAATCAAAAACTATCAGGCATAAAAATAAATAAAAATCGGCTAGTAAAATCCTCAAGGCGCAAATGGTATCCCACTCAATGTTATCCCATTTTGAAATTTCGACGACCCGGTTTTCACTCCTTTTAAATAAAAATAAAAAAGATTTTCATTTTTTTATGATTGCAATGACAGCGCGCCACAATTATCTACTAATATTCCAAATTTCAAGTCGATAGCTTTAAGAGTTATCTACTGAAATAATCGAGTGTGACAGACGGACGGACGGACGAAGAAAGTCTCACCATAAGGGTTCCATTTTTACCATTTTGGTATGGAACCCGAAAAATCAGGAAATCAGACCTAGATAGGAGCCTTCCTAACAACTAGAGTTTAAAATACCTATACTGTTTATTAGTTAATGAATATTTATGTTTTGCTAGATACCGGAACGCTGCAGTTCAAAGAGTTCTGTTCACTAGCTGCGAGGTTCATGACTGAAGAGGTAGACGCGGAAGCCATGCTCGCAGAACTTAGGGAGGCATTCCGGTTATACGACAGAGAAGGTAAAATACATTTTGGTCAGTGTGAGATGTATGCTCAAGTTCAAGTTCAAGTTCAAGTTCAATTTATTGATCGTATAAACTGTTACAATATAATGTTACAAGAACAGTCATACCTTTTCAGGCATACGATAGTTTTACAGAAAAATAATAAAAAAAAAGAAAAAACTTATAATAAAAAATTAATTCTTAAATGATCTGTCTTAAACAATGTCAAATTTTAATAAATTGTAGTCAAATACGAATTACTAATTGATCTAATAACAATAATAAAATTTATAGTCAAACATTTATTTTATTCCTTCTCTTGAATTCTACATTAAAGAAAATTTTGTCTTTTGTTTTGTCTCGATTGAAAAAGTCATTTAAACTGTAGAATGTCAAATCCAATAACCATAATTTAAGAATTCTTTTAAATTTATACGAGTTTAGCGATTTTATTTGCAACGGTAGATTATTGAATACACGTATTGCACTTAAATATGTACTGTTTTGGAAGAACTTAGATTTTGCAATGGGTAAGTATAGGTCATGTTGATCATTTTGCCTTGACGCTACCAGTCGATTTCTGTAGGATGACTTTTTTTCAAATATTTCTTCTTGATTTTGGATAAGTAAGCATATTTCCAATAAGTAAATACTCGTAAGTGTTAACAGTTTCTTTTCTTTGAATACCATACGGAGTGATTGATCTGGTTTTTTTCGATATATTATTCGTATTGCACGTTTCTGCATTATGCAGGTCAATGTATGCAGAATACTTACCATCATACCAAGAAAAACTAATAATTTTTCTTTATCATTAAAGGAGTGAAGTTTAGGTGGCAGATGGACGCATGAGAACTCAAAGTACTCAGGACGAACCCCACGGGCTACGCAAAGTTAGGTTTTCTAATATAAAAGAGGCAATATCTGAATCAGGGGTACTACCCCTTTCATACAAACATTGTATAATAATGTCAAAATAGTACTCGTAGATACTGCAACAGAGAAGAACTCCGGAATTTCGATCATAAATTTACAAAATTTTAAACCTACGGATAAACCAGATAACTTAAAATTGGCAACATATTGATACTCTAAAACCTACTCCACCTATATTATTACTTACAATTAATCTGACTTTTTCTAGTCCAGATTTGTTACCGCAAGAATCAGAAATTGACACTCTCATCGAGTAAACTGTTTGCAGGAAACGGCTACATAACGACAGACGTCCTCAAAGAGATCTTCAAGGAACTGGACAACACATTATCGAATGAAGAACTGGAGGCCATGATAACTGAGATTGACGCCGACGGCTCTGGAACCGTTGATTTTGATGGTAATTTACTTATAAATACTTAACAGATGGTTAAAACATCCTAACTTTTCTATTGAGAAATTTAATAACAAATAAGTAATTAGACCTGCAGCTATGGCACTTGTATGTACATTTTAAATAGTACGAAAGGAATAATTTTAAAAAAAGAGTAAGTGCAGAGCATTTTGCCTGTTTTTTTCCTAAAGTGGTGATCAGCTTTTTGAATGTGGCGGTAGATTCTGACATTTTATTAGTGGCTGTAAGTTAGACCTATGTAAAAGAATAAAGGTTTTATTATTTGTTTCCAAAATCACCATTTTTGGAAGGAAGCGAATGGTTAAAGCGCAAAAAAAATGAGGCGTGAAAGAGCAACAGACAAAAAGTAAAATAAAAAATTATTCATTATTTTCAGAATTTCTCGAAGTAATGACCGGAGAGTAAGAAAATCTAAGGACGAGTCTACCATCATTGCAATGTAAATATAGGTACCTCATTTACTTATAGGACAATAAGCATAATGTAAGAATTTATTTAGTATAATTATTTAATTTTTGTATTAAAATAATTCAATTATGATATTCTGACGACAGAATATAATTTATTTACTGAACTGAGGCTGTATTTATTCTACAGTATTAAAATAAAATATTTTTGTTATACTTGTTTTATTTTCTATGAAATGAGCTTCATCTAAATCCCCACCTGAGTAATAATAACTTCTAACTAAATGTTTCAGTACTCTTTCCTATATTACCTTAAAGAGTTGAGAATATATTTTCCAATGGAATTAATATCAAAATAACGTAGGTAAGGTTAACATTAGACTCATTGAGAACCTAATCACAATTTTACAAAAATTAATAAATTAATTTCAAAACGAAGTATTAAGTAAGTAATAGGGTTCCTTTTTTAACCCTTCGGGTACGGAACCCTGAAAACAAAAACAAAATTAATGAATCTTATAAAAACCAAATCATTTCTTTCATTTACAATTAATTTTGTTGGATGTTTTCAAAGATTTAAATCGTTAGATGAGCCCTAAACCTCCAAAAACGTCCATGTTTTTGTCTTGTGTGACACGTTGTCACTCTCTTTGACGCAAGTGAAACTATAGCATGTTGAGAGCACTCACTTGACATGTTTGTGGACGTTTTTGATGTGCGCAATTTAGGCTTAGGGCCCATCTAGCGATTTAAATCTTTGGATGTTTTAAAACGAGAGAGACTTTTCTAGACAACGAGAAAGACGATGTAGAGTCAATTTTTTTTAAAAAGGACGGATATTTTTCTGAAGTTGCTTCGTTAATCGTATTACAGTTACCGAGTTGCCATGTTACCGTTACTATTTATATCTTTTAAAATATTACCTACCTGTTAATTATTCATTATAGAAATCGACTGATTCGTAATGAAACTTAATGGAGCTGATAATAAAATGACACCAGTTTATCTCAATACCGCGGTGTCGTAAAACCAGGTCACAAAAGTAAAAGCATTGTCGCAATCAAATATTATACAATTAGTGAGGTAATGAATAACGACTCTGTAACGGCAGCATTATAGTACGTTGCTAGGAAAACTTACTTTACTTGGATTTATCAGTTATTGAAAGTATATACACCTACTCAAGCATTGATATATAATACTAAGGATTTTGAGTCAGCGCTAAAAAGTGTCTGAACCTAAAGAAATCCAAAACGTGAAAAGAGTTCCAATCGCACTTAAGCAAAATTAGGCTGTATATTAATGATTTAAGACATAAGTGACAATGTTATAGTTTGTTTATAAAAAAACACATGTACCTTCGTTTATATAGGTTTTTACGGGACACATTTTTCGTGAATTTTGTATTACACCCGGGGTCCATAGATTTATATGCCAATGTACTCAAGGAAGAAATGGTACATTCCTGTAGCGGCCAGGAAAAAAGGCTTTGATGAACGAACGATGATTGTGTATATGTGGGGTGGGCTGAGGCAAAGCCGAAGCACACACACGTCTATTTGTGGCCAATTTAAGCAATAGCAGCCGTGCTATTCTGCAAAACAGCGACGAGCGTACATCTATGCATCTATGAATTTGTCAGTTGTAATAGAGTACAATTTTGCATGCCATTTTCGGGTTGGCAGCTGTCTGGCAGCTGTTACTTTTTGTAGAATAGCACAGCAGTACTTTTACTTTCTCAAAAGTAATGCGCGAAAATTTAAACACAATTTCTTTTCAAAATCAGCGACGAACATCAACAAAACAGTTTTTTAAAACGATTTTTAAATTAGTTCAGGCAGGGAGTTATTAGGAATTTTATATATTTTTTAATTTAGTTCAGGTCTGGTTTCGTCTGGTCAGGGCGATGGTTGTTTGGTTACCGCTCTACCGGTAAAAACGTACCGCGAAGCGTAAAAATAGTTAATAAGTCGACATAATGTGCAGAAAGTTTGCCATTTCTTTATGAGTCCCGGATAGTAACAATAGAGAGGAGTGAAAGTAATTTTATTTTTACACTAAGGTCAACTATTAAATTACTTTTTTTCATCCCTCCGTAAGTACCTATGGACGGAAAGAGACAATATTATATTTCGAAATAAAAATAAGTTGGAAATAAGTGTTCTAAAATTTTCGACACCTTATTACTGTTACATTATTTATTTATTATTAAAAGGCTCCAAGTTAATGGGTTGGGTAGTAACTGTGGGTAGTAGTAACGAGGGCTCCGATATAGTGTTAACTTACCTACCTAGTAGGTACCTCTCCTCCGAAGCCTTGGCAACATCAATAATTTCTCGGAACGGTTCAATAGCCCGGAGACCCCAGACAAAACTTATTTTCTACTCTACTCACCTGATTGTTAAAAACTATGCCTATTAAAATTATTTAATTTTTTTTTAATTAAACCTTAGCATTTAAAGAAATAATCTAATTCTGAGCACCTTTTATTTAAACTTACATTAAAACTGGACGTCAAAAGTAAAACATACATAAAATTTTGTTAGAAAGCTGTTGATAGCTTGGATATGTACCAGCAGTTATGTTAAATTCGTAAGTACTTGACAATTATTGCACCTACATAACGATAACGCAATTTATGACTTCAGTTAAAAGCTCCTACGATACGCTTTCATATTTCAAATAAAATCTTGCGGGTCTTATCATCTTATACCTACTCATTTGAATTTTTTCCGATTGGCAATATCTTTGCTGGAATCGTTTCATTATTTTTTTTCAAATGGCACTATTGTAAACTAGTCACGTTTGTTCTAACTTTTTTTTTCTATGTTAAATTTTGTAACCCTTTTTTGGTACTGCTGTAGCTAAATAATTGTATTTTTTATTTTGTTGTACTTGACTTAATTTTTTTAAGAGAGAGATTCTAACGCCGAGCCAAGACTAGCGACATAGGCCTGTATAATTTTCACAGCAACAGAAGGTATAATTTGGAATTTGGAAGAAGTAGCTGCAGATAACATCACGGATATCTGTGGATAACAACGAATGTTTATAATCTACCTTTCAAGTAAGGTGGTTGCTTTTAGGTTTCCATACCAAAATGGTAAATATGGAACCCTTATGGGTCCTTCATCTGTCCTTTTATCTGAGAGTTACTTGTACTGTTTAACTTGTTGTTCTAAATAGATTTTTTTAGATTTCTGTATGTGATTTGACTTATTGGGCAAAATTCCGATAAAACCCCTTCCCCTTATCTCCAAAGTTTACCGATTGAAGAATCTGGAATAGTTATGATAAATAGGGATTAAGGCGACTATATCCCAGCACTTTAGGTATTTGTCGCACAGTCAGACCCGCTCAACGATACCTAGCGACCATTGCCGTGAGCCGAGAAGTTAGAATGAACTCCGTGAACCTATTCATAAATATTTGCGTCACAGTACTGTGCAGTAGTGTACTGTTACAGTTGGACTATTTGTCATTATAATTCGCTTCACGAAATATATGCTGGAAGTTGCGTTTTTTACGTATATTTTGACTTTTTTATGGTAATCGATAATATCAACCGAGGTATTTATTTAAAAAATTTATGTATTACTAAAGTAGCAGGATTTGTAGAAATTTTTCTTGTACATATTAGGGAAATGAAGAGTTTTATATTTTTTTTTAATCTTCTTTGCTACCGTCCGCATCTTTCTTTTCACAGTAGTAGTTTTGACACATTCTGTGATCACCATAAGAGTGCGGCATTGAGTTTAACAATATCGTTGTGCAGAACTGATATGGCAACGTTTTTAGGGTTCCCAGATATTTTGTGATATCTATACTAATATAATAAAAAGGTAGCGTAACGATGTTTGTGAGTTTGTGACGTTGTAAGGGGTAATCTCTGGATCTACTGAACCGATTTTCAAAATTCTTTCACCAATACATTATCGTGGAGTGTCATAGGCTATAATAATTTCCAAAATTAACTATGCATTGTTACTAAAACTTGAATAATGTAATCCAAGTCGCATAAAAATTGCTTTCATCGCGTACGCTGCGATTGAGGATAGAACAAAACAAAATCAAAATCATCAAATCAGTATCAAAATCTGCAAAAAAGTCCGCAATAGCATATGCCTATCTCCTATGGGTAACTCGCAATAACTGCTTTTACTTTAAAATTGTGGATTAAAAATAAATAATTTTTGTGAAGCTTATTTAGCCCATATGGTATTAATTTATATCTTTGTAAATATGTTTTTTAGAACGGAAATTTAATGTAGAATAGTTCTGCCCTTTACTCTATACAGTTTAAATACATATCTTCAAAGATATTAGCAAAACAAAAACGCGCGGTATGCAGGAGCGCGCCGCCGCCGCTTCGGTCGTTGCGTGGCGATAGGATAGGCATTTATCATTCATTTATCTGAATGCCTCGCGTCCAGCGCTGTGGGCTGTGGGTATAAGGCCCGTTTTCCACCACAGCGAAGCGGAGCGGAGCTGTATTTCAGTAACAAATCAGATTTCGTCATTTTGATATTTTTGAAACTGAGGGATGTCTAAATGATGAAATCTGGTTAGTTATCCAAACACAGCTCCGCTTCGCTCCGCTTTCGTGGAAACCGGGCCTAACGTGGGACAAAAATATTTCTAACGCGGAACGGAGTCCGCGGGCACTGCTAGTTTTATATATTTCACGATAGCTTTTCTCATTATCATAATTCTTATGTTGGTAAGTGTTTTTCGATGTCTCAGGGCATTTGTTTCTGCAGCCAGTCTGCGTAGTTTTTTACAAAAGTTGCGTAATATGTGCTTGCGACACTCAATTTTTTCAACGGTTACATTTTGATTTTCATATGGTTTGGCATTGAGTATCCTTACATATGTCGAGTCGACATTTATCTCCAATCATTGTGTGATCTCCAATGTTGTAAATGAGACCGTTCATCGAAATAGAAGCCTTCTAAAATAATTTCAGTTTCAACAATTAAAAAACACGAATGCCCTGTTATAAAACGAAGTAATAACTCGTTTTTTACTTTTTAGTTCGTTTTATAACAGGGCACTCGTGTTTTTAGGGTTCCATACCAATTTGGTAAAAATGGAACCCTTATGGTGAGACTTTCTCCGTCCGCTCGTCCGTCCGTCCGTCCGTCCGTCTGTCACACTCGATTATTTCAGCAACTATCAAAGCTATCGACTTGAAATTTGGAATAGTTTTAGGTAATAGTGACCCAACGCCAATGCAATTATAAAACATTGCAAATTGATTTTATTTTTATTTAAAAAGGGGGGAAAACCGGGGCTTTGAATTATCAAAATGAGATAACAATATTGAGTGGCGTATGAAAGGACGTTACTTGTATATTCTAAAACCGATTTTTATTTATTTTTATGCCCGATAGTTTTTGATTTATTGAGCAAACTGTCGCGAAAAACATACCAGCCCCCCCCTTATCTCCGAAGTTTATCAATCGAAAAATCTAAAATAATTATGATCAATAGAAATTAACGTATATTTTACAGGAAAAATAAAATCAACTCCCTAACTTTTATACTTTTTTTGATAATAGCAATAAACCGCCGAAAACAAAGTTAGGTTTGCGGTTCGCCAACAAAAGTACCTAGGTACATGTAAATTATACTCGTAAATTCTTGAACAAAAGTGATTCTTTTAATGTTTTACTTCTTTTATAGTATGGAAGCGGTGCGCGAGTCCGACTCGCACTTGGCCGGTTTTTTTTTTTTTAATTTTTTAATTACTTATTTTTATTTTATGTTTTTTACTGATGGTCAGCAGTTAGGTGAAGGTATTTTCTGTTACTACTCTCCAATACCTTCATTTTGATACCCATATTATGATAGTTGAAGAAAAAAATTTTTTTCCACTTTTGAAAATGGCGCCTCACATCCGCCATATTGATTTTTCCAAAAAAATATAGTCTTTGTTACTCGGGAGGATCTAACGATACCCCATATATCCAAATCTGTTCAGCCGTTCAGAAGTTATGGAGGAATAAAGAAACATCACATACATACATACATACATACATACATACACACATACATACGTACATACATACATACATACATGAACCCTAAAAACATTACACTCCTTTTTTTGGGCAGTCGTATAAAAAGTAAAAAACGAGTTATTTTAGTTGAACAGATAAACAGTAACAGTATTTAAACTGTGGTTACGCGTGATGGTATTTGCACGTGGTGGAATTTACACTACCTACCATAATTTTCTTAGTTCGTATCAGAGTTTCTTCGGAGCTTTTGAGGACTAGGTATTTTGATAAACTCAAGAAACACTTACTATATAATTTTTTTAAATTCTCCTTCGTTTCCTGTCAGATAGTTTTTTTTTCCAGCGCATTTAAAAAATAAATAATTTTAGCGCGAAAGGAGCGTGAGTCGTGAAAACTTGCGCAGGTCCGTCTCGTATGGAGGCTCGTGAGCCACTGAGTACATCGTTTATTCGATGCGTTAGACCATTTTATGACTTCTGTTAGGCGAAATTTTGCAGCATTTTTTTTATTTAATATCTGTCTGCTCAATGGATAGGCAATACAATGAGCTTAATTTACGTATAATTTTTATGAAATTTAGTCTAAAGCTTTGGAAATACCATTAAAAAAATGTACAAAAACGACCTGTTTTCAAAATTTTTTATGATCGAGGCAAGTTTAACTTATCGTGTTTTCATGAGGCCATTATAGAGATAAAGCATGTATCTTTAATATGTATTTTTAACAGTGAAAAAAAACAATTTTTTCATGACTTTGAATTGCTTTGAAAAGTGGCGTAGTCGCTAAAAACCGGGATAATGGGCCGTTAAATTATATTTTACAGGAACATAAAAAACCAACTCTATAAAAAGTAGGTACTTTGCACTACCTTTGTTAGTTTTGCAGAGAACCGCAAAACTAACTTTGTTAGTAGAACAAAGTTAGTTTTGCGGTTCTCTAACAAAAGTGATTCATCATTTGTAGTATGGAACGCTCGGTAAGCGATTCTGACTAGCACTTGGCTGATCCTAAGTCTGTGATATAACAAGAGTAAAAAGAGGTAGATACGCGGACCGAAAGTGAAGCTTTAAAACTAAGACAATTGTCCAATATGAGCTCAGTTGCACCTTCAAACTTCAGCGTGTTCTAGGGCGGAGTGAACTATTCGTGATACAAATAGCTGTCCTTTTCACGCTTTGCCTATTTCCTGTCGCACTTGTTTTGTATACAATGTTAGTAAATATGCAAGTGGTGTCGCGGAACAAATATTTTGTGTATGCAGTACGAAGGTAACGTACGAGTATCTGTATATATTATAGATCAATGGTCTTAATCTATAAATGTCCTAAGTACAAAGCTCAGGCTTTACTAAGCTGTAGTTAACGCTTGACGAAGCAATTTCTTTAAGTCCTGCATTCGAGAGAAATAAAGAAATCTTCCCATTCCGCATTAAAGACACCAGCAATAAATCCAAACGGATTATCTCTTGGATCGCAAGTCGGTGCTCAAATAAAACTTTGAGCGAACAGTTTACATAATCCCAGTGCACCTGTGTCGGAAACTAAAATGGAAAGTTTAGATTAGTGCTTTGTAATTTTCTAGAAAGCTAAGGGCGATTTGTGGTCGCATCGACCGACGTAGTAATTTTTGGTTACCCATTTGGTGTGGTGAGTAAATTGCGTCCAGAGTCATGAGGAAGCTGAAAATTTTGCTAATCAGTGACCTGAACCCACTGATCTCTATTATACTAGTACGCTGGATCGAAATTCCAACAACAATTGACAGTTAATTACTTGTGCCGTTTTGAAGCGCCTCCCTCGAAGGTCCACGGTACTAAATTGACATTTGTTGTTAGCGACCGCCGTTTTAAATGTCATTTATTGTATTTCCGTGGACGGTCACGCCAGGTTACGCAACAATCAGTACCAAAATGGCGAAAATCAAGTGGCTTCATTTTTAAGTTAACAGTCTGAGGTCCAGCGTAAATAGATCAGTGCCTGAACCCAATGACGAAATACGCTACGCTAGGAGGACAGGAAAGATGTGGCGTATGTTGAAGGCAAAAATTTCTCAAATATGGCGTCACGCTTCATACATTTCGGTACCGCTGACAGCATATACTGACATAACCCCTGTCGGTCGCATACACTAGCGCTATTTTACAGTTTTGACAACTTAAAAACCCTGCTTCAGTGCGGAGCCTAACAATGTATGCGTGACGTCATTAAGTGCATATCCTTAAATATGTTTAATCAATGCCTGAACCGAATTGGTTTATCTACGGAGCCGGTGCAATCACCGCACTTCCTGACCTGTAGTTAGGATGTGAGGTTGTCTACGCAAATATTTGAAAGTGGTTAGGACGTAGGTAGTATGTTTATTAACCGACTTCAAAAAAAGGAGGAGGTTCTCAATTCGTTGGAATCTTTTTTTTTTTAATCAGCGGACGACTCCGATCCGCCCACATAACTTTCGGTTTTACTAATTTAATAGTTTTCGACCTGGGTTAGGAACTAAAAATTGCTTAGATAAATATTTATCCCTTTTACACCATTAAGGACACTGGAATGCCGGATACCGGAATTCGCAGTAAGGTGTGTGAAGCCGGCCAACACGTCCTCGGCTAGCATGAATGAATGTAAATGAAAAAAGCTTTACAACAAAAAAAACTCAATATAATGTCAAAAATGATAATAACAAACTCTGTACAATGAGCCAAGCGCGGTGTTCTATATTATATTCAAACTGCTTCTGGTTGTGTATGGTCTATGAACAGTATGAATCATACGAACAGGTACAGGATCTATAAATCCTGTTCATATAACAAGAAATGCAGTAATAATCAAATAAATAAGGTATAAATCATTATATTATCATATTCTTGCATATTATTAATTAACTCCCTACACTTACTCGTGACACCGCTAACATTGTCCGCTTGGTTAGATGTTCAAACGAGAGCTAATCGCGTTCGCGTGACCGAACAACGCACGTGCGCCCATCATTTTATCGTATCAAACCGAAATCGACCGGAAAATGGGTGAAAATCTTAACAAAAAAAATATTCAAATAAATACAAATAAATTAATGATTACTGGGCATAACTCTAATCAAAGTTTCGATCGCATCAAAAAATGTCGATTAAAATGTTGATTAAGGAATAGAATTGATGCTTTTAGTTTTACAGCAAATAATATAGAATCGTTAGAGTCTAGAGTGATTTTAGGAATCACTAAAAAGAGTATCATAGCAGACAGTCAAACATCTGTGAGATGTTTAAAGTTTAAACGTGTCGGCATTCACATTCGGCATAAACAGCTCCCGCCCTTCCCGTCCCCCGCTTACGCTTAATTCTGTGGTGAAGTGGAGTAAATTATCACATTTGGTATATTAAAACAATCACTACGCAAATCGCCTAGCAGAGCTACAAAGATGCAATAAACGCAGAACAATCTATCTATTTTACACAACCCTTGAAAGATGAGTCGTCCAATGTGTTTGTAGACTGCAGCAGTATACGATCATAGTTGGACCAACAGAATACCAGTATTTTACCCGGCACTAGCAAATATTTCATCAGCTGACACGAAATGACAAATTACCAGTATTAATTGCAGCGGAATGACGTACATGCTTTCGTTTAATTAAAACTGAAATCCGTTTTCGTTGCATTTTCGCTCTCAGCGTTTATTTATTATGTCCCAAGCAATTAGGTAAAGTAAATTAAAGAGACATGACATGTAAAAATAATAATAATTAATTACATAATCGTGCAAGTATTTTCCTCGAAAATCAGTTTAATTAATTATTGTTATTCGATTACGCGACACGAGTTGGTAGGTACCTACTACTGACGTGCGATATACATAATATTATTATATATCTTAAAATCTATAATAATCTCTAATATATGTCTAATATATCTCTATATCTAATATATCTCTAATATATATATCTCTATATCTAATATATATCTAATATATCTCTAATATATGTATTATCAACATAAAACCCCCATAAGTCCTACAGCTGGGCACATTTTGAATAAAGACAAGTAGAAGATATTACATAATATTTGCCGCGATAGCATAAGGGGAGTAAAGGATTTACAAAAAAAAATATGTATATGAGTAAGAAAAGTTAATATAGACTTTATTGACTTTTGAAATGAAATGAAATGATTTATTTGAAATGATTTATTTGCAGAATATAGTAAACATATTGGTTCTTACATTATAAAAGTCCTTACATATTCTACTGACAGTTCAGCATGCAAACATTAAAACACCACATCCCAACATTCATAAGACTACTAAATGTTAGCATGTTAATTAGTCCCTACGCAAACATAGTGATTTTTTTAAATATTTTAGGAAATATATTCTTTATTTATGATTAATGAATTCTGTAAGAGAGTAAAAAGAATTTGTACACAGCCAATGAAAGAGACTCTTCTTAAATTGTTTAGTTGTTTTATTTTTTAAAGATTCGTCCAGTTTGTTATAAATTTTTATGCATGAGGCATATGGGGATTTTTCTGTTTGTTTCAGTTTATATTTGGTGTGGCATAATCGCGAATAATTATTTCTTTTATTGTAATTAACGTTTAAAAAACTTTTAAAATATTCCTTGTGCCTATGTACGAACAATGCTATTTCGTAAATATATAAACATGGCAAGGTGAGTAAATTGTGCTTTTTAAATATTGGTCTGCATGAGTCCATGGGCTCCATTAGAAACATACTCCTTATGCATTTTTTTTGTGTTACAAACAGTCTACCTAAATGGTTGGAGTTCCCCCATATTACGATGCCGTAGCGCAACGCAGACATGACATAACCGTGGTACGCTATAAGTGCTGCTTCAAGAGATACTGTTTGCCGTAATCGTCTTAAAGGATATACAAATTTATTAAGTTTAGCGCAAATGTTGTCTATATGTATTTTCCAATCGCAATGCTCGTCATTATTATAGCGAATATTTAATATGTTGTTTTGTCCTCTTTTTGTTTTGAATTGCATGCATTTTGTTTTCTTTATATTTACACTGAGATTGTTATGTCCTAACCAGTCGACTGTTTCTGTCAATGATTTGTTGACTTCAGATTCCAATGTCTGCTTATTTTCGCATGGAATAATAACTGTCGTATCATCGGCGAAAAGAATAGATGGGTACGATACGTTAACATAGCAGTGATAGCTGAGTGGTTCTGACCTCTGCCTCTCATAAGGAGGTCGCGGGTTCGAATCCTGGGCACGCACCTCTGACTTTTCCGAGTTATGTGCGTTTTAGAAGACTAAATATCACTTGCTTAGCGGTGAAGGAAAACATCGTGAGGAAACCTGCATGCCTGAGAGTTCACAAAAAAAAAATGTTCTCGAAGGTGTGTGAAGCCCGCCAACCCGCACTTGGCCAGCGTGGTGGGCTATGGCCAAACCCCTCTCAGTCTGAGAAGAGACCCGTGCCCAGCAGTGGGACGTAAAAAAGGGTTGAGAGAGAGAGAGAGAGAGAGATACGTTAACAGGGAGGTCGTTAATATACAATAGAAACAGCAGAGGGCCTAGGATGCTTCCTTGAGGAACACCGTAACTATTCGATTCATAATCTGATTCAAACATCTCAATATTATCTCCAATCTGCTTTTGAATAATGGTTTTACTTTTTATTAGTGTATTTGCTTGTAATTGGGTTAATTATATTAGTAAAAAAAAAAACATTTAAAACTACTGAAAGAATGATTAGTGTCTACGTATTTTCTAACCAGTGTAATGATTTATATCGTATGAACACTCATTTTCTTCGAGTTCCGCCTTTAACTAAGAAATGCACAATTCGTTCCGGTTGTTCAAAAGCTATTTACTTAATGGCTCAGTGTTATCCGGATATACCCGTAGTTCTTAATTGTACCTTTGTTATATTCAATGAGCAATTTCAGCTTATACAATATATTATTATGTACCTACCTACCTACGTTGAGTAAGGTTATCTAAGCATGACCTAAGTTAAATAAATTACGCTTACTTCTTTAGTGCCTACTAACACGCGTTAGCTTGAAATTGAAAGACCTAAGTAAAACACAACAAAAACATTTCAAGTGTCTAACAATCACGGTTCAAGAGATACAGCCTGGTGACATACAGACGAATGAATGGCGGAATCTTAATAATGGGGTCCCTTTGGGTACGGAGTCCTAATAAACTACCACGACAGCTCAGTCCGTATGAAGTATTTCAAAAGGAAAAAAGAATGGAAATAGAAGAAAATTCAAAAATGCATGAGAATGGTCGCTAAATTTACCGCGTGATTTCTTATCGAATCGCAAATACATATATGGCTAAATATGGAGGTTTGGTACAGAAATGATGACATATATGTACGAAATATTTAGTTCATAAGAAATTTTAACCGATAGTTTCCAAATTATTCTAGACCTACTTAAGCAACTTCATTGTGTTATCCAGATAAAATTAATAGCTTAAGTATTGAAACAGATTGATTTCTAATCATAATGTAACGTATAATGTTTAAAAGTATTGAACATGGCGTGAAATTTTCTTTGTTTATTCTGTAAACATTTATCGAGATACCTACTATGTATTTTAAATTAGCCAAACAAATTGTCTATAATTTATTCATCGTAAATGGCAGTGTAATGAGAGTCGAGTGCAACAATACAGTAATACAGTAAAACCGTCAACAATGTACATTAGTTTGTACACCACTTCCATTGTGCCGAACAAGGTGAAATGTTGCGAAATTATTTGATTTTAGGCTTAAAACGCACGAAGCGATTATTATTGACACTTGGATGCTAAATAACAGTACACGGCAAGAAGTTTGCCGCGAATATATATAACAAGCACCCATGTTCTTGGGTATATGACCTTGATTGCGCACAAGCGAATTTTAAATCCTTTTGGTGGAGTGCGGGGCGCGTCGGCGGAGAGACGCGTGCGTTAACTTGGATCAAGTCTACGTCACTTCCTGCTCAAGAAGTTTACCGGCACATGTACAAGACCACGCTTCTTCCAAACTTTTTCCCACATTCTGTGGGATCGGCTCAACTCGACACGGGAGATCAAGTGATGAGATTAAATTTCGCGATTTATTTAGCTTGCCGGAGTGTAAATGCAGATGGACTTGTTAAAGGTCTTTAGGGAAATGATTTACCTGTCTGTAGTGAATACCCCACCGCCAAAAAATTCAACATTTTGGTGTCAATTCTGTTGTTCATAATCTCTAACTATGCTAATTTGACGAGTCTTAAAATAGTGCTATGTTTTTCCATGGGGATTCATTTAAAAAGGTGTTGGAGTCATTATTGTTAGATACGTCAAGTTAGCTTAGTGTCCAGATTTTGCAGACAGTTTTAGCGACAGAATTGGCGCCAGTAGCGTGTTTAAGACACTCTTAACCCAACAGCTCCATGAGAACAAACCTTTTAAACGTAGTTCAAATCGTTCTCAGCTATAGCGTTTGTCATGCTTTTTATACGAGGTCCGAATGTTGCAACGAATTACTTAGATTACTCGGACCTTAGCTACTCGCTCCGAAGCGTATCGATGTTACTAGAACTCACCTTAATGGAACATCGACGTAATACATAATGCTATAATGCCTTTATTTAGTAAGTCAATCAACCGTAAAGCTCTTATTAAAGAAAAATCAATAAGAACTCTTTAATACCGAGACTAATGCATTCTAGATCACTGCCATTGTACAGAGGTTATGGGGAAGATTATTTCGTACAGATTTTATTTAGGCTTGCGCTTGACTACTTTGATAAACGATTGGAAAGAAAACATGATGTTTAAGTTGTATGGCGCTTGCCTATAAAATGCTTAGATACACGCTTTTCTACTGAAAGCACCTAAATTGTACTTGACTGGTATAGCTCGGAGTGTTTCTTAGCGATTCGAACCACAAACGAGGTAAAAGCATCGGGTCACATGTATACAAATAAATTAGAAAGTGAATGAATGAAAATGTTTACGAGAAAAATTGGATCTCAGATGAAATTTATCACACGCGTAAACAATGAAAGAGCAGTGAGAAATATCACAGTTCGGTGTTGCAAGCTATTAGCTAGCTGGGCCACATTGAACTTTTTGGACACTTCCATAAATTCTAACAACAAAGAGTCCGCTCCATCCTTCTCGTACTATAATATACCTTATCAAAGGCTCCATCACGCTTTGTATGAATGCTTTTAGGGTTTCTTACGAACATGGTAAAAGTAGAACCCTTACGGTCCCATGTGTCTGTTTATCTGTTCGTCACAGCCAATAATAATTTCAGCAGCCGTAATCATAATATGATCTATCTATGATCGTCAAAGAAACCTGTCAATCGTTCATCCCATGTCTAGAAGCAATTGATCAACAATAATTGATAACGTGACTTATTATCGAGGATTGATTTCATCAATCGGTAAATCGGCCATAATTAGAGTCGATAGAGAGATAAAAATAAAACTAACTCTCTGGCTAGCAAAGTTTTCTAGATATTAGTAATAAACCTCCACAAACTATCTAACTCTGAAGTTATTAAACTTTTGTTTTTAAGGAATAATTAGCTTTGATATTTTACCTACATTACTCGTAAAGAAATAGTAAAACTGTCAAAAAGTGGTTGATTACTTTGCGGTGCCGGGTCCCCGGCCTAAAACTTTATGTTTTGACATGATAGGCATTTAGGAAGCTGCCATCTATCAACCGAGAGACTCAGGTGAGGTCGAAGAATTGGCACGTGCTATTGCAATAAATTAACTGAAGGCTAAAAATAACAAGGTAAAATAAATGTGACTATTAACAGTGTCCTATTTTTGAACGCAGTTTCAGCACTAGGGTATTTCGAGTAAAATTTATTCTCATGGTCTGCATGACATCCATCAAAGTTGGACGTTTCTGAATTGCGTGAGCGTAGTGGAGACGTTTAATGTCGCACGATATGGCTACGATACGACTTAAATTAAAAATGTTTGAAGTATATTTTAATTTTATTAGTTTACAATAACATCAGCCGTCGTTGTTTAATGCTGCTGCGTGCGTCATTGTCATCAACAAGAGTTCGACATTGGAGGCCCGGAGGGGGTCTAGCAGTTAGCACAGACCAAGGAATAACTTTATATTGACTGGGTCTAGTGATATCAAAATCCACTATGCACACTATTACGATATTCTGTCAAAAATCATAGGTCATAACTAGCTTAGCCCTTAGTACTATAGAATTCCGTGGCTTAGCTTGAATCTCTTCTTGTGATCAGTAAGTGTCCGCGCACTAAGGCCATGTTTTATATATAACAGCAAAACTAGCTGACTGATTGAGCACACTATGCTATTAAAAAAAAAAAAAACTTTTGTGAAAACGATGTTTTGTGCTGTTTGATGAAAAGTTAGTGTTAAGAACAATGAAAGCAAAGTGTTTAACTAATAAAAATAAATGATGACGTTATTCCACGCATGATTTATTTTGTTATTTTTTTATTTTAAAATAAATTGTCTAATTTTTGACGAATATTTAAATGTACGTCCAAGTCCAGTTGCTTCACCGTTCAAGAATGAGATAGCCTAGGCTAGAAGAGCATATTTTCATTAATTTCATTAATTAATTTATTTATTGATCTTCTCGGTACAGAATTGTTTTCCGAGAGTGGCGGTAGAGTCTGGCATATTGTCATAAGTGCCTTGTCCGATATCGTATCGTTAAGTGAAAAGTGGAGCTTATTTGGCATGCCACGCGACACTGACGCTGATTTATAGCGTTTACAGCATCGGGTTTTCGTCCACTTCCCACATAAACTATTACCGTTTAAAAATAACGAACCGGAAAACTTTCGGCTTTACAATTTTTTACATCGAAAGCTTTTTTTAGGGTTAACTCTTTCCTATGAAACAAAAAAATTGTACAGGTTCCATATTTTAGTCTACGTAAAATGTGATTGGTGATTGGTTCTAAGATATTATCGGCTATCGCATACCTAAACATTAATGTTATAGTCCGACTCTTCCATGACTTTTATAGATTCTAGGCTGATTTCGTAGATTTTACCCTACCTATGTATTTACTAGTTATGTAGATTGAATAGAAAGTAGAGCTTGTGATCGATAAAAAGAACATAAAATTTTTGAAAATTTCACTTCCACTTGACACATCCGCGTATTTGCGTAACTCTAGTGCTAACGAAATTAATTATATTTTGTATGACTACATACGAAGAATCGTAGAAAAATATCTCTTATTTACAAATTCATAAGGAACATGCTTCTTTAGATAGGATTTAGAGCTTGGATCGTCCAAGCTGATCTATTACGAATGGGATGGCTCAGATGTTAATCATAATAACCGACATGGATAGCTTAACGTGCTTTTCACTGTACGGAAATCAGAAAAAAACGCAAATTTTCTGAATTCAGTTAGCTAACAATTTTCTCAAAAAATATCTGAGGATGAAAAATTAAAAATTTTAGCCCAACCAACATAAATCAAGATTTGATATACTGTAGATACTTTAGTTGAACATAAAAAGCTTATTTACACATTGTGGCGTAACTGAAAGATAAGAGCATAACATTATTATTCAGTTTATTCAGTTAACCGTAACGATGTGCCTAATCTTCGTTAAACACGTAATGAAACGTAATCCCACGTTACGGTGGGAGCAAAAGAGATGAAAATCACGCCTAGACTCTACCGCATTTAGTTTTTGCTTTTATTTGAGCCTAACCGCAGCATCTGTGATCCATAAATAAATGAATTTTAACCACGACTGCCCATGACTGTAGTTTTGAAAATTGCACATTGCGTACATCAAAAAATATTCATTCAATATAAGCAAAATATAAAACATTCAATTTAAAAAGAAAATTAAAAACCAGTTTTTACGGCATTTTATCCGTATTGTTTTCAGCAAAACTTAGGTGTGCTGATGATTAGGGTGATCCGCCATGTTGGATTTAAAATAATGTCTCACACCTAAATAAGCATTGTCTTCAAACTATACGCATTGGCGTCCATACTAAAAGTATACACAAAATCTTTGCTCTATCGGATATAATATGTTCTAAAATGGAATTGTAAGATTCCACCCTAACAATCTACGAGTATATTTCAAGTTAAATAAAACGCAACAAAGTCTAGTTAACAAAGTATAGTTTCATTTCATTTCATTTCACAATAGATAAGTGAATAGATGTCATACGTCTTGTTAGTACCTACCTAATGAATGAGTCTTGCTCTCCGATTAAGACGTGATTAAGATGAATGGTTCAGCTTCACGGTGACAATTATATGAATATCGTCATATCTAGCGAATTATGCAAAATTTATTGATCTAATCAATTCAATACTTTGTTGAAATTGACTCGGATCGATAACGACGCGATTTATTAACACTTAAATAATGTTAATGTATTTTTAAATGTTCCTCTTCGAAAAAATATCCTTGTCATTTATTTAAATATAAAATAAGTTACATAACAAAATTATTAATATGTAGATTAAATAATTTTATATAATTTATGATTCAAAATAAAACACAGAGATTGACATAAAACGAAGAAATACTACTGTGTTTAAAATAATAAAATAATATAGTTGTTTATTAACAGTAGTAATACCTAAATAATCGAACCGATTTAATGAAGTACTCGCAATAAATGTTTATTAGTAGCTCTCAACAAATAAAGATATAGAGGCTATTTAATTAATAAAGCTCCCTCCATACAAGTAAATAAATTATTATTATTGAGACTTAGATGGAGACTTCGTTGTGTCACAAGTCACAAGTCACAATTTTGCTTTCGAGAGGTTAGTACAGGTTTTTGAACGAATTTCGAGTCGACTCGCCTCGCACAAATGAATCGAATGCATCCACACACAGCCAGCGAACATCTATTGACAGCCGCATGTCAGACCATAGATGGCGTTGGCTGTAGGTAAATGTATGGAGAAATTCGATTCATTATGTGCGATGCGAGTCGACTCGAAGTTCGATTCGATTGTGAAGCTCTTCTTCACAATCGAATCGAAGGCGCGTCTTCGTGGATTGAACTATGAACCTATAATATGAATAACGTATTCTTATTTGCTTGTATATTTTGTATTTATAATAATAGTATCTAAACAAAATTCAATGAAGCTCACAGATTATCAAACACTGCAAACTTTGTACGTAAAATACAAGCAACTTTTAGATAAATTATTCGTGTGAACTGCCCCTAATCAGATAAAACCCCGTATTCAGTGTAGACGTGTCTGAAGCAATCGCGATATATTTCTGTAGGAAGTCCAGCTGAATACAGTTTTAGCGATTGCCGATTACCGAGCGAACTGATTACGCAGTTGCGGCATAGCTGCTGTTATTGCATAGATGACAATTTATGTAAGGAGGGAATAAACAAAGTCAACCGTTCCTTTATGTGTAATGAGTGCTTTAGGATATTGAATTCACGCCAGGGTTGTCACCGCATCGCTTTCTTATCTACTCTGTGTGAATGCATCCCCTCACTGCGCTGGTTTTATTTATATTTCTGCATGCCGCACGAGATTTCTAAGTTTAAAAGTGGAAGGATCATGTTGGGGTTGTTAACAAAAGAACTTTCATTGGATCGAAAACATATTGGTAAGTATCTACCTAGGTATTTAAGTACCTATTTGGCTCGGAGTTTAAAAGTTCACCTCATTCAGCGCGTAAAGTCAGCCATCTGAAGTTATACAAAATCCTCGTGTCTCGTGTTTGTAACCAGACTATCCTAAACGGCTCGACTGATTGTTATGAAATTTGCTGTGAAAATGTGCGGTAGGTCTGAGAGTAGGTCGCAAGCTATTTTTTATACCCATAATTGCAAAACAACGTTTACCGATTCAGCATCATAGTATATAATATTATCATGCAACTATAAAGTCACGGACCCATTCCCTTGTCCTAACTGTAACTAGTTTTGTTTGCTTACTCACTCATCTTTAATGTCTCCCATGTTGCAATTAACCGTCATATCTGGAATACATCTGAGATCTCCGAGATTACTATCCCGGAGATTTATTATGTTGTGAAGTTCTGTGCTTCAACTACAAGCGGATTGAGGATTGAGCGAAAGATTCGTGTAAAGTGAACTTTTATAAGCTTTAATGTGGCAACCCTACACCTAATACCCCATGATTTTGGTAAAGACTATAAAATCATAAAATGACATATTAACAATGACTTGCGAACTCTGAATAATTGGTTAAGGTTTCCTAATCAATCGCTATCATACGTAGGTTGTTCAGTAATTTTGACAAAATTAACATCAGAAAGTTCTTAGTTTTGTTTGACAATCCAATATTTACTCTTGGAAAAAAGTAAACTCCAGCGCTCGGGGGCTAGAAATCAAAAAGGTGCAATTTAGATTACTCCACGTCATTTAACCTATTATATTATATCTTCATTTTCCTCTCAGTGACTATGACCTATCTTATCAGTACAGAGATACCCGAGTGTGTTAGACAGACAGTCTGCTGGACGGATGGAGTCACACTATGAGTGTTCCATTTTAAGCAATTTGGCATAGGATCTTAAAAACATACACGTGTCGAATTGATAAACTCCTTTTTCTTTAAATTTAAAGGTTAAATAACAATAATTGTTCAGAAAATATTGATTTTTAATAAGTACTTTAATATTAAGATCCATAATTACACATTAGGTACAGCAGTAAAACTTTGTGTGTCAGATTTGTGCTAAAAAAATTTTAATTTGTGCTAAAAAGTACCATTTGTATAGGATTCCTCACATTCACTGTTACTTTTTCTGGGGTAAAAATTATAGATAGAGATATCTACTCTCCTTAAGTATCTCGTACGTAGAAAGAATTTCGACAGTCATCTTCTCCATTATACTATGATAATTCAAGCTATAAGCTTTCAATTTACACTCTAAACCAATAGATTTATCAAAGAGTATGAAATGTATTGTCTATGGTCCGGGATGCTTCATGGCGGAGGTTGCTGTTGTAACTTATTTACTTTGTTGGATACACTTAGCTATAAGCTATCTACATTCCCAGCCAAAACGGCTCAGTAGAGGGGCCTTTGTAAAAAACAATCACCCGTACAAACTTTTGCATTTAAATTTTTTACAGGTTTAAAAAAATATGTTATAAGTTTATAAAACTCAGTTGTGTGTAACAGTTCCTTAATAAGTGATTGTGCTATCAATAATCGAAGTGCATGGAATGAAAACAATTAACATTATGGTCACTATAACGCGGAATGATATAATTATTATTCTAAAAATAATTGAAAGGAAAATATTTGTCGTAACGGAAGTTCACATGTAATACTTATCTGAAATACATTGAATTTTTGTATATTTTACAATTCCTTGTTCGTGATAAAGGGATTTTATGACCTTGCCTTCATTCATAACTATTCTGTTCCTATAAAATAATTATACAGGATTTCTATCTTTTGAATCGATAGTATGGGAATCTACGTTGTAACGTATTAACTAGATAATTTAATGTTTGTCATTTATTATTTATTGGTCTATTGGCTTCAATACCGATTTTATTGATACAAAAAGTACTTTAATTACACAAACTCTACTATGTAACTTGAACCTAATCTAAGTTTAAAATGCGTTGTAAATCCTACTTAATACTTAAGTTACTCACTTAGATCCAGATATCGAACCAATTTTTCTTAATTTTTACTTGAGCATCGTCACCTTACTTTAGGATTGGAACTACATCTCTAAATCTCTCTTTTTCTCCCACTAACTCCTGTCAACTCACTATGAAAAGTTTTGTATGCACATCAACTTTTAATTCCTTCCTGCGTCTTTCTTTTATTCCATTTTGCCATACCATTGCCAATGCGTATGTATTTAACTTAGTCAAGATACGTTTCCAATTCATGGAATTTTACGAATTTGTCATTGCCTAACCTAACATGGGCAGCTATAACGATCTCACGCATTAATCAGTTGAAGTAGATATTCACACCGGATAATTAGCGGATTAACTCAATTGAATGTTGAAAAATTACTATACCGACAGCAATTTTATTCATAGCGATCATAATTGCCTATGTATTGAATATAATAACTTTATTATGTCGTTAATAGCATTAATCAGATGTTAAACATCAAGAAACAAGATGATTTACTAAATCAATTATAATAATAAAATTATTTAGATAGATTTATTTTAATTATAATAATAAAATTGGAAATTAAAAAATGTGAATATTTAAATGCATAAATATTAAAGTGTGCTTATATCGAGGACGTTTTATAAGTACCTATATGGTAGGTAGGTTACGAGACATTTTTATCTTCAGCTCAAATCTTCTAAAATGGAAAGAACTTCAAAAAATTATAGGTATGTCGTATGACACATCCGATCGCTAAATTGATTGCGTGACTTATCAAACATAACTGTCATTCCCATAATTTTTTATTGTATATCAGTCAAATATATGACAAAGGTCAGCCCAATTGGGTCTACTTCTACGTGAGAGAGTCTCCCGATGACCCCGTTAATATCTGTATTTTCAGTCTATAATTTATTTATAATTTTTGGGTTTATACAGTACAACGACGGTACGGAACTGTTAGTCCGCAATACTGATCAGCACTTCGCTAATTTTATTTCTACTTGCTTCCTCATTGTTCCAAACGCAATTTTAATTTAATAGCCTAGCAACAATAATATAGTATAACAAATCGCACTTTCTCTACAATAATCCGATTGGATGTACAATTTGCGCTAACATAATTACGATCTGAATGCTAACCGTGGAATGCAGGACCGCTTCCGCGATTGCGACAGTCTTTGATTGATTTAATTACATATTTCACAGTAGGTTTGAACCTTAGTGAACGAGAAATCAATTTTGAACCAATTTAGGGCTGTCTTCCGTGCAGGCTGTGCCCGTTAATTACTTATTTTATAACAGAACACAGTCTAGTTAGTCATGTAAAATATAAAGCCAGGAAACAGTCAGAGTGTCCACTTTTATTGCTCGCAGCCCTGCGACCGAGACTATTATTGTGACAGCCAAGATTGTCCTGCGTTATCAGATCAGCAGCCGTTGCTATATTGATACGTCACGTGATCAATTCAACGTTAATTCCACTCTATACTTAAATAGTCCCCTCCCCATGCATCGCCTGCAATGCGAGCATGGGGAGGGGAGTATTTTGTCCCCGGGGAAAGGACAAAATGTTTTGTTTATCCCCCATGTCACAGCATGTATGCAAGCACACATGCATGGGCCCGGAGGTAGAAAATACTCCCTTAATTAGTTTTAGGGGGTTTATGTCTTGTTAAATGTCATATAGTGATAAATTTCTCCTTTTTGTTTTGGCCATGCTAAGGCGAATATTTTCTCCCCTCTCACAGGACAAAATCGGGGGAATAAAATTTTATCCACTGCCCATGCCAGGCCCCCCCTGGCATTCTCCCGATGGAATCTCTTCCGCCATCCTCTTTTCGCCCTTCGCAGCTTCCACAGCTTCACTGAAAGAGATTATTTATCTCCACGCCTCTTCTCCGTTATCAGAGCCATTATAACAGCTAACAAGCATTGGTATGTATCAACATGGTCACACATTCCGTTCAAGATCCCAAGCAATGATAAAAATTATACGTTAGTTATTTAACATTTATTTTATTTTATATAATTATACGTTAGTTAATTAATTAACAATTAACAAAAAAATCACCTTCAACTCATCAAACTACTGTTCAATACATCCTTTCCAATTAAAAATTTAAGAATTATGTGGTTTTCTCATGGATACCATTATCAAAACTAGACTAAATTAAAATTTAGTAAGTCAGCTTTCTAATAATAAAAGAAACATCAGAATCGATTCACCTAGTCAAAAGTTATGAGGTAACAAACGTAAAAAAGTACAGTCGAATATAGAGAACCTCCTCCTTTTTAAAGTCGGTTGAAAAGGCAACCTATTACCCGCGACTTCTTCATTGAAACCAATAGCTTGACTGCACTTTTTTGCGCGACCAATAGAAAGTATGTATGTGTGTTTATATTATGTGAAATGAAAGTGTATAGACCTTTGACCATTATAATTATATTGTTCGAAAATAAGCATTATTATCTCGCGCTAGTGTTTTAAGATCGATAGCCAGTAGGTAAATCGAAATTTAAATAGTATTCAGCCAATTTCCTGAATTCGAATGTCTGTTCCGGGCAAGTCTTAATCTTTCTATCAAAACCACTAGATAGGCAAATAAAGAGCATAACATTCGTGAGTGGCCGTAGGCGATCCTTGATAGTAATAATGGTACCTATATAGGTGCCCGTTTACTTCACTTAGCTCGCCCGGCCTTTTTACTAGTATTAGGCGTAAGAATTTACATGGTGCAGTATTTATTTGGTGTATAAGCCTAACTAAAAGCTTAGTGTAAAATTATATAAAAGTGTAATATGTAAATACAACGACATAATATTATATCAGCTTTTTAACTTTGGTTCTGAAATATAACGAAAAATCCTTAAGCTTCATATAAAAAAATATACTAGGTCACTCATAATATAGTGTTCTCCCTGCTTACATTGTCTGGCCAAATTCGAATAGTCCCTTTTTGTTGAAAGAAAATTATTAAAAACTAGCTGTTTCCCGCGGCTCCGCCCGCGTGAATTACGATTTTAAGGGTTCCATACCAAAATGGTAAAAATGGAACCCTTATGGTGAGACTTTCTCCGTCCGTCCGTCTGTCACACTCGATTATTTCAGTAACTATTAAAGCTATCGACCTGAATTTTGGAAAAGGGGGGAAAACCGGGTTCTCAAAATTTCAAAATGAGATAACAATATTGAGTAGGGATAATATGATGATATGATGTAGGGATAATATGATAATATGAAAGGGTGTTACTTGTTTATTCTAAAACTGATTTTTATTTATTTTTATGCCTGATAGTTTTCGATTTATTGGGCAAACTGTCGAAAAAAATACCGTTCCCCCCCCCCTTATCTCCGAAGTTTACCAATCGAAAAATCTGAAATAATTATGATTAATAGAAGTAAACGTATATTTTACAGGAAAAATACCGACTCGCACTTGGCCGGTTTTTTTTTACACATAGGTACCGTGGAATTCTTTGATTTTTCGCGGGATTCTGGTGTGATGTTGTACAGAAACCTTTTTTTTAATTCGCACGGGTTACCTTGTATAAAAACATTGCTTTTAAGTTTAAGACCAGAGCAGGTAAAATGTTTCCTCGACTTGCGTTTGATAAGAATTATTAGTATGGAACTGGATTAGGGCACTTGTCAGCCGTATCATATAATTTTACGTAACCCAAAGAACTAATTAGTTTGCTTACTCATAAAATGAGTACAACGAACGCTTAAGTTATGTTGTACATTCTTATGTGCGTAGGTAGGATTACTAAACTTGGTATGTCAAGCAAGAAGTATCCTAAATTGCGAAAAATGTGGCTTTACCCACGCGTGTTAATGGGTACTTAAAACTGTGTCCACTCGTTTATTTTGTTTTTGACTCATGAGACAGATATAGCAATAGTGAGGAGTAGAGAGAGAGACGAACGTAAAGTAGTCTCTCTCTTATCCCTAATATAACTAATGCTGGTCAACGATATTTAAATATCGTTGGTATGCGTACCGAAAAGTGCAGGAAGGTGTATCCGATTTCTTTCTAATAAAGACTATAGGCTATAGATAATAGGTAACTAATTTATTATCTAACCTATAGTCTTTTAGCTAGTTTTCTACGACTCTTTCTGCCAATGTTTTGCCCTGGTAAGAGCGCTAAAGAACCTATGAAGATATTTCTGTGGGACACCTTGTTTCTTTTATGTTACGGAAAAGTGGCAATTCCGTGAAAAATAATATGGACGAAACACAGACTTGTATACTAAGGACAAGGCGAACAGCGCTAAAAAATTTCGCTCGCCAGTTTAAGGGAGCAAGAATGACTATTTTGCACCCCCCCCCCCCCCCCCGGCAGTAGTCAGTATAGGTAGATAGGTAAAGACCTATTTCTTTTTTGAATTAATAATAATATTGCAGGCAAGGTGACCACAGACACATAGATAAAAAAAATAAACATGTATTTCGCAGGAGTTTCGACAGATGGTGCTACATTTTGATCCGATTCGATTTAAAATGTTCGGATGGGCCTATCTTGACTATTTTTATCTATTGGACGAAATTATGAAAATGGTTGAGATAAATGGTAAAAAAAAAAAACAAGAAATCAGAGACGTCGAGCGGCAGTGGTGGTAGGTCCAAAAACAGGAACATCATTGCTTGGAGCTTGAAGGGGTTTTTTTTTATTTTTCGTCGGTAGAAAACAGATAAGACAAAAAAAAAAAGTCCGACTCTTTGAGCAAACTGCAAAATATATTGTACACATACATTTATGCGTGCATAGAATAGAACTAGCCTCTTTAGAATCTACTCTATACTAAGCTTATATTATTTACTCAGCTTTACAATTTACCTTAAAATTTAAATCGCTCTAAAACACCAATCACTTTATCCAATCATTAGGAGGTGGTATTCAACGTAATAGACACTCTGGAAAGTAAATGCAAATCAGTGCAATGCAACTATTAAGCTGTAGATTGCACACAACTAGTGTGATAATGGAAAGTACACTGAACTGAACATTATCCGGCAGTTTAAAGCTGTAAAGTGGAGCTTATACACCTGTATTATTATTACGAGCAAGAGAAAACGTTCATGTGAATATGGATAAGATTATGGCAAACTGATGGAAAGTTATCAAAATATGGACGTATTCCTGAATATTATTACACGATGTTTTAATATTAAAATCGTAAACAATACTTGTAATAAGTTTGAAACCAATTTGTTTCAGATTTTTGATTAGGTATTTGTAAGTTAAAGGCTAAAAAGAATCACTTTATACCACACGGCCTATGATTAAGTTAGTAATAGTATAATAATATATTCAGTTTTATTGTTAATATTTCAATATGACACAAATGAACTGATAGAGCAGTTAAGATTGTCTCCACAAAGTGGAAAATAATACTACTACCCTACCCTTTCCGAGAGCGCGCCATCACACACGGTCCTCTGCCTTCCTCATTCACCCGCTAACAGCGACCTTTTTCAGGTCGTCGCTCCAGCGGTCCACCGGGATAGATAGATATAATAGTGCGCCTAAGTTATGTTTTTTATTGCACACATTGAGTTGTTAAGGCCGTATAGTAATGGTTTAAGACATAAATTACAATGTTTTAGTTTGTTTATAAAAATACTCATGTACCCTCGTTAATATAGGTTTTCTCGGGACATTTTTTTCGTGAATTTTGTATTACACCTCTCATCTATAGATTTATATACCTATGATTGCACATTATGAATTGCAGCGAGGAAGGCATTTAGATAACTCCTTTGAAAATATTATTCCAAAGCACAAAACTATTAACTTGACTTACAAATTTAAGTACGTACGTACCACGATTATTATTCTTAGTAACAAGGTTTTAGATATTGAAGTAGATTAAAGTAGATGTATTATAGGTAGCTACGGAAACTATGTGCGTACAATCCAACTCTGTACTGTCTTGTTCAGTAAATGATTATAATGTTTAACTTTTGACTTAATAACCTTCATTTGAACCGCAGAAATCAATTACGTTTATAATTTTACAAGTAATGGTTTACTGAATGATTGCTATACTAGAATGTTACCCGAGGCTGATTGTTTATAACTGCTGTTAGAAAACTGTAGAACAAGAAATAATTATTATATTTCTGCACCTTAAACATCACCTTAAAATATTATAAGCAGATGATTCGATAATGGTTTGTGCATGCAGTGGTTGCCATTCCAGAAATGCCCTACTATCTGCAATACTTTTTAATGGTGTTGTATAGTGGAATTGGGTCAGTCATATAGGTCGAAGGTCTGGTCTTATATACATTCCATTAAGTTACCTAATCTAATTGCGTTATTTGAGTATGCACATGAAATAGTGGCGGCTGAGCACTCTCCGCGAGTGCTCTTGCCATGTTTCGCCAAGTGCACTCGCGCGAAAGGGTGAGATTACTCGTCATTTTCACTTCGGTTGCAAAGTGTTCGATTTGAACATTGAAGAGGATGGACGCGTTACTTGTACGGCAGCTAATACCCTAATCTGAAAGACCCTATAGACTGTATAGATTAATGCACTCTCGTCACCACGCGAGGGTCAGCGAGGCCCTTTGACTCGCACACATAAACCGACTCAGAGCCGGACCGCTCACGAGACGAAACTTAACGAGACCAAGCGAGTGATACATGGACAGTGGACACTATCGCCCTTGACGAGAATGTACACTGTACAGCCGCTATAATATCTTTCAAGTTCACAGACATGTCGTGCCGAACAAGAATCCAGTGGCGGAAGTCGGCGACTCTGACACTGTTTACATGTTCACAATAAGCACACGTCGTATTAATCATGCTCATATTCACACAAGTAAAATTCATTCATATATGTATGTGTACTGATTACTTATTTACAGCATTTTTGGTGCAATGAATAGAATTCGCAGAATCAAGAACGACTTCTAAGTACCTAAAGAACTTTTTATAAGTCCCGCAACAGACAGGTCTCCTGTTGGAATTTCCTCCCCTTCCTTGCCATCTCTTCCTCACAGAGAGAGATCAGAAAGGGTCAGAGAGGCCAGAGAGAGTCAGAGAGGACTACTACGCTGACCGCAAGTGAGGTTTCTTGATCTTCGCACATCTTCGAGTACATTTTGATGCACTCTCAAACATGCAGATTTCCCCACGATGCTGGCAAAGCAAGGATTTTTTTAACAACAACATTCAGCAAGGAATCCTTGAAGATACAGCTATGCTCTGGCCCCTGGTTCAATGCCCTTTTATGGTACCGTGAGTGTAATCCAAGTGTTAATATCTGTCTTTGTTGTGATTGAAGTCTGTAGAATCAGGAATCACGTTCTAAATACTGGGGAAATAGCGAAATGAAAACACAATAAACGTTTTACGATGGTTGCTATTCAAACATCTAAATATCTTTTTTTTCGACATTAGAAAAATGACAGTATAAAACCTAACAAAGTTTCTTATCCAAGTAGGTTTTACAACATCCGCCCTTAATGGAAATAAAAAGATAAAGTAGTAATGCTAAACACAATTATAGAAAAAAAAAACTAAAACATTACTACCATACTAAACAGAAATACAAAACATAAACCGAAGGAAAATAAATAAATAGAAAATTATTCTACCTATTTATCCCTAAACCCATATTAACTACGCACCTTAGATGAGCTATGCGCCTTAAGGGCTTGGTTAAAACATCGGCTGTCATTTTATCCGTAGGTATAAACTTTATATCTATAAGACCCTCAGTAACCTTTTCACGAATATAATGAAATCTCGTATCAATGTGTTTGGTTCTATTGTGGTGGATTGGATTGAGCACAAGTTTCTGTGCACTTTGACTATCATTGTATAGCAACACCCTATGAGCAAAACCAGTAATGTCACACACTAACCGTCTTAGGAAAATAGCCTCCTTTGCAGCACTGGTCAAGGACATAATTATACTCAGCTTCTGTAGATGATAAGGCTACCGTCGGTTGCTTCTTGCACTCCCAGCTAATAGGTCCACCTGCTAGCGTGAAGTAGTAACCCGTGTATGACCGACGGTCATGTACACAGTTCGCCCAGTCAGCATCCGTGTATCCACACAGACGTCCACCGACTTTCCTGTAAATAATACAGTAATCCATTGTACCTTTTAAATACTGTAACACCCTTTTAGCGGCCAACCAATGCCTTTTATCGTGACAGTTATTAAACTGACTTAAATAGCTTGTGGCATAAGCTATATCGGGTCTTGTATTCACAGCTAGGTACATGAGACATCCTATCAAGTTTTGGTAAGGATATTCACCAAGAGATGTTGGATTACCTTTCTCCAACTTGTTATTTTCCAAAGGTGTAGACATCTCCTTGCAATCTCGCATATTAAACCGCTCCAATACCGCCTGTATATAGGTCTTCTGACTGACCACGATTTTATCGTCAACACGGTTAATATTTAAGTCTAATGACAATGCACCCAAATCTTTTAGTGAGAAAAATTTTTCCAAGTCATTTTTGACAACGTCAAACAAACTTTTTTCTTTGTAAAAGACAATTAGATCGTCGACATAGACTGCAAGTATTATGGTTTCATTACCAAACTTTTTCAAGTAAACACATGATTCCGCAGATGTTCGTGCAAAGCCATTTTTCGAAAGAGTTTGATGCAATTTGATATTCCAGGCTCGAGCTGCCTGCTTCAACCCATAAATGGATTTGCTGAGCATGTTGTGATTGAAGTCTGTAGAATCAGGAATCACGTTCTAAATACTGGGGAAATAGCGAAATGAAAACACAATTTAAACGTTTTACGATGGTTGCTATTCAAACATCTAAATATCTTTTTTTTCGACATTAGAAAAATGACAGTATAAAACCTAACAAAGTTTCTTATCCAAGTAGGTTTTACAACAGTCTTCATTCAAAGTAATTCAATAAAAGTGTTGGGAAAGACAGGGTTTTTCTTGATCACCAACCGTAAGAACTGAAACATTCTGTTACTCTCTTATGTTTATTATTACAAAACTTTGTTATTTATTATGTTTAACTAAGAGTTTTGTTGCGGTAAATATAGCAAATAGCGACCCATAGTTATTATATGTTACAACCTATTACCCTTCCAATAACAACAATTTACAAGTACGAACTTCATTCGGACTAAATAACACCCAATAAGTGGGCATCAGCTATCATGTCATAAAACAATACAACAGTTACCTACTTTACTTACCCATACGTCAATGCGTATAACACATTCGTTTACGTGAAGCTCAAAGATGTAAATCTTAACGATCCATTTGAATAAATCTAATTAAAACAGCTGTTGATATACACCTCCAAATTCCATGGTTATTGTGCGCGTTCCCATGAAAAAAAAACAATAAGATTATAACCTATTTTAATTAAATAATAGTATGTCTGTTTTAGACATAATACCTGTGATTTACTCTAAAACAAAAGAAAGAGGAGGTTCTAAATTCAGCACGTTTGTTATTTGCGGTTTATAATTAATTCATTTTGCCTCGGAATGCTTGCCACAGTATTTTTAAGGTTAAACTGACCCGCTCAATTTTGAATACCAAGCAACCTTGCATTAGCAAGTAAACACGATTTAGCAAGCCAGTATGAGTGTCATATTACTTGAAATATTTGGCAATCACACGTACTTGATACAGTGCGACAAGGCTATTTTAGCGCGTGGCCAAAATCGGAACTAACGCCGCTATCTTGTGACACTGTTTGATAGTTCGCTCTGTCGGTATATCGCTATTGTATGTTGTGTTGTTATTGCTTAGTGTTAACTAAATTAAAACTAAAATTGAAGTAAAATTGAGGAATTTTTTTTTCTGGCTGCCTTTGTTTTAAAACAGCGCCCCCTGACAATGTCATTCAAGTGCCAAGAGAGCCTTGTCGGACTGTAGTATTTTAATCGAATACATTTATTTTGGATTGTTTGAGAGAATTTTACTAAGAATATGAAGTGATTAGTAAAAAATTTCATAACTTTATAGGTGAGCCACCTTTTACCCCATAAGTAGAGCCTACAGGTATTATTTATTCGCCCTAAAAGACAATTCGTAAAGGTTCATTGATCGTTTATCATTCATATCAGTCAACCGACCCTTTGCATTTTTTTTGTTTTTTTTTTTTTTTTTTACTTTAATAAGGAAAACTTGTCTGTTATCATTTATTTATTTTAATAAGTTGAAAAATAGCGATAACATTAATTGCTCATCTTTTGGTGTTTTTTTTAAATAATTGATAACAGAAATCATTTGTGGGTTAGTGAAAAAGTTTTTCGAGAAAATTTCAGGTTAAAATAATGTTATTTGACGATATCTTTATATTGACAATTCTTTTCTTCTTTCAACTTTAACCAACTTACAATAATCCAGGCTCGTACGTTTAAGTTTTTTAGTATTTCAGTCTATTTAAATAGAATAAATTTTTTTTAACATATTATAAACAATATTTCTTATAAAGTAAAACGTACGAGCATAGAACTTCATTGTATCTACAACATTTCTAAAGATAATAAAAATCGGACTACATTAACGGCTAGGAAAAACATTATCGCTTTTTGTATGAAACCTTACAGCTAGACAATCCTCTTAACGGCGTAGAAGCCGTATTTAAGCGAAGTTTAGTTTAAAAACTATGGAGACAATTACTTTTAAATTTATACGTCATGTATTTTGGGTCTTTAATCTAAAATCGTTGAGAAGCAGAAACACGATTATAGCCCCGCACGTTGGTATTGCGACTGGCGGCCATCTTAGTGACGTAGTCGTCGTCGAACTGTCAGTACCGTTCGCATGTTCAGCCAGCGCTTACGTGTATTGAGTACCTCTGCCACGTGTTTTTATAGCTTTTTATTTTCGTTATCCTGTTATATTTTTGTTGTTAAGTTTTGTTATTGTTATCAATAGGTTGAGAGGTTTAAAGAAAATGTATCAAACAGACAAGACTTCTTCCACGTGTATAATATTAGGTAGTAGGTAATTTAATAAAAAATACTTATAATTAAATTCTTACCTATAAATATATTACATAATATAATAGAAATACCTATAACCCTAGGTTATTAATTTTTTCACCAGAGGTGGCAACACCTCACACGAAAAGAAGATTAACCTTTTTGCTGTCTGTACTTTTTTGCGGCACATGACGTCACGCAGCTGTTATTGTGACAAGGTTCCATCGCAATATCAACGCGCGGGGGCTTATAGATGAAATTTTCTCGATAGAAAGTTCTCCCAAAAGTTGCTCCAAAATCTCAGTTTTTCTTCTTTTTTTCCGAAACTACAATGGATGTAATTGTAATTTTTGTTTTAATGTGTCTGTAATAATAATATCTAAAAACGTTGAGAAACAGATTTTAAGTAACTGGCTTAGTTTTAGAGAAATTAGGTAAAAGGTCGTTTTTCTGTTATATTCTTCCGCGACGCTGCATGTCGCACCCTTCAACGCATTCGTGAGAGTGACAAAGACAAAAATAAATTCAATAAATCCCCTTAAGAGTCCGCTTACCTACGTCCTACCTACGTATCTTACCTATATGAACCCGAATAACACCTCAACATGATCGACGTATGCACGAATTACAAATGATTTGGTATCACGAATGTATGGAGACATCGTAGGTCAGCGGATTCTTAAGCCAATAAGACGAACATAATTCTGTATTAATGTTTTTATTTGTCCAATACAGAGGTGTAATACGATAGCTGTATCTTTAAAATAACACGGTATCATGGGAATACGAATAGTTGACAATACATTAGAGATAGGTATCACAGTGTCATAATATTGACGTGACAATTACTTTATTACGATTCGCGTCATTGTTGTTGATCGTATTACAATGTCATTCAAGTTCGGTGAACTCGTCTTTTAGCATTGGGGAATAGCAGAAGGCCATCGCTCTAAGCGCATTGTGATATTCTGAGAAGGCATATTGTACCATTTTAAAATAGGAGGTATAATATTTTTTCCCAATGTTATATTACTTCTTAACGTCTCCAAAATGGCTTTCAAACGATTTGATGACCTACTCAAACAAACACATTATAAAAATTTTCGTAGGTAATCGGCGGCATTTGATTTAGGGCTGATTTTTCAATAGGTTTTAAAGTTAATCGGTTTAACAGTCGGGTATTTCTTTAATTTAGATTTTTAGTTAGGTAGTGTGGTTCGCTAAAGTGGTTCTAACAGTGTTAGAATTGTGAGATACCTAACCGTTAGACGTAAAAGGTATACCTATGTCGCAATAAAAGATTTTAGAGATTGTTACGTTTTTAACCTGACAAAGTTACCCAGTCGACCCTGACAGGCAAGCATTGCGTGTTAAATTTAGTTTAACCTTAAGCCTACAATCCATACCATATCCATACACATTGTTTCACAGCCGTAAGTCATTCAGAAGTTACTGTAGGTACCAATTGGAATGGTCGTAATCTCTCTGTTTGATTTCTTACTATTCTTTGCTTGAATAAGATTGTAATACTTAGTGCAGGCATGGCACATTACTGTGATTTCTTACTATTCTTTGCTTGAATAAGATTGTACTTAGTGCAGGCATGGCACATTATTGTGATTTCTTACTATTCTTTGATTGAATAAGATTGTACTTAGTGCAGGCATGGCACATTATTGTGATTTCTTACTATTCTTTGATTGAATAAGATTGTACTTGGTGCAGGCATGGCACATTATTGTGATTTCTTACTATTCTTTGCTTGAATAAGATTGTACTTAGTGCAGGCATGGCACATTATTGCTAAGTTATCCCATTTCTGGACTCTGTGGTCTGATTATGTATCGTATCGTACCGTATCGTATCTTCAATAAAATAACAAAAACGAGGCAAAAATCCCACTTTCAAACGACTTCAAAAAAGGAGGAAAATTGTTTCCTCATAACTTTTAACTGGGTGAATCAATTTTAATAATTTTTTAATGATTTCAATTCAATTTAGTCCAGTTCTGATAGTGGTATCAAGGAAGGGATGTATTCAATAGTACTTTGATGAGAGTTGAAGTAGGTTATTTTTTTGTTAATTAATTAACGTATATTATTGTATTATTTTTGCACAAGTCACCAACCTTGTTTGGTATGGTATCATGTCAGTATGCCGTGCGACTTGTGCATATTGAATACAAAAATTAAATTTTTGCTTTATGATGATGAAGAATCAGCCAACAGATAAAATTTTCCTGATCTCCTTTCAGAAGGTTGGAAGGAATGAAGGGCGTAAACTGCTTTATCTAAGTACTGGCAACGAGAAAACTATTAATTTAAAATTATTTTTATTATTCTTTAGATTACATACCTACAGGTTACTTATCTCAGCACTGCAAGCCGTTAGCTTGATTAATAGCTATCCTATGCCGTTATACAACCGGATATTTTTGTTCTTAATTTATTTGATTCCTAACTAATTATTATTATTTTAATGTTTAAATAAAGCGTGAGTTATTAACGCATAATTTAAAATGGTCGCTAAGTGAATGATGAAAAAAATGTCATATATCTTATAGCTAAAGGAGTTTGCCTCAAAATGGGCTATTTTGCGTCCACACTGCGTCTGAAGCACGTATGCATGAAAAATCTTATTTCAAATTATAATATCACATATATTTTTCTCAATGATGTGCGTACAGGGGTTTAAAAGTTTTATGAAAATAAAAGTAATTAAACGTCTCGATAAAAGCGGAACTGCCGTATAGGCACTGGAAACGTCACTCCCACTACCACTTGGCAAATGATACCAGTTTTTTATAAACTCACTTTTTTAGGGAAAAAGTAGGATAACTATTATAGGAAATAAATCAAATGAAAACCCAATTACAATTGTAGATATGTAAAACATAATAAAGAAACTATAATTAAATACCTAAATAATAAAGCCAAGCACACTGTACGGTATTGCTTACATTTAATTGAAATTGTCAAAAGATTTTTTTCAATGAAAAAAAATCTTTATTGGCTAGCAACTCCCTCCTGACAATGTCATTCAAGTACCAAGAGAGCCTTGTTGGACTGTACATATATCTCTACCGCATCTATACAGATTAGATTTGCACCTTCTGTTCAAATTATTTTTATAGCTGTTTATTAAAAAGCAAGAAATGCTTCACTGAACATTTTAATTGCGGTAAACAAAAGCACTTGCAACACCACAGAGTACATCAAAATCAAAATCAAATCAAAATCAAAATATCTTTATTTCACATAGGCCTAACATACAGGCTCTTGCGAACGTCGGTATGACATTTGTTGCATAATAATGATAATAACTACAAGTCGACTTAAAACTAAGTTTACGAGGATTCCAAACGCGCCCTGCCGCTGAGAAGAAGCCCACAACAAACATCACGTTCATTGTGTTGTTTGATCATGTAATGTGCAGCTAATTATAACAAAAAGTAAGCACACCATCTTGATCGTGACAAAATCCTACGTGGCTTAAAACCTATTCATAAGTGTATTTAAATTATTAAGAATAATACTTTTATTTCCAGCATAACCTTTGGCTCATAATTATTGAAACTATTCTAATGTTATCTGTCGCTAGGTTCCTAGGTACAACAATATGGATGGGCCCCGTCTACAAAATAAGCGTGACTATTTTTAATGTGTAAAGTGGCGCATAAGATGGCGTCACCTAGGGAAGTACCACGAACATTTGACAGCAAATCTCGGCGCTCACCATGGCGCTGCATGTCACGTAAAGCTATGCTACAAATGGGGCGCCTCCTTAATTTTCTTATCTCAATAATCTGTCGCGGCGCCACCGTCGAAACTAGGGTAAAACCAAACTCGTAAATAGAAACACTGGTTTAAATGTCATCAACTCTTCAGTCGTAGTTGTCTATGGTCAGCGTCACTGTTAGTTGTCTATGTCACTAATCGTCAACAGCGACACCACACAGAAGTTTTAAGGAACTACGGGGTGGCCATTATAAAAAATAAATGCACAATAATATAATAAATACTATTAAATATTATTTTACGTAGATAATAATATAAGTATATAAAGAAAAAAATATTAATAAACTTACATACTTTGGTAACGTTTCGTTACATACTTTGGTAACGTTTCGTTACATAGGTACCTACCTACTATGATATACCAATGCCTACCTAGATACTTGTGAAGTAGATCTGCTTTATAGTAATGTAAACAGGTGTAGGTATGGCCGTAGGAATAATTATATCTATATGCATCATCCAGGGTTCCACGGTAATAACGAGGTCGCTTTAAATAAAGTAATCATTATGGGCAAAAATACCGATAAGTACTTATAGTGCGTGAAAACAACTAATACCTACATAGAAGTCTTTGAACCTAACCTCAAAATATCAGAAAAATAGAAAATAAGATTGCTCCAAATTCCCGGTTTTTATCTTACTGATTTTTTTATAACGTAATATTGGGAATATTTCCAATGTTTTACCGATGATTTGGTTAAGACGCAAGTATAGCCCAATTTTCATACAAGAATCGGCAATGTCCTTTGATTACACTGCAAAACAAACTATAAATTAAGTCTAAATCAAAAACCCTCATCAAAGCCGAGCCAGCGAAGCATATTGTGAAGTATGATAGTATCCAAAATGCTGACAGCGTTACCCCTTTGGATAGCCAAACTTATTTTTTGGCCAATGTAGCTGCTATCTCTAGGAATCCCGGTGAACTCAATTATACCCTTTTCGATATTTGAGCGAAAAGGTAACGAGCCCCCGGGCCCCACGGCCCCAGGGTCTCAACTCCTGTTCAGCGGTAGTAGCCACCGCACCCGCCTTTGAAGGGGACGCCTGAATGTGGGATGCAGCCAATGTATCAGCACAAGACGCATCCCAGTCAAGCGACCTGCCCAGCTTCCAATTAACGAGCGTCAATCCCATCCCTCTCTCTCTCTCTCTCTCTCTCTCTCTCTCTCTTGCTATCGCTGTGGGTCAAGCCGTTCGGCTCCAAGACAGCTGGTATTTTATCGGAAGCGAGAGACCAATTGATACTCTGTTATAACAATGCTGCACTGCACAAGAATAGTATTATTCTAAATTTCAAACACATAAAAAGTATTGACCAGAATATTATTTTTATACCTACCGAGTAAAAACAGCGAAATTTTCTGTAGGAATCCTTAGTTATAGTAGCTCCAGGCAGATTGGTATAGAAAACTTCCTTGAAATTTCTTATAAAGGTAAGGAAAGGAAGAAGCGGAAACTTGGAATACTTTTGTATAGTTGCACGATTCTTGCGGGATGTGAAACAAGAAAATCACGCGGGCGGAGTTCCGGGCAAATCGTAGTATATATTGTAACTTGCAGTTTTTATACTGGGTACATCAGATAAGCGTGGGAACTAGGTACAAGTAATCTAGATCTTCCATCAAGGGTGAAGGCCATACGACGTGTTTGGATTATACAATGGTTATAATTGAGGTACTTAAGTACTTAGTATGAGGTCTGTTTCCTCAATGATTCGAGAAAAAAAAGAGTAAGTATTAAAAATCGCAGTTCGTCATCTAAATATATAAAAGAAGAAACTGACTGACTGACTGACTGACTGACATATCAACGCACAGCCCAAACCGCCGGGTCTAGAGACTCCAAATTTGGCACACATGTTCCTTGTGAGGCCTAGGGGTGCACTAAGAAAGGATTTTTAAAAATTCACACTCTAAGGGGGTGAAACGGGGGTCCGAAGTTTGGATTTTATCAAGTTAAAATACGTCTTCACACCGCAACTACTGAACCGATTTGGCTAAAATTTGGAATGGAGGTAGATAGTATCTTGGATTAACACATAAGCTACTTTTCATCCCGCAAAAATTCATGGTTCCCGTGGGATTAGTTAAAAACCGAAATTCACGCAGAAAAAAATTTTCATGCCGCAAGTAGGTACACAACCGATTTGGCTGAAATTTGGAATGGAGATTGATTTTATCCTGAGTTAATAAAAAGGGTACTTTTTATCCCGGAAAAATCTATGGGTTTTGCAGGAAAAGGGAAAAACAGATATTGACGCGGAAAAATACTACTTTACATCGTAATTACTGAACTGATATGGCTGAAATTATGAGTAAAGATAGATTATATCTTGGATTAATACGGAGGCTACTTTTCATCCCGAAAAAATTCATGGTTCCCGTGGGATTAGTTAAAAACCGAAATTCACGCAGAAAAAAATCTTCATGCCGCAAGTGCACAACCGATTTGGCTGGAATTTGGAATGGAGATAGATTATATCCTGGGTTAGTAAATAAGCTACTTTTCATCCCGAAAAAATCCATGGTTTTTGCAGGATAAAAGAAAAACAGATATCCATACGCGAAAAATAATACTTCACGCCGTAATTACTGAACTGATATGGCTCAATTTCGGAATAAAGATAGACTATATCCTGGATTAATACGAAGGCTACTTTTCATCCCGGAAAAATCCATGGTTTCCGCGGGAAAACTGAAAAATTGATGTTCACGCGCGAAAAATACTACTTGGCGCTTTAATTACTGAACTGATATGACTGAAATTCGGAAAAAAGATAGATTTTATCCCGGATTATTATAAAGCCTACTTTTCATCCCGGAAAATTCCATGGTTTCTATGATAATAGTGAAAAACAGAAAAACACGCATGAAAAATATTCCTTCATGCCGTTATTAACTGAACTGATATGGCTAAATTTCAAAATAAATATACCTAGATTATATCCTGGATTAATACAAAAGCTACTTTTCATCTCGGAAAATTTCATGACTTCTACGAGTATGATCATAGTGAAAAACGGAAATCCACGCGGGAAAAATATTCGTTCACGCCGCAACTACTGAACCGATTTAGCTCAAATTTGGAATGGAGATAAATTATACCCTGATTAACACATAAGCTACATTTTATTCCGAAAAAGTTCAAGGTTTCCGTGGGATTAGTTAAAAACCGAAATTCACGCGCAAAAAATTATTCACGCCGCAACTACAGAATCGATTTGGCTGAAATTTGGAATGGAGATAGTTTATATCCTGAATTAATGCCTAGGCTACTTACTTATTATCCCGGAAAAATTCATGGTTTCTATGATAGAAGTGAAAAACAGATATCTACGCGGGAAAAATATTCCTTCACACCTTACTTACTTAACTGATGTGGCTGAAATGCGAAATGAAGTTAGATTTTATCCTGGATTAATACAAAGGCTACTTTTTATCCCAAAAAAATCCATGGTTTCCGCAGGAAAACTGAAAAACAGATATGCACGCGGTAAAAATACTACTTCAAGCTGTAATTACTGAACGGATATGACTGAAATTCAAAAAGGGGATAGATTTTATCCTGGATTAATGCATAGGCAAATTTTTATCCCGGGAAAATCCATGGTTTCCAAGAAAATAGTTAAATAGCAGACATTCATTCGGGAGAAATACTCCATCGAGCGGTCACTTCTGAACCGATTGGGCTGAAATTCGGAATGGAGATAGATTATATCCTAGAATCAACTACTTTTTTCTCGGAAAAATCCATTGTTTTCGTGATAATAGGAAAAAACAGATTTTCATCCGGGAGAAAATTTATTCCTTCACGCACAACTACTGAAAATTTTTGTTTTCAAGTTGAAATGAAGATATATTTCATGTAAATTAACACAAAGGGTACTTTTTATTCCGGAAAATGGATGGTTTCCGTAGAATAGGGGAAACTAAAGTTTACGCGTGCGAAGCCGCGGGTATCTGCTAGTAATATAATATGTTCACAGTTAAGTACGTTAGGTACATTGTAAATTCTCAAATTAAAACTTTATTGTTTCTGAAAAACTGTTATAGTTATGTGTTATCCTTATATTATAATCTTATACCATCTCTTCATGTACTGTCTTTTTACCAACTACGTCGCTTTTTTTGAAATTAATAATATATTCTTGAAAAAATACATATTATATACTTTTATGGTCCCTAGGTGTTAAAATTGAAGGCCGCCATAAACATTAATCACATTTTACTTGATTAAAATACAATCTATGAAAATTTCAACCGTCTATATCTAATACATTCAATAAGATAAAGCTCACTGATCGATAGACGGAGGAATATTAGAGTCCCTAATAGGGTCCCGTCGTTGGTACCCTAAAAAGAAAAGAAACCTACACAGATGAAGGTACGTTCGACATAAACAGCAGTTGCAGAGTATAGAGATCGTAAGATAATGTTGGGCGGAGATCAAAAATAGTAGTTTGCTCCAAAACTATCATTCTACATTTCAATTATGCTCAATCATGTGGCAACGCTGGTATATCGTGACTAAAGCAATTACCAAATGCCCCTAACGAGAGAGGCTGAGCTCGACCCACAAGATGGCATTACCAAATTCAAATTTATACAACTGTTTTTTTACGCTTAAGGCAAATAATTATTGCAAATGAAGCAAAAACCTTAATATTACAAATGGAAGTAGGTTGCCTTCGTTGTAAGGAGATACCTAATTTTAATAGGTAGAAGTAAGTATGTTGATATTTTGAAATAGGAATAATGATTATAAGAAGACGACTAGCTATCTAGCTGTATGAGGAAGGTGGAGAGTCGTGTGTGATAGTGGACACAAAAAAGGTTTTTAAGTATTCGAAAGTTCGCAATCGATTACTAAAACCTTTTTCGTACCTATAAGCCTAGGTTTCATCTACCTCGGCTCGAACGTTGAACGTCAAAATCTGAGATAGAGCAAAGACATTCGCTTGCATGAACCAGTTAAAAGCTCACGTTACTACGGCGATTCATTCACATATACATTCGTAAAACCAAAGACTTAAATCGCAAGATGGGCCCTAAGCCTACATTGCGCACGTCAAAAACGTCCGCAAACATGCTGAGTGAGTGCTCTCAGCATGCTGTAGTTTCACTTGTGACAGAGAGAGTGACAACTTGTTGCAAGACAAAACGTGGATGTTGTTGGAGATTTAGGGCTCATCAAGCAATTTAAATGTTTGCGTTAAACTGTGGAATAGTCTGCCGCATGAAATCCGTCGTTCCGAATCCGTCTCAATTATCTAAAGTCGCTTGTACGCCCCTCTCCCGTTTTACCCACGGGGCATATTATCGCAACTCGTGCTTTAAGAAAGGATAAAATTGTAGGAAGAGATACACATTTTATTCCTTTCCCGAGAAGTCCCTGGCTCCCATACTGTACAGCCATGAGTCAAGTAAGTGGTGTGCCGTATGTACTTGATACTGTCTTCGCAGTGATGATAAGTGGGCGATTGCTCCCGACCTATCCCAAACAAATGCTTGTCGAAGCAAACATGCCCGGTAAAGTAGCGTTAGTCTGAAGGTTACCGGCTAATAAATTCATCATGATCAATCAGAATTATCGCTGCCTTAGCGTGACCATAATATTTATTAAACCTAATGTAAAGATCATCGACTTCATCGAGTTCAATGATCTTCGGTCATATATATAACATAATTTAAATATAATTTACATTTGCAATTAATGTTGTGTTAATGTAAATGAAGAGGCCGTATACAGCGAGAAATATTTATGAAAAAAAAATCGTTATGGAAGCTTTATTGTAGTCTACGCTTTTTGTTGGTATTTAATGATCTTTTTGCAGCTTATATTATGTTTCACCATAATAATAGTAATAGGCAAATCCATTTAAACAACTGTTAGCTTGCTGAAAATTAATGTATTAATTCTTTATTAATATGAAGCATTCATAGTTTGGCAACTTCATGCACGACCCTCCTGCGGGGTGACAGACGGCCGGGGGACGCGGTAACGCATACATGCAGAGAAGTGTCCCCTTCCCCGCTACACTACCCGCTAACCGCGGACATCTAAGTTCCTCGCCTCCCCCACCGTCTGTCATCCCGCAGGAGGGTCGCGCACGAACTTGCCAAACTATAGTAGTTTGCTGAATAATTTTTGGGGTGTAAATCTCTCTAGGAATATTGTGACTTTTTTATGGAATTTCAAATTCCAAGGATATTCCGAAACTTACGAAGAAGCAAGGGAATTTTAATTTCGTTTTGGATTGAAAAATATAATATGTCACAAAATGTTACTGATTTAATTATTTATTATGGAAGAAAAAAAAACAGTTGTTATATCTTGCAAGAATCTTTTATTCACAATTCTTACACTTGGGAATTTTGGCCCAGGACCAGCCAAGGGCGGTCTTTTTGAAAAAGCAGATGTTTTTTTTTTTTTCAAATAGAAATTGACACTAATAAAATATGACTGCTAAACAATGTGCTTAATTCCTATGATATTTTAGTCAACCGTTAGTCTAGGTATTTCATTGCCCAAGCATCTCACGTACCTTCTTGTATAAATACAGAAGACAACGCAGTCACGTTACCATTAAAGCCATATTAAAAACCAATAAGCATCGATATTGACAGAGACGTCAACGTCACTTTAAATCGCGTACCTAACATTACATCAGCAAGACGAATTATATAATAAAGAATTAATCGTAACAAAACCGCATCCGGTTTATGAAAACCGTATCGATGCCCCTGACACAAATATGCGCAGCAATTGACGCGTGACATGATAGCTTTTGCAATGATTACATCGCACACTCGAAACTCCATACTCCGGGAGCCCACCGTGATCACTCACTAACAATAACTTCTGTTAACTGGCTGCCTTCGGCAATCGGGTCTTTGGACTACTTGCAAGAGTTTATAAATCATTGCTACATTGATATTGCAGTTGGGAATTTTATCATATCTAAATGACCTGAATAATGTACTAGTCAAGCGTTTTCATATTTTGATACCCATACTGCTTAAGGGTAAGTTAAGCTTAAGTACCTACTGTACGGCTGTGGCAGCAAGAGCTAAGAATACTCCCGAGTCCCGACTACTTCACCTTTGAATAAAGAAAAAAAATTGGTTCATTCATTTGGGAGCTATGATGCTATAGACAGACACACACATACACACGCACAGATAAGTCTTATAGCACTCCGTCTTTTTAATATTGGGGTTTATAAAGAAATGTCGTCCTTTGTTGTAGGTCTCCTAAAGTATGTCGCTCAGGCTGGTGGCAAAGACGCCCCACAACAACTCTTGATGTTCTCCCATGTTCTCCCAAAATGTTCCACATCACAAGGTTTAACGTTGGACCAACACTGCTTGGTTACTTAGGTCCTCAATATCCAAGTTTTATGTCCCAATCTTAAATATAAAACGCAATTTAAATACTATCCCGTCTATTAAAGGAAATCTTGTAATCGCCTCTTACCCTATACCGTAATCTTCACGTAACATACGAGTACATGCGTTACTCGGTAATTTCGTGAGGTTCCACCCTTGTTCTGTCTAATTGTATAGCATCTGAACCGATTTGCGGAGTGCCGTGAATAATTGAAGGCTGTTTGCTTTACTATCGGCCGTTTTATTACGTAGAGCACCTGTTTTAGTATTTGCTAGACACATAACGAGGGTAAATAAATCTAATCTCTTCTCTAATATATAAAATTCTCGTGCCAATTTTGTGACCAATCTTTTCCGAAACGGCTCGATCGATTGTAATGAAATTTGTAATGAAATAACAATGAAGGATTGTAATGAAAAAATTATACGCTATTTCTTATATGCCTAATGGCAAAACAACGTTTGTCAGGTCAATGTCAAAACAATTTCAGTAAGCACTTTCGTTATAGTTAATGGTATCGATATGAGGTCATATTTTGATACACACAATAAATACCTTTAAACTCTAAAGTATAGTAAAGGATTTTCCATGTTGAAAGGTATGGCTTATAAGAACACTCAATTAATAGCAGTTTCCTTGTCCTTATCTAAATTCTAAACTGGTTCAACTGAGACTCATTTTTGGAATACCTTTTCTGTATCAAATAGGTAGGTACAAAACTTATTATGCTTTCAAAATTGTAGGCATTTGCTTGTCGACGATAAATTGATGAAACGTATACCCCTTTCTGCAGTATTTTCATAGAATAAATTATGTGAAACTCTTGCTGTATCTAAGACGTAGTAAATTAACATATATTATTTAAACATGACTGACATTTTATTTATTTGTGTCCATGCTTTATTATTGCGCCACTTGATTAATTAACCGCGGTCTTCTTTGATGCCATCAGTCCAGCAGGGCGATCAGCTAAAATTGTATCAATCATTAAAAAACCGTATCAATATCAAAACGTGATTTTCAAGCGTTATGATTGGTCAACAGTCAACACCCGTGTTTTAACATTGATACAGTTTTTAATGATTGATATATTTTTATCAGATCGCCCTGCAGGGTCTGCCGCTACCGAGGAGGGCTCGCGGGGAATCGTTGAATTCAGACACAAAACCTTGCGTAATAGATCCTTTCAGGAGGCCTATGTTGAGCAGTACGTCTTTCAGCTGAGAGTATTAGTAGTTGCACTTCTTTAATTGATGTTCGGTAATAAGTTTTTAGTTAAGATTAAGTAAGTGCCACGAAACTCTTGCTCGTTTTCACCAACACTTTAAGAAACGCCTAAGCCGATAGGTGACAGTTTTTACTTACAACAACTGTCACCTAAGGGCTTAGGTGTCTCTTAAAATGTTGGTGAAAACGAGCATCTGTGTCCTATCTTCCTCATCCAACCGCATCCACATCATTGTATTTCACTGTATAGGTGCCGCCAATTGACATCTACTCTAGACAGGGCGAACCGCGTGAAAAATTGTCGCCAGTTTATCGGTGTCATTAGTACCAACAGTATATAAGGCCACGCGGTAGTTCGCTCAGCGGCCACCTATAGTATTTTGACAGTTGGCGCTACTGTCTGCTTGTATGAAAAAGGTTTACGTAAATCGCTCGGATGCCCGTATCTTGAGGTTAGTAATCAGTGGTGGCGCCTTACAATTATGGTATTCCGAGGTGCCGCTATGCAAGAAATGCGCTAATAAAAATAATGTTTAAAAGCTGCATGAAACTTTGCATGTGCTTTCAGATACCTAGGTGTAGGTACTTATAAATAAAATTACAAAGAAGCAGAACTGAAATAACTCTATATCTGTTTTATACGCAAGTAAATATTAAATACTGATTTGTGATACATTCAAAGTGTGAACTGGGTGGTTAAGCTGATAACATGCTATAAAGTAGATCATAGCTGTCATGAAATCAGGAAGCATTTTCAAATATTACCATACTATCACAGTGTCACTTACAAAACTTTTGGAGCCAATTTAAAGCCACAGCAAACGATTGCCCACGCGTTTCAAACTAGACAGCTACCCGTATACACCTAGGTTTCAACTGGTAGTGGTCCTGATCAATCTTTACTTTTAATTACGGCCCCGGAGCGTATCTGGCGGTGTATCGGTTACAAATTGCAGTAATGGCTGACTACAGCATGCCATGGCTATGTTACTCACTTTGAATTTACTAATATAACGCGCCAAGTGCGAGTCGGACTCGACTATGTTTGATTAACTATCATAATCTCAGCCAATGGAGCCTTTTGGAAATTAGCCTTTTTGGGTCCCCTACCTAAAAAGTAAAACGGGACCATATCACTAAGACTCCTCTGCCTGCCCGTCTGTCTATCTGTCTGTCTGTCCATCCGTCCGTTCATCTGTGCGTCTGTCCGTCTGACTGTCTGTCTGTTTATCCGTCACCAGGGTGTATCTCATGAACCGTGATAGTTAGTTGAAATTTTTATAGGTGATGTATTACTCATTCCTATACGTACAACAAACGTGATTTTTTACACGTTTTAAATTTGGCGGGCGTTTTTAACATTTTTACTACCTAGTACCTCAAAAACAGAACCCTTTCAGGATTAAGTAAGTACCTTGCTGTCCTCTGTCCGTTACTTATGGTCTTTTTATATGACTTCGCGACAAATGTCGTGAAAAAGTGGAACAAAATTCCTTCATTTAATAATACCTTGGGTCCTCAACGTTGATAGGGTATTGATATCCATTTAAATTAATTTCCATTCAAGTAGATAATTACAAAGGTTTACAGTGTTGGAACTATTATCGCGAAGGTTAGATGGCAATCGCTGTATGTAAAAATTAGTAGCCTGTCAAATCTAACTAAAGGTGGTCTCTCACCGGGGGCGTTCGTCTTTAATGTAGCTAACGGTTTAAAAGAATATTGCGCGTAGTAACTGAGTAGAACAAAGCATTACAATGTATAACTTGTTATGATATAATTTACAATTTTACATTAATGTTAATAGACTAATTAGTAAGATTGAAGAACCAAGCATTCCAGTGCGTAATTTGAATTCACAATAATTTATAAGTATGTATATATTATATAATTTGTATTCTTAACAACATACTTATTTATAAATCCCGCATAGACCGTGATAAAAAGTAAGATAATTCATGTTAATCAAGATCTTGGCCATACGAATGTGTTACGTAAAACTTTTCATACAAGCAAACATTAGTTGTGTGATAGAGTTACATTCAACCATATAAATAAACATTCTCATTTATTACATCTTGATTTTTACATAACAGCCACAAATATATAATACAAATGAAAGCTCGTCATCTAGCCGAAGACACTATTGTAATATGTATATTGCTCAAATTCGAATCTAAAATTGTTACATTAAATGCGAATCCGTCCAGTGAGAGCCTACATTAATGAAAACAGCGCGCTGCCTAAATACCGGTAAATTAAACAGTAAACTCGAGTATGAGTAAACCTATAATCTCCTGTCACTTTTAGTTTTGGTTCCTTTAGAACAGTAACCATGTAAAGACAAGTTATTTAAGCATTGATAGTCCAATGGTTAAACCTCCTTTAGGGATCCGGGGTTCGAGCTTCGATAACGCATCTTCAGGAAAATTCTGTACGGTTTATTATTCTGAATAATATGTTTTCAAAAGTGTATGTAGCCTGCCAACCCGCACTTGGCCAGTTTTATGTCTAAACGTTTTTACTTTGAGAAGAGACCCGTGATCAAAAGTGCAACTGCAAAAGGGGTTTATCACAAAATTTTGTATTGTTATGCATGAAGATTATAATATTATCCATCACAACACAGTTCAGTCTTCAGATATACTCGAACCTACCTAGATGGATGGAGTAATGTGTGAGTAATGATAGTCAATAATGTTTGAGCAAGATCAGATTTATTTATATTTATTATATCATCATCAGATCCCGCCTTCCAGTCTTCGAAAAAAAGTTTGAAAGTCAACTTCCAAAACGCCTCCCGGTCTTTTTTTGCTTCTTTCCATTTAGATAAGTATATCTAGTAAGCTTAGATCAATTCTTTTTCTAGTCTCTAAATTAGCCCGCAGATACCCTGGAGATTCTTCGAAAGGCCATTAATTCATTCTAGTTATAAAAACTACTCCATAATAAAGCCAGTTAGGGTTATTTATTATAGCACCCACGCCATAAACATGTCGTTCTAGAATTCAGCGAGATTAAATACCCTACTTAGTCATACTCTAAGTATTAATTTACACCATTTACCATTGATAACTGATCGCTGATATTTAACGAGAACATCGGTTTAGAAATCAGAAACGCATTATGGTGCTGTCACATTCAATACATTTCTATGGTCACAAGATTGTAAAAGCTCTGTGAAATATTAGGTAATCTAACCACATTCCTCTTTGAATTCTTAAAAGCTCTGTGAAATATTAGGTAATCTAACCACATTCCTCTTTGAATTCTTAAACAATATTGACAAATAAGTCTGATACGGTGGCAATTATTGTGAAAATATTATCAAACTAGCTGTTGCCCGCGGCTCCGCCCGCGTGCAGTTCGTTTTTTTTTACAAAAATGTTTCCCGTGGAATTTCTTAATTTTTCCCAAGATAAATGAGTGGTCCCTGGGTTCGATGGACCCGTAAAGGAGTCTTCTTCCAATCTCTCCTGTCAACGTGCTATCTTCTTTCACACAATTTACCTATATCTTCTTTGGTCTTCCTCTACTTATAACACTCTGTTGAAATCGCTTATGTTACTCAATTCGCATGGAGTAAGACAGAGTGGGGCGTGTCATCGTGGATTGTAATATCTATACTAACCAAACTTATCTTATTCTGAGATGATACCAACGCCCAGATATTGTAATTAAGCATTCTGATGCGCTGCTGTGTACGTAGCAACCAGTTCCTGCTACGTACGGGTTATCTTGTATAGTTATACCTAGTTGCACGATCAAAAGGACGATTTAAACTGTCGATATTTCAACCCCGTTTTGATTGTGCTACGTAGATAAGTAGCTATAGGTTTTTTTAAACATCCCACTGGTGCTCTCAAATTTTTCAGGATGAAAAGTATCTTAAATGTTGACCGGGCATATATATAAAGTATAGGATCATAAAATTTCATTTAAATCCGTTACTTGAAAGACGCCTGCTTTTCCTGTTTTTGTAATGTTTTCTTTCCCGCGGAAACTCGATTTTGGATTAATAAGTTTTACTATATATATATTTTGTTAAAGAGGCAACATAAGGTATCAGCATAACAAATTTTACTAAATTAAGTTCATTAGTTGTTGTTTACAAAGCTGTTAAATTATTTGCAGTTTTTTAACTATCCCACGGGAACTCTTTATTTTACCGGGATGAAAAGTATTCTATATGTTGACCAGAGACATAAGCTACCACCACACAAAATTTCATTGGAATCGGTCCAGCCGTTCCAAAGATTAGCCCGTACAAACAGACAGACAAACAGACAAACAGATAAACAGACAAACAGAGAAACAAAAAATTTGAAAAAAAATTAAATTAGTTCTATTTCACTTCTTACATCCCCCTGACTCCGTTTTTAGCATTTTTTTTATTTGTACAGAAATTCGACCTCACCAGATTTATTATATGTATTGATTTCAATTTTAAAATCCAAACTTCGGCATTAATTTAATGTAAATATTAGCTTTTTCACGTGTTTTCTTCAGTGTGCGGAGTTAAGTTTTCTTCTTTCTCTCAGGACTTGTATGCATGAGGTACCTGTAATAAATAAAATAGGTCAAGTGCAAGTCGAGCTCACGCACTAAGGGTTTCGTACTATATCAAAATCAATAGTATTAATATCTAAATAGTATTAAAGTAAAGTCAACCTCTACTCCCTTTTAAAAACGAGGTCATGAACCACGTTTATTGTATTTTTTTATTGTTTTTTAGTAGTATTTAGTAGGGTCTCGTTTTACCTTGGTTTCGGACACAAAAGTATCTAAAGAGTTCTCCGATTCTTCGATAGAAAGTTTAATAGTTACGGTTAAGAGCACAAAAACCTATGTAAGCCTACAATCATTATATATTAAGCCTTATTTGAATTTAGGTATAAGGTAAACGGCCCAATATCCGATAAGTTTTGAACTTCGCTGACTTTGCAGGACGATTATGCTTAAACTACCAATCTTATAGGAACGAAACTGGCAGAAATAGATAAAGAATTTATTCTAGTTTTTGTGTAATGATATTTTTACATTAATATTAACGATAATACACAATAATTCAACAAAATATAAAAAAAGGTCGAATTGTACCAGTATCCGATAACTTTGTACAAGTAATCGGAATTTGGTCCCAAAATCCGACATTTTTTAGCGCGAAATTGAACTCTATTGCTCGACATTAAAGTTCACGTAAAATCAATGTAGCATTTCTGCGAGATTATAAAGAGCATTGAAAATAGAGCTTATGCTAATTATTTAAGGAAAGGATAATTTAAATAAATTGAAATGAACTAAAAAATAAATAGGAAATATATTCTACATTTATGAAATAAAACGAGCAACATTTGAAAAATGTTTTATTAGTAGTTTGTAATTCACAAGTTTCAAATATTTCACAATCAGCTTACTTCAGCTACTTTCTGAGTTATTAATTAACTTCAAACTTTTGGCAGAATAAAATGAGATCAAAATTCTTTAAAAAGTTACCAATACGTCTTACCTTTTCCAACATCTAAGGTGGAATTATAAAATATTACGAATTTGCATTGCTTATAATACGTAATAACAGGTTGGTGAAAAAGTTTCTTCGCATTTTTTAAGAAAATTCGAAACATTTTAGTGTAGTTTTAAATTTAACTAAAGTATGTAGTTACCATTTTGTTCGATAACTTTTTGCCATCTTGTAGGTAGGGACATGACCCCATTGCTAAAGAAATTTTGGGCCTTCTGGTCGAAATACCGCAACAAGTGGTTTTGGCAGTCCTGTAGTGATGTAAACCTGACACTGCCTAAAGAATTCTGAAGAGACAGAAACAGGTGGAAATCTGAAGGTGCAAGCTCAGGACTGTACGACGGATGCATTAACACCTCCCAGCCAAACTCTCTTAATTTTTGCTGAGTGGCTAAAGATGTGTGAGGTCTAGCGTTATCATGATGAAAAACCACACCCCTTCTGTTAATTAATTCCGGCCGCTTTCTCTCAACTTCTAGCTTTAATCTCATCAGTTGTTCGCAGTAGAGTTCAGAATCGATGGACCTGCCTGGTGATAACAGCTCATAATGAATAATGCCCTTCCAATCCCACCACACACACACAGCATCACCTTGTTGCGAGTTATCCCTGGTTTCGCCACAGTCTGTGAAGCCTGACCGGCCTTTGATCACGACCTTTTTCGCACATTCTTGTCGTACGTGATCCACTTTTCATCACCAGTTATCAGCTTCTTCAAAAATGGTTCAGTTTCTTTACGTCGTAAGAAAGAATCACAAATGAGAACATGGTTCATTAGGTTTCTTTCAATGAGCTCGTGAGGTACCCAAATATCTAGCTTTTTTGTGTACCCAGTTTTTTTAAAATGCGCCAAAACTGTTTTGTGGTCAATTCCCAGTTCTTCAGCTACGTCGTAACTACTGATATGCCGATCTTGCTCAACTTTTTAAAAAATGGCATCCATTTTATCCGTAATACCGGGCGACCAGAGCGCCGTGCATCTTTGACATCAAAATTTATAAGCCTTCTAAGGTTTAATACCCTTTCCAGGTTAGTGTTTTGCTGGCGTAAACAGCTTTGAGGATTTCGGGACTTATTTGGGATTCGAAGTATTTTAAATGACTGGCGGCATGTGGTTGCATTTGGTTATTATTGTCCGGTTTAGCTGTTTTATTTGACCGACTAGTTACACACTTGGAATAATCAACGTCGTTTGCATCAAATGGTGACAAACCGCATTTGCGGTATCCATTTTTGATGGTTTTCCTCGTGGTCCCTTGGAGCATAGAACAGATGAGAAGCCACGTAGTTTTTCATGTAAAGTCATTTGCGGGATACCGTACTGCCTTGCAGCAGCTGATATTCAGGACCCTTTGTCAACCTGCCTCCATAGCCTTTAAAATGGCCTTTTTCTTTTCAGTCATGATTATAGCTGAAATGAGAAATAACACGTTACGTACTTATGTATAATTTATACATTTTTCCTACATAAATTATACGTTTATTTTTATCTCATAGTTTTGCAGTCGATTCCTCGTTAAGTACACTTATGTGGGGAAAGTAGGATAAGTAGAATTCACGGAGTGAATTGAGATAAATCTTGGGAAATTTGTAGGAGGGCAGTAAAGATACGACTTTTTAGTTTTTACCGAGTGTGTTTTCTTTTAATCCCTTTTTTACGGGTTTATAAACGTTTACATTTTTGTTTATTTTTTCGAAAGATTATTTATAGGCAAATTTAATATTTTTCCTATTAAAAGACTGTAAACCGACATTAGACTTCTATACTAAACACAACAACTTCCTTCTAAATTCATCAGTTTTACTCACCTACATTTGAGAAACAAAAGAAATAATCGTTCCTTATAATAAATTATTATTTTCTACAAATATTCATTGTTTAACAATGATAATAGCGAGCCCGATATACTTATCCATTTTAGTTTACAATAATAAAAAATTAATGCAAAATAACTATCAAATCCACGAGGTAACAAAACAAACAAGGTACCTAAAGGTAATTAAAGTCGAGTCAAAGAAAAATATGACTTAACTCAATGCAATAAGAGCTATGACGAGCATAGATGCAACTGTTTCTATACGACGGAGTAACCGACGGGGTGTATTCTGAAGTGTACCAATATCCGACAAAAAATATTAAAATTTTGTCGAGCACTGGGTCATGTAGGGATTTGTCAGTACCAATAGATGTAACATGCAAAAATATTTACTTTCCAATTCGATTCACCCTAAAAACTAAGATATATCGATAAACAATATACTCTAATATTATAATAAAGTAAAACTCTTACCGTATCATTATACGCAGCAGAGTATCAAGCAAACAAATCCTCCGGGGTCGCCTCGTAGTTCAGCAGTAGAACTTTGAATTTTTTATTTTTTTGTGGAGAGCACACTTTGTTTGTTGCACAGTTACGACGCCTTTACACTTTTTGGTCAACGTTGCCATTACAATTGTAAAAAATATCACCAAGAATGTATTGCCATTCACAATTTTTTATTTATTATTGCTAGAAAGCTACAAATATAAAAAATCTAACTCGTTATCGGGTACTGGGACACTGTCGGAATTACGTACTTTTACCTTAAATATTGTAGTGTTGCACCACCTGCAGTCCGTGGTTCCTCTGTATTTTCCTTATCTGTAGGTTGCCTGGCAGAGATCGCTACCTAGCGATAAGGCCGCCTTCTGTACTAATTGCTAAAGCTCGGTTGCGTTAGCCGTGCATGGCATAATTATCGTAACTTTCAGTTAAACCCGTGGTTAAAGTTACGCAACGCGAATTGGGTCTTACACTACTTTTGAATTTGATAAAAAATATTACTTTATTATAAACTAGGATAAAAATAATAACGTGCAGTGAAAGAAATATTAAAATTCAACGAAGATTTACAAAGTTACAGGCGTTTAAACTTTGGAGTGGGGGGATCTTCTATCCCTTTCTCGCAAAACGAAAATTTGTATGAAGCCGCATGAAGCTACTATGGCATTGGTAAGGTGTGACGTCACAATTTCATGTTGCTATCTCTGTCTAATCACAAATCTTTAAATGCTTATAACTTTTTTGTTATTTGATCGATTTAATTAGTTCTTTCAGTGCACGTCATTATTTTAATTCTACTTTATAATAAAGTAATAAAAAAATTGGGGTGAAATACCCTATTATTTAAATATAGGTATATCAATGAAATGTCTACACGAAAATTGAGTCCACTATTTAGCAACGAAGCTGCGCAGCGTTGGGAAACAACGGTGATAAAAGATTGCGAACGTAATTTTTGAGATGACTAATCTAGATTTAGTGTCAGTGTTAATATTGTAAAACTGTGTATAAAAAGATGTGAATCTTCATTTTGATACTTATAGAAAAACTAGCGGATGAGTATCGAATGAACCGCTTATTTCAATTGGATTGGAGAAAAATAAATAATGTGATATTAATTTGTTTTTTTTTTGGGGTAAAGTAAAGTAAGTTCAAGCGTTTCTTTTGCCTACTTAATAAATCAATTTTAACAATAATACCACCATTACCAACCATTTATAGGATTAACTTATTTTAAAGGTAACTGCATGAAACAGGTAACACTACTTATACTGCTTGGTTAGAAAAGTATCTAATTTGTTTGCCATGCCATACATTTATCGACCAGTTACAAAACTTAAAAGGAATTTATTTCAATATATCTACTTCGATAGCCCATTAACAACATTATTTGTTAATTATACGTAAGGATATGAACGAATTACACGCATAGTTATTTGTAACTCACACTGTAATGAATATTTTATTCTCCTAGACAGTATGGAAATTGGTTTTGCATTAATGGTTGCATTTTAGACTCTAACACTTGTGTTTTAAAGATTAATATTAGGTAGTTAGCAAGACTTCGCTATTTGGTCACATAACTTATGTAGGATATTAAATATTGTTTTCTGTTTGCTAATTATTATTAAAAATATTTTTGTTGTTCTTACATAAAGTTTGAGAAAATCGAGAGTCATAAATGTTACATTGTATTCCGACCATAAAAATAAGTATAAAAGTTAGGTATAAAAGGTATAAAAGTTAGGATAATTTCTTTAAAAAAAAGTTGAAAGTTACTGGCTGACTCTATCAAGCCTATCTACACATTTGAGATTACCACTGGACGGATCGGGCTTCTTGGTATACAGAAGTATAATATATCAGCCATCATGTAAATATTAACCATCTACATGAGAATAAATTTTCAATGGCGGGATTCGTGAACGAAGCTACAGGCATTGACAGGTAGTTAGTGTAAGTATTGTGTTCAAAGTTATAGGTAAGATATTGTTTGAGCTTGCAAACATTTTGCTCGTAACATGTTGATGGCAATGTAAGGGTGCCATCAATGATTGCTAGTTTTAATTTCATAATAACCTACTATGATAACATAATAATTATTTATTTACCGAGCGTCCCTTGGCAGGCCAAGTTATGACTTACTTACTCTAACTACTAACTTGAGGATAATTTATACTGCCAGCTCTGGTTATAATTATTATTTGTTTGACTAACCAAAACCATATACAAAAACTATTTATAATGTTAACGGATTAATCGTAAAGAATTAACTAAGTTACAGAACACAAGTTTTTATTAATAATATTAGAACTTATCTGCAACTTATTCAAGCTCCGGTAGTCGTGGTTTATTAAATTAATAGAATCAATACAGATCATGAAAGGTTGTTATATCAGAGATCGGAGACCGGACTCACGCCCACTCGGCTGTGCTAGTGCTGTGGCATCTTTTTTATCGACAATCACAAGGTTTAAGTATTATTAAGATGAAATAAGAGTGAGTTGGCAATAAATAATTGTTTTCTACTTTGCTAAACTAAAAAGAAACTATTTGTCTATGACCCAAAAATATGGGAAATATCATTAAAATCTGCTAATAGAAAATATATCTCGAACAAAAAGAAGTCGATCAACAGAACTCTTATCTAACAATATCGCTCATATCTTTACTTTTGTAAAATTGCTAATTATCACAGCCTTTTCTTTAATTGCTTTTTATTTTTGTAAAACGAAATTAAAGAAAAAGCTGTGACAATTTCTGTCCTCCTTTTATGTATATACTTAACCTACCGATTTATTCATCATGAATGAATGGAAATCAGCCTATTATAACCTTTCTATACGTAATGAGACGTACAATAAAGTAACTACAATTATAAACTTTGCAACTTATCGACACTCAATACTTTTAATTTCAGTCAGCACTAGTTTTAACGCTGTTGAACCAAACTCAACAAATTTATAGCGTTTTAATGAGAATTTAGTCCCTTAGCTTTTTGGACTTATTTACTAAGTAGGCTAGATACCTTTAGATACTTGGTCTTACGTAATGTAGCTTACCTACTCTATCACAAACTATGAAGTGGACGTTTTGTGGTACTTAACTGTTTTATTATATACTGACTAGGTATAAGGGACTACATCTACAAACGAATTGTTTGCTTTATAAATACGCAACACTATCGACAATTCGTTTAGGTACGACGGGGTTTTTAACCAGTGCGTCTTTCCAGTCCTCACCTATGGCGCTGAAACGTGGACACTCTCATACGTCCTGATCCTCAAGTCGCGCAGCGAGCCATGGAGAGGGCTATGTTAGGAGTTATCCTGAGGGATAGAATCCGGAATGAGGAGATCCACAGGAAAACCAAGGTCACTGACATAGCCCAAACTATTAGCAAGCTGAAGTGACATTGGGCAGGTCACGGGTTTCGTAGGGGCAATGGCCGGTGGAGCCGAAAAGTCCTGGAGTGGTGACCACGTACAAATAAGCGTAGCGTCCAGCTCGTTGGACCGACGATATTAAGGTGGGAAGCGGCTGGATGAGGAAGGCTGAGGACAAGGTGTGGTGGCGCTCGCTTGGGAAGGCCTATGCTCAACAATGGAGGCAGGCTGATATAATGATGATGATCAAAAATTCAAAAACAAATAATGCCCGGCCAAGTACTTACGAGTCGACTCGCGCACCATTTACCCCTTGGGTAAGGAACCCTAAAAAGTAACTAATATAAAATGCTATTTTTAATGGTATTGGAGACAATTTTCTGTATCACCCGTTCAACCTTTAATTTTAATCCATTTAATACTAATCCATTTATACGGTTACCGAAATTTTGTGTTCCGTGTTGCATAACTAATAATATTCAAATTTTTCATAACTATAAGTGTATGAAATGTCAAAAAATAAAAAAGACACCGTAAAGCTGTGCGTCCATTGTCAGGTGGGGGGGTAGACAACCGGGCCCTGAAAATACGCTTGTCACTTGGGTACATAGGGAACGTAATTGATGCTAGCCCCAATAATATTTGTAGTATCATAAAAGCATGGGGCTTTATGCGTTTTGATACGGTCCGCCTACAAAATACCTAATCAGCGAACATAAGAGAAGTTATTTGGGTCTTTTCAGCCAAAATTGATACCTAATATTAATTATTAGGTATCAATTTTGGCTGAAAAGCTATATAAAGCCTAGCTATTCATACCCTTATATTCTAAATCTACCCACGACCGGTTTTTCTGTCAATAAAGTAGTGATCAAATTTTCCTTCTATTGGCTCTTAATATACACTGGTTGATAGATTTTCCGTCGCTCTTATAAACCCAAGGAGAAATAAGGTAATTCATAGGTCTTTTATCTATAGAGTTTGGGAACTTGTCTGAAATCTGAAATGTTTCCTACTAGAATAACATCATAGTTGTGCTGGTAACGACTGAATATAATACCTACGTATAAAAAATCATTATCTTTGCGGATAATTAATGTCTTCGTGGTCTAATTGGCACCATATATTTTGTCCAGCTGGTAGACGTGGGCGCAAATCCCACCGAGTACGACAATTTTACACTTAAAAGTTTATATGATTAGGATTGACGTGTCTTGTTACAAAGATCGAAATGGTAGTTCGCTCATGGACATCTAGCATAAGAGAAACTAAATGCAAACTCGAAATAATGTTATTATTTTGATATTGTAATTATCATTTTTAGGACACGACAGAGCACGCCAGATTGCGACGCTTGCAAAAAAAGTGCACTTAGAAACGAATAGACTATTAGTTATTATCTACTCTAATACTAAATCGACCTCTAGAAAACTTTTTGTTCCCACCTTCTAGACAAACAAGGTTTTATTTAGATCTGAGATTATTCGGATACTCTTATACAATAATTAAACAATATGAAAGCATAGTATTTGCTCTTAAGATAAGTGAGTAATTATGTGGGTGTAGTTATTAAGGCTTTTACAAGCGTTAGTGATTTGTATCTCTAGAAGCTTGGGAAATATATTAATTTCTTTTTAGCTTTCTCTCTCGCCTCGCTAACGCTATTCTCACAGTTTTATTTTTCTCATTGGTTTAATAGTTTTGGTCTATTAATGTGTAGTAGCTATAATATACACCTAAAGGTAAGCTGCAAGATGTGAAATACGCTAATATGTTTAATGAATGGAATAAACACACTAGTAAATATACTACACAGTTGATTTACCTAAGACGTGCTTCGATTCCTCGTTCCCGATACGCACGGCTGAGGTCTGGAAACCTTCCTGATCTCCGTCATCCCCTCCACTCTTCGTGCCTTCAAGTCAATGCACTTCAAGTAAATAGACATATTTCCAAATAATCAGAAATAAAAGTTGATTCACAAGAATAAGCTCGATTCCATAATGTTCATACTTGCTTACTCTACGAGTATTTTGCTGACAACTACGATGCCGCTACGTGCTACATAATCACTTTCCATTGGGTGTAGTAATAGCTAAGTACCGACCTAATACTATACCAACACATGAGAACATTTTGAGTTTGTCGGCTGACTGAAAAATTTCGATCAGCTAACTGAGCAATCTTTCCCATGATGGTATTAGGTTTGCAAAGGAAACAGTTGATTCCGGCATCCGCACTGCTACTCGTGTGCGATCGCTTACGAATATTCTATGTTTCGTCATTCTTTTTATTTCCGCATCAGTGGAAGAGAAATAGGTACCTATCTTTCTATTTGATTTCTATAAGTACATAGCCCGTATTCGGTATCTCGGTGCCTATCAAAAAATGATAGCCACTGCCATAGGTTTTTCATCCTTTGAAGATTTGCTTCAAAAACGTTATTCTTATTTCATAGCAAACCTTCGATGGATAAATAACAAATGCCCAGTGGCTATAATTTTTTGATAGGCACCGAGACACAGAATACGCGTGCTGGTTATATCGTAGTAAACTTAAATTCTGCCACAGTCTCGTACCTCGAAGGAATTATACTTAATTGTTTAAAGTACAGTGAGGGAATGAAAAGGGTCGTCAATTTTCAAATTGATTCGTTTGCACTAGTCGATTGTTTGATATGTTGCCATAATGGACTCTTTCCGCGATTATACCTACTTACTTGCTCCTTTTCATTCTGCGACTATAGCTACCTACTTAGAGGTCCTCTAAGCTGAAATGACGCGCTCCACTACCTCATTTACACACAAGCAATATTAAAATACTGATCCAATACAGTGAGCGTTGTCGGATTTATCACGTGACTATTCCACTGTTACTCCTACACAGTTGAATTGCCGTTATTAATATGTGCACTCTCAGATGAAATCAAATTAAGTAGTGCGGCGCGTCATTTCAACTTAGACAAGCAGTATAGTATTATATTATCTGTGGACAAGCTCTACTTGATAATTTCTGTACTTTCATTCAATATGTGACTATTTCAAGCGGCAAAACTTAAACGCACCAGTTTTTTATGTCTCGTTGCTTGATTATGGGAATCTTTTAGAATCGTTATAGAATCGACGATTTAAGTTTAGTTTAGTAGACTCAGACTACATTAAATTAGTAGATTTAGAAGTATTCTCATTAGTTTTGCGAAAAAACTAAAATCAGTTATCAGTAGGTACGGTGTAAAAAGTTACAGCTTCGACCGTGGCCTTCTTGATTGCCTATTTCAACATCGCAAGCCTAACGATAATTCAGAGAGACAAGGTCATGTTGTAAAGTAAACGCCCTCATTTCAAACGTCATCCGGTTACGGAGTTGATGGTAATCGATTCGTGAGAAAAGCAGTATGTCCTATTAAGATTAGAATTAGTGTTTCTGTCCTATGCAAACCATTTATAGCCGGTGTGTAAGGAGTTAATCAACAAATGTGTTAAAATATGTAGCAGTCAATTAAAGCTCGATGGTTATGGAGTGCTCTGAAACCAAAAAGGGCTATGGGTCCGATACAGCAGCCGTGCCAATAGCAATGTGTCACATTTGAACCCGTCGCAGAATAGTAGTTTATGAAACGGATGCATAATGGGGGGTATTAAAACATGAGTGTGAGTTTAAAAAACGAGCCGCAGGCGAGTTTTTTAATAGTATCACACGAGTGTTTTAATACCTAATTATGTAGAGTTTCATACACTACTTTATCTACGCTCAAATTATCATAAATCCAAACCATAAAATCTTGCTAACGTTTGTCGTAAATCCTTCACTTTGTTGGTAAAAGATTGTGGGTCATTTTTGTTGCAATTACTAAAATGTCAGGTGGAGTTAAATTTTCTTTAGTACGTTTCACTGCTAGACATTTTTCCGCGCTAAGTTTTGACTAAGTAACAAAAATAACACATTGAAATGTTAAAAGTTAGGTATGGCGCCAAAATTCAGTTGCAAACTGCGTATAGTCTGTTAAAAAAGTCATGAAACAAAAAAGAGTAGAAAAATATTTATACAAGTCGGATAAACTATATTTTTAGTGGATAATTAAATAATCAAAAATTATACATAATTCTTTTCAATATTCTGTATGAACACACTTTTTAATCAGTCATATAAGGCAGGGAAAAATTATTGTTTCCGTGAATTAATTGTTGTCTGTGGTCGATCATGATTACCAACCAAATGTTGTCTGTGGACTCCTTATATAAGAAAAAAAAAAACAAAATTGAGGATTGGCTCTACACTCTCTTTTGGCTATGACGACCACAGAGAAAAGAAAGTTATTCCCTGGTCTGTGATGACGACACTCAAAAATACAGGAACCCAGAGCCGCGTATCGTAATAGAAATTATTCAACAATCTAGAGATATTTCCATAGTACAGCTATGTTATAATGAATAACTTTTTAATAATTATAGAAGTCTGTGAATAAAGTAGGTCAATATGTGACACATTTTGATTTCATAATTCGAACTTTAAGCAATGAGCGTAGATAAAAAAATATAAGAATCGATCGCTAAATTTATCACGCGTCTTTCGCGTAGACAACTGTCATATACCCATACATTTTTTTTTAATTTTTTGAGCGATCCGGAACTAGTCAGTTTCTGTGTCGATCGAAAATATATCGTATGGCACGGCTGCACTACTGCTCAAGCTCAACGCTTAGATACGTCTAGAAAAAAAAGGGGAATGTCATACTATTGTTATAAAGACGAAAGTTTCATGTACTTGTGTTTGTGATGTAGGTATATATTACTCATTCACGCAATAACTTATACTGAACCGATTTTGCAGAAATCTTCAACGGTATTATTGATTATACTAAAGCTATACCTACCATAAATCGTCAGTTTCAATGTGATCGTTAGGATTTAGGAAGTAACGATTTGTCGATACATCTGCGGCTGCAACGTCACGACCCATCAGGTGACATTGCATCAAGTACTAACTTGAAGTGTGTAAAAATTAAGAATAGGCTAAAAGATCAAAGATTTAAATCGCAAGATGGGCCCCTAAGTCTACATTGCTCGCATCAAAAACGTCCACAAACATGTTGAGTGAGTGCTCTCAGAATGCTATAGTTTCACTTGCGACAGAGAGAGTGACAACGTGTCGCACACAAAACAAAAACGTGGACGTTTTTGAAGGTTTAGGGCTCATCTAGTGATTTCGAAACCTTTGGCTAAAATGTCAATATTCAAAGCATTATAAATAGACACTGACGTGAAAAATTGACCGTATTAATCAAGAAAAGAGACTGTTATAGAGTCTGGCGTTGTCACAGTCCTTGATACGATTTGTGGCAATGTCAATAGTCATTTATTTGCAACACGGTTTCAATAATTACCACTCAGTCACAATTTTGTGTCACCGATAAATATACGCAAAAAAGGCTTAATTGTGGGCACGCATTGAACTGCAATGTTAAGCAAACCAGTATGGCAACTTGATTGAGAAGTTATTTTAGGTATGCCGAGGTTCGAAGGTGGAATGATATAATTTTGCGATACGGTTTAATTTATAACATTGAAGGGCATACACGTAACTGCTAACTACATCAAAGTCGCACCGCCAAGCGATGAAGCGTTCCGGTGCTTTGTAACAACTTGCGGTGAACTACAATCATGTCTGGGGTCTGGAGGCTTCGGCCGTGGCTAGTTACCACCCTACCAGCAAAGACGTGCCGCCAAGCGATTTAGCGTTTCGGTGCGATGCTGTGTAGAAACTTACCCCTTCCAAGTTAGTAAGTACGTTAACATCTTCGGCTGCAGCATCACTTACCATCCGGTGAGATCGCAGTCAAGTACTAACTTGTATAGTGTAAAAAAAACAAGCGATTTTGACTGAGTGGGGCGCATCTTCGTGGATTAAAATAAATATACCACCTTTGGTCATTCTCATTTCATAGTACATATGTGTAGATTCAATCAATAAAGTCAAGACTTCCAGCGTGTGGGTTGTGATCAATACATATAATAAATCTGTTGTTTGTCTGTTTGTCTGTCTGTTTGTACAGGCTAATCTTTGGAACGGCTGGACCGATTCCAATGAAATTTTGTGTGGTGGTAGCCTATGTCCCTGGTCAACATATAGGATACTTTTCATCCCGGTAAAATAAAGAGTTCCCGTGGGATAGTTAAAAAACTGCAATTAATTTAACAGCTTTGTAAACAACAACTAATGAACTTAATTTAGTAAAATTGGTTATTGGTTATGCTGATACCTTATGTTGCCTTTTTAACAAAATATATATATATAGTAAAACTTATTAATCCAATCGAGTTCCCGCGGGAAAGAAAACATTACAAAAACAGTTAGCAGGCGTCTTTCAAGTAACGGATTTTAATGAAATTTTATGATCCTACTTTATATGCCCGGTCAACATTTAAGATACTTTTCATCCTGAAAAATTTGAGAGCACCCGTGGGATGTTTAAAAAAACCTATAGCTACTTCTCTCCGTAGCACAATCAAAACGGGGTCGAAATATCGACAGTTTAAATCGTCCTTTTGATCGTGCAACTAGGTATAACTATACAAGATAACCCGTACGTAGCAGGAACGGGTTGCTACGTACACAGTAGCGCATCAGAATGCTTAATTACAATATCTGGGCGTGGGTATCATCTCAGAATAAGATAAGTTTGGTTAGTATAGATATTACAATCCACGATGACACGCCCCACTCTATCTTACTCCATGCGAATTGAGTAACATAAGCGATTTCGACAGAGTGTATAAGTAGAGGAAGACCAAAGAAGATATAGGTAAATTGTGTAAAAGAAGATAGCACGTTGACAGGAGAGATTGGAAGAAGACTCCTTTACGGGTCCATCAAACCCAAGGACCACTCATTTTGTACGGGAAATCTTAGGAAAAATTAAGAAATTCCACGGGAAACATTTTTGTAAAAAAAACGAACTGCACGCGGGCGGAGCCGCGGGCAACAGCTAGTCATTAATAAACGCTTTGAGATTTCGACTCACGTTACAATGGTTTGAATTAATCTATTTTGTGTGTGTGCCCACATTCATTTTGCGGTGTTATCAGTAAGTTTTTGGCACATAGGTAAATATTATTATGCTAATAATTTATTTTATATTTATGCAAAATTTTCTTTTAATATTTTTATTGTACCACCTACCTCATGTTTTCCAATAGCCGCTTCATACCTCGATGGTTGCCTGGAAGAGATCGCTGTGTAGCGATAAGGCCGCCATATTGTACATTTGTTTGTTTGGTTATTTTAGTTGTTTTTTCTTTCTTTTGTAATTGTGTACAATAAAGTATTATCTATCTATTTATCTATTTATCTATTAACTTTGCCCATGACTATGCCCGAACGAAATTAAATTTTTAACCAATACCAGAGGAAGCATTGCTTTGAGGAGGCGTTACGCCTTCAAAATAAAACTCTGCCACTAATTTCAGCCACTCTTGGCGCTTGTCTAGAAAAACCTGTGGTTCCCTGGAGGTTGTATGGGTATGCAGCCTGGATAAAAGGAACCTTTTTGTTAATCAGGGTATAATACCTCCATTATGAAATTCAACCAAAACAGTTCTGAGGTTACAATTAGTACAGGTTCTTGTACGAATTTCGAGTCAACTCGCGTCGTACAAACGAATCGAATTCCTCCATATTTTTAAAGCCAGCGCCATCTATGGACAGTTGCTGACATTCGGCTGTCAATAGATGACGATGTCGGTGTCGGATGACGAAGTGGTGCGGTAGAGTAAAACACACTTATCTTTGTATCACTTATATTTGTATCTTTGTATACCTGTGTGTATCGTTTTCTATAAAACTAATTATGTGATTAAAAGAATATGAAAGCTCTTTGAGCTTCTATACTTTGGTTGGTACTTATTGGTATTGAGTTTCCGTTTTTGACTGTGTTGAATATACATTGAAAGTCCGGACGTCCGATGTTGCATTGGTTTTTCGAACCGGACACCTAGTACAAGATTATATTATTCAACATTAAAATATAGCTCTACAAATGAAAGTTTGAGCCGTAAGTCAATATTAGTTTTCCTCATTATACACAAACCTTTCCCTGCGTCCGTCTTGCTATAATAGTGAATGTTTTATTTACAATTAACATTAAGATGTATACGTTACATCACCTGCTAACACCAACTATGTCAAGTTGATCCATGTATCTGTAATTAATGCGATAATTACACAGTACAGTAACGCAGGATGAGTGTCGGATCGTAGGCGGATTCAGGGGAGGCACGGGGGGTATGTGCCAAACCCTCCCAGGGGGGGGGCGGTCACGTAACCTTTACATATACTGAGTAAAGTGAATAAAGAAATTAAAAAAAAAATTCAGTTAGAGGAATAAATTGAATGTACTTAAAAATAGGAAAAACAATGCCTCAACCTTATCGTGCAACGTCAATATGCTCTCGACCATATTGCATTTCGAACTAAATTCAATGAAATGAGATGTTATTAAATTATTTTTTTCAGTATTCTCAAAGCTAGTGTAGCTGTCCTCAAGTATGCGGATAATACGAAGTTCTTCTATTAGTATCTACTGTCCAGACTCCAGACTCCAAACTCCAGACCTTCACATATGATATACCATGATACATCCACTATTCGTATATTATCATTACGCTACATCGGATATAGCGTATACGTGCCTGAACCCATCCTCATCTGGATATACTCGTACGAGTACCTACTTATACAAGTTTGTCTATTGCGTACGTCCATCTTGTTTCTTCGACTTTCTCATTTAAACTGTCACTTTCTTCCAGTCATGAGCACTGAGGTCATCCCATGTACATTTCAGAACACTTCACTCCATAAATATTTCAATCCTTGTTGAATATTAATGATTATTATTATCACTGAATCGTCATCATCGTCAGTAAGGTATCTCATATTTTATTCATTATTGCATTTTATATTAAACGGCATCATCCGTTTCTATCTGATAAAAACATAATAGAACTCAAACCTGTTTTCAACAAAAAATACATTAATAATTGAAATTGGCAACACGATGAAAACCTTACCTTACAATATCTATTTTATTTAAAAAATTTTACACTATACAAGTTAGTTCTTGACTGCGATCTCACCTGATGGTAAGTGATGATGCAGCCGAAGATGTTAACGTACTAACTTGGAAGTATAGGTTTCTCCCAACGGTTTCTACACAGCATCGCACCGGAACGCTAAATCGCTTGGCTGTACGTCTTTGCTGGTAGGGTGGTAACTAGCCACGGCCGAAGCCTCCCACCAGACCAGGGGCCTTATTCTGTATCGTTCACTTAGTTAGTTAGTAACCCTAACTGGGTTATTAACTAAGAAAACGAAGGCAAAAATCCTATTTTTGCACAAATTACCAACCTAGGTCGGTATGGTATCATATCAGTATACCATGCTAGTTGCTATCTTGTACAAAAAGAATACAAAAATAGGATTTTTGCCTCCGTTTTCTTAGTTAATAACCCAGTTTGGGTTACTAACTAACTAAGTGAACGATACAGAATCAGCACACTGACCTGAGCCAATTTAGAAATTATAAAATTCCAAAGTGGCCCGTGGCGGGAATCGAACCCGCTCACTCGAATCCGAGCGCGCGGACCACGGAGGTCGTCAAAAATTTATTTATTTATTCAGGTAAATTAAAAAGATAATTATTATGTTCGTTAATATCAGAGACATCAAACGATTCGCAAATTCTGAGATCATCATGCCCGAAGACATAAGTTAATGGAAATTATAAACAATTAATGGCGAGTCAAAAAAACATCAAACGATGAAATTAAACATTAGTTATTCTTTTAATTATTTACGTAAAAGATAATTTTTAAAAAGGCCCGGACATGAACTTTAAGAGCCGGAAGTTATAGTTAGTTGATTTTTCGATTACTCAATCTTATACCTACTCGTTATACACATAATCCGGATGTTTTCTCGAATTTGAAGATTTTTTGACCACTGCATTTACTTGTTCTATTAACCTAGTAAAGCGATTTATTGATAACAAATCTGTAGGATTTTTAACTATATAGGATATCGCTTGAGTGTGATCACACCTGATAGAAATTGATGATACAGTGTATAACAAATCTGTAGGTTTTTTTAACTATATAGGATATCGCTTGAGTGTGATCACACCTGATAGAAATTGATGATACAGTGTATAACAAATCTGTAGGTTTTTTTAACTATATAGGATATCGCTTGAGTGTGATCACACCTGATAGAAATTGATGATACAGTGTATAACAAATCTGTAGGTTTTTTTAACTATATAGGATATCGCTTGAGTGTGATCACACCCGATAGAAATTGATGATACAGTGTATAACAAATCTGTAGGTTTTTTTAACTATATAGGATATCGCTTGAGTGTGATCACACCTGATAGAAATTGATGATACAGTGTATAACAAATCTGTAGGTTTTTTTAACTATATAGGATATCGCTTGAGTGTGATCACACCTGATAGAAATTGATGATACAGTGTATAACAAATCTGTAGGTTTTTTTAACTATATAGGATATCGCTTGAGTGTGATCACACCCGATAGAAATTGATGATACAGTGTATAACAAATCTGTAGGTTTTTTAACTATATAGGATATCGCTTGAGTGTGATCACACCTGATAGAAATTGATGATACAGTCTAAGGTAGGAACGCGCTTGCCTAGGAGATGCCTATTCACTCTTGATTTGAAGACGCTCAGGTTGTATAAGTGACGGGAAAGACAGTATCTGGGCGGGCATTCCAGGCCTTTGCAGTGCGTATCAGGAACGAGGAATCAAACCGCTTCATATGCGTAATTGGAACGTCGACTCGATGCCTTGCCGTTCTGTGGAAAAAACGGTGACGTGGTAACCAAATTAAATAATTCCTGAGCACACTCTCCAGACTCCGAATAATATATTCTATAGAATTCCGACAGACAGGCAACCTTACGACGATGTTCGAGGCTTTGGAGTTTTTTGTGGGTCTGGTTGCCGATGAGTCTTCTAGCATGGCGATCCACCGAATCCAAAGCATCAAGTTGGTACTTGGCAAAACCTAAGCCAAAGCATAAATGGCTACAGTATGCTACTCCATGCATGAGCGAACCTGTGCCTGGTATAAGGTTAGGAGCTGTTCCGGCGTGAAGTATTGTTTAACTTTATTTAAAATGCCGAGTTTTTGCCAGCAGTTTTTGCTTTGGATCCGATGCATGATGAAGTTCAGTTTGGACGACAAAATGTCTCCTAGAAGCTCGATACTGTCGGTAATCGGTACAGAAACATTTCGAAATGTTGGAGTCAGGGGGCATGGACTCCTTTTGGCGGTGAACGCTTGTGTCTTGGAAGCATTAAATTTGACCAAGGTTGCTCAGCGATCAGGCATTTGTTAAGTTTAACTGCGTAACAGATAGTAACATATTCGCATTATTATCTACGAGTATAAACTCCCACATGACCCGACCAACTTGCATCACATTACTCACAGAAGCGGAAACATTAATTCAACAGCTTCCAAAGTCTGAAGGACACCGTTTCCTGCTAACGGAAGAACGCGCTAAGTTCCCAGGTTAATTATGTGAGCTTCTCGCAATCAGACTCACTGATTAGGTATAATTATATATTTTTGATTGGTTTTACTACATAATATTATGAGTATCAGCATTTCCAACTATGGAGCACGACGAACTGTATTTGGTTCCCATGTCAATAGTTACTTGAAAGATTTCTACACATAAAAACTGTACCAAAACGCCGATACGCCAAATCCAGTTTACATCGCAGATAGGAAATTCGCGTAACGCATTTTAAAAGGTCATTTTGGTATATACATTGGCATTTAGGTATATACGCAGACAATATAGAAATCAAAAATTTTTTTGAGAACACTGAAAAATTTATTTTACAACTGTTAACATAGAGCATAAAATTGAATGTGGGTAAAAACGCAACATGGTCGAGAATCGTGAAATTAAATTTATGTTACACGATAGGGTAGAGGCGTTGTATTTCTTATTTTGAAGTACATTCAATTTTACATTCTAAACCTATAGACGTAAAGTTACTATTCAAGGGCATTGGGAATTTATAAAGACCTTAACAAACTAAGAGTCACGAAAAGCGACCCTATATCACAAATAATTATTAAAACAGATCAATATCCTAGATAAGGTTATATAACTCAATATATAATACGCTGACAGTGAAAAAACCGGAACTATTGTCTCACCAAAGATAGAAATAGGTGGATGATTACAGCAATTACTACGTTAACTTGTGTTTTAAATAAAACAAATTAGTACGTGTCAGAATTTACAATTATGAATCATACTTTAAGGTCAAATTAAGTTAATATAACTAACCGTTGGAGAAAAATCTGGAACCAAAATTCTGAGTAGTTATACATACCCATGAACAATATCCATGCACAATACGTGGTAACCTCAATGTATACAAAATTACCTTAAAAAGTCAAAGCATGAGCTCTAGCCTATTAAGTGCAAGTACCTTCTTGGTTCAACTCATTGATTAAACATATAAAGGACCAGCACTTAGTGACGTCACGCATGTTTAGGCTGGGCCCTGAAGCATCCTTTTAAATTTATCAAAACTGTAAAATGGCGCTAATGTAAGCGACAACATTATGTGCGGTCAGCGGTACCGTAATGTTGCGGGTGGTAACGACGCCCTATTTGAGAATTTTTTGGCTTCAACATACGTCACATATTATTTCTCGTCCTTTTAGTGTAGCGTTCTTCGTCTTTGGTTCAACTACATGCTCACCTAAAAACTTATACCTATACACGTATCAAGACAATCGAATTAAGCAATATTTCCAATCGAGGTATACTAGTAAGGTAAGCAATAACTTGCAGCCTCTATTTAAAGCTTTGTCCAAGCTAGCATTGAGAAACATTAGCTGCTGGCGCAAATCCGTGTAAGGGCATGGGAGATAAAAATCAAGCCTCACTTGTTATGCCAATTCAATTTCAAATAGATTCCTACATAACAATTGGTACTGGGAGTTGGGACTCGTGATGTTTGTTTACCGTAATTTAAATGAGCAGACTAAACAATTGATGAATTTATTGTTGGGTTTCCTGAAACAATATGTTGAGTATGCAATTTTTATATCTTTTATAGCCTGCTGATTTGATTCCCGGTCGTTTGAACTTAAACTTTAACAGAAATTTTAAATAAATGACGGTCTCACCCTTATGCTGTTCGATATACCGAGCTGGGCGTAGGGAGTAAGGGCTCTCCACACTCTCGCGCGTGAATCTGCCGCAAGTAAAGCTTTTTATTTTATTTTAAACAACTTATACACAAAACATTGACACACAAGAAACATACAAAAGGCACTGGTCAGTGTGCTAAGTAAATTACAATTGTGCACAGCATTCATAATAAAAAATGTTGGACTCAGTTTGTGAATTTTTCTGACCCAATAAAATGTTGAATGAAGATTTTATCGAGGCAGCTTTCCGCTCCGCTTGCGCTTCGCTCGTGCTCGGTTCGTCAAGCGTAGACCCACCTTTAGGAACCGTTTAACTAGTAATGGTTAATACCAACCTAGAAACAGAACTGGAAAACAATGTCAGTATGACCTAATAAATGTTAGCCTTGAACTAAAACACCTTACAAAATGCCATGATATTAGAGCACGGTCACCACTTAGGTATCTAGGCAGAAAATTGGTAAACGATAGGCGCTAGATTACAAAGCTTCGATAACAATGATTAAGGCAGGTCTTAGGTACTTTATTTCTCGAAACATGACTGGACATAAAAGTATGGAATCTATTAAAAATAAATTATAAATATGAATAAAAGAAAAGCACCTGTCAGTAAAAATGACGATTTTTTTTTTTTTTTTTTTTTTTAAATTTATTTAATGTTACAAAGCATACATATAGGTACAAAAATATATCTGCACTAACAAACCACTAGAGTTTACAGTAAGTGCACATAATCTGTCATCTGTTATTACAATTACAATTTTTTATAAAAAAGTCTTTAAGTTTTTTACTAATGTTTTTTGGAGTTAATCCATTCTTAAATTTGTAATCTAAATTATTTATTAAACGAGGAACCATGTAGGCAGTGGTGCGCATTCCATATTTATTTTTGGCAGGTATGGTCACTAGTAAACTTTGTGCTGCTCTCCGAGTAAATCTTTCATATTTAAGTGTCTTTTGAATATCTAAGTTAAAAAATTGCTCTTTTAATAGTTGGTAATTAACCTTATCATGTATGTTTATTACTTTACAGTGTTTAAATAAAATATTTTCATCCTCTTTCGCTTTTAATTTAATATTTAAGGGAACAATAGCTTTAAGAATCCTTACTTGTAACTGATAAATGTAATGAAGATAAGTTTTATCGGTTCTTCCATAGCTGCTCACACCATAACTTATGATTGAATCAGCCAGGGCATTATACAGTATCAACCTAACTTTATAATTTATTTTTTTCTTGATTATGTAAATATTTGCCAAAAAAGCTCTAAGTTTGTCGCATACATGATTTATATGATCATGCCAGTTAAAACGGTGATCAATTATCAACCCTAGATATTTATGTGACTGAACTACTTCAATAATAGGGCAGTTACAGTTTGATATTGGGAAATGCAAACAACTGTGCTGATGAGCAGTAATATTTTGATTCAATATACTATTTGATTTAAGATTTGGAGAATGTATATGAACTAATTTAGTTTTTTGAGAATTCAGTATTAGACCACTATCGTGGCACCATTTATTAAGACTATCAAAATCTTCCTGTAGAAGTACTGCTGCATCATTAACGTGTTTAGCTGCTACAATCATACATGTATCATCAGCGTACTGGTAGGTGCTACAGTGTTTGAAGATCTTATTCATATCATTGACATAGGCAATAAAATGCAAAGGTCCAAGCACTGAACCTTGGGCTGTACCCTCAGTTACTGTAATTGATTCACTGAAGCTGTTACCAATCCTAACACAGTAGCTTCTATTACTCAGATAGTTTTTGCACCAATTTAACAGAGGACCGCGAATTCCAGTACTTTCAAGTCTATTAATTAGCTTGAGGTGGTCTAGAGTATCAAAGGCACGTGAGAAATCAATAAATAAAGCCAATATGTGTAATCTTTGGTTCATCCATGAGTTAACTTGATCTGTGAAATCCGATAATAACATTGTTGAGTTTTTCCCTGGTCTAAAACCATATTGGCTTGGGCTAAGAATATTATTTTTTTGGTAGAATAAATGTATTTGGTTAGAAATATATTTCTCTGCAATTTTATCTATTGAAGACGTTAAAGTGATAGGTCTATAGTTCGATGTGTCTCCGCGGCTACCTTTTTTATGAACTGGCCTTACACAGCCTATTTTTAACTGGTCAGGATATGACTCAGTCGTTATGCAATTATTAATAAATTGAGAAATCGGGTTTGAGATTTTATTGGCCATTGCCTTTATATCACCCATCCTCAGACCATCAAAACCTGGGGCCTTGTCAGCACTTAAGTTTTTTATTATTTCATATATATTATCTGGTGTTGCTTTTTTGAAATACATACTGCAATTTGATCCACTATCATTAGAGCAGTCTAAGGGGTTTAGAAGATTTTTGTTACAGTTTGGTAATATTTGTTTGACAGCATTGTTAAAATCCACTGCAAATCTGTCAGCAATCTGCTTAGGTTGAAGATTTTGTGCTTGAAAAGCAGTTAGTACAACTTCATCTAGAGATTTACATAGTCTACCTGTGATATCATTTAAAATCTGCCAAAGTTTCCGTGGGTTTCTGAAGTTTTTTCTTATTTTATTCCTGTAGTAAATATTCCTGTAATATTCTGTTACTTTATTATATTTATTCCTTATTTTGTTATATTCTAGCCTTACCTTTGCATTATTTGGATCTAACTTCCACTTATGAAATAGTTCATTACGTTTAATACTTAGATTAATTAAATTTTTATTTATCCACGGAGCCTGCCGAATAGCTTTTTCATTTTTTGTAACTATTTTAGTTGATTTGCAGTATGCTTCCCTAAAAGTATTTCTTATATGCATATTTAGACTTTAGAGGATAAGAAGTGCATAAATTAAATACGTATTGTTGTTTTGAGTCAAGAGATAGGAATATTGAGTATCGACTGGCTTAAAATATTAATAAAATAATATAAGGTCTTTACCGATGAAATAGCCGTATTTGTATGGAACAAGTGAAAGTGCTTTTTTTAACTTTTTTATTTCTGTTATTCAAAGTAATCGCCCATGCAATTGACGCGTTTTTGCCGACGCAATGACAGTTTATTGATGCCCTTCTTGTAAAAATCAGCAAGACGGGAGGCAACAAACTCTTCAAAGACATTTTGTACCGCCTCTCGGGAATTAAATTTTTTACCCACTAAAAATCTCTCTAAATTTTGAAAAAAGTAATACGAGTAGTTGGTTGGTGCAAGTCTGGTGAGTATGGCGGATGAGGGACAGCTTCCAACCCAAGCTCTAGCAGCTGGGAGACTGTCTGTTGCGCAGTATGGGAACGCGCGTTGTCGTGAAGGATCTGCAGTGGGGACAACCGGTTGACGAAAGCTGGTTGCAGATGTGCAAGCTTCTCCATTATTTTCTCCAGTTCTTCACAGTACAAATCTGCAGTAATGCTCATGCCGTTTTGTAAAAAGCTGTTGTGAATCACACCCGCACCTAGACCTCCAAACAGTGACCATCACCTTTTTAGGGGTCGTTTTTGGTTCAGGGCATTGCTTTGGTGCTGAAACAGGTTCTAACCAACTTGCTGAGCGCTTTTGTTTTTATCGAACAGAATCCATTTTTCGTCGCACGTAACAATTCGTTTATTTCTTTGCCTGTTGAGCAGCGCAAGGCAGGTCTCAGGCACCCATCTCTCAAGCTATTTTACCTTGCCAATTTGTCGCAAATGGATCAATATTCCTATAAATTTAAATATGCATCAAAATTTCACTCGCGGTGAGACTCGAACCCACGTCCCCCAGCTATCGCGGCTGGGAATTTCGTCGTAGTGAGACAGTCTCGCGTAGCTCAGTGGAAGAGCTCCCAGCCGCGATAGCTGGGGGACGTGGGTTCGAGTCCCACCGCGAGTGAAATTTTGATGCATATTTAAATTTATAGGAATAATTTCCTAAATGTGTGTAAACACTATAATATAAAATACTAGCTGACCTGGCAAACGTTGTTTTGCCCTTAGTGGTAATAAAAATAGATAAATTGAGATTTAAACTATCCTATCTCTCAAGTTGGATCGAACTGCACATGATGTGCGAATTTTATTATAATCGGTTAAGTGGTTTAGGAGTCCATTGAGGACAAACATTGTGACACGAGATTTATATATATTAAGATAAGTGGATCAATATTGTTTTGTATCAAAATCTGCACTGCTAGCTCAGCTGTAGATTGAGTTTCGTCAGCTTTCACAATCACCTTTAATTCATTATTGTTATATGTTGATCATGTAATTAGATTTTGCCGCTACCCATGCATATAATAAAATAATTTTTATCTCTGCTTTCATTCTATATAAGAAAAAAATTGTATATATATTATTGACATTTTTAAAAGAAGAAGTGCCGAGCTCCTTGTCAGTTCTTCTCGGTGCTTCCTCCAGTTGGCGGTAGAGTTTTAATTTTTCATAAGATCCTGCAAATAAGGACTAGGATGTTGAACATACAGATTTGTTTTTCATTTGCATTTATCGACAATGTTAGTGCCAATTGTGTATGATTTATTTGACAATGACGTTTATACCTAGCAAGGTTTATCTTGCTGCTTCATCTGCATGAATTATTGCATTTAAAAATCTCCGCTGACCATTATTTTCTTTAGAATTAAAGCCTATGAGGAAAGTCTAGGGTATAATAAGCATATATTATCCTGATTCATCCCAAATCGGTTGAATAGTTAAAGCTAAAGGAGTGACAAATGTTTCAAATGGTATATACAAACATTCACATTTATGATATTTGATAATACGTAATTCATAATGATAGCATAATAGAATTCAAGCCGATAAATTCGGTTGATTGTATGTTTGAAATATTTACTGGTCATAAAAAAGTCTCTATAATATGTTCTAGATTTTACGTTTCCTGTCATTTAGATAAGCTGCATTAATATAAATAAACTTGAGAACTTTTAGTAATAATTATCGTAATTTATTTTCGATTACATGAAGTTATTTATTAGGTGTTCTGCGAAAGATAGTTTTTTTATTTACTAATGGTAGTTAATGGAACTTTTAACAAACTCAAAGTTCTATGTGCTTTAGTAGGTATAAGTTTCGGGTTCAGTTTTTGACTAAGGCTAATTTTTGTTTTTTTTTTTTTCTGTAGGTTATCAATTCTAATGTGGTGCAATGCTTGGTTTTTGTAGTGTCTGTTATGTACGTATTACCACACGATTAGCTTTGCTTCTTTTGTTACTTTTTAACCGACTTCAAAAAAAAGGAGGAGGTTCTCAATTCGTCGGAATCTTTTTTTTTAGTAATATTATATTCGGTGACCAAAAAATCTCCAATTTCAATTTCTGATTGAATTGAGCACAGAACAAAGAATAACTTTACTATATTGACAATGACTATTCACTGACTTTAGTATTATTTTAAGACGGCTATAATATAAGTGGGAAAAGTCTATAAGACATTTTGTCCGAAGCAAACTCTATGTAATAAAATGCCAATCAACGTGAACTAAGAATCAAGGGCCACTAGACTCACACCCATTGTAATAAATAAAATATAAGCGCAGCTGATGAGAAAAAATTTATGCGTGCCTTCAAAATATATGATAGAATACTATCCATTCATTAGATTCACTATTATATCAGATTAGAAAATACAAAAAAGAATCAGTGTCCATTATTTAATCATGTGCATTATTTTAAAAATTGCGTTAATCAGAATATTTTATTAATTGTATGTGTTCATAAAGTTGTTAAATTATTTTTTGTATGTATATTTGTGTTTTGTTGTCATATTACTAACAGTTATACATGATATATATATTTTATCGAAAAAATCCATTTCTCATGAGGTTTATTCGCGCGGGCATATTCGCGAGCAAGAGCTAGTATGCACTTGCATAAACGTAACACCGTGAAAAAATATGACTATAACGTGAGTCTGGTGGTTTTTTTCCATTTATCGATAATAAATTGTATAATTATGACAATGAATATAGTAAGTAGTCAACTGCCTGATAAGACATACTGATTGTAGGTACTCGAGGCCACTGCAAATAATTTAATTCATACCATAATAATATTGATTATTTATTAATCAATAAGTACGCATCTATATTATCTCGTATATTTTTTATGCCATAAAAAGTTTTATAAGGCTTCTTACACCATGATCGAGTATGTAATTATCAATTAACATTTTTTTGGCAACACTAATCTTGAGTTACTTTATGAATGTAGAACACGACTTATTGAAACTGACCTCACATTTTACGATATTATAATAATAGGTACGAGCGACGTTACAGTTAAAATTATGATATAAAATAATTATGCGTGTAAAGTTTAAATAAGAAAGCCATTTGTTATTTTGCGGTCCATTAGGAGGTCGTTTAGGAGGTAGGTTAGGAGTTCGAACATTAAAATAATAGACATATTGTGCTCTGGACCGAGCGAACGGCACGAAAATAGTCGCCAGTTTATCGGTGCCAAAAATTGAATTACTTTCTGACGTGTTCGTTGTAGGTACTACTCGTAAAATAGAATATTAATCAATTCTATATGTTACTAAAATTTCCCTCTACTTTATAGCTATATATCTGGGGACACGGTAGTGTCCTCGCCAAGACGAGCCAAGCGAAGCGCGAGGGCACTACCTATCTTTTCTCAAAGTGTTTCGCCGTATTTTTAAACCCTTATAACTTAGGCCTGAATTATTTCAGATAATCAAAATTCTCGGAAAATGATGTCGCCAGTGAACTTATTAAACCTATAAAGTTTCAATTTTATAGGTCTTATACTTTAGATTTTATTGACGTCTAAAAAACCCAAATTTAACTGACTGACTGACTCACTGATGATCATCAAAATTCCTAGGTACTTCCTGAAGACCTAGAAAGCTGAAATTTGGTATATAAGCTAGTATAAGCACACAACTAACAAAAAAATTCCAAAAGTTGGAAATTTAACCCCCCAACCCCTTAAAATAGGGGATGGAAGTTTGTATGAAATTACCGCAAATATTGATGCTAGAGGTCTAGAAATTGATATAGGGACTCTTTGTAATAAACAATTAAATACGTGTTTCAGGATTTTTAGTTAATCACCCCACATCCATAAAATTAGGGGGTTGGAAGTTCGTATGGGATTTCCCATAAGTATATAGGTATAATAAAAACTTAATTTCATGCTAGATATCTGCTAGTAATGCTAGTAAACATATGGAAAACACGTAAATTTTTCCACTGATTCCAGTGCCCAAGCGGCCAAGCGTCCAAGTGCCCAGTGCCACGTGCCCAGTAATATTACACGTTTCAAGCCCATGTTCCGAAATATAATACATATTCTACAAATAAGGAAAAAAATAAACTAGGTGAACCAAGGAGGGTACCCTCATTTAAATGATAGAGGGGGGGATACTTGATTCGGACAAATATCCACCTTGCAATGATATTCAAGAAATACACCAAAGAAAAGGAAATTAACCAAATAAAAAATATAGTCGTAAACAACTTACAAAAAGAAGTGAAATCCCAGCAAAAACATTTTCATGTAAAATGTTGCCAAGACGAGAACATGTGGCTCACACTATCAAAAAGTTATCAGATCTCATGTAGAGCAAGACTTCTAACTCTACACGCCCTAACTCTATAAATCCTAACTTTATAAACTCTACACTTTAGTCAAAATATATTATGTCTTGGCTGTTTCGTTACTGTCACATGGGTGTAAAGTAAAAATATTATTCACTGACTTTGTACTTTTCTGATATACAATACCTAGTTTCTGTAGTAACGATTATTTATTAGATAGGTATTGAGTCTCCTCAGAAACTGCACTAAGGTTTTACTAACTGCATTGGTTTCAAATACTTCATCACACTTTGCAAAAGTGTGTTCCTTTGCTTTAGAGGATATTTTTAATAAATGGAAGTTTTTTCCCATCACAATGGTGATACCATTTAATTTTAATGTGAAATTTCTTGAATTTTGCATGGTCCATTATGCCACTTGCAAAACTCTATTAGAAAAGTACTGAACAGTGAATAAATTCTTCACTTTACGCCCATGTGACGGTACCGAAACAGCCAAGACATAATATATTTTGACTAAAGTGTAGAGTTTATAAAGTTAGGATTTATAGAGTTAGGGCGTGTAGAGTTAGAAGTCTTGCTCTACATGAGATCTGATAACATTTTGATAGTGTGAGCCACATGTTCTCGTCTTGGCAACATTTTACATGAAAATGTTTTTGCTGGGATACTATATTCTCAAAAGAGAACTTATAGGGTTCTTACTAGACATTGATAAATAGATGCTTATTAGTTTATGCTCACAAAAACTATGATTTGCAACATTGTACTCGGTTACCCGCTAATTTTCCCATGTGAAGTGTTGATATTATAGACAAATTGAGCTGGTTGAAGCACTTGTGCACTACGTGCGATCCAAACCAGGTAATTTGTGTGAATTAACAGTCTCATCATCTATGTATCAATGTTTTTATTTTAGTGTTAACTTGTGCATACATTTTCATTTGTGTTATAATTTATATTTGCACAATCAACCCACATCATTGTATATTGGTTGCCTGGAAGAAAGCAGTATTTTTGGCAAATTCTATTGTTACTTTATAGCATTTGTTTTGTCCTCTGCATAACTGTGTGGAACAGTATTCATTCATTCATTTATTAATGGTAGAAGCATACGAAATTCATATAATTCAAACATTGGTAAAGACGGTAGACGTAAATGGTAAAGATACTTACTAGAAAATGAAATTCTTAATCAATTGCGAGTTTCATCAAGCCGCAGCTTTTCTCTCTAGCAGTGATAATTAATCACATTTCTGGTTGACCTCATTATCTTTAACATCCACCTGTTCAATTTTCTGAGTAATGTGTATTTCAGGCATCTTACAATCACAATTTCTGTATCATAAAAACTTTATAAAGAAACCTGCATGCCTGAAAATGTTCTCAAAAGTTGCTCTAGAAGTGTGAAACTCAGCATAATGTTATTACACACCCTCTACTATGAGAGAGTAGGTCTGTTTCAAGTAGAGGCTGTAACTTTGTGCGTTGGGCACTGATAAAAAAAAATTACGTAAACCTTCGTGCAAGCAAACGCCTTTCGCAAAAGCGCCATCTGTCAAAATTCTATAAGTTGCCGCTGAGCGAACTACATAATGGCTTTACTGTTGGTGACAAAACGAGCATTTTTGGCACTGATAAAATGGCGATATTTTTTGCGCCGTCCGCCCTGCTGTCCAGGGATTATATCTTTTGTGTTGGGGTATTTTCTTAAGATTTGAAACAGATAAGTGCATAAGCGAGCTTGTACAACGTATCAGGCAGGTAGTTAAAGTTGCGCAAACGCCGGAACCAATGTCAAATCACGCAACAGTAACGTTCTCTTTGATTGATAAATAAAAATCAGCACAGAATAACATTACGAACTATGTCCCCGCAAGGCATAAAAGTTATTTCGTTGCAGATTTACTCCCAATACCTATCTTTTATCCGCGGCTTCGCCTGCGTGTATTTTATGTTTTCAGGATTAAAAGTACACTACGTTATAATAGTTTAGTATAAGCGATGAAAAGATAATTAATTAACCTACCTTCATATCAGATTTCAATAACTTATCTATTGCATTTCCGAGATTGCTTTTGGTACGCTTCTGGATTCCACCAATCCGGCCGGATCCGGTCGGATCCGGCCGGATTGAAAAAGGCACCGGATTGCAATCCCTAAGTCTATCTGTTAGCCCGCGAAATTCTTACAGCGAACTAAATAAGTCAGCCCACGAAATTCTTACGGCGAACTAAATAAGTCAGCCCGCGAAATTCAAACTCAATTTGGTTGTTGCATTTTGTAAGCTATTATGATATTCTGGACTTATGGCAATAAAATTCCATATCATTTCGATATGTTTTTTGCCTATGCTTGAAATTGTTGACTCTATAGGTAAAGCAAAGATTTTAAGACATTATTCCGAATACCAATCGAGTTTAATGTGAGTACCATGATTAACTCACAATTCTCAGTCTTTTCTTACATTTTATGTAAAGATTATAAAGATTTCCCGCAATTTTATTGTCGTTAGCATACATTGATTTTTAGCCTTAAAATTGAGAAAAACCAATTAAATTTATACTTTGCGGGCAGCCACCGTTTTCCCAACGTCGCGGTAAAGAGCTTTGGAGAGATTACATCTCCCTGTCGCACCGCACTCCTCGTTGCAGTCTATTTGCTTTTGGCTACGAATATATTATCTACATTATTTGCTTACCACTTGTGTTACTACGCTTCTGTTAATTTGAACAGTCAACAAACTACAAAGCTAAGGCCGAACGCTAATAAATGATAGTTTATACGTAAATTGTTATTCACTTCTAACACAACACTTTCAATGATTGTTTTCCGTAATTAGATCAAGGACTATCGTGATAAGCGCAATCAAGATATGCACTTAAGTCGGTGTAGGTAGTCGTAAAAAATTATGTGCTTAGACTGGTTCCGCTATGAAAGAAAAAATATTACCTATTTTGTAGAGCTCTATAATATATTTATTAATTTAAAAAAGACGTGTGGCACGCGGAGACTGCCGCGGTAAAGATATTGTATAGCATTTTAAGCTATTTTTAGTCTAATCGCCTCTAGGTGGCATTGGTTGTATCGGCTGCATAACGCCTATATAAAAAGTTTGAGAAGAAAGAAGAAGAAAAACTCTACTTTAGGGGTGTTAGGTTATTTTCGTTACGGAATTTCTGGATTCGGTCTCCACGCTCAAAGCCCGCGATAGAAGCTATGCAATAGGTTAAAAGAATATTGAGAAGGAGCATCAAAGCACAAAAGGGCATTTTACTTATATAAAAAGATTGATTTATTAAAAATAATAAATAAAATTTTGGAAACACAAATAAAATCGAGCAAAGAACGAAAAAGTTCTAGGCAAATTAATATTTCTGATTAGAGAGAGTTCTGAAATGCTATAATGGCTCTGTATAAATTTTCGTTTTGCAAGAATGGGTATGTCATTATTTCTAATTTGGTTTAAAATAAAGCATTTTTTTTGTGAAATACCGTATTAAAGCAAGCCAAAAATCGTTACCAACTTTCCTACTTATATCTATAGCTAAAAAGCTACAAAGAATCATTACTATACAGGGTGTTTTTGAGATAATACATGTATCTTAATCGTTTTATACTTAAGTATCTGAATTCTTGATACCATGTTGGCTCATGCGGCATATAGTTTGATCTCTTAATAAATATATCGTGTTTCAAAATGGTACGGCAAAATATAAATAATACATGGTTTTAGTAATTTACGATATAGAAATACGACTTAGAAATAAGTCAGATGCAATATTATGGTCAGAAATGTAGCGTTTACATGAATTGTATAAATTTACTTTATTAATTGTCAGAAGCTATTTCATCTAGTTTTTTTTATGTTTCTGATTAAATTTTCAATGAGATGTATGCATCATCATATTTTATTTATGACTTAAAATTAATATTGATGGTTTTCGTATCTATTTCCAGTTTAGAATACTTAAGTAATTCGTTTGCCATAGTGTTGACATCCTAATTGATTGCGATGATTACGATGGGTATATTCGATTCTCGATCTCTCTAGTGGAATAATAATAATTAATTACAGCTCATTTAATTATAATTTCAGCTTAAACAGTCCCAAAAAATGTGAAATATACTTATATTATATAATTTTTTTATTGTTTCGATACGGACGGAACCCTAAAATTAAAAAAAAACAGGCATTTACAAGGTGTTGGTTAATTTGTATAGTGTGCCCGCAGCTAACCTTATTACTTGATCCTAGAAACACGTTAATAGAGGTAAGAAGACCCAATTACCTATTTTGTTTTATTATCAATACAAAACTTATTACTTTATTTAGATAAATTATTTTTAGGAACCCTGACTGTGGTGTCAAAAAAGCGTAATAAACTGTCCAGTATTTCCAGTTCATTCATATTGAATGAGCTGTTTTTAGGTAAAATCTGTGTTTTTAGGGATGTCATTGAAAATTTATGGCACATTTTTGAACTCCCTCAGGATATGAGCTAGACTTCTTGTGATATTTTTTCATACATCGCCCCCTACTTTTAAGGCTCTCGGCTAGTTATGGCAAGTAACCAACACGTTGTATAAATGGTCGTATGAGGTAAAACCTACGACTATTTCTTCTTGTCCAGAGTCACCTGTTTGTCCAAACATGTTTTGTCCAGTACACCATACAAAACATGTTTGATTCTGCATACAATATAACTCCTAGTCCATAATAAGAGTAAATAACGCAAATCGTACCTATCATAACTGAGAGAAATTTCTAGATATCAAGTAATTTTCTCTTGTGAAACCGGCTATCGTGGCATATTAATGGGAATCTAATCGGATTAAAACGTGATTTTTCACAATTCGAGTCACGATAGTACAAATCATTATTTGCTAGCAATGCAATGCGAAGATTGTAGATATTATAACCATTGTTCGGCTAGAACCAAAATGAGCGATATTTCATGTTCCAAGTACATAGTCACTGCGGCTGTATTGATTCTAAACTGTTTATTGATACAAAATAAAGCTATTTGTGTTATCACAATTTTATTGTTGTATAGTGATTTAGCGTTTATCAGTTGCGTCTAGTATAGTATTATATTATCTGTGGTTGCGTATTACGAACGGTTCTGAGGTACACAACAGAGATTCTGGTTTTTTTGTTGAGGATAAAAGTGACATGCAAATAGTCACTCATGATAATTGAGTAAAACTTGATTTTTTTTGTTACTATATGCTTTTGTTACCATATGCTTTTGTTACTATACGCTTTTGTTGACTACCGACGTGCGTCAGTTCATCGATCGACTAGTGCTGCGCGCATGTAATTTTTTGTACAAATCGAGCAGTGTTTTTTCGAGTCCATCGTGAAACTATGTACAGCACTACAATTCTCAAACCTAGTGACAGCAGCGCGACAGAAGCGCGTCTGTAGCGCTGCTGCCGCGCTTTCGCCGCGCTTCACTTTGCGGCTAATTTGAAGGCGCCCTAAGGCCTGGTTTCTGGCTGGCTGTGTTTGAATAACCAATTAGATTGCGTCATTTTGACAACTCCCAAACTGAGGGGAGAGTAGATGTCGAAATAAATTAATCTGATTGGTTACTCAAACACAGCTCCGCTTCGCTCCGCACCGGTGGAAATCGGGCCTAAGAGTGAGAAGGACTAGGATAAAATCAGTATATCCTCTTAAAGACTTTTCGATACACTAAAGCTACTGCAAAATATTTTTGTGAAATTTATTTGGACCAACCCGCAAGCAAGGCACTCTGCAACAAGAATCCTATCTCCTTTTTGATGGTATTTCCATTTTCAACCATAATAAAGTTAACACTAGACGTGCTATCTCCAAACCGCACCATAATGCTCTAGCCGTCCGCATGGTTAGCTTTTTTATACCTTCCGAAAAAACCGCAAGCCGGTAGATCAAAGCGGCAGTAGTATTTATCATTGACATAGTTAGCATATTAAAACAGACGCTGATTAAGTTTACCGGTTACAGTTGCTCCGATCTCATACCAATTAAGTTCTGAGTCACTTGTCAAATATTCTATAAAGCCCAATCGGCACCGGCCTAATGAATCATGCAACATGGTACGCGATAGCCACGCGAAATTCTCCAACGAAAGGTGTTAACGAAACGTTACGACAATGGTGGAAATGTGTATCAGTTATTTCAATATTATGGTTTATTTAAGGTGGATGGATATCCGGGCGCGAAAATTCCAATTATTTTATTTGGTTTTTCGCAAATAGTGGACTAATTATGCATCGTATGACAATGAGTTTTGCAGGCATAACGTTGCGTCTACATGTTTTTCATAAAAACTTTATGAACTGCGTGAAGGAGTTACAAACATCCAAACTCACAAACTCTTACATCTATACGAGTAACATGTATTAGATTGGACTAAATTTCTTACGAGCGCGCGTGGATTATGCCTGTGTTGAATAAGTATAAATGCAATTTTTTTGCGTAGTTAGGTACAATCAAACATTTCTATTGTATACGTCGTATATATGAGTACATGATTAACACAATCAAGACCCATAGTAGGTACGCTTATAAGTTGCGAAATACGATTATCTCATCTAGCTGCACTTGCGGAAAACCACAGTAATAAACATGTCGCATTGTGTGCACATACACTGTCAATTAATATTAACACGTTACTTGAGAGCATTATTTTTAACTGACATTATTTAACTGACAACAGTCTGCAAAGATTTCTTTTTTAATTTCCACGCGGATATCCTTGTTGGTTTCATATGACGTATTGTACAAAAACGTTCAAAGAGCTTACGAATTAAGTATGTAACGTACGCACGGCATGTTTTATTACTAAATACTTAACTTAATGATTTATGCTCGTTTTCACCAACACTTTAAGAGACGCCTAAGCCGATAGGTGACAGTTTTCACATACAACAACGGTCACCTAAGGGCTTAGGCGTCTCTTAAAATATTGGTGAAAACGAGAAATATAGTGCCTTTAATGATATTATAATACTTACTCAATGAAATATCCCGATAGTCTATTATTATTGGATTGTGTAAAAAGGCGAAAGTCTTAACACCTGTAACAACTTTATTCTGCGACTTTAATAGTGGCCTTTGTTAGTGATTCGTGCGTATTACCAGATACGAATCTAACAAATAATTCAATTTGCCAGCCTTTGAAATGAAAAAATACAACAGGAGTTTTAATTTTGGTAATTTTAGCAGGAGAGCAAATCTCTCTTGCTTACTAGCTTTTGTGATTGCCGAATATGCAATAATAATAGATATCGAATATAATAATGCTTCCAATCAGCTAAATATCTATCTCTATTCATAAACTATTGCAAATCATCGCTTATGAATTAGATTCGTTATTATTACTACTCCCACACAAATTGAATTTTAAATGGGTTTTATCTCACATTTTTACGTTTTTAATCATTACTGAAATACTAAAGTTTTTAGGTTAGACAAAAATTATCTATACTAGTAACTACGCACAGTTTCCCATGTTTCAAGTTTTAACTTTTACCTACTCTTTGTATTTATTAAGTCTAATAATATATATATAAGACATTGAGGATCTCCAAAATAAAACACAAATTGTTTCTCTGAAATAACAAAGTTTTTGTTTTATTTAACAAGTCTACAATTATCAAGTTATTATCAAGTTACGACAATTACACTTCTATCTCACCTGAAATAACAAAGAAACGACATTTAAAGTTCACTATATCTCGAGTCCTCAATCACATTCTTTCTATTAGTTTTTATAACAATAAAATGCACAAAACAATCCGCGCGTCCCACGCCATTTTAAATCATAGACACAGATCAATATCATAGCTACATACAGCTGATACACGAAGCGCGGCAAATTCAAACGAATGAAATGTCACTCATTTCATTACATCTCCCCCCCTAAGAGCGAAAATTCTAAGCAATATATCTGTAAAATGTACTTATAAGTCATCTTCATATTCATTATCATCTCCTTCATCTTCTTCAGCCTCTGTTATGACAGGTTGCAATTTTGTTATATGAAATAATGTTGATTCTGTTTTTCTGTTGCCTGTATCAATCCTATAAATGGAATTCGATATTTTCTCTATTATCTTGAAAGGGCCTATTTTTAATTCGTCTAATTTCTTTCTATTCAGTCTATTTCCATTTTCTACATATACACTGTCTCCTACATTAAATTCTTGCATTTTTCTATTTCTATCAAATATTTTCTTGTTGTACTCATGAGATTTTATTGTATTCTCTAATGCCAATCTTCTATCAGCAATCCACTTGTCTTCCTTTTCCATCGTTTTGAATTCATTTGGTAGAATACTGACATTTGTACCATCCAGTAAATATTTTGGTGCAAAACCTGTAACGGAGTGTTCTGTTTCATTATATTTTTGTATACATTCTCTTGCCAGTGTTGTCCATGTTCTCTTATTATTTTCTCATTCATTTTACACCTTATTTTATTTACTATTGTTTGGTTTAATCTTTCATTCAAGCCGTTCGAGAATGGTGTATTCACGGCTGTAAAAATTAGTTTAATATTATTTTCCTGCAAAAATTGTTTAAATTCTCTTGAATTTATGCCCGGATATTGATCTGTCAGGATAATTCCAATCTCATTTGTCTCTAGTACTTTCTTTGTTAAATTTATAAAGTCACATGCATTCTGGGTTTTCGAAGTCGCAATAAATGCATATCTTGTGTAGTGATCTACTAAAAGGTGTTGATATTTCTTTGTAGACCTAGATCCTCCAAATCCACCAATAGTATCCATTGACATTATTTCAAATGGTTTGGTAGCTGGTCCCAGTTGTGACATTAATCCAATTTTTTTTTCACATCTTGATTTATTTTTTATGCATATTTCACATGTTTTACAAATATTTATGATATTTTTTGTTAGGTTTATAGCCGTATATATTGAACTTATTTTTTTCTGCAGTTGTCTGATCCCAATATGGCATAAATCTTCATGCACCTTTTTTATAAGTTTTTTACTAAATTCTTCTGAGAGGATAATCTTTTCCTGTTTCTTTATTTTTTTATAATAGATATTATTTTTTAGTATTAAATTTTGTTTCTTTTCTCTTATTGTTTCATTTTTCTCTTGGTCTCTAACTATATCTTTTATTTGTATTAAATTAACTATTCTCAATGTTTCCTCTCTGTTATCTTCTGGTTCTAATACAGGGTTTCGGCTCAAACAGTCTGCTTCTACATTTTCTTTACCAGGTATATATTTTACGGTAAAGTCATACTGAGATAGGTAGTATGTGAGATCACCCAATTCTTCATCTGTCCTGCATTTAATGTTCATGTTCTCTAGAGGTTTGTGATCTGAGTAAATGGTGAATTGTTTTCCGATGAGCCAGTGCTGCCAATATTTAACAGCTTCTTTCATAGCAAGACATTCTAAATATATAGCCTTTTTCCGTTTTTGATGTTCATTCAATTTTTTTGAGAAATATGCCACCGGTTTGTCTTTACCATCTAGTTGTGTCTGTTTTAATATTGCTCCAATGCCCTCCAAAGATGCATCGGTAAAGATTTTGATTGGTAAGTCTTTGTCGAATATTTCCAAGACCGGTTGCGAACATAAATATCTTTTTATCAGATTGAATGCTTCTTCACATTTCTCTGATCATACAAATTTCTCGTTTTTTCGTAATAAATTGTGTAATGGATCTAAGATAATTGCACTTCTTGGTATATAGTCATGGTAGAAGTTTATTTTTCCCAAAAATTGTCTGATGTTCTTTTGCGTCTTAGGAGTTGGAAAGTTCCTTATTGAAATCAAATTGTCTTTTAGTGGTCTTACTGAATTGTTCTGAATTATATGGCCGAGGTATTTTACCGAGTCTGAAGCAAAGGTACATTTCTTAAACTTCAGTCTAAAGCCTTCTTTAATTATTGCCTCTAATACATTTCTAATGTGCCTTATATGTTCTTCAAAGGTAGACGAGTATATCAAAATATCATCGATATAGTTAACAGAGTATCCTGTGAGATTGTGTTTTCTTAGAATATTGCTTAAGATTCTCTGGAAAATTGCTGGTGATGTTTTCAAGCCAAAAGGGAGGCAGGTCCACTGGAAGTGGCCATCTTGTGTGACAAATCCTGTTTTACTTCTGTCTTCCACCCGTAATGGTATTGCCCAAAATGCTGAGTTTATATCTAGTGTAGTAAAATACTTGCAATTTCTAGTTTTAATAATTAGATCATCTATCAAAGGAAATGGTTGAGCTTGTGGTATAACTATTTTGTTTAACTCTCTGAAATCTACACATAAACGGGATTTTCTATTTTCACCTTTTTTAAACGCCAATGTCACTGGAGCAGCGAAAGGACTGTATGATTCTTCTATTAAATTGTTCTTTAGTAACATCGATATTTGCTCTTCAATTTCTAATCTATCTTGTATTGTACATCTGTATGGTCTTTTATTACAATATTTATTTACTTGTAAATCTATGCGAGCTTCATAATCTTTAACTGAACCTATATCATACTTGTCCTTAGCAAATATTGTTTTATATTCCTTTATAATTTTCTCTATCTCAATTTTCTTTTGATTATCTAAATGGTCTGTCATACTTATAAATTCCTCTGTTTCTATGTGTTCATTGAAATTTACTGTATATTTTTTTATATTATTATCTTCATTTTTGTTATCTTTAGACATCCTGTCTATTTTATTTGTTATTTTCTTTTGTTCTATCTGCAAGTTCTCATTTTGGGTTAATCTGAATTTCTTTATCATATCTAATCCGATTATGAAATCATCAAAATCTTCATTTTCTACTATCTATACATCCACCTCTTCTTCTAAATCAAATATCTTAATTTTTATTGTTATCAAGCCATCCATCTTCTTCACACCATTAACCGTTTTCATGTATGCTATATTCACATCATCTTTTTTTTCTTTTACTTTTATTAATCTTGAATTTATTATAGAAATCTGTGAGCCTGAATCATAAATACCGCTCACTTCTAGTTTATTTTCTAATAAAAGCTTGATTTTGATTAATGGTGTGCTTACTAGTTTTTTTTCTCAGTATTTATGTCTACTTCAATTATGGAGTTATTGTTTACATTTTTAGTTTTAAGAACTTTTTCAGGTTCATTTTTATTTTTCTTGAACCAACATGACTCCTCCGGATGATATCTAATTCCTTTGTCCAAAGACTCACAAGTCTTACATGACTTCTTCTCATAAGTTTTATTTTTATTATAAAATGTACTGCTCTTTATGTTAGTTGAGTTTTCTTATACATCGTTCCTTCATATTTTCTTATCTTGTTGAACAAGTCAGTAGTGTTGTTGAGTTCATCCCTGTTTAACTTATTTAAGATAAATCCAGGTAAACCAGTTGCAATAAGATCTATCATTGTTTTGGAATCTATAGATTTGTTTATATCTAATAAAAGCCGTTCTTTTTTTATGGCATAATCAATTAATTGTCCTTCTTTATACCTAAATGCGAGAGCATATGTGACTATGTCCCATCCTTGGTGTTTAAAAGTTTCTAAAAACTTGTCTTTCCATTCACTCCATTCAGAATTTATTGTTAGTTTTATGATCATCGAGCTATACCAATCCAAACAAGGTTTATCTAAAAATAACCTCAAAATATCTATTTTTGTCTCATCTTTTGTTATATTAAAGCGCGCACACTCTTTTTCAAAAATTTCTATCCATTGCATCGCATTAGGATTTTTGCTTGTGAATTTTTCAATAATAAATTTTTCTGAGATATGTTTTAAGTTATGTTGACTTTCTTTCTTAGTTGTAGTTTCTATTAATTGTTCCAAGATTTGTTGCAAAGTGTCATTTTTGTCCTTTGCTTGTGTTGTGCTCACTTCATCTAAATATTGATCTAAAAATTGCATATTACCTTCCTCATCTACATATGTCTTCTTTAGATTTTCATCCAACTTTATCCATACTTTTCTACTCTGGTGTCTTTTTTTAATGCTATTTTTTACTTTTGTGAAAGTGTTCGTTTTAACAATATATGTATGATGACTCACCGGCTTCAGTTCCTCGGGTAAAACATAACATTTTCCTTCTTCAGTAGATATTGAGGTTATAGCTAATACATTTGATTTGCCATCATTTGAGGCTATTATTGTAAACTCAAATTGAAGCCGGTCCATCCTCTTTTAGTTCACAAAAATGTCGTTTTATAAGACATTGAGGATCTCCAAAATAAAACACAAATTGTTTCTCTGAAATAACAAAGTTTTTGTTTTATTTAACAAGTCTACAATTATCAAGTTATTATCAAGTTACGACAATTACACTTCTATCTCACCTGAAATAACAAAGAAACGACATTTAAAGTTCACTATATCTCGAGTCCTCAATCACATTCTTTCTATTAGTTTTTATAACAATAAAATGCACAAAACAATCCGCGCGTCCCACGCCATTTTAAATCATAGACACAGATCAATATCATAGCTACATACAGCTGATACGCGAAGCGCGGCAAATTCAAACGAATGAAATGTCACTCATTTCATTACATATATAAATACCTATCCTAAAAATAATTTCGTTAAAAAAAAACATTTTAGTCCCGAATAATTTATGAACAAAAATATTAATTTAACTTCTACATTTTACATTTTTATCCCGTAGACCCGATCTCTTCAACTAGGTACTTTCAACAATATGGAGTTAGTTGAAGCTACCGGGCATTGGTGACGACAGTTACGTGTTGTAGATTTGTTTATATTTGCCCAGAACAGTAAATAGAGCACACTGATGTACAACTGAATGATAATTGAACTGATTCCGTATTCTGATCGCAGCCTCCGTAATACGTCTACGATTTGAATTAGACCAATTTGTATAACGTCCGCGTCTGGTATCTGGAGCCGCCACTTTCGTTTAACATCTGAATTTTGGTCACGATCTATTGATTAGAAATGATCAATATCACACGTGATCTAACGTCACTGCTCAGCTATGCATCTCTGCCGACTATTTTTATTGAATGCGATATGTCCCCACGACCACGTGACGACAATTTTTTAGCGCATGCAGATTGAAAATTTTGTAGTTTCTTATCGTCGCACAGGAATTTGGTGACACTGATTGACTATTTTTTACCTAAAAAATTACTATTTTCCAAAAAATTTTATGAGTTTATTTTTATATTAAAAGAAAGTTAAAAATAACTTTGACCATCTCAGTACATACTCTGCAGTGCTCGTAGCATGGGCAGGGCACTATTTTCTCCCTGAGGAAAAGACAAAATTTTACCCCCGTCTACGTTTTTATCACTCTCCCAGATCATATCAGGGATAAAATTCACCCGCTATAGTAACTATTAACGTTTAAACGCCTATAAAAATGTCAAAATTTTGATTAGTCCCGGGGGGCTTATATTATCTACGTGAAATATCAAACGGATAAATTTCGTTTCTCCTTTGGTCATGCTATGCTATGGCAGACATTTTTTTCATTGCCAGAGGACAAAATTGGGGGAAAACGATTTTTAAATCCCCAGCTACTAGAGGAACTGGGGCTCTTTTTGATAATAAAGATGATATTATCGTTAAATCCGAAACTTGGATCACTTTATCTTTCATCGTTAAACAATTTTTCTAGAAACGAAGCGGTAGTGATTCTGGGCGTCTCACATAATTTTATGGTAGAATCAAATCCCGAGGATATAGTCGTGCCGTGGTCGTACCGCTACTCTATTGTTGCCGTAATGTTAAAATATTCTCAATCTCTACGTATTACATGATGTTACAGAATAATAAGATCGCGCCGCAAAGCAGCCACTTTCTTGTAATAACTATTCCTATTACATTACGCTTTAAAAGCGATGCATTTTAATGACTTTCATGTTTACGACTTATATCTTTAAACAAACAGCCGACATGGCTAGATTAGAATTACTGGTAGCGGTATGTTATTGTTTACATAGTTATTGACTGTTATCACACCAATGGGCTGATTCCGTTTCGTTCAGTTTGTTTAGTTAGTTACCCTCACTGGGTTATTAACTGAGAAAATGGAGGGGAAAATCCTATTTTGTTTATTCTTTTGCACAAGTTAGCAACTCGCATAGTTATATAGAAATGGTACCATACCAACCTAGTTGATAACTTGTGCAAAAAGAATGCAAAACTTGTATCGATGAAAGAAGTCATCGCGGGCATAAATTCACACCGTTCTCACACGTGACCAAAACAACTTTACTCCGATAGAAGTACACTTCGCACGGTTTTTTGCCCATATTTCGGCCACTGACATACAAATTTCAACAAAAAATATATACAGCTCCTCGAGTTAGTACTACCAATCAATAGAAAAAACCCGAATATCGAATTCGGAATTAGGTTGTTAGCAAGTTGAGTTAGCGCTCCGACTAACTTGCTTGCTTGCTTACTTGTCGACAGGCTCATGTTTTTTGAGGTTTTCTCGTGACTGAAAGCACCAATTTTGATGCGGTTTTCGCTAGAAGATGTGAAATGATAAGCACAAATTGCTATTAGCGATACTTATGGGTCTAGCGATTAACCCTGGTCTGCCAGGTCAAAAAAACCGTTTTCGAAATTCAACCATGAAGGCAATATATTCACTCCGGAACGGTGTGAATATGAATGGGATTTTTGTCTCCGTTTACTACAACGAACAACATAAACGATACAGAATTATCACAGTAGAGGCACACAAGATTTAGGAGGTGGTAAAGATAGAGGCCTGGCCGGGAGAGTATACCAAACCTTTCCGGTGCGTATCAGGAACTATGAATCGAACCGCTTCGTATGAGTTTTCGTTTTTGGTACGTCATCTATAAATGTAGGGGTTGTTTACTGTTGTTTGGTAAAAAAGTAAGGTAAAAAACAGGGGAACCAGATTAAATAGTTCTAGAAGCATATTCTACAGTTAAGTGTCGACAATTTTGCGTGTTACTGAAACGTCAGAACTATTTTCACGTTCTTTAAAAGGAAAAGCACAGATTAGTTTACCCCAAGGTTATGGATAAAGTTTTAATAACTATATAATCTATTCTTGGGCTAAACTAAACAATAGGGACTGGGAACTCTCTAAACAATAAGGAGGAAAGGAACATCCAATATTCACATTCAAGCTAGTTGGAGTAGTTCAGGCAACCCCACAGAATTGTCGACATAGAAGAATGGTGCTCTATCAATTGTTCGGCAAGCAACAAGGCTATACCTACCCCAACACGCTCGAAACTATCAGGTCTAAGCTAACAGGTAACAAGTTAAGTCGGTGACCTTACTCGTAGTCAACTTCCTATACTTACTTTCAAATTTTCTATTATATGAATTGCGCAATTGCCGACTCAGCGACACGGCACTGAGAACATATAAAATTAGCATAATTTGGTATTAGCACCTCGAATACTTACGTGTAGTTGTGATATATTATTATTTAAGGCCATTTGTCCACCACAGCTGTCACCGGTACGTCACGGACATCGACAATCGAGATTATATTTTCTGGCAAAGATATTATGAAGTAAAGCGGAGAGGAGATGCTTAAAGGAGAAGAGATGTGAGCTGTGAATAGAAATTATGTTTTCGACTGTGCGAGGGTAGTGAGCAAGCAGCGGGGAAGTAAGCAAGCCAGCGCCGGCAGAAAAATCTATCAAAGGATTCTTATAAAACCTAAGTCCACGTGAACAAGTGGACTATAGCCAGTTAGAAATTATTATTATGGTTATATTTAGTAACTTATGAAGTAACGATACGGTTGCTTAAGCTTCCTTATCTGATTATCAAGAGATTTGTTTAAAAATATAAACACATACGACGCCAACTTAATACAAAACCATTCTCATTTTCTACCTAATTGCCCATTTGACGTTCATTTGAATGATCCTCTATCTGTATCTACCGTAAAATTCAATTTAAACCCCAAGTGTTTTTGTATACTATGATATTAACTGTTACTTTACATATAGATTGGTAGGCGAATCATTTGAGATGAGCAATTACTTGGAAAAAAAAACTAAATTTTATCGTATCCCGTAATCGAATTTACCTACTCTATTATTATGTAGATAGTTACCTCGTAGAATACCCAAGTTCAAACAAACAAATTCGAAATTGTTAGTAAGTCGGAATCGGAAGTCCCATTAAACATGAACTGTTTTAAATAGCAAGGTAAAATCAGAAATTGGGTCTGTGTGTATACTGCATAATATGTAGGTACATAGCTTTAACAAGGTCGTTCCCCCATAGAACCATACCGTATCCGTGACAATAAAGAATGATAAATCGCCTTCAACGGTGTTAACATGTGAAAGATTAATATTATTTATTGTTCTTGCTGTGAACACATTGGCATGTATGCAGTGTGTACGACGCCTATACAGGTTTATTATCTGATTTAAGTTTACACTTGTAAGACTAGATAAATGAGGTTTCAATTTTTTTTTGTAAGTCAAACTAGTTATTAGACTACTAAGTATGTAAAAAATATAGGTATAGTGTTAAAAATCGGCATAGAGCGAGTCAGAGTCGCGCACCGAGTACTACTCGTATATAAGAAGAAAAACGGCAAGAGTTGCTTTTTCATGTCAGTCGCTCGGAAAAGAGAACTTCAATGCCAGAAATGCGATTATATTCCCTTGGCAGCTACAGCATTTCTAATATTCGGTAATTCATGACCTACTAATACTTAATCGCCCTATAGCGAGAATACTTAGCCGCCCTCGGGCGGAAAGTATTAGAATGACATGAATTTGAACTAAGACGGGAATTTTCGAAATTCAAATTTTAATGGGGATGGGTACCATCCGGGCGCGAAAATTACATTTTTTTTTAGTTTTTCGCTAATAGTGGGCTAATTAAACATCGTAGGCTTATGGCAATTAGTTTGACAGGCACAACATTTATGCATAATAAAAACTCTGCTCAACAATACTCATTTACTTCATATTGCAAATCTGGGAAACTGCAAAAAATAATCTTTCGGGAATCAATATGGGGGAGAGTGGGAATTTTCAAGCACAGTAGTTCCTAATAAAAACATGTCAGATGCTTTAATATTATGCCCGCAAAATTCATTGCCTTAACCATACAATGCCTTACAATTAGCCTAATATTTGCGAAAAACTAATTAAAATTCGAATTTCGCGGGCTGGTAGGGTCGAAACACCTTAAGGTGGAATTTTTTTTTTCAACCGAATTTTTTTGATATTGATATTTAGCCATTGCACTTAGTATAAAAAATGAAATACATTTCGAAAAATTTCAAGTCTGTAACTATCACGGTCCAAGAGATAGGGAAAGCCTGGTGACAGACCGACGGACAGACGGACAGATGGACAACAACAAAATAATATTATGTTAAAAACATTAAATCTTTTGTCAACGACACGTCAACGATTATGATGTATTGCCACGCCCAAAAGTAGTTATTTAGTTATGAGTGGGCATCGCCTATAAAATTAGTATTCTAATACATAATGAGCGCGGAATCATTCAATTACTATAATTTGATAGTATCGACTGTAATGATGATATCCGTTAGTTATAATGATCAAAATGTGCCAATTGGCAAACATTTAAATAACCATGATACGTAGCGGAAACTTCATGAATAAATAAATTACGCAATCTGACTCTTTTTTTGGTATTAGGTATTGCATAATATTTTTCTAAAAAAACATGTCAAATATTCTTTGGTTTGTTTATGTGGCTAAAATTGCTCAGGCCTATAATAGTAGAGATTTCGATCGCGACTGGTTACCATTATTCAAAGGAAATAAGTCGTTCTATAAAGATTATTTCAAATGTTGTGCAAGAAACTATTGGATTTGATATCAACAGCTACAAGTGCATTCAAATAAAATACCTACTCGCACTAATGGAAACATTTGTTTTTCTTTCTAGAAATGTGATTTCTAATTTACAAATAAAAATAAGTCTCTACCTATGTTACTACCACCAAACATCCGTTTCTAGTCGTAATTAAAATATAATGTGTTAATGCAAAAAATACGTCAGAATAATTAGAATTTACAAATATCTGCATAGGTACCTGTAAGTTAGGTAGGTTAATTGTAGTTGATGAATGTTGCCAGTCTCCTAATTAGTTTCATTCAACGTTACATTAGGACTTTTATTAATTAAATTAAATTACTGCAGTCAATCTTGCAATTAATGTTAGCGACCAAGTCAGCCAATCATTGCTGGTTGATTAAAATATAAGTAAGATAAGTAGGTAGGTTGAACTTTTAATAGCAAGTAGATACATAGTTCGATTGATAATAATAATATACTCTACTAGGTAAGTATTGCCGCGGGTTCGTCTGTAGAGGTTTGTTTAGTTTCGGATACTAAGAAGGTACGTAGCTCTCGGGATATGGCAAAAATCACGTTCATCTGTTGTTGTGGCCTTATTGAAGAACAAACAAACAAGCAAACCAAAATTATCACAGTAAAATTAATATATTAATTAGTTGATGAAGTATGGATTCAAAACCACTTAAGTTGCGCTCAACAACTAAGATGTGTGAATAAAATCAGTACAACAAAAATCTATTAACTACCTATTCAATGGCTTCCAAAGAAGGCGTTTAAATGTCTATAGATAAGTAATTAATGAAGGCTTTCGGCTGTACGTTTCAACTTATCACACACAGGGTCAAAAACATTGAATAGTCGAGTGTTTTTCAATCGTGAACTCAATTTTCGATGGATTGGGTTCGGCATGCGGGCTTTCCGCTTTCGGACGTCAAGGGTGCGTGTGGGTCACTGATGAGAAAACTCAGGATATGGGCAATGGGCATCCGAACGATTTACGTAAACATTTTGACGACTTCCCTGGCGCAGGGGACGCGCGCTCAGATTCGAGTGGGAGGTCGCGGGTTCGATTCCCGCCACGGGCCACTTTGGAATTTTATAATTTCTAAATTGGCTCAGATCTGGTCTGGTGGGAGGCTTCGACCGTGGCTATTTACCACCCTACCAGCAAAGTCGTACCGCCAAGCGATTTAGCGTTCCGGCACGATACTGTGTAGAAACCGTTGGGGTGACTTTACTAACCCCTTCCAAGTTAGTACGTTAACATCTTCGGCTGCATCATCACTTACCATCAGATGAGATCGCAGTCAAGTACCTACTAACTTGCATAGTGTAAAAAAATATCGAACTTGAACATTAGCCCCATCTGTCTGCTGAGCGAACTAGCGTTGGTGGCATAGCAAGCATTTTTGGCACCGATAAAATGCCGACATTTTTTCGCGCCGTCGGCCCTGTCCAGGGAATAATATGTCTACTGTATAGGTACATATTATTGTACACTGTGTCAGTGTGTGTGACCTTAGTCTACTTCCATTACCTACGCACTTTGACTGTAACCTGCGTGTGATTGATTATGATTACATTATTGTTTTATGTGTAAGAAAGGTATGCGTCGTTATTCACTAAACTGTTGGTTGTGGTATACTCGAAAATGTTTATGTAGTGGGCATGAATGTTTTCCAATGTCTGGATGTTTTTCTGCGGTTTTTATTGCATTAAATATTTATGTACATCGTACATTTAAAATCAGTTCTCTAATACCACAGATAAGAAACCTAATCAGGCATCCGAACGATTTATGTAAATATTTTTCGTACAAACTAACAGTAGCGCTATCTGTCATTTAAATGCTATGAGCGAACAACAGCGTGGCCTTACTGTTGGTGAAAAAACTAGCATTATTGCCACCGGTAAACGGCCGATATTTTTTCGCGCGGATTATTATTGCCACCGGTAAACGGCCGATATTTTTTCGCGCGGATTATTATTGCCACCGGTAAACGGCCGATATTTTTTCGCGCGGATTATTATTGCCACCGGTAAACGGCCGATATTTATTCGCGCGGATTATTATTGCCACCGGTAAACGGCCGATATTTTTTCGCGCGGATTATTATTGCCAACGGTAAACGGCCGATATTTTTTCGCGCGGATTATTATTGCCACCGGTAAACGGCCGATATTTTTTCGCGCGGATGTCAATGTACAGCCATAACACACCGATTGGCGATTACTTTGCCCTGTTGTTATTTCTCCTGTACCTATTTGTTGTTTTCGGTGTGTTTTATTTTGTGTTTATTACCTTATAGCATTGAATGATTATATAAAAAGCTAATAAATAAATAAAATATTAAAAGATAGGGACTGCTTTAACACAATACAGCTCAAACCATTAGACGGACGGATTGGTCAGAGATTTAGATAGCTCATATAACGTATTGAAAATTCAACCCTTAAGAGAGGAAAACAGTTGGTACTACTATTAAGGTTTCTGTTTCATCAGGTAATAAATAAATAGATTATTTATTAGGTACTTAAAGTGCCTACTTACTTCATCATGTTCCTATTACACAAAATCTACTATATAAAAATAAGTCGGGTTTTCCTTCCTGACGCTATAACTCCAGAACGCGCGAACCGATTTCCACGGTTTTGCATTCGTTGGAAAGGTCTCGGGCTCCATGAGGTTTATAGCAAAGAAAATTTAGGAAAAATTTCAACAGAAAAGCGGGAAAATCTTTTTAGCGGGAAAGCCATCTGGTGGCGGAACGGACTTCGCCGGGTTTGCTACTGAACTATAAATATTTGTCTATGAAACTGTTGTAATAAAGGAAGCATTTAAGTGTAATGTAAAATGTTATATTCAATCAAAGAAAACTTTTGAATCTGACATTCTAGGAGCATGGACCTTTATGGGTAAATCACCCTTTACGTGATCGAAAAATTAAAGGTAGGCGTTTTGACATACTAATTTCAGACTGTCGCCACGCGCCGGATACCTTGCTCGCGTTAGTTCGGGACTCGGGTACGGTCTATTTCACGCGCTGCGTGCGCCCGATGACGAGGTAGCCCTAGCACGTCAAATGCGATAAAGTTACGCCATAGAAAGAGACCACAACTTTACGTTTACTATGTGTTCTTTCCGGATTAGGTACTACCTAATTCCGTGCCTTTACCTATGATTGGTAAATCACCTTTATTCAGCCCTTTAATATTAAATAATATAGAATAATTACTATAGGAAAATACTTATAAAATAAAGGTAAATAATAATAATTATAAAATCAATTAGCCATTATAAATTGTAATAACTATTAAGGTCAGCCTGCTTTATGTTAATCGGGCCCTTTTACAATCGCTTATAGGACCAAATAAATCATGAATTACGCGAGAGATTGGAGCACAAAGAAATGATACAATTGAATAAATTCTTGACCAAGAACTAACCTTATTACCTACAGGCGTTGAATGTGCTATGGTAAAGTGATTAATTTACGTGTTTTAGTTATTTTATTTTATGACCACCCAGAAATAGGCCCGTCGACGTTTGAAATATTTAAGGCGACCGATTTTAAGACCCTTACCGAACCAAACGTTAACCAAACATAGTCACTATTTAAATAGGCAATAATAATAATTAAAATATAATATAGCGTGATATATGAGATTTATATCTACTGAAAGAGTAAAGACCTTATAATTATAATTGGTTTGCATTTATTTTCATATTATTAGCACATAACAGATTACGAAACTTATCTACTAGAGACAAAAACTTCAATGCAACATAGTAAGATAATTACTTACCTACTATAATTTAGGTAGCTCAATAACAATTGTTTAATAACGCCTTAATTATCTAAAATACCGATTCTGGCGAAGATTACAAATACAATTAAATAGTGAATTATACAGGTGGAGTGCGTAAATTTTACTTTTTTGCAACGAGGTAATTAAAAAAATAATTTGGTCGACCTAGCGAACTCAAATCTTTTGGCTGAGTTAGTAAAAGGCAAATTATACTAATTTAGAATAATATTTACTAATAGCATTGTCACTTTTAATGATAGAATATACTATGTAATAGCTTTAGATTCTACGTTCATAGTACCAAATTCAAAACTTCAACCTCATCAGAGACCACGGGTCTTAGAACCCACGAACTTCTGACTTTCCGAAGAAAGAGCATAATTGTGAAAAAAAAATTAAACTGCTAATATTGATTTATTATACTGTTTAAGTAGGTAAGATTCACTTTTGCTGAAGGTGTAAGCGTAATGTGAGTACGTTAGTACATACACTGGCCTGCAAAAGTAACTATCACACTTTTAAAAAATTTTATTTGAAAAGTGTGATACTTACTTTTGCAGACCAGTTTAGTATCTCTATGTGTGAGGACCATTATTTTGACTTTTCTACACACTGAAGCTGAAGCTGAAGCCTGTAAGCTGAAGTGGCAGTGGGCAGATCACACGTCTCCTAGGGGCGATGGCCGGTACCTACAGCCGAAAAGTCCAGAGGCGCTGGCTGCAAATATATGGAGGAATTCGATTCGTTTGTTCGATGCGAGTCGACTCGAAATTCGTACTAACCCCTCGAGAGTGGAAACCACGTACGAGCAAGCCTATAGCGTGGTGCGCCCTCCACCTCGTTGACGACGAAATAAAGCGGGTGGCGGGAAGTGGCTGGGTGGGGAAACTGAGAATAGGGAGTGGTGGCACTCGCTTGAAAAGACCTATGTTACAGTGGACGTTCGCAGGCTGATGAGATAATGATGAGAACCAACAAAAATAATATCTACAAAATATCTCCAAAATCGGATTTTGCATTAAATTAAGTATATGATAAAATAAATATTATATGATATCTAGTATGATATAATAATAAAATATAAATATCAACAAACAAGAGCAACGATAAAAATTAATGACCATGAATGAATATAGTATTACAAGATTCTGTGAATTAACATGGTCTGTTGATTCATATTATAGGTACCTACTACGCGACGATCTAGTATCAAATATCTGTGCATTTCAAATGTTGCACCTACATAATATACAGTCAATTAACTGCATCGTTTGCTATGTTTGCAATTTGATACATCGCTGTAAAGTTGATCGGCAGGTTTTATCATAAATTTATTAGTGGTATTAAACTAGAAATTGTCAATAAATATTTATACTAAGATTTTTCGCAAATATTAGACTAACTGCTTATTAAGCAAGTGTGTGGCAATGAGTTTGCGGGCATAATATTTATCCATTTACATGTTTCTAATAAAACTTTGCTCGGAAATTCCCATTCACCTCATATTGGTTCCCGAAAGATTATAATTTTTTGCAAAATCCCCGATTTAGAGCTATCAGGAACCGATTTGAACTTAATGCGTATTTTTGAGCACAATTTATTAAAACGTGTAGATGCCAGACCGATAAATATTATGCCTGCAAAACTTATTTCCTTAAACCTACGATGTGTAACTAACCCACTATTAGCGAAAAACTACATAAAATTTGAATTTTCGCGCCCCAATGGCAACCACCCCCCTTAATATCATCAATACAGGAACATTAGGTACTTCTCTTCACGTTCTTTTCTTCTTCAACTGGTCTTTTAGCTGCAATTCGCCTTCGAAACATATTTACACAAATCCAAACTTTCGTCTTTATAATACTACCTAGTGTGATTATATGTGTACACTTACCTACTTGTAAATTACAGCAAAAGTTGCATATAAAGATGGAGCTCAGAAATGAATAAAGAGCCTTTTATATAACGCGCAAATCTTTAATAAATTGGATACATTAGAGTCAATAATCCAATAAACATAATTCATCACCGTTTTGTGTTCAATCGACAGGTTGTATCATTAACATAATATACTGTTGTTTAAAATTTATTAGTGCGTCGTATATCGCCTTAAAAGTATAACACCGTTACGCACAGTGATTAAAACCAGTTTGCGGGTTCGATTCCTGCCCGTGATGTTTGTATTGCGGTCATTAGACCGTTATCAGTGACACATGGTGATGCATTGGTTTCGTCGATTTGACATTTCCGAAAATAAAGCGTGTTTCGTCATTGGCTATAACAGAGCGTTTTTGAGTTATTACCTAGTTGGTAAGAGGCTGAGCTTTTTCCAGGACAAAAAGTAACCTGGCTACTTTTTGGTCCGGAATCTTTTCCATCCGCCCCGGTAAACGATTCCGGGGGTTACCGGTTGGTGGGATTTTTTCTCCGCCCCAATGTGAAATAAAGATACTTCGACTTTTGACTTTTTGACGTTTGCTATCCCGTGATAAGTGTCATTCTCATACTTTTTTGAATTTCGTTTCATTCGAGCAATCGACAGTTTTTTGTGACGATCGAAAAAATGTCATAATATAATGTCACTACGGTTGCAATTAATTATTTACCGTTTGCGTGGGTTACGACAGTAAACATGTAGTATAGATATTTCAATCCACGATGACGCGCTCCACTCTGTAAAACTCCATAAGAATCGAACTGTGGAATCGAATGAAACATAAGCGATTTTGGCAGAATGGGTCACGTCTTCCTCGTCAATTCATGGATTGAAATATCTATAGTGTTCGAACCCTAAGTGTTATTTTCAGGGCTGTCAGCGTTGAAAATCTGTCATAAATAACATTGCTGATATTGCGTATTTCTATTATAACAACTGAGTAAGCGATTAGTACCGGCGGCAATCGGAAACGATTGTATAAGTTTTGACATTGAACATGGAGAGTTTTCGGTAACGATTTCTCACGGTACAGTTACGTAAAAAAGTCTTTAGTATTATAATATTTATTTAATTTGGGTTAACTGTAAGATTTGGTAATTTTGCATTGATTCGGCATTGATGAAATTACTTTTCAGACTGTTTACAGACTTCAATAAATCTAGAAGAAAATGCTAAACTAGGTGTACGAAATTGAATTGTTATCGTGAGTGTTTATTGTAAATAATGTTTTAAAGTAAAATAATATTATGTGGCTACTAACTTCCACGATGTAGAAAGCCCGCTAACTGTTGTTAATGTTTAATAAATATTATTTATTTATTTGTCCTTATAAATAAATAAATAATATAGAGCGCGCAGTTCAAGAGATACAGCCTGGTGACAGACGGACCGGACGGACGGACGGACAGTGAAGTCTCAGTGATAGGGTTCCTTTTTTACCCTTTGGTATTATTTGCTTTGAATATAAAACAGGATTTGTTTGGGAAACATGATTTCATGGTGCACCTACCTACGCAAGTTTGATAGAAAGTCACCAGTGCAAGGTCGGCTGGAGGTCAGCCGGATACTTTTTCCATACCACTCATAATAATTTAAACTCCCATTGCTGTCTCAAACAAACAAAGTAATTAATTGAATTTTAATGAGGCTATGTTAATAATATATTTCAAAATCGAAAAGTTGATTTTCTAAGTAGTGTACAATGACAACCACTGAAATAAAAGAAATATATATATAATATAATATGAATCTCGGAAACGGCTTGAACGATTTCCATGAAATTTAGTTATACAAGGGAATTTGGGACGATAAATCGATCTAGCTAGGATTCATTTTTAAAAAATGTCAAATTTACCAAAAAAAAATATGACTCCTGCTGCCATCTATGGCCAGGTAGTCATACCACCGAGCGAAGCTTGGTCACCCAGATATTAATAAATAATACGAGTATTTATGAAAAAACTTATTATATAATATTTAGATTGTAAATACGAGTAAGTATATCGTATTTTTAGTTACAGTACTTGTAACGTTTTTTTCTGCATCCATTCCGTATTAAAAACGTGTAGAATTAATCGATTCTAGGTTTACAGATATCTAATTATAGGTAGTATTGTTCCGTAAAAGAATAACTATGGTAAGTGAATGTTAGGTACTTGTAGAATATACTCAGATATTATAAAATATTTTAACTAATAATCTCTATATATAATATTGTGGAACCTTTATGTCTGTGAGATAGGGTAGAACAGCGTCTGTCGGCTAACTTGTATAAATAAGTTGTTCTTTGCAGTATAAAGAGATACTGGTGTGAAACGCCCTTCGACTTTCCGCGTTCGCAAGTATAGTCCGAAAAGGCATTTTCTATACAAGCGCGCTCTATATTGCTTTTAATCACGCGTGATTATCGTCAAGCGCAATCGTAACTATAATAATTAAATAAAAAATTTTACTTCAAAACATTAGATACTTGGTACATGGTCGCTGTGTAGCGATAAGGCCGCCATATTGTACATTTGTTTTTCTGGTTATTTATTTGTTTTTTCTTTTTTTTGTAATGATGTACAATAAAGTATTTTCTTGTTGCAATAAACAAATAGTGCAAGTTCTAGTACCTAGCAGTCTAATTTATGACATGCATCCACTAATACAATCACGTTTAGGCCTAAAGGATCAATCATGTGCCCCGACACGATAATTTGTTAGGACACTGGAAACAATTTATCATATTAAGATATTAGATAATATCTAATAATATATTGTGATGGTGCGGGCTGATCGTCTATATATATAATTGAACCATAATTGAGTACACTAGTGAAAGAGCCTATTTTTATCTACTTACTTACAATCCTTACCTTATACATTCCAGGAACTGGTTTATTATCTCCCGGCTGCCACATTCGCGCTGTGTCGTTCCCTCAAAAGCACCACTCAATTTCGGTGATTGCAGTTTAAATATAAAACTAGCCTAAAACTGTAGCCTGCTAATTTTGACTAGATTCTTTTAAAACAATTTAAGACTCTGACTTTACTGCTATGCAAATTTAATTCAATATTAATTAACGTTCAGGCTTTATTGAGGTCCGGTCTGGTTCTGAAGGAACACCTGGCCATTCAATTGTTAAGCTATATTTTTGAATTTAAATAAATGCTGTCAGGTCTAGGTTCTGTACTTCAAAGCATGTTAAGCACACTCAAATGTAATTATGAATCGTGATTTAGATATAGGTACATAAAGACATTCGATATTGGAGAGTTTTGATCTAGTTAATCACATGTACTTGTAATAGAATTGAAAGTTACATTTTATTATTATTTAACTAGAGTCTGGATTCTAAACGAGGCTCCATTAGCGAATACCCTTGAACGAGAGGGAATTATATAAATGAAATGAACATATTAGAGCTTTAAATCATCTGTATTTAGTGAAATAAATTTATTGATATGAGAGAAAGAAACTTTATAATTATTTAGAATTTAGATTCGATGGGTCACATCGATATCTAGATCCAAGCGTTTCTGTTCCTATTCTAGCCAATCCAGAGAAAACCAACGCTTAAAGAAAAAACTCTGTAGGCATCATGTAAGTATATCTTAATATAATATTACATACACACATGAGTACAAAATGAAATGGTACATTATAATACACAACGACATCGGTAGAGACAAAACACATACTCTATTATATAAACTCTTGCCTAAAGATAAGTATTTACAATAACCGATCTAATCTCACAGCTGGTTTATTCCAAGTTCACTAATAGAATTTAGTTTATATTGTCCATCATTATCTTAAAACAACCGATAACACGCGTAATATCGCACGTGGTGCGTGCGATATTTAATAAGGTGCATTTTTGCCTAACCTTTCCATATAAAATAGATAAAAGGCACAAAATTATTAAAACAGGCACGCCCGTGAAACCTAACAGCCCAGACCTTGGTTGTCTTCCGCTCTTTCGTTCCTGCTAATGAATGACCTGGAATCCCGTGCCAGGATCCATTATGTTTAACTCACAATTTGTCTTACAACTCCAGCATCAAAGTTCTAAATTTCAGCTGTGAAATTATCTCAGGTAATAATTTAATAAAATGATTGGAGTACATTACCAAAATCTCCGACACTCGTCTCGCCTGCTTTGTCACTAACACAACTCTATTTTATTTTAGTCAAAGTAAAATATTACAAAGTGTTTAGACTTAGAATTACGAATTTACGAGTAATTTATACAAGTTGCAAAAGGGTTAACACTGACTCTATATAATATAACGTACAATAATTAGGTACGAGTAACTTGTTAGTGGTCGTAGTATGACCAGCGTAGGCCCCCGAATGCATCTCTCCCGGCGCGAGCGCAGTGCGTCCCCTCCCTCGTTCTCCATTCCTGTAAGCAAGCAACAATACGCCCCGAAATCACTCTGTCTTTTATTGTAATTGGTCACCGATGGCTCGGTGACACGTGATAGGTTTAGTTCATTGCCCCGCCTCTGAGTTAAATTCTAATTTTGTGTTAGGGCGAGACAGCGAAGTATTTCTGTCTCTATATTTTATACTGGTTAGCAACGCTTTCTTAAATTTTTTTATACAAACTTCACCTTATCGGAAGACATCTGGATTGCATTCAGCGCATAATATTTTAACGAACGTTCGCTTCAAAAAGGATTTATGGGTTTCGGTCTCTCTGCTAAAATTTAAGAACATGCCTCTTTTGTTTTATAGTTTAAATGTATTTTCGAACCCTCATAAATTTTATTCTAACGCTTTGAATCGCTTTGGATTTCATATTTCTATTTTTTGTTTATTTTTCGAAAGTTTTACAAGTTTGAGTTTTAAGTACGGTTCCGTCGACAGAATTTTACCTACTTTCAGATTTATGGCTATTGCGGATGCTTTTTGTTAGAATTTTTAGAGCTTTATATAATTTTATCCGTGAGAAATATTAAATACCATCTCATTCTCCCTCGAATAGATTTATTTAAACACCTAGTATTTATAATATTCCTGTCCCTTATACCTAGGTCGTTCAAAAAATCTATTTCTTCTCTTTATTACGCACGCTAGTCCTAACTTCTCACGCTCGTTTTAATTTTGTTCTCCGTTACGGCAATAAACCTATTCAACTTCGGTTTACCTTTTTTTTGTGTGTAGCTCAGGCTACCCGTTTTTATGTCGGTGGTGCCTCAATTTCCTTATCTCTTTGTTTATAGTCTTTGATTAAAGTGCTCTTTGTTTGCCCCAATTCTATGATAAATCCTATTCTATAAAGTATTCTAATTATAGCCGGACAGGTGAATTGATTTGCAGTTTCCTTTGACTTTGTCCATATATGCGCCAATTGATGTGTACACATTAATATGTGAGATTGCCTCCTATAATTGCATTTCATGTAACCTCATGAACTTCTTTGTTAACCTTATATCAGCACTTGTAAGTCTTAAGTTTTACCCGAACACCTATATCAAACTGTACCAACTTATGCTTTTCGTTATAATGTTAACTATGTTCAGTCTAACTATTTATTCAATCATGCCTGTCGCCTAATCTGTTCTATTGTTTACTTTTAAGAATCGGCTCCCTTCATTAAGCACATAATACTTCGATTCAGGTGTGCTTGTTATTTCCATACGCCCGGCTATCTCCTTAGCGACCCTGTCACGTTTTTGATTGACTACCTACTTCTTTCTTATCGATCCTGTACTACCTGCCCTAACGTTATCTTGAACCATTATGCAAGGTTACCACGGTAAACTTAGGTGCTTCCCATTTAAGGGAATCCTGTATACCTCATTGAATCATAATGCTACGGAAATCATGGCAAGCTTAGGTATTTCCCATTAAAGAGAATCCTATGTCCCTCTTTGAACCATTATGTTATGGAAATCATGGTAAGCTCAGATACTTCTCATATAAGAGAATCCTGTATACTTCCTTGAATCATAATGCAAGAGTGCCTGAAATATATCATTATTCAAATCAATTGAACTGATATAATTTAATCAACAAAGAATTGTAAAATCTCAGGTGTGAGTGGCGATACCTCCGCGTTTCTTATCATTTATTATTAGATCCACGCATATTTAATAAGTTTTATTGACTTGTCTCATTTCCTAGTGAATGTGAGTAGCTGCAATTCGGAGTTGCCTTCGGTCTGATTACGCATAAGTTATCTAACTACTCTAGTTATCTTTTACCTGTTTCCTATATGCTAAAGATACCGGTTAACTATTTTCCACAAAAGAGTTTCGTCCACCCACTCAATAACGTAATACCTATCAATGCTTGTCTAATACAGGTAAAAGTTCCCTCTGTTCACAACTTAATCAAATCAAATCAATCAAATCATCCGACATAATTACTCGCCACGCTACGCTCAACTGGCCTAGTATGTTGGTTTAATATCATCTTAATCGCGGCTGTATTCGTCTCTTCCCCTACCCTTCCGACTTAGTACTCTGAACTCAGTCTAACGCAAAACCTAACTCTCAAATGTTCAACCGACAATGTCCGTTTAGTGCCGGAATTCACCACTTCTTTTACCCGCTCTAGCCAGTCAGGTCCTAATATCAATGACCTAGATAACTGGAGCATAATAAGCACTGGTGCTTCCGCTAAAATACTACCTAATTAGAATCATCCGATTTGTGCTTTCAGTCCGCGATTCGAACTGACTTTGTCTTTGTGTTTGTTTGTTTGTGATTGCCGGAATCGAAATTCCGTGATGATCCACCCTGATCTAATTAATTAATTTATTAGACTTAATCTAACCATGATTGAATAACTTGGATGAAATTATTAGTTTTATTTACTTTCATTTTATTTACAACATGAAACGACAGATGCATGGAGGCGAGACAAAGCCGTACTCCCTTTCGGTTGAGACAATGGAGTTTTTATTATTCTATAGTTAATTCTCTTCCATTACGCCAAGGCAAATCAACACAGGGCAAGTCATTGCATTCTATTTGTTTCTTTTTTTCCTTGTAATAAGGCTCAAAACTGAAGTTACATAATGTGGCTTTAGGAATAGCATTGTTGTACTCTCGAATTCGGTCGATTCAAAGTTGACATGACATGAGTTTAATTAATCAAATAGAATGAGACTGGTGCTGGCTGTGTGAGTGGGTCAGAGGTTATCCACCAACGAACCAAAGGAACCTTGAAGCTAGGGAAATCCTGCGCCAGCAAACTGGCTCTGATATCAGATTATTTGGGCAGATTCAGAACTTTCTATTTTATTCGCTACGAAGCGTATTATTCCCACATACCCGTAGGCTAGGTACATGAATTTTTTTTAGAGCCTTTTAGGCTTGCCCAGGTACCATGGATTTTGATTTTATTATTAATTGATATGATTGTAATTTGGCCAAATTACGGTCGAAAGTTCTGAATTATTGAGAGGGCGTGTATCTCGGGCTCCCATCCTTTGCCATTCGAGGATTGCCAATCAGCCATGAAAGAAACCTTGTATATATATAAAACCCAATCAAAATTTGAATAATGTTCTGTCAGCTTCGTCCCTTTCTCCATACAACTGTAGTTCCCATAACCAGATATTACCTATTCCGTCATGTTAATGACCCATCTGTATAACAGCCGTAAAGCCAGGTACACTCTCTCCTTCAAGTGTATCCCTACGATGAACAGTTCTGTGTATAAAATATAGCAACGAGCCAGATGAGCTCGGCATATCTCGCTAATGTTACTTGATTAGTTCTGAAGGAACTAGAAGGCTACTTAAGGATTAACTTCAATTTATCCACGTTGTCTAAAATAATTCAGGTTAGCCGATTTTAATTCAACCAGACTTCAAAGGAAATGCTATATTATAGCTTATTTTAATTAGTCTATTTTGATTAAGTATTCAGGCTTAATACTTTGAGTTCATTGAAAGTCATAAAAGAATAGATATAACTCTATGCAGCCTCACATTGTTAAGTTTTATGAATACTCAAATTAGGTATACAGAGAAATTCAAATGTTGGAAGGTTTCAGAATACTTGTATTGATAAATGTATTCATACTCTTACCATACAAACACACACACATACTTTAAATAACTTAGGTAATGGATAATGAATTTTTACATCATCCAACCCATTTAGAGTTCATGAAACAGTGTGTTCATGCTAAAGTTTCCCTTTATACAAGTCTGACACGTAGCGTAACGCCTATTTCTTTTCTTGCATTTATTTATTTATTTATTATTCATTCCTACTTGTACATGCTTACAATTTATTTCTAGTAATCTATGGCAATTTAACATATAATAATACTAGCTGACCTAGCAAACGTTGTTTTGCCCTTAGGGGTTATACAAAATAGATAAATTGAGATTTAAACTATCCTATCTCTCAAGTTGGATCGAACTGCACATGGTGTGCGAATTTTATTATAATCGGTTAAGTGGTTTAGGAGTCCATTGAGGACAAACATTGTGACACGAGATTTATATATATTAAGAATATTGTCCCCTCAATACATGTTGTTAATAATAGTAATCTATCGCAGGTTAAAGTCAAAATATTTACAATTTAATCAGATACATCAGTAGATATGTCAATAAAATAAAATTATTGTAAAGCCATTTTACTACATTGCTAAACTTTTTTTTTTTTTTTTTTTTTTTTTTTTTTTTTTTAGTAACATTTCTATTCCTCAAATTTACGACTGACAGTTTATACGTCGTCAACTGTACTCCCTCTCAGCAATCGTTTAAGGTTCGCAAACTCCCAACTCCATCCTGGCTTCTATTCATTGCTAGTTAAAATTTAATAAGCCACACATATCCTTTCGCACTCCGATATCCCTATAACTGCCTGTACAACTATAGTTGTGGGGAACCTAGTTTTAATTTTTCTTCTCTCCCTCACATCTTTTGACCAAGTAGCGCCTTCGCCCTCCTTCACAAACAATATAACCTGCCTGGTATTATTAACTCTCTTTCATTCAATTTCAAGCAATGACGTCCTGCTAAAATATTTTGTCCTATGGCCTAACCGTCCCTGAAGATAACTTCGCCTTATCGTTGAATGCTTTCTAATTGTGCACCGATTAATTGAAATTTTCGTAGCAGTAGGGCGAGTCAACGGCAAACCGTTACACGGCCATCTCCTAGTACTCTCGTCAAAATTACCTCAGAAATTCCGCTCATGATGTTAATTTCCTCGGCCTTAATAAACCATAACCGCTGTGTATCTATCGCATAGTATCGCATAATAGAATTTATTACATCTCGTTCGCTCAAAAGTTGTCAAGCCCGAATCGCTAACAGTATATCTACACAATATATTATAATTATGATTGAGTATTGAGTATGTACTATACTCGTTTTATACTTGTAACTATTTTAATATTTAATTTATTATTTTATTTTAGTTATCTAGTATTTGTAATAGTGTGTACTTATTTGGATTTTGGTATAAGTATTATAGTTTTGCACTACCTGCTGTCCGTGGTTTTTCGTATTTTCCTAATCTTTAGGTTGCCTGACAGAGATCGCCACTTAGCGATAAGACCGCCTTTTGTACTAATTACTTTTCACTTCTTAGAAATTATAATATTTAGTATGTTTCGTGGTCTACAAATATATTCTGAAGTAATTAAATCGCTCGTATATACTGCATTAATCAGTCTATAACTCACAGATTGATAACGTCGTCTAAGTAATTTCGTCTACAATCAGCCTGGAAATTGGCAAGTGAACGATTTATAAAACGCTTGTTTAATTAAATTTATATAAATTTAAGAACCAAGATGTTAACTATATTCAGTAAATAAATCATTTCATTTCGTTTATTTCTCTGCGTTCAACACTAGCTAACGCAACTTTCTCTCGAATTCGCTAATTTTTCCAAAATCAACTTTAATGACGTGTTGCCTACGGTCTCATTTCGTTTGTCTATTCATACAACGCGCTAACCTACGGATACCCGTCCCTATTGTTTTAACCTCGCCAGGGTTCGATACGATCCCAACCATCTGTTAAGCATTAAATGCAGCTTTGCCCCTCGGCACTTTTACCTAGAACCGTCTTATCTCTGCTAGCCATAAAACCAAATTTTTACAACGCATCATTTGTTTTATTTTTCTTTTAACCGTTTAAATCCGTCTAATGTACGTTTATTGTTTACTTGTGCCGCGCTTTACGTTAAATATCAGAAAATTAACTAAATGTTGCTACCCGGTGCTATCTCGAATCCAGATGTTATCCGAATAGGTATACTAGATTTCAAGGTATAATAGAATTTAGCCTAAGAAATAAACAAGGTAAAATATCTTAAGCACAGCCGTCTCCTTGATATCCTATAAATTTTACATTTGCAAGGTATAAAGTTTATTTCTGCTCCCTATATACCTACGACATTTTTAAATGAAAACATATTATAAATATAATGACATGCACAATGGCTCCCTTGTAAATCCTGTAAAATGTTTATTTCTGCTCCCTCTATACCTACGACATTTTTAAATGAAAACATATTATAAATATAATGACATACACAATGGCTCCTTTGTAAATCCTGTAAAATGTACATATCTTAAACATAACCATTATATTTATCATAACATGCACAATGTGTTTTGTCTCTCTTTGTGTTGTTTCTATTTAATTATTTCTTAATACACTCTTTATATACCCAATATCACGATCACGATTTCCTACGTTGTGTTTTATTTTTATGCTATTATAGATCTAGTCATATCGTTATTTCGAATACGTACGTAGATCCCTGGTCACTCGGCATCAAATTCTGTGATGGTGCGGGCTGATCGTCTATATATATAATTGAACCATAATTGAGTACACTAGTGAAAGAGCCTATTTTTATCTACTTACTTACAATCCTTACCTTATACATTCCAGGAACTGGTTTATTATCTCCCGGCTGCCACATTCGCGCTGTGTCGTTCCCTCAAAAGCACCACTCAATTTCGGTGATTGCAGTTTAAATATAAAACTAGCCTAAAACTGTAGCCTGCTAATTTTGACTAGATTCTTTTAAAACAATTTAAGACTCTGACTTTACTGCTATGCAAATTTAATTCAATATTAATTAACGTTCAGGCTTTATTGAGGTCCGGTCTGGTTCTGAAGGAACACCTGGCCATTCAATTGTTAAGCTATATTTTTGAATTTAAATAAATGCTGTCAGGTCTAGGTTCTGTACTTCAAAGCATGTTAAGCACACTCAAATGTAATTATGAATCGTGATTTAGATATAGGTACATAAAGACATTCGATATTGGAGAGTTTTGATCTAGTTAATCACATGTACTTGTAATAGAATTGAAAGTTACATTTTATTATTATTTAACTAGAGTCTGGATTCTAAACGAGGCTCCATTAGCGAATACCCTTGAACGAGAGGGAATTATATAAATGAAATGAACATATTAGAGCTTTAAATCATCTGTATTTAGTGAAATAAATTTATTGATATGAGAGAAAGAAACTTTATAATTATTTAGAATTTAGATTCGATGGGTCACATCGATATCTAGATCCAAGCGTTTCTGTTCCTATTCTAGCCAATCCAGAGAAAACCAACGCTTAAAGAAAAAACTCTGTAGGCATCATGTAAGTATATCTTAATATAATATTACATACACACACATGAGTACAAAATGAAATGGTACATTATAATACACAACGACATCGGTAGAGACAAAACACATACTCTATTATATAAACTCTTGCCTAAAGATAAGTATTTACAATAACCGATCTAATCTCACAGCTGGTTTATTCCAAGTTCACTAATAGAATTTAGTTTATATTGTCCATCATTATCTTAAAACAACCGATAACACGCGTAATATCGCACGTGGTGCGTGCGATATTTAATAAGGTGCATTTTTGCCTAACCTTTCCATATAAAATAGATAAAAGGCACAAAATTATTAAAACAGGCACGCCCGTGAAACCTAACAGCCCAGACCTTGGTTGTCTTCCGCTCTTTCGTTCCTGCTAATGAATGACCTGGAATCCCGTGCCAGGATCCATTATGTTTAACTCACAATTTGTCTTACAACTCCAGCATCAAAGTTCTAAATTTCAGCTGTGAAATTATCTCAGGTAATAATTTAATAAAATGATTGGAGTACATTACCAAAATCTCCGACACTCGTCTCGCCTGCTTTGTCACTAACACAACTCTATTTTATTTTAGTCAAAGTAAAATATTACAAAGTGTTTAGACTTAGAATTACGAATTTACGAGTAATTTATACAAGTTGCAAAAGGGTTAACACTGACTCTATATAATATAACGTACAATAATTAGGTACGAGTAACTTGTTAGTGGTCGTAGTATGACCAGCGTAGGCCCCCGAATGCATCTCTCCCGGCGCGAGCGCAGTGCGTCCCCTCCCTCGTTCTCCATTCCTGTAAGCAAGCAACAATACGCCCCGAAATCACTCTGTCTTTTATTGTAATTGGTCACCGATGGCTCGGTGACACGTGATAGGTTTAGTTCATTGCCCCGCCTCTGAGTTAAATTCTAATTTTGTGTTAGGGCGAGACAGCGAAGTATTTCTGTCTCTATATTTTATACTGGTTAGCAACGCTTTCTTAAATTTTTTTATACAAACTTCACCTTATCGGAAGACATCTGGATTGCATTCAGCGCATAATATTTTAACGAACGTTCGCTTCAAAAAGGATTTATGGGTTTCGGTCTCTCTGCTAAAATTTAAGAACATGCCTCTTTTGTTTTATAGTTTAAATGTATTTTCGAACCCTCATAAATTTTATTCTAACGCTTTGAATCGCTTTGGATTTCATATTTCTATTTTTTGTTTATTTTTCGAAAGTTTTACAAGTTTGAGTTTTAAGTACGGTTCCGTCGACAGAATTTTACCTACTTTCAGATTTATGGCTATTGCGGATGCTTTTTGTTAGAATTTTTAGAGCTTTATATAATTTTATCCGTGAGAAATATTAAATACCATCTCAATATCATAACATTCTCTGCACCTGTGATTTGCTAGCTTTCTTACTCCACACAGACTAGTTATTAGCATACTTTTGCAATTACCATAATATAAGTAGGTCTTATTCTATAGATAAACACTAGCGCGCCTAGATCATGGTTGTGTTAGGTCATATTTTATCGTCATAACACATTTTTTGCGTGCACGCGTTTTCGAGTTTGCATAAAAAGTTGATAGAGATTTTTGCATTTGTCTAGTGTCTACCCGGATGAACTCCGCAAGAAGAGTCCCTACTATATATATAATACTCAGAGTCAAATCAGAGCAGAGAAAATTTTCAGACGAAAAATTGGTATTCGATATCGATATGGCTTTGCGAGGCGTGAAGCTAAATTGTTGAATATAGCATATACTCGTACGACCAAAGGATCGAGGCGGGCATCCAAGGTGCTGGAATGGAAAACGTAGTGTTACCAGACCTACAACCAGGTGGACTGATAACACCAAAAGAGAGATAGGAAGCCGCTGTAAAACCATGAAAGTTAGAAATTCCTATATCTACAGGTCGAGGCTTGTAGGCTTACGTATATCCTACTGTGGACGTCCAATGTTCATCGGCAAAAGTCCGTGATGAGATGTAGATCATGACACAGTGAAAGCCTTAGTTAGAGGTAGTCTAATAGATAATCTTATTGTATTTACGTGTTCCTAAGGTATGATAAGGTGGTTCATTTTGCTTCATTTCTGTGCTTCAGGTATAAACGTCAAGTAAACTAAGTAGTAGACGCCAAGTGGTAGCCATTCAACACTAAAGTTGGGAGAAAAAAAAATCATTTTCATTACATAGACAAGACTGTCACCCTAGCAACACTGAGTACCTGTCACCTCATTCGCGTTTTAGTGCTCGGCCGTTCAACAACATTATTAAACTCTTTTTAAAAATTGAGTGATAATAGTGCCAAAACGCACAATATAATTGCAAAAGAAGTGAATCAATACGACATTCTTTAGTCTGTGCTTCAGTGTTGGGTACACTTCATTAGAGAGTGTGACCTTCACGAAAATTATATACTTACTGAAGGTGGTTATTAAGACTTAACGCCTATGCATTAATCTTACAAAAGAATATCGAGATTATCTTGTAAGTAACCTTCAAATTACGAATTTGTTCTAAAACCCTCATACCATATTGAATACATCGGTTCTCGTCCGATCATCGAGGTTAAGGAACATCGGGTACGGTCAGTACTTAGATGGGTGATCGTTGCATGATGTTGGTTTTTTTATTACCAACTGCATTGAATTCAATAAAGAACCGAAATGAATTGAAGAACCTAATATTTTGTAATACCCTCAACTTTTTTAACTGAACCTGAAAGATTGCTTTAAATATTGCAATTTACTAGAACAGGTCTGAAAAATACGCTCAAACAAATACACTGTTATATGATCATAGATACATATAAATATAGTCTTATGACTAGGATAGCTGGATCTAACCTAGGAGGCTCGGGTTCGATTCCCGGTATCGGAAAAAGAATAATTTTTCTACTATAATTACACATAGTCATCGTTTCCTCGATACGAGTCGTTTTTTTGTTGTGCTCATCGTATATAATTTACTTATTATACGTCAATGAAAATTTAAAAACCCACAACCAACGACTGTAACTTGCATAATATATTATGTTAAAATAGCAATACCTAATATTTGCAATTTGAAATGTAGGAGAAGCACAAACAACTTATTTGATAATATTATGTGATTTGATACTAATAACTTCTATTTATTATAACAAATATCAAGTAGCTGAAATACAGAAGTTTCCATTTTCAATCAATCTCTAATCTTGTAAAGAGGATGTCTGAGCAATCTACCTATCTGACCATCGTGGACTCGCGGGCCATGGGACAGCGCTCGTTTCTTGCATCGACTTCTCTCGACGATTTACGCATGACATAGTCTTTATTTCGCACATAAGAACTAATCGATTTCCTAATTTTTTTTCGCAATGCTGTCGAATCTCGGATCTTATATGATCAGAGTGTCGACCAGTCACGTCAGCCGGTGCGCGCTGACTCGAGGTAAGACGTACATACCTTCGTGATATCTACTCGTCTGCCGCTGGTAGCTGCACTCTATGATATCCGGGATTGTTATCCGTTACTTAACTTACATTATGTAGTTACAACTAACATGCAATAAAATTTGAAATTGGGATCTAGGTACTATCCTAGTTCCTATTTATTTTTATAATAAAGCATTTTTTATGGAACTATTGAACCGCATTTATATTAATTGTTAGGTTCAATAATTGAAAATGATAATGAAGATCTTTATTTTTTTTTCTCATGTGGTCCTGATTCACAGGTTCCTATGAAAAGTCAAAAAATCTACTGCTAGATTCGGAGAGCGGGTTTGCACCGAGAAGAACTGGCAAAATCTCTGCTATTTTTTTGGTCACATAAATATAATGACATCTCATTCGATAACATACCGAAATTTGTTTATCTGTTTTTATTTTTATTACAAATACGTGTATTTCATAAAACGTATATATATTTTCTTGTAACTCCATATTTTGGATATAACATAATATTATCGTCAGTGATTTTACTGGAATAATAGCTTACGCTGGTTTTATTTAATCAATAGAATGAAAAATTTATTTAATATTTTCGAGTACCAAAGGTCCTCTATTGAACTAAAATGTTTGGTATATGGAAAAGATCGAGCCGATATATACCAAGCAATAATATTTTTAAAGTTATTTGTAGGTATTATTATATCTGTATGTAAGGAACAAAGATATGCAATGGAAAATATATTTCAAGATTTAAGATGAATGTTCAATCTTTTTATTCTATTGCTATTAACCGCTATTTAACTAATGGTCACCTTTATGTCAAAAATGTTGGAGGATATGGAAATTAACAATAGATCATTAATAATATATAAGATCATAGAATGATTAAATACCTGATTAGATTGGAAATCGTTACTCGTATGATATAAAAATTCAATGATGGTTCATAATTTTTGTCTAGCATGTATTACAATTTCATGCAATTCTATTAGAGTTGATTCATAGCCTACATTTTTTCTATCTCTTTGTGTTTAATCATTGTTAAATAAATCTAATAATAATTTATTTAACTTTCATGCTGTGAATTGGTGCTGCACGGATTTAGCTCTCGGTGATGAGGTCAGATGATAGTACCAACTGTGACCATTGCTTCACTAGTGACTTCAAACCTTAAATAACATACATGTATTTCTGAGGTACGTAATTAACTTTATTACTAAGCGGAGAACTGGATGTTTGGACACTGTGAATGACAGCGGAACTATGGAGTAAGCGACAAAATTTTTTTTATAGTCGTAGTACAAAACAAAAAAGCCTTTATCGCGAGCAATCGCGAATAATACACTTCGATATCGTGTTGATATTTATTTGAAAATAGCCGATCAATTTCAATTTTCAATAAATAATTGGAAAATGTCTCGATTTTCCAATTAAAAATCGTTTTTGGAACCCATGAGTTTACAAATTATCGAGTTATAGTTAACTCCGATGTTTTCATTAAATATATTGATAAATGCTTCACAGCTAAGCTCTGCAACAGCAATAGTAATTTGCGTTGTGGTTACTGTTAAAAATAGCAACTATTGAGTAAGTCTTCAGTTATAATTTTTATAATAAAGAAGAATCTCAACATGGTTCTTGAGTATTATGTTGTACAATAGTAATTATTTAACGTCTACTGTTTATCAATATTTGAAAATAAAATAATTATTTTTAGATATGCTGATGCCATTAATTTATGGAATTTTAAGAAATAATAATATAATAATATTAAGGCGTTGTTAAACTTAACAGTATTTGCCTTTATGAAACTTAAGTTCCTTATTTCATTAATTTCTTATCTGAAATATTAACACAGGAATTACATATACCTGGCCAGACTAGTTAGATATATCATTCTGTATACAATATATTTTTAAGTCATCATTCTTATAAACTTAAAAATAGTTATAGAAAATGGGTTCTCTTATATTTAATGGTTTGAGAATATTCGGGTGTCATCCTATTCAGTCAAAAATATAACTTAAGGTTATTTAAAGTCTGAGTGACCTTATTAAAGAGCTTGCATCAAAATTCCATAGTACAATATTGGTATGGAAATAAAATAAAAACATCTTCTTCAAGCTACTTTATATTAAACTGTGAATGAATTTAATGAGAATGAAAATACTAAAACTGACAGTCAAAATGACGAACTGATTCTATGCTACCTTTCCTAATTGATCTTAATTTTATTTATATTTTGTATTAAGATATGTTCCGGTAATATTTTTCTTTTAACTCAGGTTAATAAAAGTAACCATGGACAACTGTAAAAACGTTTCATAATTGAATATTATAAACCAACTTACTCCGTTGATTAAAAAATATTGGATTAAAAAGTTTTGAATACATACAATACAGGTTTAATATCTGTACATATTTTGTCAAATACCAATTAATCATTAAGACTACATAAACGCAGAGCTGTTAGAAATTCTTATGTATATGATTGTTGATGTGTGATAAATCAGTTGTATCTTCGCATATATTGAAATATATTAAAGTTTATGTTGACTTAAACCTATATTAAATATATAAATAATTAGTAGGTGCAATAACACATAATATGTTAATGATAATAGACATACGTATATTATATAACTAAAGCTAATTTTTATAATAGTTTTTTTTTATGCAATGAAATATTTGCTTTAGATTGTAGTTCTTAAAAGTATGATAATATTTTTTTTAATATTATTTGGATATGCACTTAAGACTATTTTTTCTTTTTGCTTAATATTAAGCGATTATGCTTATTGTTCTATTCATTCGTAAGCATTTTTTATTTACAAATATCACGGCTCTAAACGTCTACTTAGTTTACTTGACGTTTATACCTGAAGCACAGAAATGAAGCAAAATTGATGATTAAACGAACTTACCTTAAGTGAAGTTCTATCATAATTTTGCGATTTTCTGTGTGAAGGTATAAACTCCCTCCCGCCCCACTGTTTTGATAAAAAACCCATGTGTGAATTTGTAAATAAAACTTTATTATTTACATAATACTTATGTATTATGTATATGCAATATATCCGGGTGCACTGTGGTGCTTCTACTTAGCCGATGCCCTTATGTGCTTTATGAACTCTCGTTAGAGAGTATGTGTTCTGTGTTTATGAAGCACAAGGGCACCGTCTTATAATTACTCTAAACTAAATGAGGTGACAGGTACTCAGTGTTGCTAGGGTGACAGTCTTGTCTATGTAATGAAAATGATTTTTTTTTTCTCCCAACTTTAGTGTTGAATGGCTACCACTTGGCGTCTACTACTTAGTTTACTTGACGTTTATACCTTCACACAGAAAATCGCAAAATTATGATAGAACTTCACTTAAGGTAAGTTCGTTTAATCATCAAATGTTTCTTATTTGCTCCACGCCGGTCTTAACTGCCCCCACGCTGCCGAGTTAACCGCAAATATGCAAATTACAACACGTTACGCTGCGTTACAACAGTGTCACATAAATTCGTGAGTTTGAAATTGTTCTAAAATGTAACATACCTAAACACTACGTGACGTCTGACCACAGGCTCTGTCCCCGCCAGAGAAACCTACATTGCACCTTAAACTTTGACGATAAAGTCGTTTTTCGAATTGTTTACACGGGTTATATTTTGCCATAATGCAGCTTTCCCACGAAATGTCAAAACATGTCCGACTGTACTTATTGGGGCAGTAGGCGCCTGCGTTGTATTGTGTGTAAGTATTAGGGAACGCGATGTTATCGGGATTTCGGACATGCGCTGATCGTTTTGGAGTATGAAGTTATTATATTCAAATAATGGAAGCGACCCGTTTGATGTTTGTGAAATTATATTTGTCAGAATTTGTTCGACACGTTACGACTGTTGTAATATTGTGTACGGTCCCATACAACTATATTTGCGAGTGGATTTTTTATCAATCACAAGAAAAATTCTTATAATGTGTAAAGGTCCTTACGGCTGTTGGGCATTTGATTAATACGGGCGAAATCTGTGAATACGGGATGAGATTTTGTGCACAGATGACACGCCCTTTGGTATTTAGTGCGTATTCAGGAAGCTTCACGTCCTGCGAGTCCACATATCCACCCCGCAGCGTCTCGGGTTCACCGGAGGGGAAGTCATTCATCCTGGATTGGCCTCGGGAGGCCTGGTGGCGGTGCGGGTTAGGATGCGTAAATACATTCCCCAGTGCCTTAATAGTAGTTTATGAAACGGATGCATAATGGGGGGTATTAAAACATGAGTGTGAGTTTAAAAAACGAGCCGCAGGCAAGTTTTTTAATAGTATCACACAAGTGTTTTAATACCTCATTATGTAGAGTTTCATACACTACTTTATCTACGCTCAATTAATTATCATAAACCCAAACCATAAAATCTTGCTAACGTTTGTTGTAAATCCTTCACTTTGTTGGTAAAAGATTGTGGGTCATTTTTGTTGCAATTACTAAAATGTCAGGTGGAGTTAAATTTTCTTTAGTAGATTTCACTGCTAGACATTTTTCCGCGCTATGTTTTGACTAAGTAACAAAAATAACACATTGAAATGTTAAAAGTTAGGTATGGCGCCAAAATTCAGTTGTAAACTGCGTATAGTCTGTTAAAAAAAACATGAAACAAAAAAGAGTAGAAAATTTTTTATACACAAGTCGGATAAAGTTTATTTTTAGTGGATAATTAAATAATCAAAAATTATACATAATTCTTTTCAATATTCTGTATATACACACTTTTTAATCAGTCATATAAGGCAGGGAAAAATTATTGTTTCCGTGAGTTAATTGCTGTCTTTGGTCGATCATGGTCCATCCCATGACTACCAACTAAATGTTGTCTGTGGACTCCATATATAAAAAAAAACAAAATTGAGGATTGGCTCTACACTCTCTTTTGGCTATGACGACCACAGAGAAAAGAAAGTTATTCCCTGGTCTGTGATGACGACACATAAAAATACAGGAAACCAGAGCCGAGTATCGTAATGGAAATTATTCAACTATCTAGAGATATTTCCATAGTACAGCGATGTTATAATGAAAAACTTTTTAATAATTATAGAAGTCTGTGCATAAAGTAGGTCAATATGTGACGTGACACATCTTGATTTCCTAGTTCGAAATTTAAGCAATTAGCGTAGATAAAAATAAATACGTAATGATGCTAAGACAATAATTAGCTTTGGTGAACATTACTCGTGTTATTAATGTATTGCACATAATGGTTTGTAAGAGTGAAGAGAGCAATTGCTTGGGTTGATACGATACACACCTTTAAGTCTAGGCTTGCCTACTCCACAGTCAATGGCCGATATGAACATAAGGATGAGACCATCAGAACATTTTACGCAAACATTTTTCATACAAGAAAAAATGGCGGAAACCGTCCCTGTGGAATCGCACGCGAGGACTAATAACAAGTATGTGATCTGTGGCGTGGTCCGCGGTCCATGAACAATACTGCTTTTGGCTTACTTCTGATGCCGTTGGTGTCAAAACAAACGTTTTTGACACCACTAAACTGGCAACAATTTTGCCGGGTCCTGTATATATTATGTCTATTACCTACGCACTATTTTCGTGTCCAGCATCTGTGGTCGTTAATGTCCTTGGTTTTCAACATTGGACGGAAAGTAATTTGTAAAAATTCCACCACCTACACGTGCGGTGTCAATCAAGCTACAGTTAAATTAAAAAGTGCTTTACATAAGGACACGGCATACTTACTCCTACGTTACTTAGGCATATAATATGATTCAATAATAATTAAACACATATAATAAAAAAAAAGTTACACAACTACACTTAAAGACTATTTGGCAACTACAGCAAAATTACTTTGATTGAAGACTGCCGTGAAAAACGCAGCAACGCAACGTTTTTGGAAAAATATGGGTGAGACAGCTTTGTGCCAAAGGTTTTTGGATAAGGTGATTTATTGCCTCGTGGAACCGACATTACTTGGAAAGATTTCATATCAGGACGCCTACAGTGCGTTGCGTTTTTACTCACTGGTAATCCTATAACTTTAAACGAGCAACATATATATTTCTATATCTGAATCTCGGAAACGGCTTCAACGATTTTGGGGGCGATAAGTCGATCTAGCTAGGATTCATTTTTAGAAAATGTCGAATTTACCAAAAAAAAATATGACTCCTGCTGCCATCTATTGGCCAGTACCTAGTAAAAATATCTGAATATACCCAGATATTTATATTCTTATTTATGATTCCCGTGGCTGGTAAAAACTTCTTTGGTAACTTTAAAACCTCTTGCGTGTAAAGCGGCAGTGAGATAAAACATTTATTTTAATAGAGTTTTTTAAGAGTAAAAGATCGTAAACATTATTGACGTAAGTTTAGTATTAAGCCTACTTACGATACGGACAGTAAAATGTATCTCATTAAACGATTACTTCATTGCTAGTGCAATATGAAGTATCACAACTTCTTATCAAAAACATAACAAATAGTTTTCTTAATAATTAATTATTTCATTTAGATAAATTAACTGCTAATTACCGCGTTGTCTTTACTCCTACAGTTTGCCTGCGGATCTTGAAGTACAATGGATTACTTAGGAAGATTACTTACTTAGATTCACTGAGGAAGTACATTACTTTGGACTTAGGTGGTCGGAAAAAAGAATATGGTATTTTTTATGCGTTGTTATGGTAGTTTTAGCATAATTGAGTAACAAACATTCAAACAAATTAACAAATAAAATGGGATGATATACCTACGTATTAAATAGGATCATTATTATCGTCATGATCATTTATGCTAAAGTAAAATTTTGTTTGTAGGTATTTTTATGCAAGTGTACATTAATCGTGGTTTATGTTTCAACGCATGTTTGTTTTTGTATTACTTCTTACGCTTGGACTGCCTTGATTACTATATTGATAAAGCCCCTCATACTTTATACATAGAAGTATTTGTTATAAGAAGGCGCAAGGCAGCTTCGCTTGCGTGAAAACAATCTTATTCCCATTTAAATTATATTAACCTAGGTCCCAGGATGAATTTCAAAATATAATAGTCTCGTTGTTGGTAGCTTAATTTGAGTATAGGTATAACAGACAGTGTTCTTCAACCTTGGTTCTTGTCACCCTGAGGGGTTGCAAAGCGTCTAGAAGGAAGTCACAGGAGCTCGCGAAAGTATACATTCTTAAAAATAATTACTATGTATTTATTTTAAAAAAATAACTCAAGCAATTCCGGTATAAATTATGACAGTTGAAAACTTTAAATAAGTACATTTTATACGTACTTAGTGATGTATAATTATCCGAATGCTAACCATGGAAATGCATGAAAATATTGTGTAAATTAAATATAACATTTGTAGCATTCTAACATTGACGCGAAAAAGCGAAATTGACGCAAGCGAAGGGTTAAGATGTCGCGAAATATGTTCTCATACTTTGGGGGTTGTACTATGGAAAAGGTTGAAAAACACTGCCCTAGTAAACACGGAGATTTACATAGATGAGTGGGCTCTGATGAGATTGGACATTGTGGCTGAAAGGCATCTGAAAGGTATTTAATGCTATAGAGAAAGTAACGTCTCTGACCTTTATGAGACAACAGTGTAAAAAGTCTTGAGACCAAGATGATATTATGTTTAATATAGTAAAGAAAAAGTATACGTATTACGTAGATACATAAGCTAGACGTATAGGTAAACTAGATACCTACTCAGGCAATATTAAGTAGGTATAATATTGCTTTTTATAAACTTTTTCCTTGCTATTCAACATTAAACTAAAACGCTTGATTTTTCATTTTACCTGGTAGTACCAACCTATCTAGACCTAGCTATTATACATAAAACCCACCTAATGGCTAATTAGCCGCCCATCTGACCTGACCAGATCACGAGATCTAAGATGTATGACCAATTAATAATAATAAAATCCTAAGTAGAATAAGGGCCTTGGTAGTGCACAAAACAATCAGCTATTAATTTCGTTAACAATAAAAATAAACAATGGTGCTAAATTAGACACTTAATTATCTTAAAGCCCAATTTCAGAAACAAGATCAACTGTTAGACAACATTTTATCTATTCATACAATACATAATTTATATTAGGACTAGTTATTGCGAGGAACCCCGTCCGTGTGGCGTTTGATTTTAGATATCTATATAAAGTTAAATTATTTTTACTTGGTCTAAATTATTGATGAAAGGACTAACTCCATAATCAAGTTTGTATTGCAGGCTTGAACCGAAAAAATCGAGAAACTTAACAGGTATGCTTTTCTGAAAATATTAAGATTTATAACTTTCTTTATCTACGCTCATTGCTTAAAGTTCGAATTATGAAATCAAAATGTGTCACATATTGACCTACTTTATTCACAGACTTCTATAATTATTAAAAAGTTATTCATTATAACATCGCTGTACTATGGAAATATCTCTAGATAGTTGAATAATTTCTATTACGATACGCGGCTCTGGGTTCCTGTATTTTTGTGTGTCGTCATCACAGACCAGGGAATAACTTTCTTTTCTCTGTGGTCGTCATAGCCAAAAGAGAGTGTAGAGCCAATCCTCAATTTTGTTTTTTTTTTTTATATAAGGAGTCCACAGACAACATTTAGTTGGTAGTCATGATCGACCATAGACAACAATTAATTCACGGAAACAATAATTTTTCCCTGCCTTATATGACTGATTAAAAAGTGTGTTCATACAGAATATTGAAAAGAATTATGTATAATTTTTGATTATTTAATTATCCACTAAAATATATTTTATCTGACTTGTATAAATATTTTTCTACTCTTTTTTGTTTCATGACTTTTTAAACAGACTATACGAAGTTTGCAACTTAATTTTGGCGCCATACCTAACTTTTAACATTTCAATGTGTTATTTTTGTTACTTAGTCAAAACTTAGCGCGGAAAAATGTCTAGCAGTGAAACGTACTAAAGAAAATTTAACTCCACCTGACATTTTAGTAATTGCAATAAAAATGACCCACAATCTTTTACCAACAAAGTGAAGGATTTACGACAAACGTTAGCAAGATTTTATGATTTGGATTTATGATAATTTGAGCGTAGATAAAGTAGTGTATGAAACTCTACATAATTAGGTATTAAAACACTCGTGTGATACTATTAAAAAACTCGCCTGCGGCTCGTTTTTTAAACTCACACTCATGTTTTAATACCCCCCATTATGCATCCGTTTCATAAACTACTATTATAGCCATCATTCATAAATATACTTCATTGTTATGTTATCATTTAACAAACGGTAGCGGATTTCTTTCAAGAATTTTAGAAAGTATCCATCATAGTACCTACCTAAGATTATAACAAGGAAGGTCGAACAAATAAACAAACAGACCCATTAGAATACAATATCAGTTAATATAGATAGGTACCTAATTACGATTGTGCTCGATTACAATTTGTGTGAATGTCCCACGAATACCAACCTAGATAGCTTTCAACAAAAATAAACCCGATTCTAAACAGATATCTACCGTTATAGCAATGTTATTATCAGTCAAAGAACTAGCTTTTGCCCGCCGCAGCCCGCGGCTCCATAAGTGTGTATTTGGATTTTTTTACGATTTTTGGCAAATCGAAATACTTATAGGTAGGCCAGTAACCTATGTGTTAGTAAATTAAATAACATTCGTCTGTTATTTATGGCTAACAAGTTAGGTACTACGATAACATCGTCGGATGGTTCATATTACTTAGTAAGTACTTACCATCAGGTGATCTTGCAGTCAAGTAAGCAACTACCTGATAACTTGTAATATGTAAATAATACTCGGCCAAGCGCGAGTTGAACTCGCACACGAAGGGTTCCTTAGCCTTATCTGCATAACGTGCTGAGATAATGATGCTGAAGCCAGAAAGATTGAGACGGACAGAGAAGTTTTAGTAATAGGATCCCGTTTTTATCCTTTGAGTACGGAACCCTAAAAAGCTTGATTCTCAAAGGCCCGTCAGAATTTGGCCAGCTTTAAAATACACCTAACTTATTGTGGAGGAGACATCAGAAATTAACTGAGAGTAACGGTAAAAACCCCAACTTACCCAATTAAAAATGTTTTACACTCGTATTAATGGGAGGGTCTAAATATGAAGAAGCTATAATTTATTAACACTCTACTTTAAAAGCGCGTAGGTATTTGCCCAGTTGTACACAATAAACATGAATAAGCAATGATGAATTGCAATGTGCCTCCAAAAGTCTTAGCTAATGCAGACCCAAACTAATAATTAAGGGTCGCGACTGCGGAAAACGTGAAAAAGGGAGTTACGGATTTAACTATATTGAACAACTCGCTTCATTATATGACATCAAAAAAAAAACTCAGATGGATAGTAAACGAGTCTACACAAACACCGCAAAATATTTAGAAAATAATTCTTGATTTTTGAGAAAAAAAATGCGTCACTTAGGCAAAAACATCTAAAACAACCTTTTCTATTTTAACTCTGCAAGCCATTTCGTTATTAAAATTAAGAATATTTTTGGTTAAAACATAGGACGAAAGTATAGATAATACATTTACCGTCAAAGTTATTTCTAATTCAAACCACAGAGCAAATAATATGACCTCCAAATCAATCATCTTTTTATGCGAAAAACGCCATACATTTTACTATGAAAAAATGGTCTCCAGAAATCGCTTTATATTAGAGAGTCCGCGGCATGAAAAATTCAGTGCTGTTTCAGTTTTCAAGGCGAATCCACGTCTGTTTGAAGAAGCGCTTCGTTTTCGCGTCGCTCGCGATTGAAATTGTGTGTCTCACTCTATCCAAAACTGGGTGGGTCGTCAGTGCCAGCGTGGCTGCTGCCAAAATCATATTATTTGTATTTTCTTCGAGCAAGTAGACGAACTAAACTAAGCTGACCCGGCAAACGTTGCTTTGTCATACATTATTTCTCACTTAGGGGTATAAAAATAGTTTGAATTCTATTCTCGGACCTACCGAATACTCACACAAACAATTTCATAAAAATCGGGAAAAGCCGTGCAGGAGCCATTTTGTTACTAACACTGTAACACCTGAGTAACCTTGCAAACTTTGTTTTGCCTTTTAATCTGTTTCTCACTTATAAAATAGTTAGGGGTCCATGATAGGTGAAGATCGAAGTCAACTATAGGTATTTAACGCGCTAGCGGCACCGCCGCGCCTCCGCACCGGTAAGCGCGAAGCAGAATTAAAATGATAAAAGTATTTTTTTGAAGTTTCACTGATATTATTTTTATTTGTTTTTGTCGTATGAGTAGGTATTTCTATTCAAATATAGGTTGTTGACTGGATGATCGACTTCACCTGACGGGAAGGTATTCTGCCACAAACTTTTCTTGCCCGGTGGCCAAAAATGGAACTAACGTCAAAATTTCAATTTACTCATAAATTATTCCTTTAGTTATAAGAACTTACGCGCGAAATATCAACACCATAAACGTCAACTACCACAATTCTTAAAAAATTGAAAAACCTTTGCAACAAGCGTGCAAGGAATTAATAATATGCTTAATTACAAAATGGCCGCCATTTTCAACTTTTTTGTCACTGGGCCGATCGCTTTAAAAATCGATATCTAAGTTTCGCAGTAAGCATAGAGAAGGAATATGTGGTCAAAATTTAAAAAAGTGGCCGCCATTTTGAACTTTTTTGTTACTGGGCCGATTGCTTTCAAAATCGACATCTGACCTTGTCAGCGAGCTTAGGGAAGGATTTTGTGGTCAAAATTTTAAAAAGTGGCCGCCATTTTGAATTCTTTTGTTTCTGGGCCGATTGCTTTCAAAATCGACATCTGACCTTGTCAGCGAGCTTAGGGAAGGAATTTGTGGTCAAAATTTTAAAAAGTGGCCGCCATTTTGAACTTTTTTGTTACTGGGCCGATTGCTTTCAAAATCGACATCTGACTTTGTCAGCGAGCCTAGGGTAGGATTTTGTGGTCAACATTTTAAAAAGTGGCCGCCATTTTGAACTTTTTTGTTACTGGGCCGATTGCTTTCAAAATCGACATCTGACCTTGTCAGCGAGCTTAGGGAAGGAATTTGTGGTCAAAATTTTAAAAAGTGGCCGCCATTTTGAACTTTTTTGTTACTGGGCCGATTGCTTTCAAAATCGACATCTGACCTTGTCAGCGAGCCTTAGGTAGGATTTTGTGGTCAACATTTTAAAAAGTGGCCGCCATTTTGAACTTTTTTGTTACTGGGCCGATTGCTTTCAAAATCGACATCTGACCTTATCAGCAAGCCTAGGGAAGGATTTTGTGGTCAAAATTTTAAAAAGTGGCCGCCATTTTGAACTTTTTTGTTACTGGGCTGATTGCTTTCAAAATCGACATCTGACCTTGTCAGCAAGCCAAGGGAAGGAATTTGTGGTCAAAAGTTTAAAAAGTGGCCGCCATTTTGAACTTTTTTGTTACTGGGCCGATTGCTTTCAAAATCGACATCTGACCTTGTCAGCGAGCCTAGGGTAGGATTTTGTGGTCAAAATTTTAAAAAGTGGCCGCCATTTTGAACTTTTTTGTTACTGGGCCGATTGCTTTCAAAATCGACATCTGACCTTGTCAGCGAGCTTAGGGAAGGAATTTGTGGTCAAAATTTTAAAAAGTGGCCGCCATTTTGAACTTTTTTGTTACTGGGCCGATTGCTTTCAAAATCGACATCTGACCTTGTCAGCGAGCCTTAGGTAGGATTTTGTGGTCAACATTTTAAAAAGTGGCCGCCATTTTGAACTTTTTTGTTACTGGGCCGATTGCTTTCAAAATCGACATCTGACCTTATCAGCAAGCCTAGGGAAGGATTTTGTGGTCAAAATTTTAAAAAGTGGCCGCCATTTTGAACTTTTTTGTTACTGGGCTGATTGCTTTCAAAATCGACATCTGACCTTGTCAGCAAGCCAAGGGAAGGAATTTGTGGTCAAAATTTTAAAAAGTGGCCGCCATTTTGAACTTTTTTGTTACTGGGCCGATTGCTTTCAAAATCGACATCTGACCTTGTCAGCGAGCCTAGGGTAGGATTTTGTGGTCAAAATTTTAAAAAGTGGCCGCCATTTTGAACTTTTTTGTTACTGGGCCGATTGCTTTCAAAATCGACATCTGACCTTGTCAGCAAGCCTAGGGAAGGATTTTGTGGTCAAAATTTTAAAAAGTGGCCGCCATTTTGAACTTTTTTGTTACTGGGCCGATTGCTTTCAAAATCGACATCTGACCTTGTCAGCAGGCCTAGGAAAGAACTTTGTGGTCAAAATTTAAAAATGTGGCCGCCATTTTGAACTTTTTTGTTACTGGGCCGAATGCTTTCGAAATCGACATTTGACATTTTTAGCAACAGATATTGATTTTTGAAGCAATCGGCCCAGTGACAAAAAAGTTCAAAGTAGCGCCCAATTTTTTTTTACCACAAATTCCTTTTTTATGCTTGTTGCTATCAAAAGTCAAAAGATCTAAATGGCGCCCTTTTTTTTTATTTTTCTTAAAAATTCTTTTTGTGCTTTTTGTTTTGTGCTTGCTGCCAAGGTCAGATGTCGATTTTGAAAGCAATCGGCCTTCTAACAAGAAAGTTCAAAATGGCGGCCAATTTTTAAATTTTGACCACAAAGTTCTTCCCTAGGCCTGCTGACAAGGTCAGATGTCGATTTTGAAAGCAATCGGCCCAGTAACAAAAAAGTTCAAAATGGCGGTTACTTTTTTTGAATTTTGACCACAGATTCCTTCTCAATGCTCACTGCGAAACTTAGATATCGATTTTCGAAGCAATCGGCCTACTAACAAGAAAGTTCAAAATGGCGGCCATTTCTTTTAAATTTTGACCACATATTCCTTCTCTATGCTTACTGCGATACTCAAATACCGATTTTGAAAGCTTTCGGCCCAGTAACAAAAAAGTTCAAAATGGCGGCCACTTTTCTAAATTTTGACCACAAATTCCTTCCCTAGGCTCACTGACAAGGTCAGATGTCGATTGTGAAAGCAATCGGCCCAGTAACAAAAAAGTTCAAAATGGCGGCCACTTTTTAAAATTTTGGCCACATATTCCTTCTCTATGCTTACTGCGATACTCAAATACCGATTTTGAAAGCTTTCGGCCCAGTAACAAAAAGGTTTAAAATGGCGGCCTCTTTTTAAAATGTTGACCACTAATTCCTTCCCAAGGCTTGCTGACATGGTCAGATGTCGATTTTGAAAGCAATCGGCCCAGTAACAAAAAAGTTCAAAACGGCGGTTACTCTTTTTGAATTTTGACCACAGATTCCTTCTCAATGCTCACTGCGAAACTTAGATATCGATATTCAAAGCAATCGGCCCAGTAACAAAAAAGTTCAAAATGGAGGCCACTTTTTAAAATGTTGACCACAAAGTTCTTCCCCAAGCCTGCTGACAAGGTCAGATGTCGATTTTGAAAGCAATCGGCCCTGTAACAAAAAAAATCAAAATGGCGGTTACTTTTTTTTAATTTTGACCACAGATTCCTTCTCAATGCTCACTGCGAAACTTAGATATCGATTTTCAAAGCAATCGGCCCAGTAACAAAAAATTTCAATATGGAGGCCACTTTTTAAAATGTTGACCACAAAGTTCTTCCCCAAGCCTGCTGACAAGGTCAGATGTCGATTTTGAAAGCAATCGGCCCAGTAACAAAAAAGTTCAAAATGGCGGTTACTTTTTTCTAATTTTGACCACAGATTCCTTCTCAATGCCCACTGCGAAACTTAGATATCGATTTTCAAAGCAATCGGCCCAGTAACAAAAAAGTTCAAAATGGAGGCCACTTTTTAAAATGTTGACCACAAAGTTCTTCCCTAGGTCTGTTGACAAGGTCAGATGTCAATTTTGAAAGCAATCGGCCCAGTAACAAAAAAAGATCAAAATGACGGCCATTTTTTAAATTTTGACCACAAATCCTTCTTTATGCCAGCTGCGGAACCAAGATGTCGATTTCGGAAGCAATCGGCCCAGTGACAAAAAATTTCAAAATGCCGACCACTTTGTACTTTACTTTAAGTATATTCCTTACACGCTTGTTGCAAAGGTTAGATGTCGAGTTTTATAGAGGATGATAATGTTGTATCACTCATTGTATGAAATGATATTTCATATAATGTAGCATACAACTTTAATAAGAATTGGTACATTGTGATACAAGAAGTGGAAAGTAGGTTTTTGCAAACGAGCTGTCATTAACAAGTCTGAACCGAAGGCGAGTGTTGTAAATGTCACGAGTTTGCAATAACCTACACACCCGTGTATCACACGACGTTTTTCAATACAGTACAGTTTTGATTTTAGATAAAATATCGGGTGGAGTTAATTCCATGGCATCACATATACTTGAATTAAAAAACAAAATTGGAATTAAAATCTATATCGGTATCGAAATCTAAATCAAGGAACTATTCCCTGGGTGGAGCATGTAGTGAAGACGAAGAGAGCACCGCATCTGCAGCGCTCTCCTGCATTAATGGTACCAAAAGCTCGACTTGGAATTTGGATCTAATTTTTGTTTTAAAGTCGTCATTATTTATATTTTAAAATACGTGTTCGTATTATTAAAAGGAGTTTTATTAAGAAAAAGAAAAGAAAAAACTAATTAGTTAATTTTTAATTGTAAAAAATCTATCAGATTTTATTCTAATATATGAAATCTCCTCGCTATCAAACTTTTTTAATTGACTTAAAACTGAAAAGTAAACGGCAAAAGTTATAATCGAGCTCGTAAAAGAAAGTCACAACCAAGTAAAAGAAAGATGCCTGTGCGTAAGATTTAATTTTCGAATAATAATGACAGCCTCTAAAAGTGCGATACTATGATTAACAATTGTATTGAAAATTATCACATTATATGAAACCCAGATATGAAAACGTAATACAAATAAATTAACATCAAGCCAAACGCGTACACTCGGCCACGGCTTTTGCTACTGGATGCCTGCCTACTACGTAGAAACTAGATTATCACGATACGATCGTAATAATCTAGTGTCTACGTACACTGCGTGTTTTCTGTGACAATTTTAAGCACTTTAAAGAGGAAACGCGTAATGGACATTTAAGTTGTCTGAAGTATGATATTAAATTTTTTCATGGCCAGGATACTACTTGCACCGCTGTATTGCTTGAAAATAGCAACGTGGCGTCGAATCGGGAGTTCCCATGCCCGCAGTCGGGGGTCTTTAGAACGAAAAACTATGTTCAAGAAAGTTTGTTCCCATATAAGGAAAGTTGTGTACCTACCTGACTCTTCGTACTGAGCTGTTATTTTAATTATTCAAACAAAGTTGCATTGTTCAATATGAGAAAGCTTTCTCTGTGTTCTTATAATTAAAACTAGCGGCCATCATTATTCTACCGAAATTAACGAATGTAATGAGATGGAGTCGTTGCTTATTTGTACTGAGACTTAACCGTCCGTAACATACCTACCTAGGTATATACATGAAGCTGGTCATACGTAATATTTCACTTTGATTTTTTTTTTATTTCAGGCATATTTTTGTTTTTTATTTTGCAAAAGTTGTCTTATTCTAAGGGCATAGCATAAAAGCGTGTTTTCCGTATGTCCGCCATTTGCAGAACGCCTTTTTCTTTGGGACTAACGGGTAATTATTATGTGCCATAGTCTTGGAAGTGTAAACTGTGTAAAGGCTACGATAAACGCCATAGATAGGTATAGGTACTTCTAGCATCGCACCTTGCTATATTTTTCTAACTTTTGGGAGATGTGTTGTCGCCCATGACTAGCGTGCTTTGTTTACGGTTGCGCAGATGGCAGCATTGGGCCGGAAGCGCCACTTACGCGCGCGGCAGCGCCACTTACGCGCTCGGTGCCGCCACTGTCGCGCGCAGTGGCGCCACTTCCGTTTATTTACTTGTACAAAGGATAGTACGAATGTATAAAAAAAGGGCGAAACGGAGAGAACGCGGCTAGTCTAGTTCGAGTTTTGTTCGAGTCTTGTTTTAGTTATTGCAGTCTTGTTTTAGTAATGGAAGTCATGATTAAGTAACGTGAGCAGTAACGGTTAAGTAAAAGTGCAAAGTGAAGAGTCAACGTAGTATCTCGTAATAGATGAGCCAGCCCTGAAACTAGTTAGCAAAACCAACGAATATATAATATTACTATAGGTAAGCCCCGCTTTTGTAGTGCATCGGGAATGTTCGCAGATGCGCGCGTTGACTGTTTTTATGCCACGATGCGTAGATGTGTGGCTCCTTGGTGCACAGGTTGCGGGGCAGCTCCAACAGTATCCTGAGGATGATCGCGAGCAGGTTGGACTGCAGATATGTGGATCACTGCTGCGCTGTTTCAAATGGATTGCAGCGGCGGTGATTAACGTATAAGTAGGTTGTCTATTTTTTGTAATTTTTAATTTTAAATATTTTACTAACATAGTTATTTAAGTATTACTAACAAAATTATGAGCCTTGTGTTGCTTGAAATAAAGAATAAATAAATAAATAAGCAAAACGGAGCATAGACCCCGAGCGGCAATTTCAGCGAGGCGGTATAATTATGAATAAAAATTAAAAAAAAACTTGATCCACAAAGCTACGGAACCCTGGTTGGCTCACCGTCGTTTTTTAAAAATAATATGCCACACTTGATTGAAGTAGAGAGAGAGAGAGAGAGAAAATTAGAGGGAGAGGCGTCACTAGGTATAGTTTCTGCCTCGGTTCGAAAAATTCGTAAAACCGGAGCTAGGTAGGAACTGTGGGTAGGAACAATAACGTTAAATTAATCTTACCTACATCATAATTCATAATACCTACATTTCATGCTACACCTGTTTATGCCTTGTACCCTGTCATAATATCGTGCTATTCATGACAGATAGATACAACTCAATCGCATTATGAATTGTACGCTCTTTGTCAAAACCAACATTATAGAGTTGAAGGTGATGAGTATTATATGAATATTATCTACTAATTTTCCGCTTTTATGCCTACGTTATGAATAATAAACGAACCGTGTACAAATACTATACTAACTACATTACTAACTTTATAGGTTCTTTACTGCGCAACGTACAGTTAAAACTTATTAACAAAGCATATGACAGGTAAGCTAATACGCTTTTTAATTTTACTAGAAGCATATTTTTTTCAATACTCGTATATTGTTGTTTTATTCAGAAACTCAGCTAGAATAATCATCAAAAACAAATTAATCCTCTAAGTCAAAGTATTTAAAATATTCTTGTAAGTAAAAAAAAACTGGGAAAGATAAGCAAATATTTGCTGCAAAATTAAATATCTATAATTACGGATGCATACCTAAAAGACGATGGTCCGCCTTATCTATGCACACGAGTAAGTTCATAATTACACTAATACTATAATGGCGTGTGTGTATTATAAGTGCGTTTATGAGGTTGGTTACTCCTTCACACTACTACTATAGGTAATCTATCTACATTCCTAATTTTAGGAATTTCCTTCTATTAAAACATAGGCTACTTATATTATCCCGGCACGATATTTGTGAAAAACTGCAGAAGTTCAGGCGGGTGTCCGATAGTATTATGGGTAAAATATACTAAGTATATAATTATATATCTTTTGATAGACCCGCTGAGTTAAAAAAAATGCACTTTGTGACTCTGACTGTTCAGATTAATTACAATATGATTTTATTATTCGTGGTACTCACTCCTCGTTGCATAATAAACTCGATTATAATATTATCAAAATTACCGTAAGCTACATAGCCAATAACAATGATTGGCATATTATATTAAACTTAATTCTCATATCAATTGCAACAAGGTAAACCTAAAACATAGCACGTAACATAATATCTACTGTCTAGGTTAGACTCATTAGCAAATCTTACTCAATACTCAATTTTAATCAAGTGTTTGTATTCCCCAAAATATTACCAGATTAATATCACGCAAGAGATTTGATTAGGTACGTAAATAAATAAAAAATCTTCACAAAGCTGATACTAAAATTGATTGTCTTGAGAGTCTTATATTTTTTTATGCGGTAACCACAAAACGATTTCGTATAATTTGCATCGCGTGAATCTTTACAAGTCTTTCCGCTTAATGTAACACAGATAATACATACGAGATAAAATAAAAATATTACGACACTATTTCGCTACTGTGAGACCTAAAAAATTAAAGCCACGAAAGCAGCAAGCCAAGGCAACCTGTTCCTTTAGCGAATTTTATTGCTATAGCGCAGTAATGCTTGGAATGTTTAGCACACGTGCGCCTATAGTCCGACTTTTTTAATTTGATACAGTAAAATGACGTTTCGTATTTTACTAAACTCTATTAATCCTTCTCTACGAGTATGTCATCAAAATAACTGAAAATATATAAAAAATAAATAATAAAAAGTGACTTTCAAAGTAAAATAATATTTTTGTGAAATACTCAGCATATATTTATATTATTTACCAAATGACAGTCATTTTACTGCATCGAACTAGTCGGAGTAGGTATACACGTTATTTGTTATTGTTAGGTACGAGTACTTATATTATTACAAATGGCAATACAACATAAATTGTAGTAGGTACGTATCTAGAGAATTGCCTAATGCTCATTTTCACCAACATTTTAAGAGACGTCCTAAGGTGACAGTTGTTGAAAATGAAAACTGTCACCTAATGGCTTAGGTGTCCCTTAAAATGTTAGTGAAAACGGGCATTAGACTTTGACAGCCGTTTTCACTAAACCTAGGAAACGCCTAAATTGAATGCTTAGCCAAAAGGTGACAGTTTCCACCTACAGCAACTGTCACCTTAGGGCTTAGCATTCGATTTATGCGTTTCCTAGGTTTAGTGAAAACGGCTGTTAAAGGCGTCTGATTGACTGACAGATTTTCGACGCCTTCATCCACTGGCTGGATCAAGGCTAAGGAAAGGGTTTCTAAAAAACCAAGTCCCGAAGCCGGGACTTTTCCCTTTGTCATAGGGATGTCATGAAATTATTTCTTTCTGAGATCAATACATTATGACGGGCGCGCAAATGAAATCTAAAAAAAAATATTATGAAATATTGCGACACAATCAAATTCAAAATTAAAATCTAACTTTCCATTAATAACGTAGATAATATTCGTTCTCAAATAAATTATATATAATAAATTAATTTATACAATCTTAACATCTTGTTGTTCACATTAACTAAATGCAAAACAGAGGATGTTAAAATAAAATTAGTATTTTGATTTGAAAATTACATAATTTTGAAAAAATATTTTAAAATTTAACTCAACCCAGATTGATATAATATGTATTTATTTAACCTACTTCAATTAATATCTTCTATCTACGTTCATATACTTTTTAGATAAAACCTTTTCTTGCTTGCCTAGCGAGTGAATGAGAAAGTGTATAATAACTTACTTCTATTATTCCTTTTCCGGTAACGTAAAAATAGAAGCAGTGTGAAAGTGAATTGGAAACAAAATCGGTTGTGATTGCAAATAATATATCTACCACTATAATAGAAGTATATCTATTAACTTTTTTGTGCCCAAAATCTATTTTATAAAAGCTTTTATATTCTTGTAATAATTGACATTTGAAAAAGAGGGCTAAAAACGAACGAAAGCTGTGTGGAATGTACAATTGATATCCAACAAAAGTGGAATACCGCTGTACCTTACTCGTACGTCTTTACCTTTCTGCCACAGAACTTCAAGGCGCCGAGAGGAGCGGAGGATATCTACGTTTTTTACGAACTGCTAGGTGCAAAATAGTGTTTCAGGCTTCCAGCTGGCGTGTTCTTAGCCAAGTATAATCTGATTGCCTTAAAGAGAAGAAGGCATTTTCTAGGCAAGCACGCTCCAACCTTGATCTCATCATTGTTTTCCATCGGGCAAGACTGTGATCAAGCCGCGCAGGTTTTCAATAATAATAATACTAGCTTTTGCCCGCGGCTTCGCCCGCGAGAATTTCGGGGTTTTACAAACCCCGTGGGAGTCCTGGATTTTCTGGGGAAAAACAGCATATGTGTTAATCTAACTTCTGAAACACGATTGGATAAAAAATTCTCGGCAAAAAGTTCTCCCAAAAATTGCTCCAAAATCTCCATTTTTCTAATTTCCATCGAAAACTACGATGGACATAATTGTAATTTTTGTTTTAATGTATCGGTAAAAAATAATTCCCAAAAACGCTCAGAACGACATTTACATAACTGGCTTAGTTTTTGAAGTAATTAGGTAAAACAGCTTCTGTTATATTCTTCCGCAACGCTGCATACTAACCTAACCTAACCTAACGCACCAACGTATTCATAAGAGTGAGAAGGACGAAAATAAAATCAACGTATCCGCTTAACTTCACTGCATTATGAGGTCTAAAAGTCACAAGCGTGACTTCTCTCTGGTGCGGCAGTCAAAATCGCGTTCTTTCACTCTGTGCGGGAGGGGACTATTTTAACATTTCTTTGAGTATGACAGAGACAAATACATAAAATTGTTTCTCTTGCGAAGTCAAGCACTGTGGCGAAGTTAATAAGATATGAGGTCGAAGAGCACTCATACGCACTGAATAGAAATAATTACGCTACTGTGCGAAGTGAGGTCTAATCTGTCTCAAAAGTTGTAGGCCTCATAGACGCACGGAGTGCAGCGCGGGCGGCGCGGGCGCCGCGTAGTGATGGGAAAAGTTTTGATAGGAAAGCACGCTTCTCGTGCATGTGACTCGCTCGATTTTTATTGTTACTGCAATTAGTTGTTTTGGTGTAATATGGATCCTTCAAACCATAAACGACGCAGAATGAGGCTCATATTATGTGATTCAGATTCGTCAAGTGAAACAGAAGAGTTAAAGCAGTTAAAAATAGAAAAGTGTTACAGAAGGTTGCTCCAACCAAAAATACTTCTGTGAAAAAGGTAAACATTCACACAAAAAACAACAACACAACACATACTTTAAAACTGAAAATGGTATGTGTGGTAGGTTTGGCACTTAAGAATCCTAATTTAAGTGTTTCATTTCAGGATTTGCTAGTGGCATATGTGCTAAACATGTGCTTCAAAAAGGCAGTCAACGCAAGCGCTGCCGGCTGAGTAGGTTTCTACGATAAATTAAGGCTCATTCAAGCTGCAAAATTGTTACTTTCTGTGTGCAGTGTGATAAATCATACCGTTTGCCTTGCTTCAATGCAAATTTTGATTATTTATTTATTTATACCTGCATATCTCTTTTATGTACATCACTAGTAGAGACACAAATCGAACTTCTTTTTAGTGCGATGTGAGGCAGAACCGATGACAAAAATATTTTTATCATTTATTAAATACCCAAATGTCACAACTGCGGGCGAAGCCAGATTCAACTTGAAAAACTGTTTAAGTTTATAATGGTAAAGTTTTAAGCAATTATTTTCAATTTTGAGCTAAATTTAGGGTGTTTTTAGAAACAATATTTTGTGAGGCCAAAAAGCTCTCAAACGCACTGTAAAGAAGTTCAACTTTGCCTCGAAAAGACCTCATTCGCACTGGCTGAAAGGCCATCAAAAATAGTGCCGCAGTGAACGTGTTAAGAGTGAAATAATTTCAGAACCTTTACCTTATAGGTATCCATTTTCGCAGTAATAGCATAATAATTACTATCACATATTCTATTGCTCAACTAAAACACATATTTTTAATAGCGAAACATTTCTAATATCAGAAACTATACAGGAACACCTTTTTAGCATTATTAACCTGTATCTAATTGCTTAACCAAAACACACATCATAAATAGCGAAACAATTGTACTTTCAGAACCTTTACGAGGTAGGTACCCATTTCCACATTTATAGCATTACTAATTACTATACCATATCCCATAGCTCAACTAAAACATACATTGTCAGTAACGAAACAGATGTTTGTTCAGAACCTATATCATATAGGTACCCGTTTTCATAGTTATAATATTATTAACCTGTATCTAATTGCTCAACTAAAACACAAAATGCTTATAGCGAAACCGTTGTAATGTCGGAACCTATAATACAGGCAACAATACAATAATACAAGACTATAATACAATAATAATTTTCACATTTATATGCATCATGCTATAAATGTGAAAATGTTATTTATAGCATTATAGCATTATAGCATATCATATCCCCTTGTTCAACTAAAACACACTTGTTAAATGCGCACAGTGCTATGTTCACAACCTACATAGTGGCCATTTTCACATTTATAGTGATAATAGATTTAGTTTTTGCCCGGGGCCCCGCCCGCGTCAAATTCGCGTTTTCATGAATCCTAAGGGAAACGTCATTTTCCCGTTATCGTTCCCTATTCCAACCTTTAAACATGCTTTCAAGCAAGTTCGCTTGAACAATCTATCTATAGATGTAGCTATAGACTGCTCTAGAAAATTTGGTATTTTGAGTATCCCACGGGAGCTACGGATTTTTCCGGGATAAAAAGTAGCCTATGTTTTAATCCGGGTTATAAGCTACCTATGTTCCAAATTTCAGCTAAATCGGTTCAGTAGTTGAGCCGTGAAGGAGTAACAAACATACACACAAACCTTCGCCTTTATAATATTATTAGGATTAGGATATTAGGATTAGGATTACAAAAACGCAATGAGCCCTTCAGATTCAATACAAAATTCAACTACGAATACGTGAATCTTCTCATTTTGGATTGGATCGCGGAATTATTCTCTGATAACTCTCTACATTGGTGCCAGCATGGAAAATTAGACAGCTGACTCACACAGGCATTGACTGGTCACCATGCATACACAGGTAAAGCAATAAGCGACGAGTGTTCATACTGATGATATCCCCGACATGGAAATTTGAAATGCAACATGCATGCAAAGCACCCCTTTGGGAGTGAGCAAAGACTGAGCTCAAAAATACGTATCCAAAAAATGCTGGAATACCAAGTACAATATAGCACAGATATGCTGACCTATTTACGTATTTATAATGGGAATGGGAGAAAGAGACGAATGGAACAGGTACCTACCCGATTAATAAATGCCCAAAACAAACCTCCCTGATGTATATAATATGCGTTTACGGGAAAGCCTTTGTTGGATTGCGGATTCTAGTCTGGAGTTTGCAGTGAAACACAGCAATTACACTATGAGGATTTTCCTCCTCCAGGAAAAAGGGTCTCTCCATTTCCCGCTGAATGAAGACTTGGTGACAATATTGTAATTGGTGATGAGATCAATAGAACTCGGTTAATGGAACAATATCAAATAATACTGAATCAATTCACCACAACTCTACAATGTTTCGATACAATTGCACGTGGATAGCTCGGAGCTACCTCCATTAGTGCTCTTCACTCGAACATTAAGGGCAATCATCTATACTGGCAAATTGCTAATGCTTATTGCCATCAAATCGCCACTTCTTTTGTAATAATTGTGAGACCTTCTGTTTTTGTGCTATTTTTCTCTCAGTTATAAAAAAAATTCTACTTGTGGAAACAAAATTATGGGTATAAATCTCTGGCGTAGTTGTCCCTATGGGACCATTGGCTCCATTTTGCTTTTTTTTTTTTCTTTTTTTTAATTTCCAATAAAATTGTAATTTTAATTACGATGCTGCAACAAAGTTAAAAGATCATAAGTATGTATTTTATCTAGTGCAAATTCAGGTGTACAGTCCGACAAGGCTCTCTTGGCACTTGAATGACATTGTCAGGAGGACGTTGTTATAGAACAAAGGCAGCCAGAAAATGAAATCTCCTCTATTTTTCTGCAATTTTAGTCGTTTTTTAGTTATATTAACCAAAAATAACACAATATACGATAGCGATATACTGTCAGAGCGAACTATCAAACAGTATCATAAGAAAGCGGCGCTAGTTCCGATTTTGGCCACGCGCCAAGATAGCCTTGTCGTGCTGAAGTAGACACGCGAACTCGCGTGCTATAGGTATGTTCCGGTATGTTGCTTTCAGCGATTAGGGAAGTGGGCGTTACGTTATCTCACATGCTGAACGTCTACAAGATATATTCATTGATACAAAATAATTATTAAATTAGAATCACATTAAATGTGTAAGAGAAAGTTCGTTTGTGTGATGATTTGATAACATAACCTATATCAGAAATTTAAAAAAGAGTTTTGCTTACCAAAACCTTAATTTCTGAATGACATAAAAATAGCGCACAATTACTTACTTAAATAACTGAAGTCAAATAACAAAAGACGAAACATTTGATTTCGCAAAAAAAGCAGAAATGCGAAAGCAGAGGAAATAAAAACAATAGAACCAAAAATCTCTTATAAGAAACCTCTATTAATAATGTTTGAAAGGCATTGAAAACCTCAAAATATAAATTTAATAAATAAGGCATTATAAATGTGAATTCAATATTAAACTGTCAAATTGTCAAATTAGTTTATGGTGAAAATGGTACGTAAGACTTGGTAAGACCCCCAATGCGCGCCGGTACAATGGTTAAAAGAAAAATTAAACCAACAAACCTATTGTGCCTACGTATTTTTTGCAATCTACAATTTTCTGTGAATATCGTTTCAAACAAGTTTCAGCCAATTTTAATATCATTGACCCGGATTGAAAATTAATCGAAAAAAACCGTATCACTTGCAACGTCCGCGAAAACGGTGGCTAATTTTCAAATAGATGAATATTCGGTGTTATTTTGCAAAGAATTTTTCTTTGTAATATCACATCGAATATTCATCTCCAATTACGTTTAATCCACCGATATGAACCTGAGGATGAGGCTGAGCCCATCGGACCATTTCACGTCCACCTTCTTCACACAAGTAAAAAGTAGCGCCATTTATCAAAATTTCCGCGAATATGCCGCAACATGGCGGAAATCGTCCTTGTGGAAACTCGCGTACGGATATGATAAATATTAATACTCTGTGGCGTGGACAGCAGTCTATAGTCAATACTGCGGTTGGCTTACAACTGACGCTGTTGGTGCCAAAACAAGCGTTTTTGACTCCAGAAAACTGGACAAAATTTTCTCGCGGCCCGCCGAGTCCTGTGTATATGTCTATTGTTAACCTGTTCTTGAAGGCAAAGAGACTGTTGCTCAACCCCATTTAATCGAATTCAAAAAAGGAAGTTATCAATTAGACAGGCATGAATAGATTCTTATTGGATCTAGTATTCGCAGTGAGAATATTATGTTCGGGACTCTAAACAACATTTTAACGGCGTGTATAATATATTTGTACGTATGTTTGTCCATGATTTACAAATGATTTTGGTATTACGAATGTATGGGTGACATCGTGGGTAAGCGGTCTCTTAAATCCTGTTTGAGACTTCCCCAAGTCCATACTATACTATTGAAAATACTATGCCACACTGTTAATAAATCTTTATAATTAGAAGAATTTTTACAGCAATGTAAGCATAGTAGCGGAGAAAAAAATGTTATTCAGAATTAATGAACCGATCGCACCGATTAAATACTTTCGTACCCACTACGTAATTCCCTTGTTATCAATTACATAATGAAGAAGTTATTTTGCAGTAGAACCGGACGCGTATTTGAATTTTGTTACGCCATAACACGCCACGCCTACGAAAAGTCATTAAAAACATATCGGTTGGTAGTTAATAATCGAAACAAAAGTATATTTATTTAAGGGGGATGGGTACCATCCGGGCGCGAAAATTCAAATTTTATTTAGTTTTTCGCTAATAGTAGGCTAATTATACATCGTAGGCTTCTGGCAATGAGTTTTGCAGGCACAACATTTATGCATCTATACAGGTTTTTAATAAAAAATCTGCTCTACAGTACTCATTTTCATATTTGGTTCCCGAATAGCTCGAAATTCGGGAAACTGCGAAAAATATCTTTCGGTAACCAATATGAGGTGAGTAGGAATTTCAGAGAAAAGTTTCTGTTAAAAACATGTAGATGCATAAATTCTATGCCCGCAAAATTAATTATAAACCTTACAATGTGAAGTTAGTCTAATATTTTCGAAAAACTAAATGAAATTAGAATTTGGCGGGCTGTTAGAGCCGAAACACCTTAACCTTCTGTATTAATAATACAAAATAAGTACTTTATAAACTTTTTGTGTTCACAGATCCTAGATAATTTAGTGTCTTTCAAAATACGTCTCCATCGCGACATATTTACATTAAAAATTAAAGTTAGCATGCATAAGGCTATGCAAAACAAATACAGCATCACATAACCAAATGCATTAAAAGTAAAAATACATATTTATGCAAAATTATGCAAACTTTCAAATGATCAAATGCTAAAAGTTGGTGAGCAATAACGTTATTAATCAAGATGTTTATTTTACCAAGTAATTTCAAAACTTTTTGAAAACAACTTTAGTATTAAACCACAATTTGCTGAATTTAGTCAATTAAAATGGTTTATTTTTCGAAAATGATTACGAATAAGTTGTTATTTAAGAACACGAGTTATGCACTGTTTACAAAAAAATGAGCAATTTAAAATGTATCTTATTTAATAACCGCCCAGCAGCAGGTGTGTGGGTGATCGCTGTTCTTTGGCCATCTTGTCAAGAGGATATTAGGTATATTTAGTTGTGTTTATAATAAAACTTGTGTTTATAATAAAACTCTCACCTTTCGTCTCTACATTATAACATCGGCCAAAAGGAAACCTCTTTAGGTGTAACTAATAAATTACTATTCTGTGAACAAATGTGTAAATGCAAATAGCCTTTATGTAGTGTAAATACATTCTTACACGTCATATTGGTGTGAGAAATACGTTCTTATCTCACCTGTCCAGTCCATGAATGGAATTCTTTAATGTATTCCACTCAAAATATTTAGAAAGTCTCCTTCCTTGCCAACCATTTTTTGCGTAAAATTTTTTGTAGCTTCTCTAAAATTACAATAATTTGGTGGTTTAGTGTTTTTAAATGGGCATCATATGGGCATGTTTTTGATACTCCTTTATAGTTTTGTTTATATTTTAGTGCGTGCTTATGAAATTCGAAGTTCGTATGGATTTTGACAGAGTTAAGGCGCGTCATCGTGTATTGAAATATCTATACAAGTAAAGCTGAATCTAATATAAGAAGGCCTGGCGTTAACCTAGGCAATCATATTTAACTCTAAGTTTGAAAATTGTTGAAACTGTGCAATAATAAACATTAACTCTAGTTTAAAAATGCAAACATGCAACCCACTGTTTTGGCGCAAGTGGGTCTAAGCATCTTTTAAAAAAAAAACATGTTCTAATATGGATGATAATCGCCGGAACGTGAGTACTTAGTGGATATAAAATAGTAATATAGTACACAGCAGGCTGTAATGCTCGTAGCTTCAGGCGGTGGATGTCCCGCCGTCCATTAAATTAAATATAGCGTATCAACCATTGAGTTATAAACTAAGGAGTTGGGGTCATCGCTAAAAAGTGTCCGAACTGAATGACATACAAAACGCGAAAAGACATACAATCGCACTTCAGTTTCGTGTTTGAAAATTAGGCTGTATAGTAATGGTTTAAGACATAAATTACAATGTTTTAGTTTGTTTATAAAAATACTCATGTACCCTCGTTTGTACAGCGTGCTTTTTAAATGGTAACACATAATCGGCAAAACGATTTGCCTTCAGTAGTACTATCTATAGGTTTTCTCGGGACACTTGTTTCGTGAATTTTGTATTACACCCGCCGTCCATAGATTTATAAGCCTATGGTATCAACACATTTTTTTCAAATTATCAAGTAAGGATATCCTTTATGCCTACTGATGTTTTGCAAGCCAATATCTAATAATACATAACAATACTTGCAAACGGTAAATTTTCCATCACGTTTACAGCGGCAAACTTAAACTTAAACCCAATTTAAAACCTCTGAACATAGGTCAAATTCATTTTTGTGTGACATACCTATCTTTAAACTCTTTCTACGCCACACGACTTTTTTTTAAGTAAGTATGGCAAAAAAGTAGAAAAAAATAGGAGCACCACAATATTAATGAAATATGATATAAAGTGTAGCACATGAACATATAAATGAACTATTATATTATATACATCGTTTAAATAAAAGTAATTAAGACAATTTAACGGAAAATTAATATTCACCAATTCCAAAACATTTGATTGACGGACGGGCGGACTGAGCATAGAAATAAAAGTTTTATTGAATGCATTTTGAATTAAGAAAAAAATAGTTCCGTTCTAAGTCTTTTTGTCAAGCTATACCTATCTACTTATTTGATATTTATTTATATATCTTAATATATATAAATCTCGTGTCACAATGTTTGTCCTCAATGGACTCCTAAACTACTGAACCGATTTAGTTCAAACTTCGTGAATATCTGTCATTTGGTCCAACTTAAAAGATAGAATAGTTTTTATCCCACGTGGACGAAGTCGCGGGCATCAGCTAGTTTATATATAGATTTGCCTGTGTAACGCCATAATGAAATTGAGAGTTAGGGAAGTATTTTATATTTCAGCTATCACAATCATTAATAAATAAAATTATCAATTGGAAATAAGTACCCGAAAGTTCTCACGAGCTTTGCAGCGTTTGCAAAAGTAATACAACTAAAACATTATTCTTACCATTGAGCTTGACATTTCCAAAATGTCAAAGGGTGGTCAACGTGACCTCTACATAATAGACAATTTGATTATGTTTGTGTACCTATCACGAAACTATTTTATCAATAAACAATGTAAATATTATGTAATCAACATTACAGATACAGTTCTCCTCGTACTGAATAAAGATATTCCAATTCACGATGCGCGTTTTCGTGTATTGAAATATCTTAAACTGTATTAACTCGTATTTACCTAACTGTGAACAAAATTCAAAAGTCACAGCTTAATCGTTTTGTACTTTTGTTGTGTATTGCAATAAAAATTAATAATATTTTTTTTATTAATATCTAGACACACCCCAAAGTAAGCGATAGCTTGTTCTTGTACTTAATGGGTATTAGATAACTGATTAATAAACGTACATACTGATATACATAAATATAATATATTGAAAAACACCTAGACACTGGAAAACATTCATGCTCATCACAAAAACCACCAGTTGTGGGAATCGAACCGGCGACCTCCGACGCAGACGTCAGGTTCACTACCGCTACGCCATTCGGTCGTCAAATTATTGGTGAAACCGTAGTTTCCCAATAGATGGCTCCGTAGTCTGCCTATGACTGGAAAACAATGTGTATCGAAATTATCGTGTCAGAGGTAGTTGCTCCCATAGCTCAATCGGTAGAGCGGCCACTCGCGAAAGGTGGATGTTGCGGGTTCGCATCCCGTTGGCAGCGATAATTTTGATACACTTATAATTTATAATTATAAAATATTTATTAGTACGAGTAACTCAGCTGAACTAAGCACCATCCCAAACAAATTGTGATTTTAGCTCCTTGCATCGTTACTTTACTGCGTTTGCCTATCAGTGCGTCATAATTTGACGACCTCCGTGGCTGAGTGGTTAGCGTGCCGGTGTTGAAGGCGCCGCCATCTCTGAGGTTCCGGGTTCGATCTGCGGTCGGGGCAATGTAGAAAAATAAGTTTTCTACATTGTCTCGGGTCTGGGTGTTGTGGTACCTTCGTTGTTTCCGATTTCCATAACACAAGTGCATAAGCTACTTACTAGGATTGGAGCAATGTATGTGATGTTGTCCACTATTTATTTATTATATATTTATTTATTATAATGCAGGACTTGAACGTGATAGATGACCCTAAAACGCAATTGTCCTTGCACGCATTCCCAATATCACGGGCAAGCGATAATCACAATCAATTACCCACGCCCCACAGGCACTAGCCCAGTCAGCCTGCGTCCGATGTAGACATCGATGACGTGCCAAATTGACCAAATTATACTTAACGTTACATGCCCTGTCCGAGTTTTTGTAAAGAGATAGTAGCAACAACTTCAAACGTGTTAAATTGAATAATTTCGATAGAAAATATAACTTTATATTTATTTTAAAATTTTGCGCATGACTACGCTTTAGAAAATTTCAGTTTTCTTTAAGTTCCGCGGGAACTGTTGACACAGAGTAAACTAAAGTTATTTTATGGTACAATCTGTCGTCACTACATTTTCAGGCGACTTCAAAAAGGAAGAGGCTCTCGATTCGGCTGTATTTTTTTTAATGTTTATCGTTACCTTAGAACTTTCGATTGTGTTTACCGATTTTGATGATTCTTTTTTATTTGAATGCAAGTACATTTCGTGTTCTTACATTTCAATTTGATTCTATTCTGACAATAGCATCTATGAGAAAACAATAAATAAGTCTTAAATTTGCGTTAAGTAGGTATGTGAGCGACAAAAGGACGAATAACTCAATATCACTCAACTCATATCAGATTTTGATGACTCTTCTTTTATTGAAAAGGATATACTTCACCAGTAGTTTACTGAGAGCTGCATTGTTTCTTTGTTTGTTAATTAATTGACGGGTATTATAAGAAACATTACCCAACACCGCACCATCCAATATTTTACATTTACAATAATATGAATCATGTCACTATCTCGCGGACTATGACTGTGTTCACCCACCTCTAAAACTTCATTCACACCGTGCGTAAGCGATACATAAACCGCCTGAAAGTAAGGGCACGACATTAGGCTTCGTGTCAACTAGACAAGTTTCCATTTAACAACGATTCATTATTTTACGCAGGTAATTGAATTCACAAACTCAATTAGTAGGTATTTACTTAAAATAGAATTGTAGAGAGTACCACTTGAATCTTGTATTAGAAACGTTTTGATTAGTCATCTATTGTTTAATCCGTTGTTTAAAATTATCGATTCGAATAATCGCTAATTTCCCTTTTCTATAAATCTCATATTTTCTATGATTCGATTATATTCCTTTTGACCACCAAAAAAATACCACATTTATGATGAACGGTCAAAATGATATTATGACTTCTGAAATCCGTTGTTTTAATTTGACGATTATTTAAGCTTTGTGTGATTTTCTTTTCTTTATAGCCGCATTTATTAAAATGGTGAATGTCAAAATGATTGAAGGTTTATTATTTTAATCAGCTGATGCGAAAAGTCACTATGGAGATTGTGCACATATAATATTACTAGCAGATACCCGCGGCTTCGCACGCGTAAATTTTAGTTTTCCCTATTCCCACAAGAACCATAGATTTTTCCGGGCTAAAATCCTTTGTGTTAATTTAGGACGAAACCTATCATCATTCCAACTATCAGCCAAAAATAAGGAGTATTTCTCCCGCATGAATATCTGATTTCTAACTATTTTCTTAGAAACCATGGATTTTCCCGGTATAAAAATTAGCCTATGTATTTTTAGCGGTGCAGAGAAAGATAGGGAAATTTCCCTCCAGGCAGGTGTTGTGCCTGGGGACCGCTTGTGATCCCTGCGTGTGACGTCAGAAGTTGTATTTATAGAACGCACGCGAATGCTCTGTCAGCGTGTCATATAATATTATACACGATAAAATTGAAGCAACTTAGTTTACTTTCTTTAACTTACGAACTTATGATTCGACGTCTCATAAAAAAAATTGGGCTAAAAACGAGGGTAAAATACATATCCGTTTTACGTAACACTGGTAATGCTTTAAATGTCAACATTATTAAAATAACGAGAGCATTAAAAATAAACCGAAGTAAAAGTGTTTCAGTACACTCTTGCTCGATATTCCGATCAGATGTGATGTAACTGAAGCATATCTGATACTAATTAATAAAACGTATGTAGGATGTATGTATGATGCTACTTACAATTGTTTTAGAAAGCTTTGGTCACTTTGATTCCATTGTAGAGTGATAAAAATTACCTGTTCCAAAACCAAACATCGTTATACCTAAATGTCTTGCCCTTACCCGTACCAAACGAGTTTTTCCACATAATATAGCCTATGTTACTCGGAATGATAGGACTCCAACGATAACCCCTGGAGCACACCACGGGTGTGCCCGCGAAATTCAAATTTTTCGTGGTTTTTCGCGATTTTTAAGCTAATAAGACATAATAGGCTTATGGCCGTCAAATTGCGATAATCCCAATACCTGCTTCACGTGTTTATATAAAAATCTCTGCTCGAAAGTGTCGAGTTAAAGAAATTAGTCCAAGATTTGCGAGATACTCACATAAAACTCGATACTCGGACTAATTTCCTAGGATACACATTTTTATGCAAAGATTTTGATATAATCCTGTAAAGATGATACTGCCATTCTCGCAAATTGATTGCCATAAGCCTATCATGTCTAATTAGCGTACAAATTGCAAAAAACCTCGAAAATTTTCAATTTCGCGGGCAGCCCTGTTGATGACCAAATCTATTCAGCCGATCGGAAGTTATGATGGAATAAAGAAATTAGAAACTCAAATACATACATACATATATACATAGGTACATACATACATACATGAACCCTAAAAACGTTACACTCCTTTTTTGGGCAGTTGTGTAAAAAAAGCGAGTATAGCCAAGCTTTAAAGTACCTATCCAGAATTATTAAGTCATCAAAACACGGTAACGGTAGACTGTTATTAAATTATACCTTTGCCTGATTCCAGGCGTGCTAGGTTAATAATTGTTCCGATAATGGAGCCGTGCAATATCCGCGGTCACCAGCTATCGGCGGCGTGAGATCGGACTCGGCGATTTACCTTGAAAACGCGATACAGAATGCGGCGGACACGCCGGAGCTGCGCGCGCGCCGCTATCGGTACATTCTCGATAATGTCGACAAGCAAAGATCAGTACACGCCCCTGCCGCACCGCAATCTACCAGCTGCTGGTCGCATAAGCTACTGATATCACTATCGGAAATATTATCTATTACTCGGTGACCCGGCAAGCGTTGTTTTGCCATTAGGGATATAATAAAAAAATAGCTTACAACCTACTCTCAGAGCTACCGAACATACACAATAAATTTCATAACAATTAACAGTTATTATTTATTTGAAGTCTCAAAGTGACTTTGCATACCTACCATTTACAATTCCAAAGGAGTTAGTTTATCAGCCACCAGAGCCCACAGAGTTGTTAGTTGTCCCTTTGGTATCTCATAGTTCCCTGACACTACCGAGTCCCTCTTTCTTCTTCGTCGCTCTTAATAGAGCTGTAGTGGTCATCGGATTAGGGATCAATGTTTGAGGCAGATGTTAATGTTCCTCACGAGCATACGACAATTAGCCCTGTCGCCATCCTGGTGTAATTTTTAATCAATGAAATATAATATATACCATCGTATGTTTCTTGCCTCATCTCTTTTTGTAGATCTTTTTTTTTATTGAAATGTTACAGTAAAACTTATCATTAGCTTATTCTAATCACTATACAAGTCTTGCCCGCGTGGAATGGTGCCAAGAATACTGGCTGCATTTCCGCATTGAACAGCTAGGCTAAATAAAACGTTGCGCAAAAAATGAGCCAGCCCTTCTGTCACCAGTTGAGGCTATTAACCGCGGGGAAAGCTCTCCAAGGAATTTTTTGGCACTATGACTCCATAGCCCTAGGGTCTCCGTGGCATGTTATATTATGTGACCCTTATGTAGCTTTCAGAAGTTATAATATACCGTTGGCTGTTGTCGCAACTTTATTGCTCGCTTTCACCAACATTTCAAAAGTCACCTAAGCCCTAAGGTGACAGTTTTTGTAGGTGAAAACTGTCACCTGCGTTTCCTAGGTTTAGTGAAAACGGCTGTATGTCTCGTAAGACTCATTGGTTAACCGGGATAAAAATCCTTTCACTAAATCCAAAACCTATTATTTTGTTCATCTCTTTACAAAACCCCTCTGCGGCAATTTAAATGTTTGCTTTCTTAAATACAATATGTAATTGCAATGCGATCAGATGAGAAACAAGTTGAACACTTAATTAACATAGCCACACCGATAAATATAGGTAGGTATCATATAAAAGTAATGCATATTTTCTAAAGAAATATCTTGAACTTTGACGTTTCATTAAGGACAATGACCTTCACATTCATAATAATATTTTGTTTATTGCTATTTACGTTGGTAATTACCTAATTATCGTAACATTTCACAATATAAGTGTAAATTATTAACGTTAAAAAACCGATTCGATAAAACCCGGATAGGGTGTAAACGCGTCTTGTAGTCATTCCGGCAGAAAATCCCTGAATAATAATAATAAAATTATGGTGTGGGTTTTCCGTCGAAGGTTACAATGTAGTATCGATTAAGGACTACGGTTAGGACGGATGTTACTATGGTAATAGTATTAAGTAAGTACCCACACCCGCATAAAAAATATACTAAGCATTTTTAAACAAATACATTCTTTTTCGCGTTATAATTAATTAAAAACATAAACGAATTTTATTTTTCAGTATCATTTAAATTATTGTCTACATAAAGCGATAAATTAATTAATTAAATAAACTTACTCGTAATTGCGTATGACCTACTATCGTACGTCGAATCGACATCGAAAGTGGAATTTCGGATTCCAAATATCATTTTAATAAAAAAGTATTTTTAAACAGACATAAATATTATGACAATATTGGCGATACTATTTTTGTAAAAACTCGCTAAGTAGTTAACTATAACTGACTCCTTCACCCATATCCTTGAATTTTAAGGTTTCTAGGTATATCTAATACTCTTAAGCCATTCGACTTATTATCCTAAGTACAGACACTAGAGTTCCTAGGGATACTAGTGTAGCTGTAAACATTTTAAAAAGAAACCAGAAAAAAAATTTATAATAACGAACAATTACAGCAACAGCGAATCTCACAACTATAATGAACCAAAAACTCAGCGAAACCATGCATTATTGTCTGGTTCAACAAAATTAACAGACGCAAACAATGCATAATTAAGCATTCTGAATACATCATTCACCTTCCGACGTCTAACTAAAAACTGTTTATATTCTAAGATGGTTAATGAGTTAAGTTTTTGAGATCACGTTATTTGAACTAAAACTTACAGGCTAATTTTACTGTATGCACTGTAGAATTATAGGTAGTTGGCATGAAACAATGCAGACATAGTTTCCAATATTTTACACGACTGCCCAAAAAAGGAGTGTAAAGGAGTTTAGGGTTCATGTATGTGATTTTCTTTATTCTACCATTATTGCTAAACGGCTGAATAGATTCGGACATACTATGGGGTATCGTTAGAATCCTTACATCATTCCGAGTACCTAACATAGGCTATATTTTTTTTTTGGAAAAAGTGGGTTTACCACAGAGCAGTCGCGTTTTTTAATTATTGAATTATTTACTTGTTTCGAATTGTACCAAGCTTTGTCCAGAGTTTCATCGTATGGGATGATGCATTACATACATACACACATACATACATGAACCCTAAAAACATTGCACTCCTTTTTTGGGCAGTCGTGTACTAAGCCGCCGTTGTAATAACTCGGTAAAAGCGCAAGTGGAAAAAAGTGAATGTTTAAGTGACATTGGAAAGCCCAGTACCCAGATGACAAAGCTTACATGCGTGAACCTGTAGGTAGGTACGTAACATCATACCTACGCCGCCTACGCATGATGTGAACGATCTGATTCGGAAGATTGTATTAAAAATATGCAAACCTGTTTTGCATTTAAGGAACCATACTCGAGCCACATAAAACTAGCAAATAAGTCAAATTGTATTAAGATATAACAATAGATTGGTCTGTATTTTGTCAGCCTTTGAAACAACCATAGGTATTTGTAATAATTTTGTAATAGGTAGTTCCAGGCGGTGTTCGCAAATCTATCGTTTTTTGCATGTTACTGCATATCATCATTTCATTTCATCATTAGTTTAAATATTATTCATAATTACGAATATTGTGGTTTATATTGTTACAGAGATTTAAAGCCGGTAAAGCTAAGACATCTTTCACTCTTATTAAGCCGTTGTTTGTACTGGTTTGCGCGCATCTCCTAACATCTTACACATATTGAGATTGTTTAGCTATAGACCTCCATCCTTACTAAACGTTGTTGCTTTATCCGCAACTCTATCCTTGCTTACTCTCTCACTGGTTTACATCAACAGTCTCTGTCTGGGTCCTTTAGAACGAGAGGGATTTGGCTATTATAGCCTACCACGCTGGGCACTATCTTTGAGACCATTACGTTGAAATCTTAGGCATATAAGTGAATTTACTATTTTTTTTTTGAATTTACTATTTTTTTCTTCACCACAAGCAAGCAAGTAATATTTGGTTTCCATAAACGCACATAACTCATAAAAATCAGAGGATTATAGAGCAGCCCGGTATTCCAACCTGCGACCCCAAGACTAGAAGCAGAGGTTGCCTATCATTTCTCTAAACAGTATACCATTTTATTGTAGTTATTTTGGTATAATATGGTAATCTTGTTAACAAGAATGCTCTACCAAGGTTCAAGAGTGTTACGTCAAAAAAGAAAACTTGATATTCACATTATGTAATAATGTTAGGTAGGTACAGATAGACCCTAAATTTAATGAGTAAGTAGCATTAAATATTTCATAATGGATACTATCCTGTCGCAAAACTGTCTCACGGGCCTCGTGATTTAAAAAACCAGTTCTGACAACATTCACTTGGGCCTACTGATACTGACCAAATGCTTATCCCCTTATTACCTTTGTAACTTCGATTAATATCTATCACTTATCAAAGAATTGGTGCAATATGAAGAGTTTCATAATAGCTACTTTAAGTGCCTTCTAATGTTATTTAATTTATACTAAGAAAATAGCTTTTCAACATTATAAAATTTATCACGATAAGAACTTTTATATACTCGTATTTTAAATTGATTGTCATAATGGTGTTATTTATCCTTGGTTTCTTTTAAATTAAAATGTGTAAATCTTACCCTGTAAGGGTAATTTATCCAGGATGTTACTTTAACATTACATAATTTCAATTTCACTTTCGCTAAATTCAAATAACTTTGATAATATTGATGATAGAACTGCAAACCTTTTATAATCTGTAAACCAAACATCTACCACTAGCCAAACATTAAACCATAATGGAATAGAAAATGTCATAGAATATTTTAATTTGGAGGAATATTTCCTTTCAGTTTAAAATAAAATATCGCCGTCACACAGTATAGGAAAGAAACTAGTGCTATAATTTTATAATTGGAAATAAGTTTAAAAAATCTAAACTGTTTTGATTCACTTCAATTGCTAGATGTTACATGGCAGGAATTCTTGATGAAGGATTATGAGGTGCTTTCATTACCGGTATAATGGCTGTGAAATGGCTGGCAATTTTATAACGTGATTACCTTTAATGTCGACGAAGCTTTCCCATTTGAGGTAGACGTAAATTGTTTCACACGTCATAGCTCTGCAGAGCGCGCCGCCACAAGACGTCTTCAATACAAGATGGCTAGAAAAGTTAATAAAGAAACACCTGAGAAAAAGTTTAGATCATTTTACGAAACATTTTCTTACTGCGCGTTCTTTTTGGCGATAGCGCTCATGTACCCTAACACTGCTAACTCTCGCAAACGCGTACTCTTGTATAGTATTATACTCTGTGTAGACTCGCTGATCATATTCTGGTTTGTATCGTACCTAGCCAAATGCGCCTACACGCTCGATTTGTACAACCTCAGCCGGAACCTCGCTATCGGCGTTGTAGTCTCCGAATTCTTTTTCAAGTTCTTCTACGTGTACCGCAAAAACGATAAATTCGCCGACTTACTAAAGAAAATCACCGACGATCTCTTAAAAGGCAATGAGATGTCTGCAGATTACCAAGCGATATACGAGCATTATATAAAGCTGGGAAAGCTCGCTCAAATCTGTTGGCTCATCATTCCGATTCTGTTAAGTTCCCAGTTTCCGATATATGCATCCGTTGGTACAATTTACGAGAGTTTGAAAAGTGACGTCGGAGACCGATACATGGTCCATGAGATGGAATTGAAGTTTATCGAAGATAAACAGTACGATACGCCCTACTATGAATTTGCGTTTGGTTACACTTTAGTGCAATGTTTTATCCTAGTTCCAAACTTCGCTGGTCTAGATGGGTCGTTCTGCATTGCGACCAATCACTTGTGTCTGAAGCTAAAATTAATGACGCATAAACTTCGTAGAGCGTTTAAAGAATCTTGTGATAGAAATGAACTGGAAGCGAGCGTAAAAGAAGTAATTAAAGATCATCAAGAAGCCATTATATTTTACAATCATTTGCAAGACGTTTACGGAGGATGGTTGTTCACTGTGTTCCTATTAACATCAGTTATGATTTCAATGAGCATTTATCAGATTTATTTAATCGGTCACTTTGACCTAAAATTTACGCTTTTCGCTGTGAGTGGTGTGATACACATGTTCACGCCCTGCTACTTTGCAAGCAATTTATTGCAGGTACAGTAATACAAAGTAAATTAAGTTTTAATTACTGTCAATCGGGTTTGAAACAATTTCTAAGTCAGCAAGAAGTCTTTGAGGTTATTCGAATGGTTCATTTTGTATTTCCTAAGGACGCTTCCGGTTTTTACGTAATACACGAAAATAGAGGAAGTAACTTTTACCTTTATAATTGTACACAACATTGACCTCGCTGACAAAATAATTATAAATACCTAATTAATATTATCGGTGTTCAGTTATTATTGTGACAAAACAAACTGACATGCCCATGTCAGACACAGTGTTTTTCAGAACTTTTCATTTCCCGTCATCAGTCCCGACTCTCCAGAGGATACTATTAAGTATTTACTCTTAAGTCACATTGTCTATGCCTATAATAAAAGCTTCGTATACCTACGCATAAAACACAACTGCATCTGGTTTTCGGCATTCGTTTAAAAACTTATTATGTTTTTAGGTGAGTGAAGAACTGAGCTGGGATATCTACAATGCCGCGTGGGAGGCCTGGGCGGACCCTGTAGTGACCAAACTCCTCATTTTCATGATCGCTAAATCCCAACAAAGTCTTTTTCTCACCGGAATGGGCATTGTCCACTTCAACATGCAGCTATTCATCTCGGTCCTGCAAACTTCTTACTCTTTCTTCACGCTTATTTCTCGATAAATTCTTAAAATTGTTATTTAACGTATGAAACATCAAAATAAATAAATAATTGAAACGAATAAAAATAAGAAATAAGCACAATAAATTTTATCCAAGTTTCCAATAGTTACCGATTCTGTTTTAGAGTCTCTAAATTAAGCATGTCTATAAAAATCTGCTCTAATCATTTCACTACGATAAGGTTGGAAGCGATAGAACTATATCTACAGATGAATGCTTTTCAAATGTAGATAGTAGATTTTTATACGCGCTTAATTAAAAAAAATTAAAACAGAATTGCTACCATTATTTCTCTTTACATATATACTCTAACAATATCCAAAATGAAGAGATCCGAAAGAGAACCAACTAAATATATCACTGATACAGCCCAATAATAGAAGGGGAGCCCACGCTCAGTAACATATTTCAAAGTCATGATTTTTTCTTCCCCCACCACTGAAATATAACCTTATTTTTTTAGCATTTAGATAGAAGTGATGCGGAATTCAAAAATCTCTTTCTAAAAATTACGATAATAAGCAATTTCGCCAAAGTCCGCTACTTTTTATAATATCCGCGTACCATATATGCGTAATGGCATATACAGCACTACACAGTTTAGCGTAGAGGCAATATTAATTACGTGCGCGTACGCATCTTTGCCACTTCCACTTGTTGCGTCACCGTATAGATAATATCCGCCTTATTTTTCTCCGTTTGTTTCGCGATGTTTATCAACCGAGTGCAAGTTAAGAAACTGTTAACTCCTTTATACTTACTAACTTACTTAAGTTTACTTACTTTACCTTATTCCTTTGACACCGATGCATATTTAGCAAACCGTGACATTGCGGTTATTCCGTAAAATTTACTTAAAAAACAGGTATTCTTTGCAAATAATTTAAATTAATTTTACCATCACACGAAGTATCGAGTTTTATAGCTAGTTCATAAAAATCAGCCAAGTGCAAGTCAAACTCGTAAATGAAGGGTACCTTCCATTTAGAAACTTTTTTACTCGTATCCAGAATTCTAGATTCACAGAAATCTTTAATTAGGTATTTATCTAGGTCAAACAAATAGGTACCTGCAGTGACTGTTAAGGACGACATATTTTTTTTACTTTTGTTTCTAATCTAGTACAAATGCGCTTATGATAGAAATTCAGCAATTATAAAATGTGTGTGCAATTTAGTTTATCAATTATGATCATTATGTTAACAATAGATCAATTAAGTTACAACTTAACCCCATCCAACAGTATAAATTTCATTCCATATACAAGGATTGTGCGCCGTGGGCGATCCAGGCAAATAATATCAATGATCAACCAACAACGAACTTATAAATCAAACTTACAAGATAACCATAACTCAGGTTAGATCACGATTACTTAGGAAATGATAATAATTATGTCAGCTATGTAAATAAGTCAGTATAACAGTTTCTTACTGGTTGCAAGCGAAAAGGAACACTTTCTTGTTAGAAATAGCACTGACCCACTAATGTCACAGACTACATAATAGTATAGGCTTTAGTCTGACTAGTGGGATCCTTTACAGTTTAGTCTTTTTTGTGTTTAAAAGTCATAAAACCTTAAATATGTTATTTTCACACAATCAACATCAAATCAACTAAGTAATAACTGCACAAACGTTGACAAAGTGTTTGTATCCAGAATACTCAGGATATGGTCAATTGGGCATGTGTACGATTAACGAAAACCTCTTTCGTACAAGCAAACAGTAGCGCCATCTGCACAAAATTCTATAGGTGGCTGCTGAGCGAACTACATCGTAATTTCTTGTAGTATGAGTGTGTCAATTTGAAATTTGTATGGTGCGCAGATGCTTGGTGCGTGAAAAACTGTGTAGTGACGGCTATAGTTTACAAATTTAGGCAAAGTATTTTTGCCGCACTTTCGAAGTCGAGGGCGGCCTCTTGGATCTCTATGGTGTAAGGCTTTGCGCAGCACACACTATGTTAAGTCTGCATACTATCACGGTTCAAGAGGTGCCTGGTGATACACAGACCGACGGACGGCGAAGTTTCAGTAATAGGGTTTCGTTATTTACCCTGGGTACGGGATCCTAAAAATGACTCGCAGCAAGTAGCAACACAGGCTACGGCGCTTGTGACGTAACCAAGGCGCAACGGTACAGCCACGGTACAGCCTATCATGATAGCTATCTCAGTCGACGATAGCAAAAGTGTCTGCGGAGCGCCGACCCTGGCTTGCCCCCTCCGCCGCGGTGGAGGGGTGCGCTGCCAGCTCCCTTCACCTTCGCGAGCAGCGCTGCGCGCGGCCAATAACCAACCGCCTCGAGCCGGCGAAAGGTTTTATATACAAGTGGAATTCGCACTGTCAAATTGCTACAAGTCAAAATATAGGGTAGTCGGGCGGTCCTCTCGTTTACGCGTAGCCTTGCGTACGGCTCCGAATTTTTTTTTAAAGTGCACCGCGCCAGCGTGTTCTCACGCTCAATTGGATCGCACGCGCTCCCACACGCCAGGGCAAATGCGAGTTCCGACAGTGCCTCCACAATAATATTTGGGCAACAGAACTGTGAATCAAAATGGGGTGCAGTGCCAGATACTGTTTACTGACTTTGATCTTGTGCCTAGTGACTGAAATAACGTTCGGAGTGAGAGTGATGCCGAAGCGGAAGAAAGGTAAATTTCATTATAATTACAAACGCATAGCGCGAATTAAAAGCGCATTATGTATTTAGAAAACGCATAATGCGATTGCGTAATAAATAATTCATAATTCACGGGCTATGACGTGGATAATAAACGGAAATATAACATGTTTCGCTCTTCGAATGTGAATCAAGTGGGCGAGTGTTGGCGCAAAATGGGTAATGATCCTTTGACCCCGTTATATCCGATACGCTACAAGTCTAGTGGCGAACCGCGAAATCTTATTACGATTCGGACTCGAATCGCCCAACCGGTGCTCTGTCAACGACCGCTTAAAAAATGAGTGGTTTCCATATTTTACACTTACTAGCATCCTACTCGTATTATGTTCAAAGAATTCCTAATCAAGGGTGTTTTTTGCTTCAGGTAGTAGGTATGTTAGTTAAACTTACTGTTAATAAAGTAATGTAAAAATGTACCAAATTATTCTTATTCTCATGCAATGTTAAATACTCAATTTTTTATATCTGGGGATTTTACTTTAACTCTTAACTACCTGATTACTTAAATATCCTGACTCTCCCTGATACTAATTCGGACTCTCCTATTGATTATATAAATATGCTAACTAACATCTGGGTGACCAAGCTTTCCTCGGTATTTTTTTTGAAAATACGACATTTCCTAAAAATTAATACTAGCTAGATCGATTTATCGCCCCCCGAAATTGTCTGTATAGTAAAATTCATGAAAATCGTTGGAGCTGTTTCTGAATTTCAGATTAAATTTTTATATACAAGAATTGCTTGTTAAAAGGTACAATAGATATAATGTTCACCTTTTATCAGTATACTAAAAACATTTCAGACTGATTTACACGTAAACAATTTTTTGCGTGCGGCATTCAATAAAATTGAATAGGCAAATAAAAAACTTGCATCGTCTAATCAACAGTAGCTGTTCATCAATCAAAAACCGCGTGTACGAACTTGCATAGGTAAATTTTCTTTTAATTAAAGTGCTTTCACACACCAGCCCCTAGATTGTGTAAGAAAAACATCTTCATCATTATCGTAATCGTTTACAAATCCTTCCCGTAGATTTTTTCTTTGATTTACGTCAGCCCATCGGGGGGCAGAATTTTTTAAAGATTACGATAACCATGAATACGTCTTTCTTACGCAATCAGACCCCTGTTCACTGTGTTACAGTCTTATAAAATTTTGAAAACGTGTAAAATTGTCGCACCCGACGGGATTCGAACCCGCGATTACACCTTTCGTAAGCCACGCGTATAGGGACAAATTCAATTATTAAATTTTTATATTTGAAATTGACCAAATTAGTATCAGAAAATGACAACACCTAAATGAGTCGTTATGGTCTTTTCTTCCTTAAACTTTATAATATAAGTAAATATAGACTATATCGATGATAATTATAGACAGTAGACACTTATCAATAACGTAATTTAAAAACATTCGTATCCATTCTATGTATGCAAGTAAAATGTAATTAATGAAAACACTTTCCTACCTAAGCAAGGAGCGTTATTACGTAAAATAGGAAAAATAATAATAGGGTAAATAATATCCTAAGATAATGAATTCATATTGATAAGGAAATTAAACAGGAACTACATAGCGTTATAAGGTTACCAACTACTTGCACAACAAAATTAAGACTCGTAATAAAATTTCCTTGAGGATGTATAATAGATAGTAAATATTTTTGTACGCAGGTATGAAGGTTTCATACCCGTACAAAAATATTTACTTTCTTTACAATCACCACAGTAATAAAAGATCTTATTAAAACTGTGCTATCACTAATGTTAAGAATGTAGAGATATGATTGTCATAAAACTTCGCCCCTCATAGCTGTCATGCATTTTTTTTTAAAACAAGGGTAACCTTGCTAAACTTAAAAAAAAAAGTTATTTTTTTATATTATGGCTATAAAATTATATACTCAAGCAATAAATTTTATTATGTTATAAATACTTAAATAATAATTTAAATAAAAGTATGATAAATTAATTAATAATGTTAACAAATAAAATATTATTGTGTAACTTTGTTCTAGCAAATGGTTTTTGAAGTATACCGATGAGTAGTTATAGATAAGTGTATTCAATTATAATATTTCCTATTATTTCTTATCTATACCTAATAAAAAAATCATTTTCAAAACAAAATACCTAACTTTAAAATATAAAATAACAATAAAAAAATATTGTAGTTTAAGGAAATAAATAACTACTAATAAATAGTGTTAAAAATTAATAATGATACAAAAGGTGTAAAACATGTAAAATAGTGTTTTTTTAGATATATTTTAATACGGATAAAATACCGTTCATTTTATTACTGGATATTTATAATGGCTATTTATAAATGATGAAATCAATTTGTAATTCAAGTTTTTTAGTCCCCATATTTTATTCAAATTTCCGGAAAGCTAGATTCAATTTACCGTAAGGCAGTGAAGCATAACTCTTTTATACAAAATTTATGAGTTCAAAAGAGGCAAAAATATTCCTTAATTAATTATATCAACGAACGAAACTCACAGCATCACAAGACTCTTCGATCACGATTGCCGAGTCAAAATCTCCTGACGATGTTCCGATGTAGACGTTGATTTTTTGGAAGAAATGTGTAATACTATGAGATAGTGTGTATTAAATATTCAATCGAGGTATACGACTAAAATAAACTGATGATGCCACGACCTCTATTTACACGGGAAATCACCCTAAAAGTGCAATAAGTTGTTAATTTTTTTAATTCATGTAAGCACAGCATGTAAGATACTTCCTCAGACTACATTAAAAGAATTTCGTCGGAATGGTCGAGATAAATAAAGCTCACTTAAAAGTTTTACATCTATTTGCATTAAGTTACATGACAGCTCAACGTCTTAGCATATCTTTGTATGATCACATTCAATTTTATTATTTAATTGATTGATTTAACCTAACCTAATCCTTCTACTCGTAGGTATTACGTAGGTACCTTAAAAAGTGCTGTTAAACTTTAAGTAAGTCTTAACTGCATACTTTCGATTAATAATAATACAAGGTTTTAAACCCACTTATAACAGATCGTAAGTTATGGTCATTTTAATATAATTTGAGTACTTATTTTCTACTTCCAGTAGGTATGTAACTATGTACAGTCAACTAAATAATAAGGTTAGCTGTCCCAATATTTAAGGATGATCTCTCTGAACGGAAAACTTTGATGTATGTAATTTAATCGATAATTTGAATACCTAGTACACTATAAATATAGTATTTATATTTACCCAAATTTTATTTCAATCCTAGCTAAAATTCCTATAGTATCAAATACTCATTTTTATATTAATTTGTCTACTATTAAAATTTCGATTTATGATCACGCCTTGATTCATTACGGACTCACCATAACATGAGTTGTAATGAAATGAATCTTTCTTTGTATCCGCAATGTTTGGTCAAATACTAAAGCTTTCTTTTTCTGTAGTTTTAAGAATCACTGCTACTCAGCCCTAACTAATAATATATTATGTAACAGTGAATTCTATTATAGAACAGTGAATAGTTTTATTGTTATGACATATAAGCAGTGGATAGCTCAGTGATTCAGAGGTCAGCCCCCAAATCGGGGCCGAAGATGTTGTTTTGTTGTTCTTGTTTTTGTATGGCATCTACATTCTACAAAGTTTATTGAGCACAGACTTAAACAATTGACTTCTCGTGCATAGAAACTACATATAATACAAGAAGTTCAATATACTGCGTATGTATAGGTATTGCTACAAAGTTCATATGCTGAATATGTATCAATATACTTACCGATATTATAGTACATATTGTGAGTTTGTTGTTTTTTGTTTACAATTCAATCACGCCACATCGAAGCAACGGATCCACAACAGATCAAAGGAAACCACGGAGAATGTCATAGGCTACTTTTCATCGTGGGAAAATTTATGATTCACACAGAACTTGTGAAAAAACCTAAATTATCGAAATACGTACGAATGTATGGAGAAATCGTAGGTCAGCGCATTCCTAACATCGGGTGATTTAAATATGGGTAAAAACTCTCAAAAGTTGAGATCATCATCAGCTTGAATATAAGGCAACTTTGTCCGACAAACAAACTTGTTTTTCAAAAATCCTCTGTTATCACAGCAATAAAAGATTTATTGTTTCACCAGTAGTGACACAGCTGGTGAATTAACACGTTCAGTGCGGCTGCCTTCTGCTCTTACTTCCACAAAGTGCTGTATAGGGTTTATTAGGCCCGACGTTAAACCCTGCTGATGTGCGTTATCGGGTTTAATCGACCTTTTCCGAATTTTACCTTTGAAGTAAAAAATATCCGAAATTATTGGACTTTACTTTAAAAATGTGCTTGATATGTGTTTATAATGAATAACTATAATCAAAAATTACATTCGTCCTGAAATTCAAATCTTCTTGCATCTTAAAAAAACCAAGATAAGTTTTAGGGTCGTAAGCACCCGATATCAGCACAGAAGGGTAATTCTATCGATAAACTTTTAGTGTTGTCAATAAAACATCGATAGGCAGATAACATAATATTTACTTTTTATTATATTATTTTCGAACATCATATGTGCTTCATTATAAAAAGTCTGGCAGTACGTTTTCGAGCATTGGGCGCAATAGATCATGCCTTTTTTTACTTTTTTTGCTACATAGTTTTTCTCCCAGTTTGTTGTAATACCCAACGCAGTTCCGTTTTTTACTTGATTTTTCAAAGCGATGCGATGATTGGATGTTTGATTGAGTGAGAGAGTACATGCTAAAACACTAGCAACAGCAACAGGAGTGCCTGTTAAGTTTTCTATAATATTTTCTGTAAAGTCAAGCTTACTCATGTTTGTGTCATTTTTCATATTATAAATTATCCATGCATTTACCAAAGCGGTTTCGAAAATCTCCATCATCACATCGCCATGTCACAACAATGTTATCAATCATAGCACATCACTAACGTACTGACGTGCAATTCAAGTGCGGTTATCAGGTCATCGGGCATCGGGTCTTTAACACCTGATAAACGCACCTCAGGGATAAAATTTCCTTGCAGGCCGTATCAGGTCTTAACGACCCGATACGTTTTTATTGTTTCTTCGGCTAGAATTTGATGCCACAAGACCGATAAATATATTTGTCACTTTCCTTTTGCAAAAATTCCTGTATTTATGTAACCCGCACCATGAGAAAGTAATAGATTCATGCGCCCGCACTTAAGAAGAGTTATGCATCAGGTATTTTCAACCCGATACCGCACTGAACGTGTTAATAAAATATAAGTTTTGCTTGTCAAGGTAATATTAACCAAATATTTGTGCATTACCCAGCTGTAAGTACATTTAAATAGCTGGTAAATTTACAATAACAAGTTCTGATTCATGACGATAATAAAACTTATTTTTCGTGATGTACGCACATAATCTACATAATCTCATATTATGGCAATTAAGTAATTTTATTTCCAGTGAACCCGCCGCTTTGCTTCTCGTGAGTAAACTTAGAGCCTTTGAGTTGGGTCTAAGAATAAATACATTTTTTTCTTATTCTACATTATAAAGCTGAAGAGATTGTTTGTTTGTATGCACTAATCTCTGGAACTACTGATCCGAATTGAAAAATTATTTTTCTATTGAATAGTCCATTTATCCAGGAAGGCTATAGGCTATAGGCTATCATCACGCTATGACCAATAGGAGCGAAGTATCAATAAAAAACGTTACAGTAAAAATTGGTCAAGTCCGAGCCGGGCTCGCGCACTGAGGGTGCCGTACTATTAAGACCAATTCTCAAAGTTAATTAAAAAAAAAATTTTAACTTCATTTTTTTTTTAATTTTTAACTATTTATTTTTAAAGTAATTATATTATTACATATTCTGTGAACATATGAGGCGTCTACCTTTTACCGTTATTAAAAAGGAACAAAAACAAGCAAAAAATGACGTTTGTTGTACGGAAGCCCCCTTAAATATTTATTTTATTCTACTTTTCAGTATTTGTTGTTATAGCGGCAACAGAAATACATCATCCGTGAAAATTTCAAGTCTGCAGCTATCACGGTTCAAGAGATACAGCCTGGTGACAGACGCACGGCGAAGTCTCAGTAATAGGGTTCCATTTTTACCCTTCGGGTACGGAACCCTAAAAACGGGAAAAATTTTTCTTTCGGAGAGCTTGCGTTGCGTAGGTACACTGCGTAAACGGTTAAAGTTAAGCAAATATTATATATGAATTATTGTCCTCTAAAGAATCTAAAAAAGTCAGCGGCGAGACAATATTAAGTATGTCTTTAAAGGTTTGGAAATGTAAAAGCCAAATTCACGGGCGAAGCCACGCACAACAGCTAGTTGCTTATAAAAAGCGTCAACTGTCTCCCCGGAATGCAGATTGTACTGAGAAGAAGCCGGTGTAAAACTATCATCAATAAATAGTCTATTACCGCCAGTTTCTATCGAAGTCCGACCATTCCCGAGATTATGGATATTGCGCCGACATGAATCTAAGGACAAGCCCATCTGAACATTTTACCGTAAAGCTTCTTCATACAAAAGAAAAGCAGCGCTATCTGACAAAATTCGCGTTAATACGCCACAATATGGAACAAACTGTCCCTTTGGAAACGCGCGTGTGGACTAATAACATACTGAAGTGATTTGTGGCATGGATCGCGGTATACAAACGATGATGCGGTCGGCTTACTACTGAAGCAGTTGGTGCCTAAACAAACTTTTTTGACATCACTAAATTGGCGAGTATTCGCACGGTCAGCCTGGTCCTGAGTAAATGTCTATTGGATATTGCGACACGTACGCCGCACTGCCGTCGTACAGTGTACACACACACGCGCGGAGTTACATCCGGACGCTAATTAACTACCGGTTTGCATTTAGCCCCTTCACACGACATCGTTACGATGTCGCAACACTCATGCAATTATCTGTAACACAACATCTGAAGAACGACAATATTAAATTGAGCCATTGTAATTTGTAAGTAACATTGAGCGAACGCAGCCTTAATTTCCGTCTACAGTTTTTTGTCTGTATCAATTCAGTTCAACATAACAAAGTACGACAAAAGTAGGAACCTATATCGAATTTTAATCAAAATTTGGTTCAATTCTCGAAATGCGGAACTATTCTTATTCTACTACTCTACGTCTACTTAAACTTAGAAGCATAAACCACTCGAAAATATTAATGCAAAATATAGCTTTCAGTTAACAATAATTTTGCATTAACATGCGTACCTAATAATGATGCGTACCTACCTAAGCCCTGAGAGGGATGAGGCCCTCTCAGGGCTTAGGTAGGTAGGTACGCATCATTATTTTAAAACCATAAATATTTGCAGTCTTAAACATGCCAGCTGTGATAAATGTAAGATAAAATAGTTCAATATTTACTGACTTGTATAATGTATAATGAATATGTGCTTATAATATGTATGTACTTTTACATGTATGTTTGTGTATGTTAATATGGACTCTTTTTTATCGATTCATGATCTCACCAACACAATAATATGTTTGGGATTCCGGTATAAGTATAAGCAAGTTCTGGTATCAGCTTAGAAATTGAAGAATCAATAAATAAAATAACAAATATATCTTGGAAAATGTTGCAGAGTATTGTTTTATGATACTGCACCTAAAACTTAAATCATTATAATATATAAAAATTAACCAATAACCATCCCGTATCAAATTATCGTCGAAATGATCGTTGTTGCTATAATGTAAACAGGCTATGGTAAAATGCAAGTTTAAATGATTAGCGAGAGTTCGCCGATTCTCGACGTAGTTTTTCCCATCGCAGTTTTGAAATGTATCTTTGCTTCATTCAGAGATTGAAAAGAACGCGCAAAAACTTAATGGATGAAACATTTACACTGGGATGTTTCACAAATTTTGGTATTGTCATCTGAACTTTGAAATCGACAGAGCCCACAGTTTGAAATCAGTCTCGTCTGTAAAGTATGCCTCTTTACCTCAGAAAACAATCAGATTTTTTAGAATAAAGAAAGATTATACTTAACATGGATTATACACACGGGCTTTTAATCATGGAAAAATCCATGATTTCCGTGGGATTGGGGAACAACCCATGGATGAAAATTTTGTGACATTACACTGTGAAACCAATCGCCGCGGTTTCGCGTGCCATCTCTGCGTCTTTGCCACTTACCGATGTGATATTACAGAGTAGTAACAATTAGAGTATCTCTGTTAAATATATATTTTTCAAAATATCGAGTTAAGAAAAGTCGTAGTGAAAAAGTTGTGAGTTTTAATGTAAACAACTACCGAAAGCGATATGGTATTTTTTATATATCCCTGTATTTGTAATTTGTAAATTTTTACAACTTAGTTAGTTGAAATTAACAGCGAGTGTGATCGCGAAACGATATGCCCTAATTGTTGGCATTTTCCTCCAATTAGCAACAAAAAATTTGAACCGTATAATATTGCCATTCATTTTTAACCGACTTCGTTCAAAACAAGAACGCCTTCAAGTGAATGATTTATTTTATGACCCCTTAATTACTGTAATGACGTAAGACAACTCAACGACTTGATAAAATTGTAACGAAAGTTATAATTACTGGTCCAAGTACGTTGTTATTACCTTGAATAAAATATTTTAAGGATGATAAAATTGTGTAACTTAAAAATAAACCTGAAGCGTAAAAACGAATGTGAGGCATACTTACTGTTAAAACTTGAGTTAAAAATTTAAGCACTTTCAGAAAAGCAAATTCTTCAAGAACATATAATGAAACGTACATGAGCTGTTTATTAAAAATTATATTTAAATGGACAACTCTTGGCACCATTCCACGCGGGCAAGATTTGTATAGTAATTAGAATAAGCTAATAATAAGTTTTATTGTAACATTTAAAAAAACTATTTAGTTAATTGAATAGAGGGTAATGAAAATAATTCCTGTTCCAAAACCTTTTCACAAAATTCCATTTAATTCAGTATTCTCACACTCCTTTTAAACGAATCTCTGTAAGGATAGATAGAAAGATAGATAAAATAGAAACTATACCTGAACCATCAAGTAGGTACATTTTTTCACCGATGCACGATGTCTACCTATTTAAAAAAAATTAATTAATTAGAATGTATATAAAACCGTGTCAGCCGTTGCAGTATTCAATTGTTTACTCAAAATAGTGTCACTGGTCTTATCTTGTTTACCATTGCAGGGTATTGGTCATTTCACAAACAAATTTTTAAGATTGCACGCAGCTCTAAGGTAAAATCTAGAATTCCTAAGTATTTTATTTGGTTCCCCCGTCACCTTTTTACACGTCATTTTTACCCATCCAAAATCGACGTACCAAAGACGAGTACGAAGCGGTTTGATTTTACATTCCTGATGCGCACTGTAACCACCACTTTAAAACTTGAGCCTCTTCAAATCAAGGGTGAATAGGCATCTCCTCACTAAATCGTATCGTATCTTCACTTTCCATCAGGACTCAGGAGTGATCACAAGCGCTTGCCTATATAGTTAAAAAAAATATTGTAGGACTAATAAGTTTAAGTAGTAGGTCAGATTTAAAAATTTGATAAAATAAGGTAAAGGTAATTAATTAACAAAACTGTATAACTATAAATAAATAATTAATTACTTAAACGGATAAAATCCGAAAAAAAAACACATAACAAATCTTACTAATTAAATACATCACTTATATGGCAAAACTATGGCGGATAGTTACTTTAATAATTGCTCGTACCTTAACTTTGCATAAATTGTCCCAAAAAACTTGAAACACGTAATTAAGTTAATCTTAATATATATAAATCTCGTGTCACAATGTTTGTCCTCAATGGACTCCTAAACCACTTAACCGATTATAATAAAATTCGCACACCATGTGCAGTTCGATCCAACTTGAGAGATAGGATAGTTTAAATCTCAATTTATCTATTTTTTATTACCCCTAAGGGCAAAACAACGTTTGCCAGGTCAGCTAGTTGTACTATAAATTGATTAAAGCTAGAGTGGTTAAGGGCGGAAAGCGATACCTTGCGATAACAAGTTTTTGTGATATATGTTTACTTCAAAATAAATACTTTACTAAGCACTTACTAGGTAACAAACATCAACTAAACTCAATTTTGTGTGACTTTCAGTTTTTCAGACAAATCATATTATGACAATATGCTATAATAACATTCAAACATACAAACCCGCCAACTTTCACGTACACGTCATACTTACTCATCACAATTTTTTTTCTGTAAGTAAGGACCTCATGCGTATACGAGAAGCGGGTCCTTATATTATAATACTTTCATGATTATATCCAAAAATAGAAAACTCGAGTAGTTTGACCTACTACTTGACGTTTTCACTTTTTATTAATCGAGTATTCTATTCTAATCGCATCTACGTTTTCCTTGCATTTCTCCTAAAACCAACTATTTGACTATCTAAACTCTAAAGCATGTCCTCGCATTACAAATAAAAAGAACTGGTAAAAAATTAATTTGCATTCTTTTCTCTTCTTGCCGTGAGCACTTAGGCACTTAGATTGTTACGTTTGGAGTCCAGATATAAAACGGATCTGATCTTCATACGGTCTAGTTGCGATACATGAAAAGTAACTCGACTCGTATCTGCATTTTATTGTAGTAAAGTTAAAGAGTTTGTTTGTTTGAACGTGTTTTTTCTCTTGAGTTGAAAATGTTACCAACCAAACAATACCAAGTTATATCAATTATCTTTTTTATTAATGTTTTACACACTTAGGATGTAATTCCTATAAATTTAAATACGAATCGAAATTTCACTCGCAGCGAGATATGAACATTACGAATCGAAAGGATAATGCCGATTCTTGTATGAAAATTGGGCTATACCTTGCGTCTTTACCAAATCATCGGTAAAACATTAGAAATATTCTCAATATTATGTAAAAAAAAAGATTAAGTAAGATGTTAACAGGGAATTTCTAATAATCTGATTTTCTAAGTGGTAATTTTCTAACTTTTATAAGTGGCTTGGCGGTTCCACAAGTTTTCGAAACGTTTACCTAATTACTTTTTTTTTATAATACTTTTAAACCCCTGTTCACATTTCACTACAATAAATATATGCGATATTAAAATTTGAAAGAAGATTCTTCATGCATACGTGCTTCAGACGCAGAGTGACGCAAATATAGCCCATTTTGCGTTATTCTCCTTTCATCGTGGAGGGATGTGGCTCGCATATCTCAGTTAGAAGAGCACCCATCCGCGATAGTTGGGTGACGCGGGTTCAAATCCCGCTGCGAGTGAAATTTTGATTCGTATTTAATTTAGTTCTTGTACCGTTTAAAAAGAAATTGTGACCTTGAAAAAGCTCACCTGCTTAGTAATACTTCAAAAATACTTAGTGCATCGATGAAGTTACGTCTTGGTCACTGATAGGTTAGCGCTTGCTTCGGTAGAGCTACGTTGGCACTGATAGGCTATACCTAGTTTACATCGGTTGTGCAGCCAAGGCTCCAGCTAAACCACCGATTGGCTGATAGTTGCATTGCTGTGTTACCGGCGATCGTTAGAATCGATCGGAGAATCATCCAGCTGATGTTAAATAACGATGCATCTGAAAATGTTTTTTTTTAACAGTTATGTAGCAGCTGTTAACTGAATTGACCAACTGCAATTACTCGTAACTCAGTGGAATACACGACTATAGTTCTTAACACTAATGGCTCAAGTGTTTTAATTGCTTGTAATGTGCACTGAATTGTATTCTACAGTGGTACGATTCAATCGACCTCAATATATGACCTTTGAGGTGAACCGCGCGTTAGCAAAACGCATGTGAATGTGCCTGTTAACTTTGTATCTCGACTTACTTATAACCTTTGATAGATTTAGATCACATGCCGTTTCGTTGTATTATGGACGGTGGAATTTGATTCGGACCTTAAAAATATTTGGGTTGTCGATTGGCTGGGCAGTGCCCAATGCCCATTGCCTAACAATAAACGCAGAAGAAAAATAATAATTGATCAAGTGCGGAGTCAGACTCGCGACTAATGGTTCCGTCATCCGTGCCCTTAGCTATTATACATAACATAGCTAGAAGATGATGTAGAAGCCATATGGCCCATTTATACCCTCATCCTACTAAGTATTACCATACAAGTAGATATAGATAGATAGATAAACTCTTTATTGCACACCACAGAATATAAATATAGAAAAGAAAGAAATAAATTAAATACAAACAAACTTAGGAGTACAATTTGGCGGCCTTATCGCTACATAGCGATTTCTACCAGGCAATAATGTGAAGGAATATTTGACATGGATGGATATAGTTGGTTGTTCTGCATCGTCGACCAAAACGATCAAATAGTCACATCTTTATTTTATTATATTTTTTGTCATTTAAGTATAACGGCAATAGAACATTTCAAGTTTGTAACTATTACGGTTCAAGATATACAGCCTGGAGACAGATGAACGACGAAGTTTCAATAATAGGGTCTCGTTTTTTACTCTTTGGGTATGGAACCCTAAAAAATATGTTCGTTTAAAAAAAATTCAGAAAGCTCTGAGAACGTAATGTTAAATACTTACTCATTTATTTCGGCCAACTAGGATCTTAAATTGTTAGTTAAAATAAACACTTTAGTTAGTTAGGAGATACATTTCTTTAGGTACTTACGTAAGTATAGCGAGAAATTTTGAGACTTTTTCCAAAGAAATTGTTTATTTACTTGAATGCTCATGACTTTATAACCAATCTTTTACGTAAGTAGACCTAGTACGAGAAACCTTGAGCTCGGATTCATAAATTAATCCTAACCGGGAAATGTAATCCACGTCACGTTTCCCTTAAACCCTATCACGATAGCGGTAAGGTTCAGAGTTCAATGAAGTACATTAAAATAAGACTGCCACGATTATGCGTGAGATGCGTTGCGCAAGAGCGCAGTGAGCATAGAAATGCGTGCACTACCAGCCCTACATTCTGAGACACTATTGTTCCATTCATTCGTTCATACTGTACTTACTCGATAATTACTCTAAAAAGTGGGTTACGTGGAAAGGAAGAAGCCTTAGCATTACATGACTATATACTACACAACTATAAGTATAATTACTTGACTATACGGCATAGTCATAAGGTGAATTACGATTTCAGCCGGAAGGTATGTTTATAATTAATGAATTTCGATTTTTACATATTATCATCTCGTTATAATAAGTCTAAGGTAAAGTTGTCATGAACATTTTTTAGAATTTTTATAGTAGAACAATTCTATCATACATGATTTGTGCGTTACTTTAACTCTCCAAAAGGAATAAATTCTGCCGTTTTTGCAACATTTTTCATTCTAATTCATTTGACAAAGGATGGTAGGTAGTTTTTATGGCGAGTTTATACAGCCGGGCAGTTATAAGGGTCTCCCTTCGCTCTGATATGATACAGATGGCACATGATAATGCAGATGGCAATGTACTTAACAAAATTACTTCAAGAGATCTTACGATAAACCAAGATGTAAATTACCGGAAGTGGGAGTAGGTTGACACAAAACTAAGTAACTTATGAATGATGTAAGCTTTTGGCAAGTTACTCATTACCTTAAGTGGCCTTCAAAAGTGATTTTTCGTCACTTTTACTTAATAATGGTGAACATTATAGAGAGTTAGACAAATTACAATAATTTAGTCAAGATATCAAGCTCAATGGAGCGTCACCGATGGCTACGGAAGGGAAAACCTGGCCAATGAGCACCGGGGCTGGTGTCTTTGGAGAAAGTTGCAAATTATACGTCGCAAACTCGTAACATTGACTGAGATGTCGCGGACTATCTCCCTTGTTTGTAAACGTTACGAATATCAACGAATAAACAGTGTTATATAAAAATACCAAATCGCTTACGGCCTGTTTTTTGTTTACGATAAAACTAACAACTTTTGTTCTACGACTTTTTTTACTAGACATTTTGAGAAATATGAAATATTAAATATTTTACAGAGATACTCTATTTGTCCCTACTTTGTAACATCGGCAAGTACTTGCGAGGCGAAACCGCAACAGTGTAATGTCACTTTACAGAAATATTTTTTTTTAGTTTTTTTGAAAAAGTCGTTACTACAGGGCAGTCGTGTTTTTAAATACATTTAGTCAGGTACTGCGACCTAACCTGGTACCTGGTTAACCTAGTTAAGTGAAGATGCAGCCATGAGCCGAAGATGTTATTAGAAGATTACTAATTTAGAAGGTATAAGTAACCATGTTTCTTTCAAAAGTAAGATAACTTTTGAAGAGACAAACATTGCGTAACTAAACAACTGATCAGTAACTTTTATTAGTAACCGATAACAAGCTTGATGGGCAAAAATTATCCGCCTGAATCTCAGTTTAAAAAAATTAAAAAATATACACATTAAAATTACCCAAAGGTCAAAAACAATTACATATTATTCTACTTTAGTTCTTATAGTAAACTAACTTAATGTAAACTTTGCGATTGACAACATTCCAACTCCACCAGAAATAGTTATTATAGGTAATATTTGACCTTCAAGCGATTTCAGCTTTCGTTTGATGCAGCTCTCTAAAGTTATTACAAAACATGTTCCAAGGTAGGTACCATCAGTACAACAGTAAAACAGCTGCATTTAATATTAATAATAATTTCTAACAAAAGCAAGAAGTTGGTGTTTAATTGAATTACGTACCTGTACAAGTATAATATATTAAGTATGATTTAAAATGTAACGCCCTTAAAAACGCGTGTCTTGCAGCCGTAACCACGGGCTATATTGTCGAAGAGCTGAGGGAAAAAAACTGCAACATTTAAAAAAGGCATATATTTATTATAAATATTCTATTTAATAAAATATATCTCTAAAATTATATAAAATTTCCGTGTTACCAAACGGCTCTCTCCTCCGAAACGGCTTGACCGTTTTTATGGAATGTTTTGTCTACATTCGGCAGAATTCAGAGAAAAAATAGGTCGTAAGCTATTTTATACCCCTAAATTGCGAAACAACGTATACCCGTGTTAGCGTGCTGAAGATTTATGTTTAGTTTTCATTAATATTTTGCGTCACCGTGAAGTATTTAATATGTATAATTTTTGGAAAACAAACCTCTTTACGATTAATATTATATTTTATGGAATTTGAAAATAAAAATGTAGTGAGTTCTGTCTGTGATTGAAAAAGATATGTCGAAAAAAAATGTTACTAATTGAATTATTGATTTATGAAAAAATACAAAAGATAAATAAGTGGAAAGAATCTTTTATTCACAATCCTGGACCTGTAAACGAAAAGGAATTTCAATAATTTGGAGAAGACTGGGAAGAATTGCTTTCAGATCCGAAGAGGGACGACATCAGGGACTATAACGTACTACCGTTACCCTGGTGCAATTCTACGCCCACGAGAAGGTACATGTTAATGTATTTGTGTTTTAGAATGTACAAGACATTCACAATTCCGCATTCTTTTATAAGGGTGTTTGCGTGATGGCTGTTAAAATATCAAAGATTTAAATCTTTGTAAAATATAGAATAAATTGCCAAAAGAGATAAGAGATTGTACAACTTCTCTATAATCTTTATACCTGACACATGTATGCAAATAAATTGTTTGATTGATTGATTGATTTACAAATCTTTACCAGTGTGTGTACTAAATGTAAAGTAATTTTGGATTCTAAGAGATTCATGTTTCATAAGTTTATGGTAGGAGATTGAATGTACTACATATTATTGTGTGTAGGTACATAATGTGTAAAGGAGAGAGATACTCGTTGTTTAAATGGTTTCAGGTAAGTGACTCAAGATGCCATGTGATCGTTCCCGGCGTGAATGGATGTCCCGCGGTGTAGCCTGGCGGTAGCAGCAGTTGGTGTCTCACGGTGCAGTCTGGTGGTAGCAGCAGTCGGTGTCTCACGGTGCAGCCTGGTGGTAGCAGCAGTTGGTGTCTCACGGTGCGGCCTGGTGGTAGCAGCAGTTGGTGTCTCACTATGCAGCCTAGTGGTGGCAGCAGTTGGAGTCTACGGTGCAGCTTGGTGGTGGAGCAGTTGCTGTTTCAAGGTGCAGCTTGGTGGTGGAGCAGTTGGTGTTTCAAGGTGCAGGCGAAATTGTCGCTGGCGGCAACGTGCTACGAGAGTCGAGTACGTCGGTGGATGTCGCTCTTAACAGTGCTGGCAGCTGGATGGCAGGCAAGACGGCCTGCGGTACAGCGACGCACACCCCGTACATCACCGAACCGATAAGCGGCTAATAGATTTAGAGATAGTCATAGATTGCACAGGCGTCATACATTGCAGTTGTTATCAAGACTTGAGCTTAATGGGTCGCGTATTCTCGTTTGTACTTGCGCTATTATACCTGCATCGCTGCAAACTATGTTGTTTGGTGATAACTGATAATGGTTTATGATTATTGATTATTATTAATTAATATATTTCAAAGAGGTTTTATAATCAAACAACTATAAATAAGTAGAGAAAAATTAATGTTTTCATAAACATTCAATACAATTTAATTTTGTAAAAAAAGTCAGTTTGAATTGAATCGAATTTTGAATTTAAATTGATCCAACTCGTACTAATTTCACAGTATAATTGTAATTTGCTATCTAAATATCGAATAATTATAATCATTTATAACTTGAAATAAAGTAAGAGAAAGCGCTGAAATTTATTGTTGGGTCAGCAAACAAACTGCTCATTGATATTATTGTGACTAGATGACTGAATTGTTTTAGATGAAGACATATTCACTACACATATTATAATTCAAGTCAGTTCTGCTTAAACAGTTTTTTTTGGACGTTTATGTTATTTGGCAGTTATCAGTAAATACTTGTTATTGTTTACTCAAAAAGTAATCGGCAACGTTGCTTGTAATTGGCAAGTTGTAACAAATTTTAAATGTCGATAATGTGATAGAGAAACACATCACAATCACATAGGTGGGTAAATTTTGGTACTAAAATAAAAAGTTATTAAAGAAGCATTACAATAACGTTACAATCAACTTAGATAAAGAGTAAGCACTTGTAGGAAACGTTAGTGCAGTATGTGCACTTGATGTTATTTTTATTGAATTATTTTGTTATATACTTAGTTATCAACACAACTATTCGGTTATTGATTCAGACAAAACTATTTCTAACGTTCATTTCTAATATTCTGTTTTGGTAGTTCTGCATTTTCGAATTATTCATAATTACATAATCTGATATTATTTTATCAACTCAATAGGGTTTTCTTTAATTGACTACGGATTTATTTACAATTGTGTACCTCGCAACATTGCTCAAGACTCACAACTATAGTTATAAAGGATAAAACACAACTAATGATAGTAACAAATCCTAAGACAAGTGACTTATGTTAACCATAGCGTATATTGAATACCTATTATCTTTGGATATTTCTTGGATAGAGTCGCTTTTTTTCTTGATAGATATATATCTACTTAGATAAACTAAATAGATGAAACTAAAAATGAGTTTATTTTACATTTATATGTTAAAAAAAAATTTAAAAATAATGAGTTAAGGAATATAGGCAGAATGAAATTAAAAGATATTTGTTATATATATATTAATAGAAAATATTCTCAACTAAAATTATGAATGGGAAGTCGTCATTGTTCTATTGGCAGTCAATGTAATAAAATAAATAATTTTTTGAGAAGGAAATTGTGTCATACGTAAAATGGCTAACTGAATAATTTGGCTTTACTAAAAAAATTGTGATTTTGTTAACTGAAATAAATATTTTATTAACTTCACCTAAATACGATTAATAAACGCGGTTGAAAAATACTTCGTATGCTCGTATAGAGAGAGTTGCAAGTCCAGAACCTAAATTTTATTCTTGAAATATTGCTTGAGTTTTTACCCATCCACCCAGTTACCTACTGAATTGGACAATTTTGGTTTTATTAGATTCAGTACATTTTAATCTAGGCTCGTACGTTTTATTTCAAAAAATACTCGAGTAAGTTTTAAGGTCAAAAATATGGATATTTAGACTCTAATAACTTTTAACATAAGCAATACTTCTTAAAAAGTTAAACATTTCTAAAAGTTATGAAAACCGGATTATACATATTTACGAGTAGGAAAACGTTATTGGTTTTTGTATGAAAGCTTACAGCTAGACGATAGTAAAAGTTTTACCAGTCGAAATTGTTTTCGTAACGATCTATGATTAAACGATATTATAGTAATGGGCACATCAAAAACGGTAATCATTGTATAACTTATTTTAATTATGATATGAAGTAGTGTTGACAGTATAAGTTAAAATCTGTGGTATAAGTTTAGTGGTTTAATAGTTTAAAATTATGGCGATAAGCATTCATTTCTTCGAATTAACTTCATAATTACGCAAGTTTGGACAAAAGACAAAGTTGCTCGATATCTATTATTATGAATTGGTACTGTGATTGTTTACTTACTAAGAATTTCGTTGAGCTAGGTCACGGAGTACATAATAGTACTAAAGGTACAGAAGGCTCACTCGGCAAGATGATTTAAAAATCGAAAATGATTACAGAAATAACTAGTCAAGTTGCAAATATAGAAGCAATCGCTTAAAGACTGTATGGGTTAAATTATTTTAGAACGGGTGATAGATATTTTTGATTCGCTTTGACAGAAAGGAAATATAGTAAGATTTTCCGTTGCTACGTATTGAGGAATAGAGTGATCGTTCGGTTGGAAATTTTGTATAAAACCTGTTGAATTATATTATAACCATATAACTGAATATTGTTCAAGACACTAAGAGTAAAAAGAAAAGATCCTAACACCTGATGGGCAGTATGAATTATATATACCTAATACCTATAGTAGTTCGGTCAACCTAACTATTGAGATTTGACAATAGGATTCAGTTTTTTTTAACGAACTATTAATTTCGTCTTGAGAAAGTTATAAGTACCTACTTATACCATTTTATAACGAGTAAAAGCCCAGCAGTAGAAATTACTAAGAAAATTCTGATTAATGTCTATATTTAATTGAAACGGTAGACACATGATTGTTCACCAGAAACTTGAAAACACAAGAATATATAAAAAATCTTCCAGTTTAGAAGCAGATGATTGATGGATTTATGTACCTAAGAATTTTGTGTTTAAGCGCATCTGGGAGTATAAGGTGACTAAGGATGGATTAAGATACGGTAGTGCCAATGTGTTGCAGACGGCAAAACCTTAGCAATATTTAAAAAAAAAAAACAAATAGTCTTTTTAAATACGAAAGTCATCCCATACCATATCGAATATTAATAATTATGTCCAATCCATTTGTTAGGTTAGTAACAAAGAGCTTGAGAAAGACGAAAAGGGAAATAAAAATGGTTGTCATCTATTTCTTTAAAAATATGTCATTATAGGAATATTCGTATTTATTTCACTTAAATTTGATACGTATTCACAAAATTGTGAGACTTCGTAATTAGATTAAATTCAGCACTTTATTTTAATTTTTCTGGCGGTCGATTTAGATATTGTGACCTCACATGTCCCACTGGTGACTTAAGGAAAAATTGGTTAGCACTGTTATTTTTTTACCGCGTGTTAAAAAACACAGATGTAAAAAACAAATATTGTGAAGCCATTTCACGAGCTAAAAAATAAATGAAAACGCCATGTAATTATTAGTATCATGAGTGGTAATGGTATGCAAAAGTCATAAAAAAAGAGTTCAATAGATTTGATATAGAAAGAAACAAAAAACCGTTTGATATTAAAATGAGAGATCTAGTGAGAATTGAAAGAACATAAGGTATAAACAAGGTTGCGATAAAAGTATAAAATTAAGACCGAAATGTTTATGTTTATATTATATATAGTGTAACTAAAATATTGTATCATGAGGATTGGAGGATAATTTTGTTAAAAAAAAAAAGGATTAACAACATAATATTATTATCATTATACACGATTGATGAAGCACATCCTTGGTCCTGTTTTAATGGAGAGGGTAGTGAGTAATCCTTTGCGAGGATATACTGATGGTTAAAAATAAAATTTTGTGATTTAGATATGTGTTTCAGAGAGATTATAATATTAATTTTTTTATTGTGTGGTTTTATGAAACCACAGTCAAACTTTTGTGGTCTTGGCTGCTCTGACGAGCGCCTTTCACTTTGTTCCTACTCGGCGGCCGACCGTCACGCGACTTGCAACACATAGACGAAAAAGTTTGAGACGATATAATAAAAGTTTCACTTTAAAAATATTTGTTGACGTTATAGGATCTAATGCATGGAATGGAGTATTAATTTGTAACAGCGAGACAATGTATTGAGATGAAACATCGTATGTTAATTCTGCCTCATTGTGTATTAGTACAAACTGGAAGTTTGTATTTCAATTAGTGTAAAGTAATTTTTGTTTGATGTTTTGATGCAAACAAGGATTGTTCCTCATGAAGTTAAAATTGTAAATGTTTAATTGTAGTGCAATATGCACCTCGTTTCTACACTGTTAAAGTAGCATGATAGTGTAACAGACCATTTGAAGTGCAATGTGCACGTATACTTAGTTCTTACCCCCCTACACTGCTAAAGTAGCATGATAGTGTAAAAATACCATTAATTCCGCACTGCTAAGGTAGCATGATAGTGTGGACGACCATTATTCCTACACTGCTAAGGTAGCATGATAGTGTAGAAGATCATTATGCCCACACTGCTAAGGTAGCATGATAGTGTGGAAGACCTGGAAGTGCAAGGTGCACGTACTTAAAGACTTTAAACGCAATACAATAATTTGATTTGTTTAATTTTGTTAATAATATAGAAAGTGCATAAAGTGTATTGTGTGTTCAATGTTATTTGTTTAAATTAATGATTATAATAAATAAATAAATAAATGTCAATTATTCATATGAATGCAGGTACATTAGGTGGTCAGCAATAACAATTATTATCCTTATATATTCTGCCTTATGGCGTATGAATTAAAAAAAAAACTAAATGTAAATATTTGTTTGATTAAATTAGAAATTATTTTTTTCATAATTTTATAATAGATATAAGTCAGGATGTCGATGACTGTAAATTGATAATTTATAAAGACAAAAATTAGTAATTCAGAATGTCAATTTGTAACTATCATTTTTCATAATATTGTTCGCTATAATTCAAGATGTCAATAATTGAAAATTCATAATTTATAAAGTCAAAAATTAGTAATTCAGATGATGACAATTAATACTTATGGGTTACCCTGAAATGTTTTGTAATTGTTACTAGTTTCACCAATTTTAATGTTTGTTTGTTTGTAATCAAGTTACCGATTGAACTTAAATTTTGTATACATGTGTAATTGGATAACAATTATGACTTGGAGCTGATCTGATGATGAACAGGAAAGTTGTTATAGGAACTCGGTAGTTAAATGACACAACCCCATCGAGTTTAGACTCGTTTGATCCGTTTTGACAAGTACTTTGGTGCTAGATGATAACCTGGATCTGGTGCTGAGAAGGATATTAATAAAATGTATAAAAGCTTTCTTTATAAAAAATAATTTTAAATGATATCATACGGTTTTGATAATATGATTCTTAGGTTATTTGATGTTTGTTTGTAACAGTGTTCAGTATTTCGCGGGGACGCGAAATGTATATCAGGATGGACGAGCTGTTAGCGTGCTGAAGATTTATGTTTAGTTTTCATTAATATTTTGCGTCACCGTGAAGTATTTAATATGTATAATTTTTGGAAAACAAACCTCTTTACGATTAATATTATATTTTATGGAATTTGAAAATAAAAATGTAGTGAGTTCTGTCTGTGATTGAAAAAGATATGTCGAAAAAAAATGTTACTAATTGAATTATTGATTTATGAAAAAATACAAAAGATAAATAAGTGGAAAGAATCTTTTATTCACAATCCTGGACCTGTAAACGAAAAGGAATTTCAATAATTTGGAGAAGACTGGGAAGAATTGCTTTCACCCGGTTGGCTAGTAGATAATTATGTTATATTATAATTATAATAATTGTCACGCATATTATGGGCACGCATATCGATAGGCTGCCGACAGTCAGCCAGCCCCATGATCGCATAAAAATGGCCAAAACTAATGATAACCACGTTTTGATATTGATGAATTTCTGCAAAGATTTTACGCAATTGGCTGGCAGATTCATTGACAACTGACGTTTGCTTATTTTCTCGCTGACTGTACATTTTTGAGACTGTGTCAAACTCCTAAGACTTTTTTTCTGTAATTACAGCGGTATGCTACTTTTGATGACCACTGGTACACACTGTATACTGTTGACGGCGTGCATATGCGTACCTACTAGTACTACCACTAAATGACCCTACCTATGTTAAAAAATCAGACTATAAAATTGTTGCAGTTTATGTCTCTCGCCTCTCAGACTAATACCTACTTGGTTATTCAAATTGCATGCAATCACAGCTCAGTTATGATATATTTTTTACTTTTTTCACAACGTAGAGGAGAAACGAATACTTTCAATTGAGTTACTCAATACACAAGTAATTATTTAATTTTTATACAAACATTTGCTTAAGTTATTACAAATAATGAAATACGCGTACAGTGGCCTGCTTTATTTATTACCTATTTTTGTTCTTAAGGTTGTTGGGCAAACTTGACACGCCAAATTTTAAAGAAGAATGACCAAAGTGGGTATCACTATCAGGTTTTCTCATGAACCAAAACCAAAATAATATTTTAGGAAAAGAAAATAGTGTTTCTAAGAACCATTGGCACTAGGAATTAGTTTTTCACATTCGGAATTTTATTTTGCATATAAGAGGTTACTTTCCTTTCCGGTCATACAATTTTTATTGAGAAGTGCCCATAATTTTGGAATCAAAAATAATGACTGTAGCAGTATTAGCATGTGGAGACCGTAGTTTTTTTTTTCGAACAAAATAACTTAAGGTTCACAATTCACATTACATTCAAGTATTAGTTACCATACATGTCATAGATCATTTTGCGTAGTAATCCGAATTTGGAACCATTATGATCCGATGTTATATTGAATTTTTAACAAAAGTTATATCGAGTAGTTCATTTGTATAACGAATAAAAATATTAGCAATTATGATTTCAATAGCATGAAACCATGACACTATCTTAATAGCCTACACCATTACTACAAAGTATTTTTTTTCGACATTCGTTAAGTAAATTATATAAGTTCCGCGCATACTCTTTAATTATTGCACATTTTATATTATTCATAATTTTTCCATCTCGTAATGCATCAAAAATTGTACGGAGCAAACATTTACATTATTGAGTCACACACTAGTTTCAAAAATGACGTAAGGCGATTCCAAAATCGCACGTCAGTTGTTACGCTAATGGCATTAGAATTTAGAGAGCGAGGCGAGAACTCAAAACGTTTCGTATTCAATGGTTTTAATCGATTTGTTTTAAAGTATGATCGAGTAATCTTGCGTGTAATCGATTCGGCACAGTCGGATGCGGTCTTTCACTCAGTCGTTATACGCAACGGAGCAGTGAGGCCTAGGTCAAGAGCGATGGCCGTGGCATCAAAATGGGAATGTTGTCTCGCTGTCATCGAACCCGATTTAACTGCACGTATTCGATGAGTCTATGTCACGGAGGTACTGCAAAGTATCTATATACAGGTGGTTTGGCAAAATTATCCCGCCAAATTTTTTTTTTTGCTAGTAAACATTGGTGTAGGCTTAAGGTACTTAATGATAGTTGCGCAAACAATAGTATAATTCCCACTTGTATATGCTTTTCGTAAAAACTTTTATCAAAAATATCCACGATCCTAAACGATCATTTTAAATCAAAAAGATAGAAACTTTACATCTTTTAAAATATGAGAATTTGATTAAGTACCTCACGTAGGTGACCATACTGTAAATCATTTTCTTTTATTACAAAATTAGGTACAAAGGATAAGGTAGGAGGCCTCATCATTTCATCTAGGTTTACAAGCTTATAACCCCTTACTAAATGCAAAACTTTTGTACTAAGACGTATTTATAGAATACTATATCCTATACACATCTACAACACAATAATTGGATTCAATTACTATCAAGACTATTAGGGCTGCAAGAATAAATGATAATTATTTTTATCATTATGTTTTATACAAAGTTAACGGAGAATCTTTACTGATTGAAATGCAGCTCGGATTTTATAAGTCTCTTAAAAGTTATTATTAGTTAATTGTCTATCTCAAAAGTCAAATCTCTGTTCACAGATAACATGGGGTTCAAAAAGATGATATTATATGTGAAAATGGATTCGACCTAATTGAATAATGTATTCCTTTTTGAATATTATATTTGTGGTTATATTATCGTTATTCTGGTAAATGGCTAGAGGATTTAAAGAAAAAGAACAAGAACTATTAAAAGCTTACACCTACTTACCGTTTTTATATCACTATCATAAGTTAAGACGTCATAATATGTAATGATTTTCAACTTTTTCAGCAAAATCTACGCACTCGACATACTCGTACATACGTTTTAATGAAATCTACTTACCGTTAGCTCTCTAGACCAGATCTCCCCAACTTTCTTTAATATTAAAATCATCTACTCAGGTCTCACTAGCTCTCAGATACATTACTTTGCGGAATTCCATGATATCAACATGAAAACAAGATTTAAGTACCTAAGTATATTTTAAAATATTTACATGAACTTAAATTGCCTTTTGAGGCGAATCCCATCTTGGACGAAGAGATTTATCCATTTTCACTATAAATTTAGAAATTCGCTATTTTTAAAAACCAAACAAATGCTAGTTTTCCTTACTTAAAACATCCGCATGTTTCTGAGTAAAGGGTCGTGACAGACAAACGGACAACAAAATTATACCCGTTTAAATACTATCCCTTTGAAGTCTGGAACCCCAAAATTAAGTTACAACGAAAATTATCAATACAGAAAAACACCTTAATTTATCAATAAAAATGAATACAATTAATTATTATTTTGAAAAATTGTTCTAATCTAATAATAATTAATTCTACTCATTTTAATTTATTTAAAAAACTAAAATGAATACAATTAATTATTATTTGATTAGAACAAGCTTAGAGAGACAACCCTACTGGCAGCAATCATAGGCAAGTTGTTATCAAGGCCTATCTGTCCTTTAAACTCGAGCGTGGGAATTGAGCTTATAGTTCCTAAGATAGACGAGAAATAGGATAAGATTCCCGGTACCTACCTATTGCAGAAATATTTGCCTCGTGGTATCATAATTATTTAGTATTTCCTTTAGAAATTTACGAGTACGTGAGGAAATACTTCGGAGTCAAACATTTCGTTAGCATATTTTCTTAAATACCGAATTAATGGTTCCTTCTTTTCATAGCGGAAAACGTTGAACGGCATTCGTAGATAATTTTCCCATAATTAAGTGGCTTAATATGGATAGTCAAAGAATTTCTTGAATGATTAAAAATTTTGTATCTTGAATAATAAAAACAGTAATTGATTAATTCAATTTCTATGACAAATTGTGCGTAATATCAGTAATTTTGAAAGCAGTAAGAACATTCCGGCGTGGCTATGTAAATAAATCAACGCAACAATTCGCATCAGAATTTATAGTCTAGTCCGGACAATTTAGGTTGACTTGGTACGCAGTTAATCTTCCAATAACTTTTGTTAAGAAACAGTACATTTCTTGATACTAACTCTATTACTTATTAAAAAATATACTAAAATAACTGTTGCTTATGTAAGAAATAAAACAACCTCCTTGGCACAGATTACGCGAAGTGCAATTCAACCGGGACGCTCTATATCTGCTGCATAGGCCAGTTTTAAATTCAGAAAAGACTCAGAAATTTGGAGATCATAATCTCCAAATTTCTCAAACTTTCTCGGTTCAGTGCAGAGATTCTTGGAAATATACTTCTTCAGCGCCCAAACATCGCAACGCAACCATCACAGTCATTGATTAAACAAGTAAAGAGTCAAACTTGCTGCTTTTAATCTATGCGAACATAAACCAATCAGTATCTACACGGCTCGACCGATTAACCAATCACTCCAAGATTTAACTTCGTCGATGCTTTATGTGTTTTTGGCCATGTTTTTGGCAGAATCTCACGGCAGATCCGATTGGATATCATATCATAACGACAAGCCAATTTTTGCGGTTCGATGCTGTATAACAATTAACAATCAAAAGAAGTTAGACACAACTTTCATCAGGCAAGTGAAGATGGTGAATAGTCAAGATCTATAAACTATAAAATCAATAGGAAAATTAACTAAATATTAACAAAACTGAGATTTTAACTCTTAATCCTATACTATATAAGGGTTAAATTGCTATAAACAAATTTGTTTTTCGTGATATAATACAAGTTAAAACCATTATTTAATGTTATGCGCTCTATGTTAACTCTTCAGCTATTTTACGACTTATGTTAATACAATAAGATGCAGCAAAAAGAAATAAGTATATTTTCAATATTCAAGGACATTCAGATTTCAGTCCATCATTTAGTCAGCTTTTCCAGAAATACTAAAAAATAAAAAACGAAATACTAATATAATATAGAAATATTAATAAAAAAAAAGTAGGAGAATAACTAATGTAACTAACACTATACTTATTACTACAGATCAAAAGAAAATACATTTTAGTGCTTATACAATATACATTTAACATTTCTTAAGATATTATAATTGCAGCATTTAATTTACTGTACTAATTAATTGGAACCCTTATCGTTTAAAAAATAATTGCTCGTCTTTTATCATCCTGTTTAAGCATTGTTTATTTACTTTATTTTATCAGAAAAGTCGAATTAATGATGTCAATTAACATCAAGTGACAAGCAAGAAGATATTTAAATATCTTATGTTATATTTTTATATACATAAGCCAAAGTTGTGATTTAAGGGGCCTGTGAACTACAATGTCTCCATTCATTCAAAATAACAAATCATTAGTAATTCGTGCATATTTGGATCAGGTTGTGGTGTTATTCGGATTCATATAGTAATAATCTATGCTCCTAGCCATATTTGGTTCGGAAATACTTCTTTAAAACGAAATAATAATCAATTTTGATCAAAATTTTTAAAACTTTGGTCGAGTTCCGTAATACCAAAAATTATGAATGAAAACTTGTAACTTTCTTTATTAACTGGTGTTTTTCTTTAGCTGGACAGTAAAAACTGTGCTCCTGAACTAATGCGACGTGAGATAGTGTTGTTTTTATCACAAAACAAATAAGTAGAAAACATGTCCTCTTTGACATAAAAATAAGCAAAACTAAATTCGTTTACATTTTCATTTAACAAAAGTATTTCGGAACCAAATATGGCCAGGAGCATAGATTATTACTATATGAACCCGAATTACCCCACAACATGATCGAAAATTGCACGAATTACAAATGATTTTGGTATTACGTTTGTATGGGAGACACCGTGGGTCAGCAGACTCTTAAAGACCATATGAGTAATATGTAATATTTTAATACAGTTTTGCTTGCATGCTTTTATTTTATTTTATTTCAATCTCCAACGATGGAAATAATCAAATTGCAATGTATTTGCCGAGTCCACTTTTAACACTCTATATAAAGCACATCCGCCGGTCGTTATATGCACGAAAGCCGTCTGTCTGTGCGTCGATACGACATTTTTTACACAAGTCTTTACTATAAATCAATCTGCGCTTAACTTTCATGCAATTTGACTGCAAAATCTTGCAGATCCCGTTTCACGCTTCTTATCTAGTTTTTACCGTAAAAATATTTGAATCCTAATAATATTATAAAGGCGAAAGTTTGTGTGTATGTTTGTTACTCCTTCACGGCTCAACTACTGAACCGATTTAGCTGAAATTTGGAACATAGGTAGCTTATAACCCGGATTAAAACATAGGCTACTTTTTATCCCGGAAAAATCCGTAGCTCCCGTGGGATACTCAAAATACCAAATTTTCTAGAGCAGTCTATAGCTACATCTATAGATAGATTGTTCAAGCGAACTTGCTTGAAAGCATGTTTAAAGGTTGGAATAGGGAACGATAACGGGAAAATGACGTTTCCCTTAGGATTCATGAAAACGCGAATTTGACGCGGGCGGGGCCCCGGGCAAAAACTAAATCTATTATCACTATAAATGTGAAAATGGCCACTATGTAGGTTGTGAACATAGCACTGTGCGCATTTAACAAGTGTGTTTTAGTTGAACAAGGGGATATGATATGCTATAATGCTATAATGCTATAAATAACATTTTCACATTTATAGCATGATGCATATAAATGTGAAAATTATTATTGTATTATAGTCTTGTATTATTGTATTGTTGCCTGTATTATAGGTTCCGACATTACAACGGTTTCGCTATAAGCATTTTGTGTTTTAGTTGAGCAATTAGATACAGGTTAATAATATTATAACTATGAAAACGGGTACCTATATGATATAGGTTCTGAACAAACATCTGTTTCGTTACTGACAATGTATGTTTTAGTTGAGCTATGGGATATGGTATAGTAATTAGTAATGCTATAAATGTGGAAATGGGTACCTACCTCGTAAAGGTTCTGAAAGTACAATTGTTTCGCTATTTATGATGTGTGTTTTGGTTAAGCAATTAGATACAGGTTAATAATGCTAAAAAGGTGTTCCTGTATAGTTTCTGATATTAGAACTGTTTCGCTATTAAAAATATGTGTTTTAGTTGAGCAATAGAATATGTGATAGTAATTATTATGCTATAACTGCGAAAATGGATACCTATAAGGTAAAGGTTCTGAAATTATTTCACTCTTAACACGTTCACTGCGGCACTATTTTTGATGGCCTTTCAGCCAGTGCGAATGAGGTCTTTTCGAGGCAAAGTTGAACTTCTTTACAGTGCGTTTGAGAGCTTTTTGGCCTCACAAAATATTGTTTCTAAAAACACCCTAAATTTAGCTCAAAATTGAAAATAATTGCTTAAAACTTTACCATTATAAACTTAAACAGTTTTTCAAGTTGAATCTGGCTTCGCCCGCAGTTGTGACATTTGGGTATTTAATAAATGATAAAAATATTTTTGTCATCGGTTCTGCCTCACATCGCACTAAAAAGAAGTTCGATTTGTGTCTCTACTAGTGATGTACATAAAAGAGATATGCAGGTATAAATAAATAAATAATCAAAATTTGCATTGAAGCAAGGCAAACGGTATGATTTATCACACTGCACACAGAAAGTAACAATTTTGCAGCTTGAATGAGCCTTAATTTATCGTAGAAACCTACTCAGCCGGCAGCGCTTGCGTTGACTGCCTTTTTGAAGCACATGTTTAGCACATATGCCACTAGCAAATCCTGAAATGAAACACTTAAATTAGGATTCTTAAGTGCCAAACCTACCACACATACCATTTTCAGTTTTAAAGTATGTGTTGTGTTGTTGTTTTTTGTGTGAATGTTTACCTTTTTCACAGAAGTATTTTTGGTTGGAGCAACCTTCTGTAACACTTTTCTATTTTTAACTGCTTTAACTCTTCTGTTTCACTTGACGAATCTGAATCACATAATATGAGCCTCATTCTGCGTCGTTTATGGTTTGAAGGATCCATATTACACCAAAACAACTAATTGCAGTAACAATAAAAATCGAGCGAGTCACATGCACGAGAAGCGTGCTTTCCTATCAAAACTTTTCCAATCACTACGCGGCGCCCGCGCCGCCCGCGCTGCACTCCGTGCGTCTATGAGGCCTACAATTTTTGAGACAGATTAGACCTCACTTCGCACAGTAGCGTAATTATTTCTATTCAGTGCGTATGAGTGCTCTTCGACCTCATATCTTATTAACTTCGCCACAGTGCTTGACTTCGCAAGAGAAACAATTTTATGTATTTGTCTCTGTCATACTCAAAGAAATGTTAAAATAGTCCCCTCCCGCACAGAGTGAAAGAACGCGATTTTGACTGCCGCACCAGAGAGAAGTCACGCTTGTGACTTTTAGACCTCATAATGCAGTGAAGTTAAGCGGATACGTTGATTTTATTTTCGTCCTTCTCACTCTTATGAATACGTTGGTGCGTTAGGTTAGGTTAGGTTAGTATGCAGCGTTGCGGAAGAATATAACAGAAGCTGTTTTACCTAATTACTTCAAAAACTAAGCCAGTTATGTAAATGTCGTTCTGAGCGTTTTTGGGAATTATTTTTTACCGATACATTAAAACAAAAATTACAATTATGTCCATCGTAGTTTTCGATGGAAATTAGAAAAATGGAGATTTTGGAGCAATTTTTGGGAGAACTTTTTGCCGAGAATTTTTTATCCAATCGTGTTTCAGAAGTTAGGTTAACACATATGCTGTTTTTCCCCAGAAAATCCAGGACTCCCACGGGGTTTGTAAAACCCCGAAATTCTCGCGGGCGAAGCCGCGGGCAAAAGCTAGTATTATTATTATTGAAAACCTGCGCGGCTTGATCACAGTCTTGCCCGATGGAAAACAATGATGAGATCAAGGTTGGAGCGTGCTTGCCTAGAAAATGCCTTCTTCTCTTTAAGGCAATCAGATTATACTTGGCTAAGAACACGCCAGCTGGAAGCCTGAAACACTATTTTGCACCTAGCAGTTCGTAAAAAACGTAGATATCCTCCGCTCCTCTCGGCGCCTTGAAGTTCTGTGGCAGAAAGGTAAAGACGTACGAGTAAGGTACAGCGGTATTCCACTTTTGTTGGATATCAATTGTACATTCCACACAGCTTTCGTTCGTTTTTAGCCCTCTTTTTCAAATGTCAATTATTACAAGAATATAAAAGCTTTTATAAAATAGATTTTGGGCACAAAAAAGTTAATAGATATACTTCTATTATAGTGGTAGATATATTACTTGCAATCACAACCGATTTTGTTTCCAATTCACTTTCACACTGCTTCTATTTTTACGTTACCGGAAAAGGAATAATAGAAGTAAGTTATTATACACTTTCTCATTCACTCGCTAGGCAAGCAAGAAAAGGTTTTATCTAAAAAGTATATGAACGTAGATAGAAGATATTAATTGAAGTAGGTTAAATAAATACATATTATATCAATCTGGGTTGAGTTAAATTTTAAAATATTTTTTCAAAATTATGTAATTTTCAAATCAAAATACTAATTTTATTTTAACATCCTCTGTTTTGCATTTAGTTAATGTGAACAACAAGATGTTAAGATTGTATAAATTAATTTATTATATATAATTTATTTGAGAACGAATATTATCTACGTTATTAATGGAAAGTTAGATTTTAATTTTGAATTTGATTGTGTCGCAATATTTCATAATATTTTTTTTTAGATTTCATTTGCGCGCCCGTCATAATGTATTGATCTCAGAAAGAAATAATTTCATGACATCCCTATGACAAAGGGAAAAGTCCCGGCTTCGGGACTTGGTTTTTTAGAAACCCTTTCCTTAGCCTTGATCCAGCCAGTGGATGAAGGCGTCGAAAATCTGTCAGTCAATCAGACGCCTTTAACAGCCGTTTTCACTAAACCTAGGAAACGCATAAATCGAATGCTAAGCCCTAAGGTGACAGTTGCTGTAGGTGGAAACTGTCACCTTTTGGCTAAGCATTCAATTTAGGCGTTTCCTAGGTTTAGTGAAAACGGCTGTCAAAGTCTAATGCCCGTTTTCACTAACATTTTAAGGGACACCTAAGCCATTAGGTGACAGTTTTCATTTTCAACAACTGTCACCTTAGGACGTCTCTTAAAATGTTGGTGAAAATGAGCATTAGGCAATTCTCTAGATACGTACCTACTACAATTTATGTTGTATTGCCATTTGTAATAATATAAGTACTCGTACCTAACAATAACAAATAACGTGTATACCTACTCCGACTAGTTCGATGCAGTAAAATGACTGTCATTTGGTAAATAATATAAATATATGCTGAGTATTTCACAAAAATATTATTTTACTTTGAAAGTCACTTTTAATAGAGTTTAGTAAAATACGAAACGTCATTTTACTGTATCAAATTAAAAAAGTCGGACTATAGGCGCACGTGTGCTAAACATTCCAAGCATTACTGCGCTATAGCAATAAAATTCGCTAAAGGAACAGGTTGCCTTGGCTTGCTGCTTTCGTGGCTTTAATTTTTTAGGTCTCACAGTAGCGAAATAGTGTCGTAATATTTTTATTTTATCTCGTATGTATTATCTGTGTTACATTAAGCGGAAAGACTTGTAAAGATTCACGCGATGCAAATTATACGAAATCGTTTTGTGGTTACCGCATAAAAAAATATAAGACTCTCAAGACAATCAATTTTAGTATCAGCTTTGTGAAGATTTTTTATTTATTTACGTACCTAATCAAATCTCTTGCGTGATATTAATCTGGTAATATTTTGGGGAATACAAACACTTGATTAAAATTGAGTATTGAGTAAGATTTGCTAATGAGTCTAACCTAGACAGTAGATATTATGTTACGTGCTATGTTTTAGGTTTACCTTGTTGCAATTGATATGAGAATTAAGTTTAATATAATATGCCAATCATTGTTATTGGCTATGTAGCTTACGGTAATTTTGATAATATTATAATCGAGTTTATTATGCAACGAGGAGTGAGTACCACGAATAATAAAATCATATTGTAATTAATCTGAACAGTCAGAGTCACAAAGTGCATTTTTTTTAACTCAGCGGGTCTATCAAAAGATATATAATTATATACTTAGTATATTTTACCCATAATACTATCGGACACCCGCCTGAACTTCTGCAGTTTTTCACAAATATCGTGCCGGGATAATATAAGTAGCCTATGTTTTAATAGAAGGAAATTCCTAAAATTAGGAATGTAGATAGATTACCTATAGTAGTAGTGTGAAGGAGTAACCAACCTCATAAACGCACTTATAATACACACACGCCATTATAGTATTAGTGTAATTATGAACTTACTCGTGTGCATAGATAAGGCGGACCATCGTCTTTTAGGTATGCATCCGTAATTATAGATATTTAATTTTGCAGCAAATATTTGCTTATCTTTCCCAGTTTTTTTTTACTTACAAGAATATTTTAAATACTTTGACTTAGAGGATTAATTTGTTTTTGATGATTATTCTAGCTGAGTTTCTGAATAAAACAACAATATACGAGTATTGAAAAAAATATGCTTCTAGTAAAATTAAAAAGCGTATTAGCTTACCTGTCATATGCTTTGTTAATAAGTTTTAACTGTACGTTGCGCAATAAAGAACCTATAAAGTTAGTAATGTAGTTAGTATAGTATTTGTACACGGTTCGTTTATTATTCATAACGTAGGCATAAAAGCGGAAAATTAGTAGATAATATTCATATAATACTCATCACCTTCAACTCTATAATGTTGGTTTTGACAAAGAGCGTACAATTCATAATGCGATTGAGTTGTATCTATCTGTCATGAATAGCACGATATTATGACAGGGTACAAGGCATAAACAGGTGTAGCATGAAATGTAGGTATTATGAATTATGATGTAGGTAAGATTAATTTAACGTTATTGTTCCTACCCACAGTTCCTACCTAGCTCCGGTTTTACGAATTTTTCGAACCGAGGCAGAAACTATACCTAGTGACGCCTCTCCCTCTAATTTTCTCTCTCTCTCTCTCTCTACTTCAATCAAGTGTGGCATATTATTTTTAAAAAACGACGGTGAGCCAACCAGGGTTCCGTAGCTTTGTGGATCAAGTTTTTTTTTAATTTTTATTCATAATTATACCGCCTCGCTGAAATTGCCGCTCGGGGTCTATGCTCCGTTTTGCTTATTTATTTATTTATTCTTTATTTCAAGCAACACAAGGCTCATAATTTTGTTAGTAATACTTAAATAACTATGTTAGTAAAATATTTAAAATTAAAAATTACAAAAAATAGACAACCTACTTATACGTTAATCACCGCCGCTGCAATCCATTTGAAACAGCGCAGCAGTGATCCACATATCTGCAGTCCAACCTGCTCGCGATCATCCTCAGGATACTGTTGGAGCTGCCCCGCAACCTGTGCACCAAGGAGCCACACATCTACGCATCGTGGCATAAAAACAGTCAACGCGCGCATCTGCGAACATTCCCGATGCACTACAAAAGCGGGGCTTACCTATAGTAATATTATATATTCGTTGGTTTTGCTAACTAGTTTCAGGGCTGGCTCATCTATTACGAGATACTACGTTGACTCTTCACTTTGCACTTTTACTTAACCGTTACTGCTCACGTTACTTAATCATGACTTCCATTACTAAAACAAGACTGCAATAACTAAAACAAGACTCGAACAAAACTCGAACTAGACTAGCCGCGTTCTCTCCGTTTCGCCCTTTTTTTATACATTCGTACTATCCTTTGTACAAGTAAATAAACGGAAGTGGCGCCACTGCGCGCGACAGTGGCGGCACCGAGCGCGTAAGTGGCGCCGCCGCGCGCGTAAGTGGCGCTTCCGGCCCAATGCTGCCATCTGCGCAACCGTAAACAAAGCACGCTAGTCATGGGCGACAACACATCTCCCAAAAGTTAGAAAAATATAGCAAGGTGCGATGCTAGAAGTACCTATACCTATCTATGGCGTTTATCGTAGCCTTTACACAGTTTACACTTCCAAGACTATGGCACATAATAATTACCCGTTAGTCCCAAAGAAAAAGGCGTTCTGCAAATGGCGGACATACGGAAAACACGCTTTTATGCTATGCCCTTAGAATAAGACAACTTTTGCAAAATAAAAAACAAAAATATGCCTGAAATAAAAAAAAAATCAAAGTGAAATATTACGTATGACCAGCTTCATGTATATACCTAGGTAGGTATGTTACGGACGGTTGAGTCTCAGTACAAATAAGCAACGACTCCATCTCATTACATTCGTTAATTTCGGTAGAATAATGATGGCCGCTAGTTTTAATTATAAGAACACAGAGAAAGCTTTCTCATATTGAACAATGCAACTTTGTTTGAATAATTAAAATAACAGCTCAGTACGAAGAGTCAGGTAGGTACACAACTTTCCTTATATGGGAACAAACTTTCTTGAACATAGTTTTTCGTTCTAACTTCGTTAATTATTAGTTTGGGTCTGCATTAGCTAAGACTTTTGGAGGCACATTGCAATTCATCATTGCTTATTCATGTTTATTGTGTACAACTGGGCAAATACCTACGCGCTTTTAAAGTAGAGTGTTAATAAATTATAGCTTCTTCATATTTAGACCCTCCCATTAAGAGGAAACGATAGTGGTCTTTTCTCCATACAAACGTTCTCGTCTGTTTTCTTTCTGGTTTATGAACTTAAAGCAATGATTTTTTACAGTAAAATAAATATCAATCTTTTCTATGTTTCTATGTTTTCTTTTTTGATAATACATTATCTTTATAAGCACTAGAAGCCTTAGAAAATGCTCAAAATTGCCTATTTAGACTCGCTGTTAACAGATGCCTAGTGTACGAATTTGACAACTATTACCGAAAAAAGAAAAACATAGCGACACAGTATATATTCTCTATATTCAGTTTACGAAATATCTTTTAAATTGGTCCAGTTTTGGAGGAGGAAATAGTCGAGAACAAAACCCCGAAATATAACATTTTACAAGGGCCTATTGTGTCGGATCTGCAGTTGTCCTTATTGCACGAATTTGCGGGCGGGGACGCGGGACGGTCTGATCATACGTACACAGATTGAAGTGATGCGTAGTAGTTGATAATAATATCGATAAACTAGTGTTGTTAACAGCTATCGATAAAAGCATTTACATTTTCAGGGTACTGTATCTTAAAAGGAAAAAGGAACCCTTATAGGAATCACTTTGTTGTGTGTCCGTATGTCGTGTCTATAAAAAACTGGCCAAGTGCGAGACGGACTTGCGTACGTAGGGTTCCGTACCATCATAGTAATATAATAAAGTTGAAAGTTTGTATGTTATATAAATAGATCCATGAATATCTGTTTTTAGGGTTCCGTACCCAAAGGGTAAAAAAGGAACCCTATTAGCGAGACTTCTGATCGCTGTCCGTCCATCCGTCTGTCACTAGGTTGTATTTCTTGAATCGTGATAGCTACAGACTTGAAATTATCATAGATGATGTATTTTCGTTGCCGCTAACAACAAATACTAAAAAATGGAATTAAATATATATTTAAGGGGGCTCCCATACAACGTGATTTTTTTGCTTGTTTTTGCTCGACCTTGATAACGCTAACAGGTAAACGCATCAAATTTTCACAAAATATTTAGTTATATGCTTACTGTAGAAATAAATAATTAAATTAAAATAAAATAAAAAATTAAGGGGGCTCCCATACAACCAACGTGATATTTATGCTCGTTTTTGATTAAGTGGGCACGAGTGTTAAGTTTACTTTAATAGTATAGAGAATGGGTCGTGATGGTACGGAACCCTCAGTGCACAAGCCCAACTCTCTCTTGACCTTTTTTTACTATTATCAAAGAAAATGCATAGAAACAATAGATTTCCCCGAGAAAAAAGTAGTTGATGTTATTACTCTAGGATATAATCTTTCTACATTCCAAATTTCAGCCAAATCGGTTCAGTAGTTACGGCGCGAAGTAGTATTTCTCTCGCATGAATATGTGATTTTCACTATTATTTTAGAAACTATGAATTTTTCCGGGATAAATAGTAGCCGATTTGTTATACTAGTGTAAAATCTTTCTTTTTTCCAAATTTCAAATCAGTTTAGTTATTACGCTATGAAGGAATATTTTACCGCGAGAAATTTCTGTTTTATACTACTATCATAGAAGCCATTGAGTTTTCCGGGATAAAAAGTAGCCTATGTATTAATTCGGGATAAAATCTATCTCTTTTCCGAATTTCAGTCGCATCAGTACAGTAATTACAGCGTGAAATGATATTTTCCTGCGTGAATATCTGTTTTTGAGTATTCCCGCGGAAACCATGGAATTTTTTCGGGATAAAAAGTAGCTTTTTCATTAATCCGGGATATAATCTATCTTCATTCCGCATTTCAGCCAAATCAGTTCAGTCATTACGGCGTGAAGGAATATTTTTTCTGCGTGGATATTTGTCTTTCACTTCTATCATAGAAACCATGAATTTTTCGGGATAAAAAGTAGCTTTTGTATTAATCCAGAATAAAATCTATCTCCGTGCTAAATTTCAGCCAAATCTGTTTTGTAGTTACGCCGTGAAAGAGTGTTTCATCCGGTTGAATATCTGTTTTTTACTGTTCCCGAAGGAGCCATGGATTTTTCGGCATAAAAAGTAGCTTATGTGTTATTCCAGGATACAGTTTATATACAGTCCTTTCCAAATTTGAGCCAAATGGGTTTAATGGTTGCGGCGTGAAGGAGTATTTAAGCTTGGTAAAATACGGAGCCCCGATGCACACCCAATTAGGGAATGAATTTTGAAAAATCCTTTCTTAGTGCACCTCTAGACCTCATAAAGAACCTGTGTGCCAAATTTAGAGTCTCTAGACCCAGCGGTTTGGGCTGTGTGTTGATAATATGTCAGTCACTCAGTCAGGAAGTTTCTTTTTCAATACTAATACTTTCGGAGTTTAAGTAGGTACTGCTGCTTTTTCTTGCAGTAAGTACTTTGAATTGCTGCCACGCTCACGATTCAATATTTTTGTTGGTCAATATTAAATCAATAGCGTAGCAGGGAGAACAATTCCAATAAACAAGCCAAAACCATTAGAGATCAATCACTTTTCGTCAATGCGTAAGTAAAGAATGATGCGAACACCAGAAAATAGCAGGAACGAGTGCGGACTGCGGAGCGGCAACGCGCATCGCGGTCACACACACTTTGTCAACTTACACACACATGGATAGGGCTGCCGGACCGGACACGGCAACGTCGCAGAGCGACAGCAATAGTTTTCTAAAATACCTAATGTTTAAAAGTCTCTCTGACCACATTTCCACTTAATACGAGTGTAAAACATTTTTAATTGGGTAAGTTGGGGTTTTTACCGTTACTCTCAGTTAATTTCTGATGTCTCCTCCACAATAAGTTAGGTGTATTTTAAAGCTGGCCAAATTCTGACGGGCCTTTGAGAATCAAGCTTTTTAGGGTTCCGTACTCAAAGGATAAAAACGGGATCCTATTACTAAAACTTCTCTGTCCGTCTCAATCTTTCTGGCTTCAGCATCATTATCTCAGCACGTTATGCAGATAAGGCTAAGGAACCCTTCGTGTGCGAGTTCAACTCGCGCTTGGCCGAGTATTATTTACATATTACAAGTTATCAGGTAGTTGCTTACTTGACTGCAAGATCACCTGATGGTAAGTACTTACTAAGTAATATGAACCATCCGACGATGTTATCGTAGTAACTTGTTAGCCATAAATAACAGACGAATGTTATTTAATTTACTAACACATAGGTTACTGGCCTACCTATAAGTATTTCGATTTGCCAAAAATCGTAAAAAAATCCAAATACACACTTATGGAGCCGCGGGCTGCGGCGGGCAAAAGCTAGTTCATCTATATTTTTAAAAGTAAACATGAAGTAAGTTATAACGTTTTTACAGACATAGTTTAAGTGTATAACAACTACACTAACAGTCAGCTTTGCGGTTTTAAAAACTGAATTGGAAATTGAATTTAATTTGCGCTTCGGACGATCAGGCAATGCAATCAACGGTTTTGTTTTATCATCGGAACCTTTTTTTTACTAATCTGATAAAGGGATAGGCATTTATTTTTAGCAAATGCAAAAATATGAATTTGTTAGCTCTCACAATTTAGATCCTACATTTTAGTATAATGCAGCCAGTAAGTATCTAAAAAATATAGAAACTTTTCGAATTGACCAAAACAACTTCATGAAGCAGTTTCCGTGTTATATTCGTCGTTTCAGACGTTTCGTCTTTATCACAGTCACAAAGCTTATCATATTTATAGGTATGAATGGATCTCTAACCATCACGATCCTTCGAGTCTCTCAATATCACTATTATATATTCGTTGATATCACATAGCCTATGGGGGCCTATAGATCTGGGATCTTGCAGCACTTGGATCACCGTCGGTCCTACGATCATACCTTGGCGGATCCCTGAAGTACGGAACAACGCGTGGACAAGACCATTGTCATGACAATCAAAGCATACATACTTTGCATTTTTAATTAATAATTTACCCGCGGCTTCGCCCGCGTCATTTAAGAAAAAGTTAAATATTCAAGAATTAAACTACTCTGTATTAAAAGTGACAGACAATGACTTCTATGTATCCTACATAGAAGTCTTTGGCGACATATGTTAGAATTGTGTTAGATCCTGTCAATTTGTAACATAATTAAATATTATGTGGCAAGCAAACTGAGCGCATATTCTAAAGGAGTGGTATTTTACAGAAGACTTGCTGTTTTTATTGTACCACTGTAAGTACTGCGTAAATTCTGTCGAAATGGTCCAAAAACATTCAGTCAGGCTGAGTGACTGTTTTTGGACCATGTGAATGAGAACTTATTTTTATGACCTATTTACAGTTTTCAGTTATCAGTATTTATGACCTATTATTAGGGGGTTCCGGTGTATGAACTGACTATTGAGTCTAAAGAATTTATGACCTATTGACGGTTTCGAGTGTATGGAGTCTGGGGTTCAACATATATTATGAGTAAAGTTACATATACGTATGTTGTGAAGCAGTGAGAATATACACTTCTAATGCAATCCCACAGGAATAGGTTTATTTTTCTGGAATAAAAGGTAGCCTATGTCACTCTCCGGGTCTTGAACTATATCTGTGCAAAAAATCAGGTCGATCCGTTGCGTGGCTGCGGCGTGATTGACGGACAAACAAACCAACAAACCAACAAACCAACAAACTCACTTTCACATTTATATATTAGTAGGGAAGTAGGGATTAGCACTATAAGAGAAGTATTGGAACGGAAGCGAGACTAAATAAAACGTAAAAACACCTGACATGTACAGTGTACACGTATGACGTAATGTCATTAACATGAGGTCTTGCATCGTGAGCGCTCATCGCAATCACCGACTAGTCTACATCTAGACATAACAGACGCCCTTGATCCACTAAACGGCGTAAAAGACTAAAAAGCATACAAGTACATGCCTTCACTGGCTCGGAAACAGGTGCGCTACTTTTACTTTCGCCAAAGCGGCGCGGGCGCAGTGTGCAAACTGCAAGATCGTGGCGCAACGGGTTTGTCACTGGAGCAGCGGTGACAAGGTTGAGAAATAACTAGATCTAGACTACGCTCTACGCACTGTTACGATACCAGATACCGATGAATTCTCCCGCGCAATGGGCTAACTAAATCGCACTCAATAAACATAACTTACGCAATCTAAAACTTCTAATATCTGTCCACAAGAATTCGCTGGTGCGATAAAGTGTTTAATTTTGTGTAAACACTTTAACACACACGCAAACTTAATGCTAGAGTTTTGTCTGTCTTTTTTATATTATAGGTAGGTTATTTTTTATATATTCAAGGTGAATAAAAATAGGAAATTTAAAGTGGTCTACACTCTACATACTGAAAAGAGCAAGTACTGAGTTTCTTGCCAGTTCTTCTCGGTGCAAACCTGCCTTCCAAACCTGGCGGTATAGAGTTTTGACTTTCTTTGAGAGCAAAAGCTCTTATGAAAAGTCAAAACGGGCCACTTTGGAATTTAATAATTTCTAAATTGGCTCAGGTCTTGGAGGCTTCGGTCGTGGCTAGTTACCACCCTTCCAGCAAAGACGTACCGTCAAGCGATTTAGCGTTCCGATGCTGTGTAGAAACTGTTGGGGTGACTTTACTTACCCCTTCCGAGTTAGTACGTTAACATCCTCGGCTGCATCATCACTTACCATCAGGTGTGATCGCAGTCACTAACTTGTATAGTGTAAAAAAATCAGCTAAAGGATAACCCCAATAGTTGTTAAGGATATAAGTTTTAGTATCAGGTTGGTTTACACATATCTAAAGACTAGACTGCACAGTTCAACTCTCAGCGCCGTTTTTGCGTGACGCCTATAAAACGGTTTACGGTCGTTGTGTAACGAGTTTCTTACCCTGACCAGTTAGCTGACACGCATTGTCCGGCCTAATTGAGAATTCATGTAACAATAATTACATCGGATAAAAAAGATAATCAGATCGAGAGAAAATGCAAATGAGGCACGAACTACACGTCCGCCACGACGTAACAACTGGTTCACTTGTTGCTCGCTTCACTTTGACAGCTGACAGACAACTGGCTACTGTACACTCAACTCATACATCAGAAGCTTTAAAATACCTCATTAGCTCATGTATCCTAAAGTTCGTGTATCTTAGCTTAAGCTTTGCATAGTTTGATTTTATCAGTAGTGAAATTTACTTTATTTCATATAGGCCTTCCTTACAGTTGCTTTTGACCAGTCATTTATTTTTTTATAATTTTACGAGTACTAGAAGATACCGGGATAAAAGTAGCGTATGTGTTAATTCAAGATACAATCAATCTATCTCCTTTCCAAATTTTTGACAAATCGGTTCAAAAGTTGCTGCGTGAAGAAGTATTCAAACTTGGTAAAAATAAAAACTTCGGACAACTTCGGACAACTTTTTACCATCATTTAACCATCATCATTTATGTATACAAATAGGTTAGTAAAATCAGAGCAATTCACTATTACTCCCAAGGGCTTGTATGCATGATGGGAAAGGAACAATAAACAATTAATCTGCATGTTGAAAGAACCTCGTTATTTTTTAATCAGATGCTGGGCTCAGTGAAATAACGTGCTTGAAATAATTATTTTGTGACAATATATTTTTCACATAATTATCAGTGTCAAGTTAAAATTGTGTCAGGGTAAATAACTCGGATAATAGCAAAACAATCTCGTTAGAACTGCTGCTCCATATGTCCCAATCATGCGTTTTTTAAGACCGCTTTTGCATCGCTTTCGAACGAAAATCAAAAAATGTTTAAGAATGCGTGTAAGTCATGATACCATCTTTGCGATGCCATGTTTTCTTACATATTTGAATATCGTTACATTTCCATCTTTTTAGCGTAATTAATAACTATCGCAGCTGCCACATTTGTATCTGAAGTAAATAACCGAGTAAATAACTGAATTAAGAACTGATAAAGCAAATATTACTGAACGTTGTGGACTGTGGTATAGAAGGAACAACCCTCCACCACCCATGGCCCAATCAACCTCGCGGTTATGGGGGCCGAATCGCGGGAGGGCGCCCGTTCGGTACTTGCTCTTGGCGTGTTCCCGGGGCGCCTTCTTGACTCCCTACAAATTGTTTCCTCTCGCTCCTTGTCCCTATGTGCTCATTCTCCCCATTCTTTGGTAGGACGATACGCCTCGCGCCGTCGCTGTCCGTAGCAAAAAAGTCTCTGTGTCATGCCAAGCCGCTCCGCCTCTTATGCCATGCGTGCGCGAACTCCCGTATCTTTCCGAAGTTTGCCGCCGAACCCACGAGGTCCTGATAATAAACTGGGCCAGAAACTTTGCGTACGATCCCGTCCAGCGGTACGCACCGGAATTCCTCGTATAAGGAGCACTCCCACAAGCCATGGTGGAGGTTCTCCTCCGCCAGTCCGCAGAAGCACCAGTCTCGACCAGACACATGTCATGTCCGAAAGCGACCGTGCCCCGTCAGCATCTGCGAGGTGTGGTATAAAATTGATGTCTTCACAGATAGAGCCGAACCTGAACAATTTTTCTTCTTTCTCTATATATTATAAAGTTCTTGTGCCAATTTTTGTTACCAAACTCCTCAGAAACGGCTCGACCGATTGTTATGAAATTTTCTGTGTATATTTGGTAGGTCTGAGAGTAGGTCGTAAACTATTTTTTGATATCTCTAAACGGCAAAACAATGTTTGCGGGGTCAGGTAGTTTAATACATAAAATTCTCGCGACACTGTGTTTGTAACCAAACTCCTGCGGAACGGCTGAGCCGATTCTTATGAAATATTTCGTTTACATTCGGCAAGTCTGAAAATAAGTCGTACGCTATGTTTCATACCGCTATATGGCAAAACAGTGTTTGCCGCGTCAGGTAGTCATAAGTATTAAATTCTGTCAAATCAGCGCCAAGCACGACAGGCAAATGCAATTTCCGGACCATTATCGGTGCTCAGTGTGGACAAGGCCAGGCCGCGTGAACGAGCCAAACGACTGTTCACGACAATTGCATTCCTTTTTACTGCTGTTCCCGCGATGTAGGGCAACGGGGGAGTTTGGTAACACAGCCCATTGTGATAAAGCATAAATTGTTACAACACTACAGCTATGACAGTTTTAAAAGGCTTTAAAAGCGGATCTAATTGATTCAGCAGAACACGGAGAGACGGATGTCGGCAACGCCCTTGTCACAGAGTCGGACGCCGAGTGCATTGAATGATCACCTATTTAGAAATCGATACGTTTCTAACCACCTAAATCACCCGTGATTGACGTTATTTAATTCTTTTGCAAGGTGCTCGTGTAACTGCATGCAGTCATATCGAAAACAATAACTAAAGCGCTTTCTAACTAAAGACAGTCTTTCATTATTGGTAATTATCAATAATGTAATAATTATAATTGAAGCCATGCAGAATCAATCTTTACAAGATACAATAATGCTCGGTTATTCTTCGTATATAGATGTAGGGAAAAACTGAATCGAAATTAAAATCGATCCAACAAATGTACAAAATACTTATATCAGCGTGAACACCGTCTTTAGAGAACTGGTATAAATACCAGTCAAGTCTCCAATTAACTTAAAATAACAGGGAATCAGTAACTAAATATAGAAGTATGAGAAACTCAAGTTCCTTTAGGTACCTATAACACGTGAAAAACTAAATATATATGTATTTGGTGAGTAAGCCTAATTTAACTGATCCTTTTAATTTGCATCACTAAGTTGCGGTTAGTTACCCAGTGTTAGTACAGTCGCATGTAAAACAAAACGACGTGTCATAAGAGCCTTTGTATGCTAGGCCTATATGAAATAAAGAATTTTTCTATTTTCTATTTCCTATTTAGTATGCTCTGTATACTTATCGACTTCTACAAAATTCGTTTTGAAATACTTAAATACGCTTACATAAAATATGTGAGCAATTAATTTAGTCACGCCCCATATTAAATGAATGTACAAATTAATTATGATAATCATTATTAAATATCACATGCCCTGATAAGTTTATCAAGCTTACAACCTGTTAGCGATACATTATTTTCGCAAATTTACTTAAAATACACACATAAAACTGGGACACCAAAACAACAGTCAGTTGAGATAAGCCTCACATCAATTACGAACCAAACTGCAGCAATTAATTATGTAAACGGAAAACTCGTGATCAACGCAAATAAGACAAATGGATTTATGCGACAAACCTCTGTGTTTTCGAATAATTAAGCTACATTGCATAACAATACAAAACTAACTAACCAAACAATAAATTCCAAGGAATGTTTGAAAATTCAAAAAAGTACAAATTCTTATAAATACCAACGAAGCTTCAACAATTTTAATTTCGATTGGTTTTCATTAATTAACAAAAGGGAAATAAAATAATAAAGAATAAATAATCCCCTTTTTTAATCACATAAATAATGTAATAAAGCGTAGATATTCGAACAAAAGTCCGAATATTTTTGCTATTAAATGAAACAAAGAAGAATAATAAATGAGGCATTGTTACGATTCATATTTTCTTTAGTTTTTTATAAGATGATGAAACAGCCTTTTCGTTTCGGTCAATAAGTTGTTTGACTATCATTCTAACATTATGATAAGTTTTAATAATATGATAAATATAAATGATGATAGCATATTACAAAAAAAAGGCTTAAGTGAGATAATAAACATTGATCAACCGTTACAGATCAGCTTTTCGGCTTCCCCAACGGATGGATTGACCTCATATAAGGGTCAATAAGCCATAACTAAACTATAAAAAATAAACGAAAACTATTAATAGCATGGCAAAAGCCTAAGTGAGATTATTTGAACACACAGATCAACCTTCACGGCAATCTTAATAATTAGACACGAATCAAACTGCCAGCTATGACAATTGCACATCGGATGTGCCTTCCCATCTTGTAAAGGCCTATTATAATATCATTATAGTACCACCATTGTTGCAACACAAATCACACACAAGTGACATTCACGTGACATTAAGTAGACAGAAGAATCGCGACGCCCAGACAAGTTAAGGCAAGATTAAATCGGACAACTACTTTCTAAGTGGAACCATAAAAAATGTGATGTACGTGATAAAATAGACAAGTGTATACTAACATCACTTGTAGAACTCGAGAATCGAGAGTTGTGATAATAATATTGCAGGTATACCTACATGATATGCATAAAGAACACCTTACTAGGTTACAACAAACCAGGATATTAAAATTTCCATATTTCTTTGCGACGGAGTATCGAACAGAAAAGTGAAAAAGTAATAGTGGAAGTGAAGCAAATTAGGCTACGGCGAAAGTAAAAATGGAAGCAGTATGTTTGATACTCGTAGCGCAGCTTAGCGGGACGATGATTTAAAAAATGAAAATTTCCTTTTAGATTACAAGAAAATTATAATCAGTTTTACAGTTCGTACAATTTTTTGATTTGCACAATTGACAATGGTGAATGGTGGTTTTTAAAGAGACAGGAAAAAACATAGATATTGCATAGATATCATTTTAACACGGAGTGTCCAAAGGCACAGATTATAAAAAATCAACAAACAATGGCGGCATGGCGGCAAAGTTCAAATGCCGTCTTGAAGGCCGCAACACAGTATTTATTTTCAAAAGCAATATCAAGTTTTTTGAAAAACATAACGTTAAATTATCACGGTTCACTGACCGTTTAATCAGACAAATTGCTTGCTCTTATTACCAGAATAATGTTATTTTTACTTAAAATGATAAAATAAACAATTGTACCAGTTAAATATTTTCATTCTTTATTACTGTGAAAATATAAAATGTGCAAGCTAAAATCTGTGGCTAAAATGAAATGCATATGTATACGAAGAAAATTAATAATGAGAGAGCAACATTTTACCTAGTATATTAAGTGGAAACGGTTATTATATTGTTTGAAGTGGAAACTTCTACAGATAACGAGCAAGCTTGCCAAGAAGTTTGCGGTTTATTCGTGGCCAAGTTACTTGACAGTGCACATGTCACATACAACCACTTTTACTAGACCTAAAATAATTAATACAACTAGTTTTGCTCTGTCTGGATGACTGGTCCTAGCTCTGTGTTTTAACAGCTTTTTAACTAAAGATCACAAGTGGATAGATGACTGAAATCATAATGTAGGTTATTTCCACTTATTCTTGAAACAAGAATTATTGTTTCCAATTAATATGGTAAAAAAACTGATTAAGTTGATCAAATAACAAAAAAGTTTATTAGGCATTTCAATATTTCAGAGAGATAGCTCACTGTTGAGACGTCACTTGTCTTGGACGCCATATAACAAATTTTCATCAATACAAATTTTCGTTTAGCGACGGAATGGAAGAGATAGAAGACCCCCAAATCAAAAGTTAAAATTCCTATAAATTTGTATTTATAATAATTGTTTGATTTCAATTTTATTTTTGTGGACCGCTTTATTTTTATCCTACTTTATAAAAAAAGCCAAAATCGTAAAGTAAGAAAAATATCGCTTCGAAATTTAAAAAAGTATAGGATTCGAGAATTACTGTATACACCTTGACCTATTGGACAGACATCATTCACGTACAATTTTTCAAATTTCGAAGCGATATCGTTCGATTTCAACTAGAGAAATGTTATAGATAAAGTCACAGGTGCTACACAGATATATCAATACAATTTTCATAAGACTCACGCTAGTAACTCGAGATTAAAATAAGCAATTAAATAAACTCACTTAAATAAAAAGTAAAAAAATCGCGAAATCACGCATTAATTTGTAATTTATAGCACTCTTTAAAAGTGGTATGCTTGTAAAAGATTTCAAGCTCGTGATTCTGTTTCAACGTTTATACGAAGATATAGCAAACTCATTGCATTTTAATTATAAGAAAGTAATTTCGAGTATATACATACATATTATTATGACAAACAGTAAATCAGTAAAGAAATGCCATGAGTAACTTGACCTAGAAAATAGTAGATTCTCATCGTTCTAACATAAAATAAGCCTCAATGAACGCAAGACTAAATCAATAAAGAAAGATTATAAGATTGGTTGAACAGAAGCGGCTATTATGGCGGTAAAATCAAATAAACCATAAGAAAAAAAGCAACTTCCGAGAGATGCGATATTGGTAATAGCAATAGCGTTATGTAAAACTTTGTAATCGACGTGTTATAACTGCTATAAGACAGATATAAGAGCGTGTGAAGTCATCTTTACACACACATAACAACATAATAGTGACTACGTAATTAATAAACTAGCGGCATTGTGCTAAATGTTTTTATGTATACGTGCATTTATATGAAATGTTGAAAAAGGCAGTCTATTTGTCACAAAGTAATTTGAACAAGATGTAACATGAAGAGATAACTTGTAACTGTCGGGCTCTGACATAATTGTGTTATTTTTTCACCTTATTGTACTTGGAATATGATACAATTGGATAATTAATGAATTACACAATAATATCGCAAGTTCTGTTTTGATTATGAACGAGTAGATTTTGTGAGAGATGCGAGATTATTTAGTACATGCAACAACTCTATAATAAAGGTTTATAAAAACTTTACCGCGTTGCAGACTGAAGAGTTACTTTATAAAGTCGGCATTTTAGAAAACAACTTCGTCATGATGAAATTTATTTTTTTAATAACAATAAAATTTGGACATGTTTTCAAGTACTGTCAAATACTCTATTGTGGTGTTGTTCGAGCATCTAAACTTTCTAGATTTGATTAAAGTGCTTGTTCTTTCTACTAATACACTCGTTCTTTTATCATGGCATCAAGAAATTGGATGGTACTTGCATTGTTGAAAAGAGATTCATCAATGCTATTGTCATCAATACTTGAAAGATCAAGAATGTTTTTACTAGCGTTTATATAAAATATCGTATTAAGAAGAATTGTAAGAAAAGTCATGGATTCGGAGTTTCAGAATTGGGTGAGAAAACTAACTAACTAGTAACTACTTGTAATTATGAAACTCTGATTATGATCTACTTTGCAAGATCTTCATGTTTTAATTTTGAGCAATAAAATTTTACAATATATTTCTTATTATTTGCGAAACTATTTTTTGTTTTAGGTCTATTATAAATATAAATTGGGTATTTTTTATTATAAATGCACTATTTCAATTTCATTCTTGTTATTATAGACTGTACCATAAAATTACGATTCAAATACCTATTGAGTCAAGATTATCTGTTAAAGTAAAAATTCATCATCAGATATTAATCTGATTTTTCCTTTACAAAACACTCAACTTACTTAAACAAAGATAGTAGCTATTTTTTAAGTATTATACCTATTTCGTATCTCTTTAAAAGCTCAAAAATGAACCTCCTTTGGAATATTCTTTGAAAATCAATGCCAGTGATTCAGACATCTATTTACATAGCTCCTAATTATTTTTGGTCAGTAGCAGTATTTCGTCAGACATGTATGATGTACACTAATGCCATAGCTTGCTAACCAGAACATGGCCAGCATAGTGGGCCTAGCTTCAATATTTTCTCATTATAAAATAAAAGCTGTTCTCAACATTGGACTAAAAAAGGATTTTTGTCACGTATACTTTCTTTCCTACAAATCGAAATTTATAAATAGAAATCCGTTTTGATTGTGAACGTCTCTAATTTAAAGGTTCTATACTCTTTCCATTGGTTTATTTTCTTTTTGACACATGAGACAGATATAAGCTATAGAAAGGAACCAGAGAGAGACAAACGTAAAGTGGTCTCTATCTGGTCCCTCGCAATTGTGTTATCTGTCTCATGTGTTAAAAAGAAAATAAACGAATGGACAGAGTAAATAATGAAATAACTAATTCTTTCACGTGGGCCTCACTTACAGACTTACAGAGGATAGGGACTAAAAACTGTCTACCGTCACATTTACTCATTGCATAATTCAATTATGTTAAAATATCATAATATTATGAACCGAGGAAATAAATATTGTTAGTTGTTACCGCATTACGTTACATATTTCACATACTCGACTAATATGCATGGCGAAGTTTCCTCGCCGGAGCTTATCCGGCTTTCCTTCCCCTTTTCTAATAATAAAATATTGGCTTAAGTGGTCTTCTCATTTACTCGTGTCATTCGTATTAACATTTTAACGTTCAACTGTTAACTTTGTAGCCGTGCAATATAAACATTAATATAATGCAATAAATATTTATCTATTAAATTAAATAGATGATACGTGTACTAAATAATCGCCTAAAATTGCCAAACTTCTATAACTTGTTTTTAAAGAAACTTATACAGTATCATAGAAAACCTCTAATTTCTAGGAAGGATGCATCTATGCATACATCCCAAAACTAAACTCGCCGGCATATTTAGCGGAACATAAAAAAAGGTCCATAATTAAAAAAATATGGTTTTATTTTAAAATCTACTTACTACACTTCTTTTGTTATTTAAAGTTTCATTTGTTTTTACTTAAAATGAGATCACATTAAGAACAGATTTTGCGAGTAAAGGGTATTTGTGAAAAATGGTACATTTTTGAACTTTTCATGTAACCTGGAAAAGTGAAATTTAATATTAAAATTACAATTAATTAAATTAGAAAAATGGTGATTAATATCGCGTATTTCCTCCACGTGCTCTTATTAAAGTTTCTACCCGTCTAGGCATACTGAGAAAGATGTTATCGATGGTCTCCTGGGATAGTCTCCGCCATTCCTCAACTACGGCGATTCGCAGTTCTCCCACGTTGGCAGGAGCTGGAATTCTGGACTTAACTTTTCTTTTCAGCAAGTCTCAAACGTGCTCTATTGGGTTCATATCCGGTGATCTCGCCGGCCACTCCATAACAGTGATATTCATATCATTAAGATAAGCTTGAGTTACCCGAGCGGTATGCGGCAGAGCATTATCCTGCATAAAAACAAAATCGTCACCGATATATGGGGCAAACGGTACGACATTTTCTTCTAAAACTTCTCTGATATAGCGGTCTGCAGTCAGACTCCCTCTGTCAATCACTACCAAGTCTGTGCGAGCTCCCAAACAAATGCCCGCCCAAACCATTATTGATCCACCACCGTATGCAACTGTAGTTTCAAAATTTGTCTGAATGTATCGTTCTCCTTTGCGTCTGTATATTCTTTGCCTGCCGTCAATTTGATTTAAGAGAATTCTGCACTCATCACTAAACAATACCTTACTCCATTGGTCCGCGTTCCAAAGTCGATGTTCCTGAGCAAAAGTTAACCTGTTTCTACGATGATTTACCTCGAGCCTTGGAGCCTTGGCGGGCACAAATGAACCCAAACCAGCTTCTTCGAGCCTTCTTCGTACCGTACGCTCACTTACGGTTATACCCCGCACTGCTTCTAACTCATGTCGGGCTTGGACGGCCGTCAAACGGGGGTTCCTACGTACACGAAGCCGAATGAAACGATCATCCCTACTCGAAGTGCGTCTTTTTCTGCCTTGTCCTGCTCTTCTCACATAAGTACCGGTCTCCCTGAACCGTTGGATACTGCGATGGATCGTTGAAACTGGTCGACGAAGATCTCTTGATATCACTCTGTAGGTTTGACCATTTCTTCGCATTTCGAGTGCCCTGGCAATCTCCGTTGGGGCTAAGTCAGGCATAATTCAGTCATCAACTCCAGAAAGATACGCGATTAAAAAAAAACTAACAAAAAACAGTATTTCAATGAAATTTTAAATCAAACTCAGAAGGAAGAAATACTCGAAGTTCGCTCCAGATAAGGTGTATTTGAATAAAATTAAAACAATTGCATAAAATGTGATGTTCAGTTGTTTTCTTAATTTGAAAATATTTCTTTTTAAATTAAATAACGTATAAACCAGCCAGAAACTTTATATGATACTGATATCAAACCTTTTTTTATGTTCCGCTAAATATGCCGGCGAGTTTATAAAGCGATGTAACAAAGTTAATATTATTTACAAGAAGTACACTTCACAATTATTACGGAAAAGTTTGAGCACAACCAGATTTCAAAGAAATGAACAATTTACGTCAAACAAAGTGATCAATAACTGAATATCACGGTCTTGTAAAAAAGTCTATTATAAACAGCGTTGCAGCGAAAGTCGCTTCATACAAAATTATGTATTTCGATCGAATAGTGAAACTAGTAAAGAACGCGTGCGGAAACTAAACCGGGGCGGCGCTAAGTCACGTGCGATGTTCTTGAAAGTGCAAGTTGGAAAGAAACATGAATGATCGATTAAAAAAAACTTCTTACTATCATAATTATAAGTTTCGGGAATAAGCAGGAAAGCTGAGTCTGGCATATGCCGGGATAAACGCTAAGAAAATGTGGAATTAAGTTTCTGGAGATTCCCTAAGTAGAGACAATATCTACTGCGCCTTTCATGTTTGTAACGCTACCCAGTGTATCAAAATTTAGATATTGTATATATACTAACTACGCTTCCAATATTGAATTCTAATCTAAGCATACTAAAACATATGAAGAAAATACATATAACCCGATAATATAATAATATACAAATAGTGGTGAATTAAAGAGCAAATATAGACAATAAATTAACGCCATGTATACCAAATTTACAGTCCGGTTCAAAGTCCTTAATAAATCAATAAGGCAATAAAATTAATAAATCTTAATTTTAGACTGTAGTACATTAATTTTTACTAGTAGTTTGAACAGATCATCTATTGAGATGATTAGACTGAATATAAAAATAATCTTGCTAAGTGAATAAGTTTAAGCTCTAGGTCAGGAACAAAACAAACAGAGTCTATTCATGATGGTAGAAAGAATCTATCTAGACCTTTCGTGTGGCAACTAAGCCGTGAACGTTCGTTATTATTGGGTTAAGTAATATTAATTGCTATCCAGCGATCTTCTTTATAATAATTACAAAGACGAGATTATTGCTGCCTGCCGATTAAACCAACGCTAGTAACAATCCTGTTGCAACGTGTTACGAAAAAAATCTAATATAATTGGAAGTAAAATATGTAGAACAGATCAATTCGGGTGTGAATTTCCGAGTGATTAATGAGTTGATGTTATGCGGGCATTGTTATCACGTTTAATACTCGTACCAGTAGTTGAGGTTCAGCTGGGTGGAAAATCAGACCATTTTGTATGAACGACGCGTAACTAGGCGGGTGTTATGTGGAGAAAGTAATTGAAGTAAATAACGACATAACACGACGTACGGCCTTACGGCATTCTTTGATTTTATCAGACAACATTAGTACTAATATACCAATTAATTATTTATTATATTATTAAAGTAGCGGTTGTATGTAAATTATTATATTATATACATAATAAATATACCTACTCATTTTATTAATTATGTTTAAAGTTGTTTGTTGATTTGTCGCAACAAAAGAGAGGCATAATTAAATTAATTTGTGTACTCATTTAAAATTATATTTTCAATCATTGATTCCGCCTGCTTATTTTGTATCTGCAAAGCTTCCGTGCCCAACTTCTATATTTGTTGTGTATGTACAATATTTCTTGTGGATTTTCTTCACTAATCTAATAAATTAAGCAAATGCGCAATAACGTCAGTTTAAATTAACTGTCAGATTATCAATTACACGGTAACACGCGATCGCTACTTGACCCGTGCCGGTAATAATAATTAATTATGACCGCTAATTGATAATGTCGATTATAATACACAAGAAACACATCACGAAGTAACCTCTGACACGGGGAAATCACTTCTTGATGAATTTTCGATAGGTCACGGGATCACGGCACGAAACTAGCCATAGATGTTGGAAGCTGTACATTTTAATCGTACCGCAAGAACCGCAAACAAATGTTTCTTTAAATCTTTTAGGACTTTTAATTGAGCACGACTTGATTTGAAATTTTTAATTTAACAAGTAATAATAAAAAATAATTATTATTATACAAGGTGTGGGTTAACTCGTATAATGTGCAAACAACTAGCCATTTAACCATAAAATAATTCATCTAGACACATTAACGCTGTTAGAATTATTTTATATTATTTTCAATACAAAAAACATAATTTCACTAAGAAAAATAAAATTTAACAACCCTAACTGTGATATCGGCAAACCTCATATCATTTTCATTATTCTCAGTTCATTAATATTGAACCAGCTGTTTTTAGATATATGACTTAAAATTTATGGTACATTTTTGAACTAATTATAGTTCCCTCAGTATATGAGCTACACTTCTTGTAATATTTTTTCATGAATCTATAACATCGTTCCCTAATTTGGGCTTTCGACTAATTAAAGTTATTAATCTACACGTTGTATACTGTGATTGAAATTGTTTAAAAAAGTAGACATAAACTGTCTGAACTGTGGGAATAGCAATCTATCTAATTTAGAATCAAAATCTATTTTGCAAAAATTGGACTATGTAAGCTGCAAATTCTTTTGCTCTTTACTGTGTTTTTGTCTGTTTCTAGTATACCTCTTTTAACTGCCTACCTAAGTTAGTAAGAATTATATTAATCTACCTAAGCCTAGCTTCAACATCAAACTACCTTGTTGTATTTTCTGGCTCTATAGGTAAATTGTTTTACGGTCATGGTCATATCTTATGAATTGAAAAACTTAGAGTTCTATAATCTAATTATTTTAGAATCCAAGGCATTCTACGTTTCACCTTAGACCCAATAATCACTTAGCATCAACTAGATACGACTGTGATAAATTGCTATAAATAAATTGTCTTATTTCAAACACGTTAAAACCTTTATTTAATGTAGTCTGAGGTTAAAACATTTCCGCTGTTATTTTGAATAAAATAGTATTCACCTTATTACTAATACCTACCTTGATATTATTTCCTTTTTTAGAATGTCTGTAGCACAATAATTTATATGCGTTACTTAATTCAAATGTTTCTTTTGTGGAATTTCTGATTACATTATGAGACGAGACGTTAGCAACGCCGTTTTTATTTGACACAGTTTTTTGGTGGAAATGTCAGAAACGTTATAAATTCTCTAAGACCGTAGAGACCACTTTACGTTTGTCTCTCTCTGGTCCCTTGCTACTGTCTATATCTGTCTCATGTGTCAGAAAAAAATAAACGAATTGACAAGGGCCAAAGTATAACAAGTAGCGTGACTGACTACTTTGTTTTGCTATAATCCGCTATTTGAAAAAAAATCTGTATGGTCCAATATAATAATAATGAACACCGCCCACATTAAAACACCACACACAATTCTACCAACACTTTCTACGACGCACGTTTCGTCTAGACACGGGAACATCCTCAGGAGATGTTTTCACAATGCCAAATCGTAGAGACTGACTTATTATTGTGCGAGTATAGCAAGTGCCAACTAAGACTGACTTAACTACCACTCCCATAAGGCTTGGTGTGGAATTGGACTTGACGCGTTAAGAGCCCGTTGTCGGTTAAAATCTTGAAATAAGTTCCCAAATCCCAGCCAACGGCCAAGCGTAATCGGACCATTATTCATGCGTATTACAAAATGCATTTCCGAATCGTGCGACAGTATACACGCATTACTTAAGACATAATGATACAAATCATGCACGACATTGCGTTGAGTCGACATCATTTTCCTACAAACTTTTATGTATGTTAACAAATCATTTGTGTATCATTAGTGGTAAATCTAGAACATATAAATTAATCCACCTTGTCCACGTCCTACGTCTTATACCTTTATTCCCTTAAAAATAACGTGGAGTATAGATGGAATAGTTTTAGTCTATTTGGCCTTATTCCTTCGAATGCCAAATATTATTATTGATGTCAGAGCAGGATAAAACAGAGTAAACTATTCCACTGTTATTCCGTGAGTTTGTAAGGATGCTAAAGTATAAGATGTAAATCTTTTTGGGTAATCAAATACTATATTGGTTAAGCGTCTTTATCTCTAAAACGCTCCAAATCAGGGCGGCCTTATTCAAGCTTCATTTTAGGTTCACCTGTCCCGATGTCTGTTTGTCTGTAATCAAATCTCGCAAGTTAAATTTGATCTACCTACTTCACGGGAACCGATTGAGCTGAAATTTTGCGTGCATGTGTAAATCGGATAACAGTGCAAAATTATTATTACATGGAGTTGATCTGATGATGAAACTGGAAGGTAGTCATAGGAACTCAGTAGTTAAATAACACAACCCCATCGAGTTTGGGCTCATTTGTTTTGTCTTGATAAGTACTTTGGTGCTAGATAGTACCTAACCAGGGTCAGACGATGTAGCTGGATCATAGCCATAGGAACTCAGTAACTAAACGACATAACCGCATCGAGTTTGGGCTCGTTTGATTTGTCTTGACAAGTAGTTTGGTGCTAGATAGTTGGTGTGGTGGAGCGAAGAATACGGATTAAATGTACAAAAGCTTTTTTATATATTTTCATTGTACAAAAATGGGACAATTAAAAATTTCAAATCTATCACACATTTCCAAGCTTACATTTAAAATGTTGAAGGTATTTATTTTTTTATTGCAGTGAGACAATTACCACATATAAATTATTACAATCGCAAGGTTTCATACTTAAAATAGTATAGAATTTATTATTTAATGCATATTTAAGCGCTGCAATTATTTTTATTACAAGTTTTAAAACACATTTTAACCTCTCGAGTAACCTTGCCCAGGCTAAGTATATTTTAAAATTGTTCTTATGTGCCCGCGATTTTGAGTGTAAAAAATATCGAACACAATATTTGGAATGTGGAAGTTAATCTGTTGTTGAGATAATTTACAAATTAGTCTGTTTTTGATAGATAAGTCCGCAGAGAATAATGAATTTTGAAAAGACAGCAAAATAGTATCGTAGATAATAAATATGTGTCATAATATGCACGTATATAGTAGAGATTAGAGATTTTATATACTCTACTATATAAAATTAATTCGGGTTTTCCTTCCTGCGACGCTATAACTCCAGAATACACGAACCGATTTCCACGGTTTTGCATTCGTTGGAAAGGTCTCGGGCTCCGTGAGGTTTATAGCAAAGAAAATTCATGAAAAATTTGAACAGAAAAGCGGGAAAATCTTTTTAGCGGGGAAATCATCTGGTGGCGAAACGGAGTTCGCCGGGTTTGCTAGTTGTTCATAGATAGAATACGGGTACTAATTGCTCCATATAAACATACCATTAATGCTATAAAAATGGGTAAGTATTCGACAAAGTTTTGTGTTGTCAAATATTCACAGAAAATTAATATTCCAAGAAAAAATATTACAAAATTTTCTCTACATTAGATAATAATATAACAACGTTTTTCCGCGTACATAAAAGAAAAAAAGTTGGGTAATATTAAAATGGCGAACAATTTATAACGAGAAACGGCAATTTAGAGAATTACTTACGGCTGACGGGTAATGAGTGTAAACTTCAAAGTGATTGATATAGCACTTGTGAGATCATAAGTCTTCCTTATTTGTACGGGAACATTTCTGTAATACGTAGTTTGTTGGGCACACATGTTTATTATGCTATTTGTAGAAAATTTGTTATGGTAGTTACTGTATCGAATGATTTTTGAATCAGACTTTGCATGGTATCTAATAAACGCTCCGATTATACATTAAATACAATGGCTAGGTTTAAGGACAATAGAATAAACTGATCAGTAGCGAATTGCGTCCGCTTCTAGTTCCGTATTACATAATTTGTACTTTTGTCGTACTCTACTGTACTATTGCCGACTGACTATATTGTAGAGGACCAATGGTAAAGAGGTCTAAGATATGATCGTAATTGGAGACCATTCCCCATTATACTACGAATAACTTTGTTAATTTTACAATAAGTACTTGTTTTCCATCCATCCATAGATGTCGTCAAGTGAAAATGTCTGACGCTAAAAAAAAGAAGCTGAGTGTCAGTGAAAAATCGCCTTTATCTTTAAAAGTTCCTAACGCCACTGGTAAGTAGGTATGAGTTTAACGTTCTGGCAATTTAATAATGCTTCAAAGGAATTTTTACTCCATCGCATGCAAAAGCCTATAAAGCCCGAATTCAGAATCTTCCATTTCTGTCAAAGAACTTAATGTTTGCTTAAATAAAAAGCCGGTTTGAACATACTAAAAACATAAGTATAATGGTATATTTTTCCGCTATAGTGCTTGCAAAAACCGCCATAAATCCGAAATTTTGACACAACGGAAATCAGATAGTGCACCAACCCGCGAGTGACACAATAAACGCGAGCACCGTGACCGATGGCCGTGGTCTTTCCTCCCGCGATTGCTGTTGGTTACACATTTGCTGAATTAATACGAGTACACTACCTTATACAATAAGAGATAACGAACAGCTTGTACCGAGTGTTCATACTTAGGTTCAATTTACGCCGCCGCCTCGGAATGGAATGGAAGCGATATTTTGCAACGAAATTGTTCTAACATAATGAAGTTTGTAACAATTGTACAAATTAAAAAAGGCCGCGCGTCTTCCGCGGAATCCTCGCTAATTCTCGAGAAATTCCCTATCTACTGTCGGCGCCATCTGTGGAATCTGTGGCAAGTAGTGCGAACGGAGAGTCGATTAGATCGGTCACAGCAGTGCGGTGCCAAGCGTTTACGAAACAATTCGCTGGAATACTCCAGTTAGTATTCCAGCGAATTGTTTCGCTACTGTTGTTGTTTGTGGAATACTAACTGGAGTATTCCAGCGAATTCGGCCGCCTCACGTGAGGCGAAATCGACGCTTTTATTCCATTCCAGTCCACCGCGGTTGTAAATTAAGCCTTAGCTAGAGCTCATAATGGGTTAGGGCAAAGCTTAAGGTACGGGCATGCTGAAAACGCCTCAATGCGACTCCACGAGCGAAGATTACAACAATAAATGCATGCTAAAAAACAAGTGCATCACAGTGTATATGTTCGTCCGAAACCGCCGTAACTTCGGACGGGGCAAGGCTATAAAAAGAAAATTGATTTTCCGTCTCTAAAATTCCGACACTAGAAAATCCATGAAAATTTGTTTTGTGTATGCTATTATTTTGTGCGACACATTCAATTTCGAAGAAAGATATTACGTACCGCGGCGAGGTTTTAACCAAGACTTCAAAGATTTGTAACTAATAAACGACTTTTAGTATTATATTCTACTAAAAAGACGAGTGTTCCATGTCACTCACGCATCTATATTTCTCAGAATGCAATAAACAAACAATCAGCTGCGTCTCAACCGTTATGTTATGTTTTTATCAACCTTTTTAGGGCTTATCATACTTAACGAAAAGCTCTACCTGCGCTGAAGCCTTCATGCATACCTGTGCACGCAAATAGATAACAGCTCTTAGTCTATTTTATAATAATTACCTTTGGAAAACAATAGGCCACGCGTGAGGCAATGCCGTATTAAGTACGTACCAATTTATGTCCCATTACATACCATTTATAGCCTAGATTAAACTGGCAACATTGTTACAGTAAACACTATGGGTAATTAAACTGGTTTCAGCTGTATTTCTTCATTATCTTTTATCGGGTTAGATTGGACTGAGATTACTTTCTTTTATATAGCAGCAGTATCTAATAAATAATGTTCCTTTCTCGTTACTGTGTTAACTAAGCGAATAAAACTATTATGAATAAATGCAGCATTATGGTAAAAAGTTGTAAAAGTGTCTTACTACTTTTTACTGGGAATCAAAAAGGATGAAACCACGTTCTTGTGGTAGTTAAAATGTTGATCTTGGTCTGCTAGCTTGCATCCTGGCAAATTTTACAGGCCAACCTATTTTATATTATTCAGCTGGTATTTAAAACCTAAGTATAGTTAGTAATTGAGGTACACGTATTGTATATAGTATACGGTCAGCTTAAGCTCAAAATATAAATGTTGGGACACCAGTACCTAGTCGGGACACAGTACTAATCCATCGTCGACGTCTTGATGGATGGACTTCTGTTGCATAGCGCAACGTTGTCACTTGCAAAATTTTTATGCAAAATGCATAGAATACGCTTGTAAATTAGTCGCTTCGATGAAAGATTCGCGCTACGCCACCGTAGAAGGGGACGCAGTTTCGGCTGATGTGACTTTGGTCACTAAATAAGCAGTGCGAAAATATTTTTTTTTTTATTAAACTTTCGGCGACCTAAACTAGACAGGTGTGTCTCGGCACTAAGCTTTTAGTGGGCGTAAATTACGAGACACGACGTCAACCCTTGTGGCCTTTTAAATGTCATTTCTCTATATTGTGCAAGAAAGCTTCCATTTATCCTTCTCTAGATGAAACGTGTTCAAGAAACCATAGAGCTTTTTGGGTCTCTGATGTAGTTCACTGATCAATTACAATTTACAGCTGCTGTAGTAATAAACAGAATATAAACTTTATATTATTATTGCTTTTTTGTTTAAGACTCAATTTTTCAGACTGTTTCGTTAGTAGAACGAAACGCAAAAAAAATATGGAAATGACACATCCGATCGCTAAATTGATCACGTGACTAATCAGCGGCAGTTGTGATTCTCATACATTTTTGGAATATTATTCTATTTGAGCGATTGACGTTTCTGTGACGATTGTACGAGTAGATAAGTCATAATGGCTAAGGCTGCAGATAGGTGGAGTCCCCGTTATTATTATATTATCATAGTTACTCTGTAATTTGCTCCGCCCGCTGCTGGACTGTTTTGACTTATCACAAGCGACTTATCACGACTGGTGCCGATATTAGACTGGTAAACGCCCTCGAAGTCTTCTAAGTACACCATATAATTATTCAATAAGTACATAATATTTAATTTGATACAATTGTTGCACTGCTCTTAATAGTCAAGGTTTCGCAAGGGGTACTTGCTATACTTACTTAAGTAGTTATCGTGCATGTTTGGCATTTTTATGGCTGTTTTTAGAGCTTGCAAAATATAACTATTGCCACATATTAATTTTTAATAATATAATTGATAAGCTTGCGCAAGACTACAATAATGTCTAATGGACGGCAATGATGATGAGGTCGCTTGCCAAGAATCTGCCTATTAACTCTTCTCTTTAAGGCATCCAGATTATAGTTGGCTGGAAACACGGAAGCACGAGATTCTACGAGTATAATTGATGATTAAACGAACTTACCATAAGTGAAGTTCTATCATAATTATACGACTCCTTATCTGAAATTAACATGACAATTAGTTAGATTACTTGGTAGTACGTGGATTGTGGGGCCATTCGAACACTAAAGTTGAGAAAAAATAAATTTTTCAACCAAATTAAATAAAAATTCAACATATTTTTAATTTCTGTGCCATCTATACACTACTCATCCTGGCAACACTGGTCGGACGCCATTTCATTTAGTTTAGAGTATATATGTATATACATACATATTTTTTAATTACAAATTCACACTTGGGTATTTTAAATGGGTGGGAGGGAGGTCATGTTAATTTCAGATAAGGAGTCGTATAATTATGATAGAACTTCACTTATGGTAAGTTCGTTTAATCATCAATTATACTTTCCTTATCTTCATTAACATGACAATTAGTTAGATTACTTGGTAGATATTGAGAGATGTGACATTTGTAATTAAAAAGAAATATGGTAGTTATTATTGATATATTAATCAACAAGCACAATCGCTTAATTTTAAGCGAAACAAAAAACCAATAAGGGTAATAAAAGTTTTTTAAGTCAACATGTCAAATAACGTGTTAACGTATTAACTTACTTGGCAATATGTTATAACAAACAAATGGTTATTATAACTTAAATCAAAAGAAAATAACTAAAATTTCGATTTAAGTTAGACAGACATTTCAATGAAATGGTTGACTGATAGTCACATTTTTAAAAATAAGATACAGCAAACAAAACAGGATTTTTTTTTTTTTTTTTTTAACTGTCTAGCAGTTTGGATCGCTTGTAATAACTGATCGAACAATGTCTGTTACTGAAAAAATGAAACTTAATGATATTTGTATTTTATCATATTTAATAAATATATTAATGATATTTATATCATTAGTTAACTTCTTCAAAAACTTATTTGTTTCATTCATTATTAATTATTATGAATAAACTGGTTTATATGTAGTCTTAAGAGTATAAGCTGCTTTATATGAGTAAGTTTTATTTATTCAAACTTATTTAGTTTAATATGTATTAACAAAACAATTTAATCAAAAAATTGGGATCAATAATAATTGAGCATAGTTATATTTAAAAGAATAACGTTATCATATAAAACGTCAAATAGTTATCGCCATTGAATAACTATTTACAATTCACAAACTTATCAAAAGCGCTTGCAAATCAAGCTTATGCGCGATGAAGAGTTCCACTTAAATTTTTATACAAAAATAATAGTATTATAACATACGTAGCATTGTTAGTAACCTAATAAGGTGAAGTCAGTATAAGCTCTTAAACAATTCAGTTAACCCATTTGCTATGGCTATTTTTGAAACATTGGTCTATTACTGAATCTTGCGTAAAACCTTACAATTATAAAACTTTAAATATAAGAATTGGAAATATCCAATACAGGTTATATAAACAAACATGTTTCTGTTTTACTTTTAAATAACTTATACTGTTTATAGATAGTATATTACGGGCTACAGCTGCTATGGTGCAATATTCTGTGCATGTCATTGGATGCTATAATTATAAGAAATGATCCAAAAAAAAAACATATTAAATCTGGAGGGAGATATATGCTTTAATATTTGGGCCTTCTTGGTCTATTCAACTAAGGATTATTCCCATTATTACAAAAAAAATCTTTCTTTTTTTTTTTTTTTTTATGTTTGAAATTATATTATGTAATGTCGCCTTTTAGCAGCCATTATTTATCTCATTGTCATTGTCATTTAATTACAAATATTAGAATGAGCTTTTTTCTTTTTTTTTTTTTTTTTAATAAAAATTGTAGGTATTTCTAAGAAGGACCTTTGGATAAATAAATATTTAAATACAAAGTATTTTAATGCAATCTTCTGAATGACTCCATTCATTATATAAACTAATTTTTTGAGTTTTATTGTATTGAAAATAAAAAAGTAATCAGAAATTTCCCGTAGGTACAATATCGGGCTTCTTGCAATTTCTTGCGTCTGCTACTTCGTTAACTTTTAAAAATCTAGCAGATTCGCCTACATAAATAGGTACCTCTGCTCGAATCTGCTCTATAACATATTAACTTTAAATATAACTTTTTATATATTCATATTAACTTTAAATATAACTTATTAACTTTAAATATATCATTCCGCGGGTAGCGCTCGACAGTGTAACACGCTTCAAATTCAGTGGTAGTGCATTGAGTGATCGTTAAATTACCCTCCCTAATTAATAAATATGGGGAAATGTGACAAATGCAACAAAAATATTACCAGAAATAAACCTGGTCTCGAATGCAGCCGATGCGAGAAGATAGTGCACCAAAACACATTATGCTCCGAACTAACAAATAAACAGATAGCAGCTGTTCGTGCTGCGGAGAACTTGGAGTGGACCTGTCGCGAGTGCCACGAAATCTCGCCAAAACGACACACGATCGTAGTCCCCGACGATGAAGATGAGGATGACGAGAAACACAGCGGTGTTCCTGAGCTAAAAATTGATATAAAGCAACTTCTCAGCGACATATCGAAGGAAATGGAGAAGACCTTGAAACGGGAGATGAAGGAACTAAGCAACTCACTTCAGTTTCATAGCGAGAAGATGGACGAAGTTATTACAGCACTGGAAGCCTGCCAAGGTACCATCAACGAACTAAAACGAAAAAATATTGAACTTTCTAATAAAAATAAGAACCTTGAAGTGAGGGTAGGAGCCTTGGAGCAGCGCTTACAGGAGAAGGAGCAGCGCGATTTATCAAACCTAGTCGAAATATGTAATGTCCCGCAAGTCAATGATGAAAATGCTGCCCTAATTGTGCAACAAATAGCAACAAAACTGAATCAAAAACCCGATGATGTCGTAAGAGCAACCCGTCTGCCCGGAAAGAATGACAGACCGGGACCCATACGGGTTGAACTAAGGACGGAGCAGCTGCAAAGTACGTGGTTAACAGCTTCGAAAAAAAGCGAATATCCAATCAAAGTAAGAGATATTATGCCTGAAACCTCTAGTCTAGTTGAAGCGGCAAAGCTAGTTTACCTCAGAGAATCCCTTACACCAAACAACAAACACCTTCTTTGGTTTTGTAAGAAGGAATTGAGCCACATATATAAATTCATCTGGGTAAAAAAAGGAGTAATTCGGGTACGCAAAGATGGAGAAAAAGAAAGACCAGTGATAATTCGATCGTTAGAGGATGTAAATAACTTAAAATAGTGTGCTTTATTTAGTACTTAATATCAATTACTTATTCCTATAGATACCTACTGCATATTGTTAAATATCTACTTACCATGAGTCAAAATTATTATTTTAACGACGACGATATTTCTGAAGTATTAAACTGTACGAATCTCCAAAACTTCATTGATTGCTTACCAACTAAATCAAAGTTATTATGTGTTCATTTCAATATAAGATCCATTATAAAAAATTTCTCATCGCTGGAACAATGCATTCAAAGCTGCTCTGTAGCTCCCGATGTAATAATTGTCACAGAAGCTAATATATCTGCTCAGCTAAGTAGTCTATACAACTTGCAAGGATACGAGATGCACACAGAGTTGCGGAGTGGGCGCAGAGGAGGAGGTATTATTATTTTCATTCAGAATAGAAATAAATTCAAGACCAAACTTTACAAACCGCAACACTTTGAGCTACTTTACGGACAAATCACCACTCCTCTGGGCTATTCCGTCACTTTGTGTGCTATATACAGACCACCGAACTATAGTAAACACTTATTTGTTGATGAACTAGACAAATTCCTTAGCAAAATTGATTACAGTCATGATATGTTTATATTAGGAGACATCAATATAGATTTAAAGAGCAATATTCCTGTAAAACATAAATACAGCACTGTTATGTACAATCACGGGCTTGTGTGCGGGATCACAGAGTTCACCCGAATAGAACTATATAATAATAAAATAAGTAAGTCGTGTATTGATCACATATTCGCACGATCCCGCGCACATGACGTGTACACAGCAGCGCTTGGAACTACACTGGCGGACCACCGCGCGATAGCACTCGCTTGCATCGGTCCACCGGCTACACAGGGTGTCACCAAGTACAGAACTATATACGACAAGCAGAAATTAAGTAAATTACTAGAAGAAATTGACTGGCGGGAAACTGAGAACATTGTTTGCCCACATAAGATCTATCAAATCATAGTAAAAAATCTACAGTTTTGCTACAAATGTTCGGAAGTTAAAATCAAAATACCTAATAACCAAACGCGTTTTAGTGACCTATTTACTAACGATAAAATTAGAAAAGCATGTGCTCACAGAGACCACCTCTTCATGGAATGGCTTAAAGACACGGGAAATAAAATCATAAAACTAAAGTACAATAAATCTAGGAACTATGCAAATAAAATAATTCAAAAAAATAAAGATAATCAAATAAAGACAAATATCATCAAAAATAAAAAGAACCCTAAAATACTCTGGCAAATACTTAATGGAATCACAGGTAGAATAAAGAATTCATTGGATAATATCATAATAAATGCATTACAAAATAATCATACTAACACAAAAAATATTGCTAATAATTTTGCAGTTAAATTTCGCGAAAATGTCAAAAATATCATACCATATTGTAATACTAAATTATTACCTAAATCTACCTATACATCACCTTCTACAGTCTCCTTACGCTTTCAGAAAGCAACATCTGCCGCGGTGTCAAAAATTATTAAATCGTTAAGGTCTGATAAAGCGCCGGGTATAGACAGTATAAGAGCCAAAGATTTGAAATTTATTAATCACAAAATATCTTCAGTAGTGTCAGCATTGATAAATACGTCTATCCAAACAGGAGAATACCCAGCAAAATTAAAAACCGGTATAGTAAGACCCATACACAAAATGGGTAGTCGAAAAGATTATGATAATTATAGACCTATAACAATTCTACCGACGTTAGATAAAATTGTTGAAAAATACATTGGTAACCAAATCTCTAAATTTTACGAAAAGCACGATATAATAAAAAACACACAATATGGGTTTCAAGCTCATAAAAGTACAACTCAGCTTCTTACTAAGTTCACGAATACGATTTATAAACACCTCAATATTAAAAATCATGTACTAATCGTGTTTATTGACTACAGCAAAGCATTTGACACATTGCGGCATGATGTACTAGTAGACAAGTTAGATGACTGCGGAATAAGAGGACCCCTTAAAAAATGGTGTAAAGGATATCTCGAGGATCGAGCGTACCAGGTTAGGATTAATAATGACTATAGTAACATAGTGCAAGTCAGTGAAGGAACAGCTCAGGGATCAGTGCTTGGTCCATTGCACTATATTACATATGCTAATGATGTTACTAATCTGATCAAAAACTGCGAAATTTATCAGTTCGCCGATGACACGTGCCTAATAGCAGCAGACGCTAGTATTCATACAGCATTATCAAAGTTACAAACCGATTTTACATTATTAGCCAAATGGTCACATGATGCAGGCCTAGTGCTAAACGCTAGTAAAACTAAGCTCATGTACATCAGTTCGAGTCAAAATAGAAGTCCTGTCATTCCTAAATTGATAGCTCATAACCACGCATGTTTACACGCGAATCTCAACTCATGTACATGTGCAGCAGTGGAGCTGGTTAATAGTCATAAGTATCTGGGCCTTATCATTGACGATCGCATCAAGTGGAAAGACCACATAAACAAAGTAACTGATAAATTACGTTCAATTCTGGCAAAATTTTCTCTAATTAAAAATAAAATTCCATACGCAACCCGGTTGATGCTGTATAAAGCTCTTGCAGAGTCCACAATATCTTATGGTCTCAGTAGCTATGGAAGAACATGTAAATCTCACTTGGATAGTATATATAAATTACAAATACGTTTGCTTAAAACAATAGTACCATACAAAATTAGAAATCAGTTTAAAGATGAGTACCATAAACTCTTCAATTATTGTAAAATAATGCCTATACACCAGAGAATTAAATATCTACTACTTATTGAAAACTTTTTTAATACCAATATACAAAAATTAAGAGATCCCTTCAAATTAACGCGCAGCGTAACACGACGTAAACTAGTCATCCCACGAAGTAACAACTTGTACGGCAGACAGACGTTAGAATGTCTAGTTCCTACGCTTATAAACAGCCTGCCGTACAATTTAAAACAAGAAATCACCGTGAAAAACATAAAAGAGAAACTTAAAAATTACTTTCTACAATAATTAATTAAATAGTAAGCTAAAAATGGAGCATCCCGTATATGAAACAGGTTTGTAGTTTTTTGCGTACTGGATCGTCATAGTTTTGTACTTGGTTACTCACGCTGAGGTAATCGCATTAACTCCAAACTACCCACATTTTGTGTATAATCTGCGTATGTATTGTGTCTGATCTGAAATATGTTTTGTTTTATATAATATTATTAGTTTTAGGTATTCTCGAGCGGTACACGTGGAAGGCCAGTGTACGGATAAACCGTAAGGTTCTTGTGACACTGTGCGAAATTTGCAAAAATTGTAATTTGTATATGTATAATTATTTTTAAATAAATAATAAATAAAAATAACTATGTCCCCATCTTAAAAATAGATCCATTTTAAAAATGAATCTATGCGCGAAAATAGCCCTTTACGCCTGTGATAAAACAGGATGTTCCTTTTTACATTTGAATAAACAAACAAATGCGATGATAAAGTTTATTCTCTCATCTATCCAGTAGTTTGACATTGACTGGTATCACACAAAAATAAAATAAGCAAATATTATGTAAGCTCTAATAAAATTGATTGAGCTTGCGATGAATTTCAGCTGTAATTCTAAACCATTTAAAAATGTTCACATAGCAATCGTATATTATTGACTCTATTTTATTAATTTAAAAAATATTATATATTATGAAAATATTTTTTATCCTCGAAATGTCTTTATGGAAGAAACTACTTTGTAAATGTAAATTACAATATAGTAAATTAGAAGATACATTAGTAATGTACCTTTCTTAATTTAATTTCTTCTGTAAAATATACACGTGAATATTTATTAAGTACTCAAAAGTGTTTTGTGTATTCTTTTGATAAGTGAAATATTAAATACCAAAATACAAAAAAAAATCAAATCGGCATTTTTGGTCTCATTATATTTGTAATAAGAAAATTCTACCGTATGTTCTCGAATTGAGGGCTATTATATTCATTAATAAATATATTATAGTCACCATATAGGTATCCTTAAAATCTACTGAATAAGAAACAAAAAGTTTCTGCTATAAACTGGCTGATACATATAATTATTGGTTGTCTGGTAGAGATAACTGTGTAGCGAACAAAACGCTGCCAATTCTGTACACTAATTAGTTGTACTTTATTTATGTTGTTTCTTTTTCTTGTAATGTACAAAAAAAATATTTCATCAATCTAATAGGTACCCAATTGTACTTAACATTTCATTGCATATTTTTACACAATGTGCCTTCAGACATTAACTCTTGAATTAACAATATAGAGGTATGTCTTACTTACCTAGATGCTCGTGGGGACAGTCTTACTATAAGCCCGCGCGAGATCTAAGATTGCACACTGCACAGGTACTCCATGAGAAGCAGTCGACGTAACACGACGACGGCTGATGATGAGCTCTATAAGTACCTACTTGCATGACTATTGCACTGCAGATGCTGGTCTTCTTGCTACTCCCGACTTTATCCTCCGGCGACGACATTAAATCCATATGGACAAGAAAGTATCTTTTAGGAAAATTAAGAAAGTTCTGTCCTGAAGAAAAAAACAAAACGTCAAAAAATTTCCTCGTCATTACTAGTGAAGGCGAAGAATTAAGTATAGTTGTATCGTCTTGGCATAATATTATAAGTCATTTTCATCCTTAGTCATTTTATTTTATGCCATCGGTAAATTTGTTGGACAGAAATCATTACTTTGGTACATGTAACATGTAATAACATAGATGATAGAATCTTATTTTTAATAATTAATTATTCCAAGCAAAATATGGGTTCTATTTTTGCCATTTTAATATGAACCCTAAAAACAAAAGACTTGAATTATGCACTCATCATCTCTTGAATCATGTGAGAGTCTAATAAATCAATTAATTTGTTAATTAATTTACAAGTTTTATGATGTCAGACGAACTCGTAGGTACATGTTTCAACTTGCAAGTAAGTAAATAAGTAGTAAGAATTTATTATGTAATGACGTATGCAAATCATTAATCGCAAGTTGGTGCTTATGGTTATTGATATGATGATATTAGCGAAAGAACGATGTCTATTCGTAATCTTTGGTAATGCAGCTTTACATCTACTTGTTCTGTGGGTATTTTTCACATCCCTTACCTGTTATTTGTCTTTACATGTTAAAAAGGTACATTGAAATAGTTTATACAATCCGTTTTTATCTTGATTGCATTCCAACGCCGCGTGATGATTGATAATAATCCTTCCATCATCAACACGTAGTAGGTACATAGAAATAATAGTTTCTATTTGCAAAATACTGGCATACAATATCATCATGACACATGCGTGATTATATAGAATGCTGCCGACACAGTTGCCGACAGCCGAACATTGCGTTAACAAGCATCGTTCAAATTTAAAATACGCGGGTAAATCGCGTGCATTTCGCCGAACTCTCGACTCGGGCGAATCGCCTTCGGCTCCTTGTATCTCACTAACACGTCAATGATTTCGCGAAAAAACCTTTCGCGGCAAAGCCTCTTCTAGATAAGGTCTAAACTCCTTTATGTAGGTTTTATTACCTCTGCTTAAAACTTGTAGGTAGATGTTTCTAACATGAAAACACGTCATCCTTCGCAATGATTAAAACAAAGGGGGTAGTTCAAAAAAATTACCTTGAATGTATATCGGTTCTTTCATTATCGTTATAATTAGGTCATAGGCGATAGTCCTTCCAAGTACCCTCAATGAATGTTATCTTGAAGAACCCACACTGAAGCATGTACATTTGTATATTTTTTCTTTTCAGATGATAAATACAAAGGCGATAACCCTATCAGCTATCCTCAATGTATGTTGTTGTGAAGGTCACACCCTCTAAATGAAGTGTACCCAACACTGAAGAATGTACATAATTATATTGTTTCTTTTGTAATGATAAATACAAAGGCGATAACCCTATCAGCTATCCTCAATGTATATCGTTGTGAAGGTCACACCCTCTAAATGAAGTGTACCCAACACTGAAGAATTCTGGATTCTAAGAAACAATATTATCATTGATCTACCTTTTCATTGACATCTCCGTAGGTATGAGGTTTTTACACTGCATCCGTCTTATTTTGATTCCTCTTTCCAGATTCTTTGATTTTCGTAATGAATACCAATAAACACTATATTTATAATGCGCTTTGGCATTATTTTCACTTAATTTAAATACTAGTTTAATAAAACTGCGTTGAACGGCCGAGCACTAAAACACTAATGAAATGGCGTCCGACCAGTGTTGCCAGGATGAGTAGTGTATAGATGGCACAGAAATTAAAAATATGTTGAATTTTTATTTAATTTGGTTGAAAAATTTATTTTTTCTCAACTTTAGTGTTCGAATGGCCCCACAATCCACGTACTACCAAGTAATCTAACTAATTGTCATGTTAATGAAGATAAGGAAAGTATAATCCTGACTGGGCACCAATTATGGTCTTAAAGAGTTCGATGTACAGGACGCAACATGTAACGTATACATATAAATCAACTAGAAAAGTCCGTTTCATTGGAGGACATAAAGGAAATGTTTCAAATTGGGCTAGGTATTGTATCTACGTTACCTTAAAAGATAAAGAAAAATCTGTTGTTTACTTAGCCCAGTGCTCATACATTGATGAAACATCTTCTTTGTTTCCGAATACGAGTACTTAGTACGAATAGGTACTAAGACTATCAGCCTCCTAATTTGGGAGATACTACGCTACTAATTGAGGTTTTAAGCGTATTTCATATCGACAAACTATAATTATTCAATATTCATCAATCGAATCCGATGCCAATTCATGGTGTTATTAACAATTCGAATGATTTACACGGTAAACGTTCGTAAGTTTGTAATTTATTACGAAAGGCGTTGGCGGTCGAGTTGGAGTCGATATAGATTTGCGATATCATTCGTGAATCAATTTACCGTGGTTAATATTTAGATCGTGACATTCATGGGTGTTGACTGCATAGTTAAGTCACTATTTAAGTGTACTTAGGTTCAAAGGAACAGTTAAATACATAGCTACGTACACGTAATGTTTATTGACAGGCACTATTATACCATGACGCGTCCAGTTCGTATTTAGTTATATAAGTGTAGTGACTATATTTGAAATCGTCGCCACAGCCAAAGCAGTGGGTCCTTAATTGAAAACTGAAATTATATACAGATTCTTTTAAACTTTATGATAAATATAAATAAGGGATAAGGAAGAGTTTTTATTATTTCTCACGTGATTCGGGATGGGTGTGTCAGCTACTTTTTGATAAACAATATTCATGAAAATTTTTAATTTGTTTCAGGTAAAAGGATTTCACAAATCACAATCGGTAAAATCAGCAGCTAATAAGCAAGAATTAAGGTCTGGACACATTTGATCTTTAAACAAGTACGATATGCAAGTTTCCAGCTAACTTGGCAATGATGGACTCACGTATGTGTGCTCCGCCTCGGCCCGTATTTAAATGTTCATCCACCAATGCGTTTTTTGCTGGCCGCTGCAGTTATGTACTGTTTAATTATCCTCCATGTCCCGGTGGTTTTTTCCACCCTGTATATCTGCGCTCATGACAGAGATGGCCGTGAGGTCCGAAAGCGTGAGTAATAAGCGATGTCAAGGCGCCGATCGCGATCGTAGTCTGACAGATTATGAAGGATTTTCTTCCATTGTACTCGCCAATTGTGCGAACTTCGAGCGAGTTCAGGGCTTTGTTATAACAAAGTAGATCTTATTATAACAACCAGATCGGAGCAATAGGAGACTTTTTATCGGTAAATCACAATCGTACCCATTTCTTTGAGTAAATAAGATTCGCTTTTGTTAAATTTATGATCGTAATACTGTGCTGTAATAAAAAGCGTGTCCATTGTATTATAAGAAATAACCAATCAGTTAAGGACGAGTGTTACAACACTCGAGCTATGTTTTGGGCATTTGGGTTACACTTACTTTTTATTTTACATCACATTATGTTTATTTGGTACAGTATCGATGTTGGTAGAGTATCTTGAGTCTTAGCTTATAATTTAGTGAAAGAAGAATGACCAAAAATTTTGAGGATAAAGGATACCTACCCAAACGAACCGCAAGAGTCCTACCACCAGTCAAATGTGTTTGAACAGATCAATTTCCATACATACAATCTTAGTAAAAACTTGTCTCCTTCAATTTGCCTATCTGCACCTCAACCCACATCGAGCCACTTAAATCCATGTCAGTGCCCACGAAAGTTAAGAAAGACGTAACATGTTATGTAACTGTGACCACATTTTCCTGTTACATTAACTGCAATGACAGCAAGTGACATGGGAACCACTTATGTCGGGCATTTCACTTTTCAGTATCTGGTTTCCACCGAACATTGTTAAAAGTATTTGCAACCTCATTTAGGATATTTAACAAAGATTGCTAATTTTATCTAAGCTTTTAAGAGTCTGCTTACCCATGATGTCTCCCATACATTCGTAATACCAAAATCATTTGTAATTCGTGCAAATTTCGATCATGTTGTGGTGTTATTCGGGTTCATATAGTAATAATCAATGCTCTTGGCCATATTTGGTTCAGAAATACTTTTGTTAAACGAAAGTGTAATTGAATTTAGTTTTGCTTATTTTATGACAAAGAGGACACATCTTCTGCTTATTTATTTTGTAATAAGAACAACACTATCTCACGTCGCATTGGTTCAGGAGCAGAGTTTTTATTGTCCAGCTAAAGAAAAACACCAGTTAATAAAGAAAGTTACAAGTTTTCATTCATAATTTTTGGTATTACGGAACTCAACCAAAGTTATAAAAATTTTGATCAAAATTGATTATTATTTCGTTTTAAAGAAGTATTTCCGAACCAAATATGACCAGGAGCATAGATTATTACTATATGAATCCGAATAACACCACAACATGATCGAAATATGCACGAATTACAAATGATTTGGTATTTTGAATGAATGGAGACATTTGATCGTAGTTCACAGGACTCTTAAGACTATTGTCAAGTGAATTGCCGCGACGCAAATAGATGTTTTCAAAAATGATATCTATGCCCGTAAAGAGAGGTGCAAGTCCAGAACTAGGCCTCTACATTTTATTCTCGAAATATGCGGCTTTGGGTGCAATAACGTTTTTACCCCCGCAACTACAACTACTAGCTATGAATATGAATAAACGTAGAGAATAACGCTTAGTCCCGCGTTCAGAGGGTAGGTATCATGAAAAATCAAAATTATATTATGGTATGGCGAAATCAACGACTTTTCCCGCGAAATTCAAAATTTTCTTGGTTTTTTGCAATTTGTACGCTAGTAACACATTGAAGGCGTATAGCAGGCAATTTGCGGGAATGGCAGTATCATCTTTACATGTTTATTATAAATCTTTGCATAAAAATGTCGATCCTAGCAAAATAGTTCAAGTATCGAGTTTTAAGTGAGTGAGTGCGGCATTTAAATAACATTTAAATCATTTCTCTCTTAGGGGTATGAAAAATAGTTTACGTCCCATTTTAATATCTACTACACATAAAAAATTGCATCAAAGTCGTTAAACCGTTATACGAGTATTTTTGTACTATTAAAATATATCTTATTAATCTTTTATATAATGTGTAGTTGGTAGGTACTCGTACTCGTACATAATGACTCAAATTGCACCGTTGTCACAGTGTATGCTCTTGTTATTGCAATAAAAAATAACACATAGAGCACCCAATTTGCTTGCATTGTTTGGTATGGGAATGTATAGACAAAGGCGTCTATACACTGCGAATTAAGGTTAAGGACATAGTTGCAAGATGGTTTTTTTGTCCGTTAAAAAGTGTACGGCCTCACCTATATACTTTGGCGTATAATTATCTCAGTTGCATAGTTTCTATATGCTTTTTATAACTTGTGTACAAGAATAGCTATTCCATGCCTTTAAATACCAAGGAATGCATAGGTTTGTAGAAGTATCCCAGTTATGCAGCTGTGTCTAAAGTAGGTTATTGTTAGTTGAGCCAGTTTTCTTATAATTATATGTTAGCTAATATAGATACAAAAAAATATTAATCGCATCACGTTAAAAGTAACATCATATACATTTTTATTCATACGTCAATACAACTTTCGAATATCGACCGATCAAGTATCAAAATTTTAAGTATGACTCAACATTGATTCAGCTAAAGGATTTATAAAAATAGCAGGTAGGTTACAATTTAGGACATTTTAGGAGGAAATGTTTTATGATTTCATAGTCAAGTGTATAAGCTAAACTAAGCTAAGGCAGGTTTAAAATTGACGCCAACCGTTTCAAAATATTGTCCGTAGGATGTATATAATTTTTTCTTGTTTAAATTACTTTTAACTTTTTTTTTAAATTAAATAGGCAACTCTAACTTCTAGCTGAAATGAAAACAATCTTCAGCTTCGAATCGGTCAACCATAACCAAGCCTTTAAAATCCGGAATCGAGCTGACATTGATTTGCTTATTTGATAACTACAATTAATTGCGTGATGTATTTAACAAGATTATCTTCGCCCAGACCTTCAGTCGTCATTTAGAGAGCGCCAGCTCTGCCTGACACTCAGTTCCTCCATTTTACTTATTTAAAACCGGTAATCCTACTATTTTGTTAAATTCATCCCACCTTTTTTCAAAAAAGTTTAATCGTCTTTAAACTCTAACTGTGATAAACTTGATCTCGTTGTTCAAAAATGGAATTCCTCTCGCGCAAAGTCAAATCCAACGGTCAGTTCGACAAACGTCAGTTGAATGGCGCGGGTGACATATGCAGGCATAAGTCGTAAGTTGTTGTTTTGAATTTTATTTTATCTTACAAGCGACTAAAAGTTTCCAACTACAAAATTGACCTATCCCAATCGCTTACTTAAATGCTTACTTATAACAGTACTTAATGTATTTTTGCCAAACTTTTTGAGACGTGCGCTTATCATTAGTATAAAGTTATAGGTACCTACGTACCTATAACTTTTTATCAGCCTAGTTTCTTAGTATTTGTATGGTAACCTTAATGACAGTTATAGTTCGCTAGATTAGCTTAAAGTTAAACAGTTAATCTACCTATGGTATTAAAATGAATTAACGCAAAACGCCCAATTTGGTAGTCGTTGTGCGCTTTGAAATTATCTTGGCCTATAATTTCATTCCCCCATAAGGTACTGGCAGCTGTGAATTCAGCACCGCGTTAATTAGATTGCCTTACCTCATTAGATATTTGCTGCAAACCAACGAAACATCGTGGGAATAGCACCACAACATGATTACTTTTTTTTTCTCGGTACAAATATTTTGTGCAGCTTCAATTGTAATAGCCTAGGCATGCACATAGCAAATTCATGGTAAGGGACCCATGTCTTTGCTAATATGTAATTGCTTAGCATATGCTAAGGTTGCATCAATGAAATTTTTTATCTAAAGCCAACTGACTGGGATTTCATAATTTTTAGAATATTTTATAAGAACAATCGAAATAAATAGTGATGGAACCTCGTTGACAAATTGTATTCTTCTTTTCATAAATAATTTGAATAAGTTATAGGTGTATCATGCTTTTTCAAAGAGACCATGTGTTTATTGTTTTTATTTATCGACTCAACCTCTTTTCATGTCTAAATTGGTATAAATTATTTTATCCTGGCTTCGCTTCGCTGTAATAATATGCTACAGCTTTGAGGATATGGTAAACCTCTTAGGTATGCAGGATTCTTTACGAGTTAGGAGAGTTTTAAAGGATCGCTAAACAAGTGATATTTAGTTTCTACAAATGCACAAAACCCCGGAGGGATTTATAGAAGTGAGTACGATTTATTTTAATGTAAATGCAAGTCAATTTGCACAAATATGTAGTGTACTAAAATAGCAGTATTATTAGCATCGTAAGTTATTTGTTACCAATGAAAAACTTAAATGAAATATCAATACTTATCTTTGGGTCTCTAATCTCTATCTTACATTTGAACATCGAATACTCGCAATTGGTTAATCTGTCTGTGAGATCTGAAATCTTTATTAGATTTTAGAAAAAAAAAAAACAATATTTCATTGTTATAGATCGTAATCAATATGCAATACGAACCATCATTTGGAAAATTTTATCATTAAGTTTCTAAACAGTAACACTTTTTGTCGTGTTTTCGAATTCTAATTTACGGAACGCATAGGTACCAACATATATTTTCTTTATAATCATAATTACTGTTAATTGCTCAACGTAAAAAAATGCGTCGTCACGTCCTCCTCTATGCGGAAACTGTCAGCTAGTGATTGAAATTTTTAATAGCCGTGAAATCGGTTTAATTGTTAGGTAAGTACTCACCTATAAACTGTCAAAGAAATATTAATGAAATTCAAGACATGGTAAATTAGTCATGTAAAATTAATACAGGAGTTAAATCAGGTGTATGCACATTGAAAAATATGTGTTATGTATATATGATGTTTATAAGTTTAGAGCTACTCTGAGTAAGATTAAAGTTTCAATAGACATAAATGTGCCTATTAAAATTAAGTAAGACGTGATAGGAAGTGGATAAGTTGCAAAATTTTCTTTCCTACCTACTAAGAAAATATCCCTATTAGAAGAAGAAGAAGAAGAAGTCTTCAGTTGTTCAGGACTTAATATTATTTATGTAATTTATAATATTGGAAATTTTTCATAAATAGCTGAGCCATTATTTCTATCCTTGCGGTGACTGTTCCGCACTAAAACGTTAGTTAGATTCACACCTAACCGGTTTTTTAATTTATTGGGTATATACTTGTTGCTTTACAGTAAAGAGTGTACCTATAGTGGAATTACTGCGAGTTTGAACTTGTATTTTGTATGAAAATGACTCACACATGGCCAATTTTCATAGTTGATTGCTACGCTGTTGGGGTACCTATCACTACAGTGATTCAAATTTTGAAGCTACTAGAATAATAACAGTAGGTTCTACATTATTTATTACTAGCTTTTGCCCGCGGCTTCGCCCGCGTGAATTTCGGGGTTTTACAAATCCTGTGGGAGTCCTGGATTTTCTGGGAAAAAAACAGCATATGGGTTAACCTAACTTCAGAAACACGATTGGATAAAAATTTCTCGCCAAAAAGTTTTCCAAAAATTGCTCCAAAATCTCCATTTTTCTAATTTCCATCGAAAACTACGATGGTCATAATTGTTATTTTTGTTTCAATTTATCGTTAAAAAATAATTCCCAAAAACGCTCAGAACTACATTTAAATAACTGGCTTAGTTTTTGAAGTAATTAGGTAAAACAACATTTTTCTGTTCATTTCTTCCGCAACGCTGCATACTAACTTAACCTAACCCTAACCTAACCCACCAACATATTCATAAGAGTGAGAAGGACGAAAATAAAATCAACGTATCCGCTTAAGAGTGAAATAATTTCAGAACCTTCACCTTATAGGTATCCATTTTCGCATTTATAGCATAAAATAACTATCACATATTCTATTGCTCAACTAAAACACATATTTTTAAAAGCGAAACAGTTCTAATATCAGAAACTATACAGGAACACCTTATTAACCTGTATCCCATTGCTTAACCAAAACACACATTATAAATAGCGAAACAATTGTACTTTCAGAACCTTTATGGGTAGGTACCCATTTCCACATTTATAGCCTTACTAATTACTATACCATATCCCATAGCTCAACTAAAACATACATTGTCAGTAATGAAACAGATGTTAGTTCAGAACCTATATCATATAGGTACCCGTTTTCATAGTTATAATATTATTAACCTGTATCTTATTGCTCAACTAAAACACAAAATGCTATTAGTGAAACAGTTGTAATGTCGGAACCTATAAACCAGGTACCCATTTCCACATTTATAGCATTATTATCCCATTCAACTAAAACACACTTGTTAAATGCGTGCAGTGCTATGTTCAGAACCTACATAGTGCCCGTTTTCACATTTATAGTTATAATTTATTCAGTTTTTGCCCGCGGCCCCGTTCGCGTCAAATTCGCTTTTTCATGAATCCTAAGGGAAACGTCATTTTCCCGTTATCGTTCCCCATTCCAACCTTTAAACATGCTTTCAAGCAAGTTCGCTTGAACAATCTATCTATAGATGTAGCTATAGATTGCTCTAGAAAATTTGGTATTTTGAGTATCCCACGGGAACTACGGATTTTTTCGGGATAAAAAGTAGCCTATGTTTTAATCCGGGTTATAAGCTACCTATGTTCCAAATTTCAGCTAAATCGGTTCAGTAGTTGAGCCGTGAAGGAGTAACAAACACACACACAAACTTTCGCCTTTATAATATTATTAGGAATAGGAATATTAGGAATTAGGATTAGGATTAATGTAACGTTAATTTCACACATCAAAGAACACAACAACCAGCAAAAATTAAGTTGGGTTTGGTCACAATTTACAAATTACTATTTACTGTTCAGTAATTTTAGCTAATTAATAGATATCTAAGTATATGAAATCTGTAAATCTCGTACACCGAAACATATATCTAAAGGCATTCTGAAGGCGACTTAGTGGGCACGATTTGATCTACCAATAAAATCACGCTGGCTTCAATAGACCAAACATGAATATGAATGAGCCAGCCACGCCAGCTGATTGAACGAGTGATTTATTAACACCAGATTAGCCCTAAACCGACTGTGAAACCGCTAATTAATCTTTGCATTTAACAAAAACGTAACAGTCTGCGTAAATAATTTAGACTCTTCCGATTCAAGCCATGATATCTAATATTTCAAGACTATCTCATACCTTTAAACGAGCAATTATTGTATCTAGTAATATATAGGTATTTCTATTTAATCTGAATTTCGGAAACGGCTCGAACGAAAATCATGAAATTTAGTATAGGTACAGGGGGTTTGGGGGTGATAAATACTCCAATATACCTATAGATATTTCAATTCACGATGACGCGCGCCACTCTCACAAACTCCATACGAATCTAATGAAACATAAGCGAATGACAGAGTGGGGCGCGTCTTCGTGGATGTGGGCGTTGAAAATATCAATAGGTAAGGACCAGAGTGAGACAGACTAATAATGTACGAAGCGAATGACAGCTGTCACCCGTACAATATAATACTACGATAATTGGTACTATAATAATCTACATTATAATATTTTATAGATGTGTGATATCAGGCATGCCTACGACTCCTACAAGTACTGTACTGTAAGTTTGTATTGATAAGGAGTGCAGGAAGTTTAAATGAATAATTTATGAACTAATTTTGAGTTGAATATAATATTATTATGTTATTCAATTATTTATTTTATTTTATTCTAATGAGCTAGTTTAATTAGAGCAACTAATTATTCGATATATACAATGAAGGAACTATTGTATCCATCATAATATATCATAGCTACTTATTAGGTAGTCATAGGCCTACATTGTACATATGCGTGGGAAAAATAAATACATACCTACGTCACAGACTTTAATATAGTCTGAGACCTACGTATTATTATGCAATAACGTGATTTGAGTGACAAGCATAAAATAATATCTCTGATTAATTGTTGTTATCATAATTACTATTAATAAAACAACTAATTAAGACTGCAGTAATAATATTTGTTACTTAATTAAGACCGCTGTTGTATAACACTGACCCAATACTAGAATAACGTTTAATAACTGGTGCAGAACCCTTTTTTGTTGCTTACGCAACCTTATAACGGTACAGTAAAAACTAAACTACTAGTCGATACCGTGAAGATTTCTGATTAAAATTCATATTGAAAATTTAATTTATTTTATTGCAATGTTACAATATAACTTATAGTTGAACAGCTAGGCTGATACGTTGCGCAAAAAATGAGCCGGCCCTTCTGTCACCATTTGAAGCTATTAACCGCGGGAAAGCTTTCGAAGGAATTTTTTGCACTATGACTCCATGGCCCCAGGGTCTCCACGGCAAACGGGACAAATATGTATCTCTCTAATAGAGAGGCATATTTGCGACGATTACCGGATTCAGCAGTTTCAAAAATGGAATTCGATTTCTAAAACTCAGAAGTCAAAACCTGTAAAATACTTGCAATTTTAAACCATAAAGTAGAATGAGCAAAAGCCTTAAAACACATGTAAAGGTAAATAAAATTAAAAAGTCATGTACTTAAAAATTAAAACATATTTATTTTATTTTTTTGAAAATGTTACAATAAAGCTTATCGCTAACCTATATAAAATTACGACCTTCCTTAAACACTTTCAAAAACTTCATGCAGAGGGAAATAAAGTCGCATAAAACCTTTGACCGTTGAACATTTAAACTTATCTTGTTATCTAGAACTGTAGTTTCCTTTTTCCAATCTACCATAAGTTTTGTTCTGCGGTACACCTAGCTGAGATCGTAGTCATGATAAAAGTTATAAGTAATAAGTTAGAAAAGGAAATGGTTTCTAATTACATAGGTAGTTCCTTTTCTGAATGAATATTTAAAACTGATTTTATTTGACATAATTTACTGTTTATGAATTGAAAAATCTGCGGTACCTACCTTATAAAGGTAACAAAAAGTAAGGAAGTTTGTGTCAATGTCTATTAGTAACAATGTCTATTAGTAATTAAAGATTTTATTTTACTTGTTATTACCTCATATTTATTCCAGCAAAATGTCTAGTCTAGTTTAAGCCTAGCTACAAACCGCTGCAATTAAAAAAATTTGCGTTTCACGGAGGAAATATTCATTAACTTTAGAGTTTAGTTATTTATATTGACTTAATACTACTCTGCAACACCTTTAATTATAATACTTATTCTTAAGATAAACAAACGCACACCTATAAAAAAACATTTAAGTAATATTATATTCACTGTTGCTTCGCTAAAACTTAATCCTTTAATCTACATACGTGTGCCACTAAATATTACGGAACATAAGCAAGGAATTTTAATCTACTTCGACTTTGCGACACATAATACAATCATGTAAATGAATAATTCATTAAGCAAAAGTAGATCAAACTAGGGTGATAAAACATGTACCTGGTAATATTTAAATTTATTTCATACTATAAGTGCTATAAGTAAGTCAAAATTTACCTGCAAAGTGCGGACTATACTTGCTCAATACTTACTCAATAACTTTTGTACCTTGTATGAACACCTTGTACCAAGATATTTTAATGAAGTCAATTCCGAAAGTAGAATTCATTTTCATTTAATTAATATAAACTATTTCAATAGATAGAGAGTTAATAACAGCATAGATTTGTTAATAATGATTTACGAGGAAAAAATAATCTGGATGGAAACCCATGTAGGTATCTAATCCCGAGCTGCACGAAATCAATTTAAAAATTTAAGCGCAACTTAAATTGACTTATACTAATTTAATCACAAGAAATTAGAAAATTTTGGACAGTGTATTTTAAGTACCGCTTAAGTTTTAGAATTTCTCAAGTCTATTATAATTTGAGGTATATTTAACCGTAATTTTGCTGCATTATAATATACTTAAAATACTGTCCGCGAGTTCTATCAATTCGATCAAGTCAAATTTAGGCAGGCTTCACACACCAATGATAATATTATTAGGGACACTCATCAGGTAGGACACGGTATAAGTTTCTTCATGGTATCTTTCGCCACCGGTTAACGACAATGTTTCACAAACAGCTCTGTCTCAATAAATCTCTAGACTAAAGACATACTCTTAACTACTAATTAAGACCAAACAAGTGGTACCTACGTAGCTTACATAGTTGTCGTGCAACTATTGCAAATTGAAACGAAAGGCTACACTTTACTCGCCTGTTAAATTGACATCGAGTTAATATCGTGTCAACGTCAAACATCGCCGCCAGCGATCGACTGAGGTCTGAGTTACCAGCTAATCAGGACAGTGATCTCTAAAATACGGTAACCTAAACACTTCCATACATATATAAACTACTTCCATACTTAGTATGTGGGTCTGCGTTGAATTATGTCATTGGTAATAAAGTGCACAACTCATTCATGGAAAACAGTAGTACGCCAGCTTATAAGTTAAAACTAAGGTTACGGAGGCATCTAAGTACGTACCCTGTACTGAGACAAGCCCACAACAAACTCACCGTAATATCCTTTTGTTTTGTATGTTCTCGAGGGTGTGTGAGGCCTGCTCAAATATCTGAATTATGCGTAGGTAAGTATATTTGATTTTTCAACCAAAATCTACTCCCATGACTTTTCATCCATTGAGGACTACGGCCTTCAATCCACTCTAAATAAAGCAATATAATTCTTTCGACGTAATAGCCTACGTAAAACATCTTCTGAGAGGTAATCTTTATAAATGTAGAATGATTGGATAAAAACTCAATAAGAACGACAAAAAAAGACAAAAATACTATCTTATTTACAGGGAAAAAGCATCAAGCAGTTGTTAACTTTATTAACTGCAGAGTGCAGGCCCATTTCATCAATAAAACGAACGTTCCTTTTTAAAAATAAACGCAGAGTTACTATTTATCTCCAGTACACTCCAGTACGGTAAACAAAAGAAAAACAAAAGAAAACTGCTCGTTCACCCGCCCACGCGAATCGAGGTTTTTACTTTACAACCCGTATGCCCGTCGTTAGTTCAGAATACACTCGATTTAAGTTCTAAGCATCGCTAAAGTGTCTGCTTTCACTCTTCACGCTCGGACGCACTCGATTGTCTGGTGCCAAGTAAAACCTCTATTTTCTCACCACTGAATACGCTAGATTTTTATAGTACTTATTGAGAACTTGTAAAATGATTGTTATCCAAAGCCAAAGTTATTGTGCACTTCGCTAAAACGACTTAAAAAATAACCAATATAAGAACGAAAGCTTTTATGGTCTCCGCATGGAGGTGCCGAATTAGATTCGATGGAAAAATTAGGCAACTACCCAGACAACAACCAATTACCCAGATTTGGAACTTTAAAAGCTAATGTGATTATTATTGAACAATCCCTGCTCAATAAAATTTTCTCAAGTGTAGGCTGCACGTAAAACTTATCTTTGTTGGTAACAGTCATAGCTGGGCACCGTTAATCAAATAGTTAACTTCGTTAATCGTTAATCCGTTACAAAAAAAGTTAGCTTCGTTAAACGTTAAAGCGTTACATTTCGGAAGAATTAACGCAAGTTAACGTTAATCGTTAATCCGTTAATATATTGTGTAAAATTGCATTTTTATATTATTACGTTAGTGAACTAATAAAACCTGTTGATTTAGGTTCTGGAAGTTAACAGGTTAGGAACAAATTTTATTTTTTTCAATTTAAAACGTAAAAATAAAAAAGTAGAAAAAGTACAATAAGTTGACATTCAAAAGTTTAAAGGTATAATTTATGACAAAACTAACTGGAAACTGCCATGCTATTCTGCAAAACAGCGACGAGCGTGCATCTCTGCATCTATGAATTTGTCAGTTGTAATAGAGTACAATTTTGCATGTCATATTCAGGTTGGCAGCTGTCTGACAGCTGTTTCAGAGGTGGACATTTTGTAGAATAGCACAGCTGGAAAGCACATAATATTGACCGCGAAAAACGTTCAACTGCAGCGCTTGAGGGTATTATAGCCGTATTGTATTTTCACACTTGTCGTTTCCTTTCATACTTGTCTGAACCTGTTTTTCGCGCCAAACCGCTATGCTGTGCGGTGAATAGTAGGTATTGGATTAACGATTAACGGACTTCTGCAAATTAACGGAAGTTAACGTGTCCATTAACATTTTCAAAAGTTAACTTAAAAGTTAATCCGTTAACCAAAATGTTAACTTCGTTAATTAACGATTAACGGATTAACGAGTTAATGCCCAGCTATGGTAACAGTATACATACGGAACTCAAGGTTGTGGGCCTGGTCCGGGTTTTTATGCCAAACCGGAATAGTTTATTATGGGCATGGGTAAGTTAAAAAAATGTGAGACAAAGTCGAACCTATAGTCCTCCTATAGTTGAATACCGCGAAACTAAAATATACTTTTTTTTTAAATATATCGACACCTCGGGATAGAAAGGTCATAAATAAACATTTTACCCAAAATAAGTTAATGAGGCCTTATTTAGAATTTTCTTCTCTATTGGTTGGTCTATGTTATCTTGAAGTTATTTGGACCGTAAAAACAGTTTTCTTGCGAATAGGGTAGCGTAACATGGACCTATCTGAATCGTAACTCATTTTGGGTTACATGGTTTAAAACGAATATTCTACCCTAAAGTATCAAGTATTAGTATGACCCGCGCTCTACAGTACTCGCGAAGTTGACCGAAGTTGACCGAAGCGAGCAGTGTGAAGGGGCACTTCGTCTAACTTCGCCATCTTTTCTTAGTAGGAACTTCGATAAACTTTCTGAGTACTTCGAAGAGGAACTTCGCGAATAGTGTAGAGGCTACATGACAGGCAGACACAGGCAGCTACACAAATACTCAAATGCGGACTATATAGTCTGCATTTGAGTCCGCAAAACACTTCATCCACAAGAGCTGCAATTGATGTATACACAGGACCCGATGGACCGCGCGAAAAAGTGTCGCTAGTTTACTGGTGTCAAAAATGATTGTTTTGACACCAACAGATTGTTTTGATAAAAAAATTCCGCTGGACTCATCCTCAGGTTAACATCGGTGACAAGAGCTCTTAAATAAAGAAAAACGTAGAGCCATTGTTCAAACGTGAACCTTACCGAAACAATCACAACTAATGATACAAGTGTGATTGATACACAGTTGCACTGCACGTTAGTGTAAATAACGGTTGGCATTGTTTAGAAGTGTCCGTGGAGCGCCAAATAGCTGGCCTCCGAGATAATGAGTTTTATTGAACAAATTCAAGTAGATGCTAATTGAATAATTGAAAAACGAAAGTGTTGACCTTAATTTGCTACATTAGAATTGATCATGATCACGCCTACCGATTCGAACACTTTGGTATATACGATTGAGCCGGTTAAGGAAATTCACCGAATTAGGTAGACCTAGTTCCAATGGCCAATGGACCTTAGCCTTACTTATAACGAGGTACGTTACTAGTTTTTTCGCGCCTGCGTTATAATTAGAATCCAGCTTATTTTCCCTAAATAAATTAAAGAATCCTATGACACTCTTCAGTTGCTATGCACTAGCAAGCGATAAAATCGATTTGTCTCGAGATGAGTAGATGATTGCTATAACCTTCAAATGGAGATGGTCCTCTAGAAGAAGTAAACTTATCTTTACATATGATGAAACCTACCGTATCTATTTGTGAAGAATTCGTTTATTTTAAAACAGATATTTTATTATATCGACGTTAACATGTATGTACATTGATACCGAATCCTCCTTCCTACTTAATATAACTATATATAAACGCGAAAGTTTGTAAGTATGGATTGATGGATCTTTGTTACCTACTCTTTCACGCCGCAACTACTTAACCGATTTGACTGAAAGGAACAAAGATAACCCGAATTAATATATATAGGCTACTTTTTAACCCGAAAAAATCCATCGTTCCCACGGGATTAGCGAAAAACCGAAATTCACGCGGGTGGAGCCGCTGACTACATCGTACTTGAATATTACTAATGCACCACCTATAATGTCGAAGTTGATTACAGGAAGTAGGAACTAGAATAAACCTTGAACTGGCGTATACTGAATAGGTAGCACTCGCGAAAGACTTAGTTCTGAACTCTAAATTCTAGTTTCACAATAGGTACGAGTATTATACAACTCAGTTTTCCTCGCCAATAATAATATTTGAAGATAATTAACTGAATCTGAACTAGAGTTTTATTGCACCACGCTCCAGCAATCACAATAATGCTTTCGATTTTAAAGTATTAGATTCATAATATGTGGCTTTTTAGATTTAAATCTGGTAGCCGCAATTTTAATTGTTCCATTCAAGTCGACTATCGGCTTCAACTGTCAAAATTGTAACTGATAAGCTGATAGCGATTGCGTTACGCAATAACCCTCTCAGTGCATTCGGGGCGTTCACGTTCCAGCCAGTCGAACGGAACGGAAAATGGCTCGGTTCCGCTTATTATCATACCTGATTGAAAACCTACCAAACAAATTGCTCGTGCATATTAACCAGCACAGAAGTCCTTGCACCTTTATCAGTTATCATCAGAGAATTTACCTTGAGTATATATTTCGCGTGAATTGTTTTTTGGAGTTTACTCCTTAATAATTGACTTTTATATATAATTACAGAATACCTTAGGCTTGCTTTAGGTAGGCATAGTGCGATGTACAAAAATTATGAAGTAATATTCACTATTATTTTCAAAATACAGATCTTGAATTCGTTGGCGCATGGACTTTTGATATTTTGATTGGCTTTTTGGTCTAATAAGTCTTGAGTAGTTAGAGACTAAAATATATGTAGGTGAAATTTGTCTTGTGGACTGTACCATAACTGAATTAAAGCAAAAAATACTGAATAAACTGTAGTCAGAACAATCCAACCCAATGACTCCTGAATAAGTAAAATGTTTTTACCTTCTATTGGGTACTTACTTAAGAATATGTGTGCTTACTAAATATTTACTGAATAAAATACTGCTCCGAAGATTGATTACAATTTTTTTTTGAAATCGAATTTAATTGGCATAAGAAGATCCAAAATTGAGGCCGTTTTATACTTATAATAAAACTGTAAAGGGTCGAATTCTGTACATTGAAGATATTTTGAAAATTTTTGTTGGAGGACACTATTTAGTCGATACTGAAGCCAAAACTATAATTTTTTTAATTTTTGTCTGTCTGTCTGTCTGTCTGTCTGTCTGTCTGTCTGTCTGTTTCACGACCGCGCATCACGGCTAATCCGCTGGATGGATTTAAATGAAACTTGACATGATTATAGCTCATACCCCGAGGTAGGACATAGGATACTTTCTGTCCCGAAATTCATCATGGTTTCCCTGGAAGACGGCATCAAAGTCAAAATGTGTATTTACTTATAATTCATTAACGCGTTGTCCGATTTGATTCATTCTTTCTTTGTTAGAAAGGAGGTTCTTTAAAGATTATTCCATACAAATTTTATCATCATCACTTTTGTAGTTCAGAAATTACAGGCATCAGAACCTTTAGCGATAAGTTCAAGTAGGTGACTTGAAACTCGGAATAGATAAAGAACCTAGGGCTAAGACTTAGAGCTAAAGTTAGACTGGACTATCCTTACAGTCGTAAATAAATAGTCTTAGCAGAAGATTTTGTATGGTTTAAGATTTTCACTTTTAGAGTGAACAAAAATCATGAAACTCGCTACGTTATGCCGTATAGCGCCATCTCTACAATTTATGTGGAACTTGAATGTAACACTCTGAGATAGGTACGTACTACCGAATTTTTTTAATAATAATTAACTGTCATGTAATTTTCTGTTTCATGACGTTATATTAAGATGGCACTGTTAAAACATGAACCATTACATGAACAGATTAAAGTTTTCACTTCTGTCGACGTTCCTGGAGTGCCGCGTCTTTTTTTATCATCCGCAATATGGAAAGGGTAAAATAATGGTTCACAAATCCTAACTGACTGAATGTCATAGGTCTTTTTATACGTAAACAAATATATAGCCATTGCCCATTCGGATATTTTGAATTGTATTGAGATGAAGCAAAAATTTTTAAATGACTCTTATGTTGGGCCGGGGAATATTGTTAGTAGAGTATTTTATCCCAGTGGTACATACCCGTCTGAACCCTGAAAGAAGAGCTCTACCACCAGTACAAATTTTCACATGATTTAATGATTTTTGACATATTTCGTGGTTTCAGAGTAAAAATCACATTGAAAAGGACGATTTTTACTGTCGATATTTCGATACATTGGTACAAGTCGTGGTCACGTAGTGACCACGACCTGTGCCATTGGGTCGAAATATCGACAGTTAAAATCGTCCTCTTGATCTTTTAACTACGTATTAATGAAACTTTATATTATGATTAAGAAAAAGGAGTTTCAAAATCACCACAAGATAACCCGTGCGAAGTAACAACAGGTTTCTGTATAACATCACACCAGAATCCCGCGAAAAATCAAGGAATTCCACGGTATATGTAAAAAAATTGTAATTCACGCGGGCGGAGCCGCGGGCAACAGCTAGTTTAAAATAAATTGATATAACCTGGATACGACTGACAAGTAAACTCCACTTAAGATTATACACCTGATATGCAAAGAGTATAATTGGATGCACCTCGCCTACAATTAGCTTACGTCGGTACACGATACCTAATTAAAATTAATTAACTTAATTAATAAAATATTTTAAAATAAATTAATTAATTAATAAAATATTTTTCTTTAGATATTAGGTAGGTACCTACTCCGCGATATCAGATTAATCTGTTTGACTCAATACATTACATTTCATCCAACACTGGAGCATCATCAAGACATTTTGATTTCACAAAGTGCATTAGAATCGAACATTTCAGCAATCTGCAGACACAGCTTACTGTAATAGGTACTTAATCACGAATAATAATCTACCTGAAGTCAATTTATAAATCTAAACTAGACGTTTTGAGCTTTTTAGGGTTCCGTACCTCAAAAGAAAAAAAATGGAACCCTCATAAGATCACTTTGTTGTCTGTCGCGACCCTTTATTTTTGATATATAAACAAGTTTTAACTCATGAAGTTATAAAAGGAAATTGTTTAAACTAACGCCTGTTGGCAATTTAAAACAACATATAATATACACATTGTCGTGTTTGCTGCTAAAAATAAATTCTAAAAACTTAAAAAACATTTAAGGCAGATGTCCTGACCCGGTCCCGAATTTAAAATACACCTGCGAACGAGCGAATATACCTTAAAGATCTGGCAGCTACCTCGGACAAAGAATTAGTCTATTCAAAGGCGGAACGCTGCCAGTACCTTCGGAACCTTGCCTAAAGGGACTCCCTTTAATCATATTTTTTTAGTTTATATTATAATACATATATATATTATATATTTAGTTTTATAAGAAGATTTTAATTTGGATATAGTTTAATTTTATAGCTAGTTTTAATTTTCAATTTAAGTTACTTTGTACCTAGCTCTTAAGTGAGCATAGCCGTTGTATTGCCGTTTTACCCTTGTAATAGTTATAATTACGTTGCAGTCACATTTTTCACAATCGACATACAAGTAATTGAAATAATAATTTATAGTATCAGATTCAGTAGTAGCCACGCATTTACTGTAACTACAAGCGATGCCACGATATATTCGAGTTTCTACAAGGTTATATAAGATTACAGTCTACAAGATTCATAAAAATTATTCAGGTTTAAACAAACTAACACTTTCATTTAGACAGGCGATTAAAAAAAACTCTGTCATGGCTAGATTGGTTAAAATTCCAAGGCTTGACATATGAAGGAATTTCTTATACAGCTAAATTTTAGCCAAGGATTTAAAACATTGTAAATTAATTTTTAAGGTAAAACGTTTATTTTTTAGGATCATTATTTGGACCATCAAACCACCACCACCACCCTTTTTTCAGGAACTGGTGTTAAAAAACTAAAAAAATACAGAGGAAGTTACCTGAAATAATAAAAAATATAGTATGATATTACGAGTAATTACGTTGCTTTGATATGAATTACAAGTAAATATTGATATCAATGTTTTAACTGACACTAATCTTAAGTATTGAATTTATTTCCTTGACTTATTGCCTAGCACCAAAATGTAAAATATTTTATTTCTACAATTAAATATTTGCAAGGCCGCCAAAGTTAAACTAGCGTTGGCGCTAAAGAAACAAATTACAATAATATAATTACAACTAAAATAAAACTGTAAGAAAAAACGTAGTTACCGCATGACAATGTACGTAGTAACAAGGAAGTAAAAGTGTATTCGGTTCAGGGTCAGGGATCCTAAACCCAACTAGGTACAAATAAAAAAGTCGGCACCGAAGTAAACCGCCGTTGAGTAAGATAATGTTGAAACGCGATTGTATCTAACAAAATGTCCAATTAAATGTAACGCTAGACGAAATATAGAACAAGACTAGCAAAAAATGTATCACACTACAGTCGACAAGGAAGTAAAAGTCCTTGTAGTTTAAGGAGAGATAACAACGGAGTCCCTTATGACTCGCGCCATTGCAAAACGATCGTGACAGCGCATTGCTGGTAAATTTTAGTGTGGTGTACTAACTAACAATCTGCATAAAAGCACCTGTCCAGAAGAAAACAATTGAATTACGAGCATTTGCGAGTACATGCATCTAATGGATATCAATCGAGCTCTAATACGCTAGTTGCCAAATGATTTATTGATATAGATTGTATGGCGAAATAGAATTGAGATTGGAATCAATCCAACAACTTGTGCTAAACCCGCTGATCTAATTAATATTTATGACTGCTAAGCAGGGAGTAATTGAAAACGTGTAACTCTCCGAAATTTATCTAATTATTAACTTGTATCTTGTGCCTACAAGCTCTTTAATTTATGTTTCGAATAATTTTAAAATGAAACTAGCTGTTGCCCGCGGCTCCGCCCGCGTGAATTACGATTTTTTACATAATATACCTTCCTACTGGAATTCCTTGATTTTTCGCGGGATTCTGGTGTGACGTTGTACAGAAACCTGTTCTTACTTTGCACGGGTTATCTTGTGGTGATTTTGAAAACTCCTTTTTCTTAATAATAATATAAAGTTTCATTAATACGTAGTTGAAAGATCAAAAGGACGATTTTAACTGTCGATATTTCGACCCAGTGGCACAGGTCGTGGTCACTACGTGACCACGACTTGTACCAATGTATCGAAATATCGACAGTTAAAAGCGTCCTTTTCATTATGATTTTTATTCTGAAACCACGAAATATGTCAAAAATTATTAAACCATGTGAAAAGTTGTAGGTACTGGTGGTAGAACTCTTCTTTCAGAGTTCGGCCGAGTAGGTACCACTGGGATAAATTACTCTACTAACAATATTCCCCAGCCCAACATAATATAAGAGTCTTTTAAAAATCTTTGCTTCAACTCAATACAATCCAAAACATCAGAATGGGCAATGGCTATATATTTCCTTACGTATAAAAAGACCTTAGATGACAGTCAGTCGGTTAGGATCGATAAGACCTAAGAGTTAAAAATATTTGTGAACCATTATCTTACCCTTTCCATATTGCGGATGATAAAGTTTAAATTTGTTCATGTCTTAACAGTGATGCCATCTTAATATAAAGTCAGGAAACAGTAAATAACATGACAGTTCATCATCTACAATTTATGTGGAACTTGAATGTAACACTCTGAGATAGGTACGTACTACCGAATTTTTTTAATAATAATTAACTGTCATGTAATTTTCTGTTTCATGACGTTATATTAAGATGGCACTGTTAAAACATGAACCATTACATGAACAGATTAAAGTTTTCACTTCTGTCGACGTTCCTGGAGTGCCGCGTCTTTTTTTATCATCCGCAATATGGAAAGGGTAAAATAATGGTTCACAAATCCTAACTGACTGAATGTCATAGGTCTTTTTATACGTAAACAAATATATAGCCATTGCCCATTCGGATATTTTGAATTGTATTGAGATGAAGCAAAAATTTTTAAATGACTCTTATGTTGGGCCGGGGAATATTGTTAGTAGAGTATTTTATCCCAGTGGTACATACCCGTCTGAACCCTGAAAGAAGAGCTCTACCACCAGTACAAATTTTCACATGATTTAATGATTTTTGACATATTTCGTGGTTTCAGAGTAAAAATCACATTGAAAAGGACGATTTTTACTGTCGATATTTCGATACATTGGTACAAGTCGTGGTCACGTAGTGACCACGACCTGTGCCATTGGGTCGAAATATCGACAGTTAAAATCGTCCTCTTGATCTTTTAACTACGTATTAATGAAACTTTATATTATGATTAAGAAAAAGGAGTTTCAAAATCACCACAAGATAACCCGTGCGAAGTAACAACAGGTTTCTGTATAACATCACACCAGAATCCCGCGAAAAATCAAGGAATTCCACGGTATATGTAAAAAAATTGTAATTCACGCGGGCGGAGCCGCGGGCAACAGCTAGTTTAAAATAAATTGATATAACCTGGATACGACTGACAAGTAAACTCCACTTAAGATTATACACCTGATATGCAAAGAGTATAATTGGATGCACCTCGCCTACAATTAGCTTACGTCGGTACACGATACCTAATTAAAATTAATTAACTTAATTAATAAAATATTTTAAAATAAATTAATTAATTAATAAAATATTTTTCTTTAGATATTAGGTAGGTACCTACTCCGCGATATCAGATTAATCTGTTTGACTCAATACATTACATTTCATCCAACACTGGAGCATCATCAAGACATTTTGATTTCACAAAGTGCATTAGAATCGAACATTTCAGCAATCTGCAGACACAGCTTACTGTAATAGGTACTTAATCACGAATAATAATCTACCTGAAGTCAATTTATAAATCTAAACTAGACGTTTTGAGCTTTTTAGGGTTCCGTACCTCAAAAGAAAAAAAATGGAACCCTCATAAGATCACTTTGTTGTCTGTCGCGACCCTTTATTTTTGATATATAAACAAGTTTTAACTCATGAAGTTATAAAAGGAAATTGTTTAAACTAACGCCTGTTGGCAATTTAAAACAACATATAATATACACATTGTCGTGTTTGCTGCTAAAAATAAATTCTAAAAACTTAAAAAACATTTAAGGCAGATGTCCTGACCCGGTCCCGAATTTAAAATACACCTGCGAACGAGCGAATATACCTTAAAGATCTGGCAGCTACCTCGGACAAAGAATTAGTCTATTCAAAGGCGGAACGCTGCCAGTACCTTCGGAACCTTGCCTAAAGGGACTCCCTTTAATCATATTTTTTTAGTTTATATTATAATACATATATATATTATATATTTAGTTTTATAAGAAGATTTTAATTTGGATATAGTTTAATTTTATAGCTAGTTTTAATTTTCAATTTAAGTTACTTTGTACCTAGCTCTTAAGTGAGCATAGCCGTTGTATTGCCGTTTTACCCTTGTAATAGTTATAATTACGTTGCAGTCACATTTTTCACAATCGACATACAAGTAATTGAAATAATAATTTATAGTATCAGATTCAGTAGTAGCCACGCATTTACTGTAACTACAAGCGATGCCACGATATATTCGAGTTTCTACAAGGTTATATAAGATTACAGTCTACAAGATTCATAAAAATTATTCAGGTTTAAACAAACTAACACTTTCATTTAGACAGGCGATTAAAAAAAACTCTGTCATGGCTAGATTGGTTAAAATTCCAAGGCTTGACATATGAAGGAATTTCTTATACAGCTAAATTTTAGCCAAGGATTTAAAACATTGTAAATTAATTTTTAAGGTAAAACGTTTATTTTTTAGGATCATTATTTGGACCATCAAACCACCACCACCACCCTTTTTTCAGGAACTGGTGTTAAAAAACTAAAAAAATACAGAGGAAGTTACCTGAAATAATAAAAAATATAGTATGATATTACGAGTAATTACGTTGCTTTGATATGAATTACAAGTAAATATTGATATCAATGTTTTAACTGACACTAATCTTAAGTATTGAATTTATTTCCTTGACTTATTGCCTAGCACCAAAATGTAAAATATTTTATTTCTACAATTAAATATTTGCAAGGCCGCCAAAGTTAAACTAGCGTTGGCGCTAAAGAAACAAATTACAATAATATAATTACAACTAAAATAAAACTGTAAGAAAAAACGTAGTTACCGCATGACAATGTACGTAGTAACAAGGAAGTAAAAGTGTATTCGGTTCAGGGTCAGGGATCCTAAACCCAACTAGGTACAAATAAAAAAGTCGGCACCGAAGTAAACCGCCGTTGAGTAAGATAATGTTGAAACGCGATTGTATCTAACAAAATGTCCAATTAAATGTAACGCTAGACGAAATATAGAACAAGACTAGCAAAAAATGTATCACACTACAGTCGACAAGGAAGTAAAAGTCCTTGTAGTTTAAGGAGAGATAACAACGGAGTCCCTTATGACTCGCGCCATTGCAAAACGATCGTGACAGCGCATTGCTGGTAAATTTTAGTGTGGTGTACTAACTAACAATCTGCATAAAAGCACCTGTCCAGAAGAAAACAATTGAATTACGAGCATTTGCGAGTACATGCATCTAATGGATATCAATCGAGCTCTAATACGCTAGTTGCCAAATGATTTATTGATATAGATTGTATGGCGAAATAGAATTGAGATTGGAATCAATCCAACAACTTGTGCTAAACCCGCTGATCTAATTAATATTTATGACTGCTAAGCAGGGAGTAATTGAAAACGTGTAACTCTCCGAAATTTATCTAATTATTAACTTGTATCTTGTGCCTACAAGCTCTTTAATTTATGTTTCGAATAATTTTAAAATGAAACTAGCTGTTGCCCGCGGCTCCGCCCGCGTGAATTACGATTTTTTACATAATATACCTTCCTACTGGAATTCCTTGATTTTTCGCGGGATTCTGGTGTGACGTTGTACAGAAACCTGTTCTTACTTTGCACGGGTTATCTTGTGGTGATTTTGAAAACTCCTTTTTCTTAATAATAATATAAAGTTTCATTAATACGTAGTTGAAAGATCAAAAGGACGATTTTAACTGTCGATATTTCGACCCAGTGGCACAGGTCGTGGTCACTACGTGACCACGACTTGTACCAATGTATCGAAATATCGACAGTTAAAAGCGTCCTTTTCATTATGATTTTTATTCTGAAACCACGAAATATGTCAAAAATTATTAAACCATGTGAAAAGTTGTAGGTACTGGTGGTAGAACTCTTCTTTCAGAGTTCGGCCGAGTAGGTACCACTGGGATAAATTACTCTACTAACAATATTCCCCAGCCCAACATAATATAAGAGTCTTTTAAAAATCTTTGCTTCAACTCAATACAATCCAAAACATCAGAATGGGCAATGGCTATATATTTCCTTACGTATAAAAAGACCTTAGATGACAGTCAGTCGGTTAGGATCGATAAGACCTAAGAGTTAAAAATATTTGTGAACCATTATCTTACCCTTTCCATATTGCGGATGATAAAGTTTAAATTTGTTCATGTCTTAACAGTGATGCCATCTTAATATAAAGTCAGGAAACAGTAAATAACATGACAGTTAATTTTTATTAAAAAAAATCGGTAGTACCCATCTCAGAGTTTTACATTCAAGTTCCACATAAATTTTAGAGATGGCGCTATACGGTATAACGTAGCGATAACGCCAGTTACATGATTTTTGTTCACCCTAAAAGTGAAAAATTTTAAACCATACAAAATCTCCTGCTAAGCCTATTTATTTAAGGCTGTAAGGGTACTCCAGTCTTACTTGAGCCCTACGTCCTAGCCCTAGGTTCTTTGTGCATTCCGAGTTTCAAGTCACCTACCTACTTGAACTTAAAGGTTCTGATGTCTTTAATTTCTGAACTACAAAAGTGATGATGATAAGATTTGTATGAAATAATCTTTAAAGAACCTCCTTTCTAACAAAAAAAGAATGAATGGAATCGGACAACGCGTTAATGAATTATAACTAAAAAATGTTTGGACTTTGATGCCGTCTTCCAGGGAAACCATGATGAATTTCGGGACAAAAAGTATCCTATGTCCTACCTCGGGGTATGAACTATAATCATGTCAAGTTTCATTTAAATCCATCCAGCGGATTAGCCGTGATGCCCGGTCGTGAAACAGACAGACAGACAGACAGACAGACAGACAGACAGACAGACAGACAAAAATTAAACAAATTACAGTTTTGGCTTCAGTATCGACTAAATAGTGTCCTCCAATAAAAATTTTCAAAATATCTTCAATGTACAGAATTCGACCCTTTACAGTTTTATTATAAGTATAGATGAGAAAAATTGAACGGACTTTCACCCGTTTAAATTAATCTCTGGAACAACGTTTTCGATTACACTGAGTTTAATGATCTTTCCAAAAATAACCTAATGTAACATAATATGATGGAGAGTTCGATTACGAGTAATCTACATGCTAACATAATTATTGATATCATGGATCATAAGTTTGAGCTTAAGTGTATGCTTAGCTTACTAACACACATCTACCAACTCGTGTGTATTAAATGCTCGAAGATGTTAACCATATAATTATAGTTAGCTTTATTATATCTCTGAAAGTATTATAGACAAGATACAATAAGCACACATAATAAATAACACACAGCTCAAATCCCTCGGATCGGGCTAGGAGATTTTTTTTTTGCGGAAAGCTTGTAGAGATATTAATTACTTTCATGTTTGCAAAGTTGCATTATTATTCTATTTTCTTTTTTTTCGTACAGTACTCAGTTATTGATGACTTTACGATTGATACTAACTAATTCATATATTCTTTCGCTATGTTACTACATTGGAATCTGTAAGAATATTAGAATGAGTGAACAACTTTAAACGTCGATATTTATCAGATATTTTCTTTGATTACAGAAGCACTCAACGATCCGGATGACCAGTCAGCGTCGGCGTCGTGGTGGCAGGCGGGCACAGCGACACCCTTCCGCGAGAGCAGTAACTCCTTCGCCTCCACACACGGCCTAGTTCAAACACACCCGAGTGGCAGTGATCCCTTCAGTTCAATTCAGTTCGACAGTACAATTGGTCCCTCGGCAAACCCGTTCGTGCCAAGCGGCAGCGGACCGCTCAGCGGCAACTTCAGGAGTAACCCCCTCCCACCGTTGTCGAGGCCGACGAACGGCAAGCTCTCACTCAAGCACTTGGACTTCACGAGTAGTGCCACCGCTGAGCTGAGAAGAAACCCCGCGCTTTCAGCCCCCGATGAGTGCGCGAGAGCATGCAGAGAAAACGAGCCGCCTAGAATATGCTACTACCACTTCACGCTTGAGTTCTATACAGTTTTAGGAGCGTAAGTAAAGCTTTTATTATCATCAGCCATCTATAATGTTACACGCCCCTCTTTGGTATGCCTTTCTGGTCTCAGAATATGGTTTCCTCCATACTTTAGTTAAGTCATAAAGTTGGCCATATATGGACGGGTAGGCTTGAAACTCCACAATAAAAAAGTCATCAGGTTCCCTCAAAATATTTGCTTAATCCTACTTGTCACACATGGCTCTGAGAGTAGGAGGTGCGTGAGATCCGAACATACGACCCCAGAATATGAGGCCGAAGTCAAAACGCATTCATTATTTATTTCAATGCAAAACGTATTTAAAACACGTTATAGGTGTGTTCGAAAGGTGTGTTCGATTTTTTCCACAATTAATGATACTAATCTGAAATGGTTCTCCTATTTATAAATCTAAACGCCTTTAAGAGGGGCGACTGCGGGCGTGGGAACTCCCGATTCGACGCCACGTTGCTATTTTCAAGCAATACAGCGGTGCAAGTAGTATCCTGGCCATGAAAAAATTTAATATCATACTTCAGACAACTTAAATGTCCATTACGCGTTTCCTCTTTAAAGTGTTTAAAATTGTCACAGAAAACACGCAGTGTACGTAGACACTAGATTATTACGATCTTATCGTGATAATCTAGTTTCTACGTAGTAGGCAGGCACCCAGTAGCAAAAGCCGTGGCCGAGTGTACGCGTTTGGCTTGATGTTAATTTATTTGTATTACGTTTTCATATCTGGGTTTCATATAATGTGATAATTTTCAATACAATTGTTAATCATAATATCGCACTTTTAGAGGCTGTCATTATTATTCGAAAATTAAATCTTACGCAAGGCATCTTTCTTTTACTTGGTTGTGACTTTCTTTTACGAGCTCGATTATAACTTTTGCAGTTTACTTTTTATTTTTAAGTCAATTTAAAAATTTGATAGCGAGGAGATTTCATATATTAGAATAAAATCTGATAGATTTTTTACAAGGAAAAATTAAAATTTTGTATAATTTTAAATTAACTAATTAGTTTTTTCTTTTCTTTTTCTTAATAAAACTCCTTTAAATAATACGAACACGTATTTTAAAATATAAATAATGACGACTTTAAAACAAAAATTAGATCCAAATTCCAAGTCGAGCTTTTGGTACCATTAATGCAGGAGAGCGCTGCAGATGCGGTGCTCTCTTCGTCATCACAACATTCTCCACCCAGGGAATAGTTCTTTGATTTAGATTTCGATACCGATATAGATTTTAATTTCAATTTTGTTTTTTAATTCAAGTATATGTGATGCCATGGAATTAACTCCACCCGATATTTTATCTAAAATCAAAACTGCACTGTATTGAAAAACGTCGTGTGATACACGGGTGTGTAGGTTATTGCAAACTCGTGACATTTGCAACACTCGCCTTCGGTTTAGACTTGTTAATGACAGCTCGTTTGCAAAAACCTACTTTCCACTCTTGTATCACAATGTACCAATTCTTATTAAAGTTGTATGCTACATTTATATGAAATATCATTTCATACAATGAGTGATACAACATTATCATCCTCTATTAAACTCGACATCTAACCTTTGCAACAAGCGTGTAAGGAATATACTTAAAGTAAAGTACAAAGTGGTCGGCATTTTGAAATTTTTTGTCACTGGGCCGATTGCTTCCGAAATCGACATCTTGGTTCCGCAGCCAGCACAAAGAAGGATTTGTGGTCAAAATTTAAAAATGTGGCCGCCATTTTGAACTTTTTTGTTACTGGGCCGATTGCTTTCAAAATCGACATCTGACCTTGTCAGCAAGCCTAGGGAAGGAATTTGTGGTCAAAATTTTAAAAAGTGGCCGCCATTTTGAACTTTTTTGTTACTGGGCCGATTGCTTTCAAAATCGACATCTGACCTTGTCAGCAAGCCTAGGGAAGGAATTTGTGGTCAAAATTTAAAAAAGTGGCCGCCATTTTGAGTTTTTTTGTTACTGGGCCGATTGCTTTCAAAATCGACATCTGACCTTGTCAGCAAGCCTAGGGAAGGAATTTTCTGGTCAAAATTTTAAAAAGTGGCCGCCATTTTGAACTTTTTTGTTACTGGGCCGATTGCTTTCAAAATCGACATCTGACCTTGTCAGCAGGCCTAGGGAAGGAATTTGTTGTCAAAATTTAAATAATTTTAAGTTAATTAAATTGGCGGCCACTTTTTTAAAATTTTGACCACACATTCCTTCCCTAGGCTTGCTGACAAGGTCAGATGTCGATTTTGAAAGCAATCGGCCCAGTAAAAAAAAAGTTCAAAATGGCGGCCACTTTTTTAAATTTTGACCACAAATTCCTTCCCTAGGCTTGCTGACAAGATCAGATGTCGATTTTGAAAGCATTCGGCCCAGTAACAAAAAAGTTCAAAATGGCGGCCACATTTTTAAATTTTGACCACAAAGTTCTTTCCTAGGCCTGCTGACAAGGTCAGATGTCGATTTTGAAAGCAATCGGCCCAGTAACAAAAAAACTCAAAATGGCGGCCACTTTTTTAAATTTTGACCACAAATTCCTTCCCTAGGCTTGCTGACAAGGTCAGATGTCGATTTTGAAAGCAATCGGCCCAGTAACAAAAAAGTTCAAAATGGCGGCCACTTTTTAAAATTTTGACCACAAATTCCTTCCCTAGGCTTGCTGACAAGGTCAGATGTCGATTTTGAAAGCAATCGGCCCAGTAACAAAAAAGTTCAAAATGGCGGCCACTTTTTAAAATTTTGACCACAAATTCCTTCCCTAAGCTCGCTGACAAGGTCAGATGTCGATTTTGAAAGCAATCGGCCCAGTAACAAAAAAGTTCAAAATGGCGGCCACTTTTTTTAATTTTGACCACATATTCCTTCTCTATGCTTACTGCGAAACTTAGATATCGATTTTTAAAGCGATCAGCCCAGTAACAAAAAAGTTGAAAATGGCGGCCATTTTGTAATTAAGCATATTATTAATTCCTTGCACGCTTGTTGCAAAGGTTTTTCAATTTTTTAAGAATTGTGGTAGTTGACGTTTATGGTGTTGATATTTCGCGCGTAAGTTCTTATAACTAAAGGAATAATTTAAGAGTAAATCGAAATTTTGACGTTAGTTCCATTTTTGGCCACCGGGCCAGAAAAGATTGTGGCAGAATACCTTCCCGTCAGGTGAAGTCGATCATACAGTCAACAACCTATATTTGAATAGAAATACCTACTCATACGACAAAAACAAATAAAAATAATATCAGTGAAACTCCAAAAAAATACTTTTACCATTTTAATTCTGCTTCGCGCTTACCGGTGCGGAGGCACAGCGGTGCCGCTAACGCGTTAAATTGTTTGTGTGAGTATTCGGTAGGTCCGAGAATAGAATTCAAACTATTTTTATACCCCTAAGTGAGAAATAATGTATATATGTCAAAGCAACGTTTGCCGGGTCAGCTTAGTTTAGTTCGCCTACTTGCTCGAAAAAAATACAAATAATATAATTTTGGCAGCAGCCACGCTGGCACTGACGACCCACCCAGTTTTGGATAGAGTGAGACACACAATTTCAATCGCGAGCGACGCGAAAACGAAGCGCTTCTTCAAACAGACGTGGATTCGCCTTGAAAACTGAGACAGCACTGAATTTTTCATGCCGCGGACTCTCTAATATAAAGCGATTTCTGGAGACCATTTTTTTCATAGTAAAATGTATGGCGTTTTTCGCATAAAAAGATGATTGATTTGGAGGTCATATTATTTGCTCTGTGGTTTGAATTAGAAATAACTTTGACGGTAGATGTATTATCTATACTTTCGTCCTATGTTTTAACCAAAAATATTTTCAATTATAATAACGAAATGGCTTGCAGAGTTAAAATAGAAAAGGTTGTTTTAGATGTTTTTGCCTAAGTGACGCATTTTTTTTCTCAAAAGTCAAGAATTATTTTATAAATATTTTGCGGTGTTTGTGTAGACTCGTTTACTATCCATCTGAGTTTTTTTTTTGATGTCATATAATGAAGCGAGTTGTTCAATATAGTTAAATCCGTAACTCCCTTTTTCACGTTTTCCGCAGTCGCGACCCTTAAGTTGAGAATACTGCTATTAAAACATAATGACTGTTTCCTTTGCTGAATATATTATTGCGAAACATCGACCTCTATTTTTTATGTTTTCTAATGAACCAAAATCGACTACTTTTAATATTCTATTTTATCAATTTTTACTTTTTCAACGGGCAATTTACAAAAGTATTATTTAACATCTAATGGATGCCTCGTTGCGATGGAATCGATGAGGTTTTAAATTTATAACCTACATAGTTTTTAGTCTGTTATTTTTCTTTTAAATCTTTTTATGTACATACATCTAATAGATAGGTATACTGTGACGAGAAAGTATTCCGTTAATTTTTTAACCTGAGCAATTCTGAAAACTGCCATAGAACTTTATAATTGAGGGATACAGTTTGGTCCACAGTACGGTTGGTTAAATACACTACCGCCACGGCCCACGGGATACCAGTCCATAATGATACCATACAATTGCTAAGGGATCACCAACGTAAACTACACGATGGTCCACTTCCTGATTTTTTTTTCATTTTGTTTTATCAAAAAAAAAATGATCAAAGCGAATTGTTGAAACTGTACTTCACTAATAACTTTTTGTTGTGATTCCAGGGCTTGCCAGTTATGTACACCGAACGCTACCAACGCGATCTGGTCACACTGCCAGTGCGTGTTAGCTGATGGCGTGGAGCGCGGCATCCTCAGCATCAACAGAATGTTACCAGGACCTTCTATCCAAGTTTGTGAAAACGACAGAGTTGTCATCGACGTTGAGAACCACATGGAGGGAATGGAGGTCACCATCCACTGGCACGGAATCTGGCAACGTGGCACCCAATACTACGATGGAGTACCGTTTGTAACTCAGTGCCCTATCCAGCAAGGAAACACGTTCAGGTATAGTAAACTCTAATTTCAACAATTAACTGCTAATCTGCACATTCAATTCCTTTCAATAAGAAAAATTTAATTATTTTTTAAAAAAATTGAACCGACTTCAACACCACAAATAGGCACTCAAAAGCGAAAAATAAATTAATATAATTATTATAACCGCTACTACCCACTCATCTATTTTGAAGTCGGTGCCAGCCAATTCAAATACATAAGTAAATCTTTATAATAGTGCAAAACTACATCCATAGTATGTAGTAGTAGTAAGCTTCGCTGGCACCGACTTCAAAATAGATGAGTGGGTAGTAGCAGTTATAATAATTATATTAATTTATTTTTCGCTTTTGAGTGCCTATTTGTGGTGTTGAAGTCGGTTCAATTTTTTTAAAAAATAATTTATTTTACCCTTTTTAGTGCAAAAAAGTTTTTAAAGACAAGCTTTTATGATCTAGTTGCCACGTTTTAACCAAATTTAAAACGGACTATCACAATAAAATGCATGTACAATAATCACGGAAAATCCTAAATACCGATATAGGGATTAAACAGAGTTCCTAACCTCTTTTTTTGACGTCGGTCAATTAAAACATATATTTCAGTCAACTTGAGAATCTCCTTCTCTTTTGAAGTCCGATAAAATCTACACTGTACACTATTATACCGATCGCAAGCGATTTACTATTTTCCGTTGAGGAGTTTCGCTCTCCATCTCCGAAGATATTCATTAAATCTCGACGAAATTAAAACGAGTCTACCTGTGATGTATGGCCTATCTAACAAAAAAAGAATCATCTAAATCCGTTTAGCCGAACTCGAGATAATCGCGAACAAACTTAAATACAAATATGTCGATCAAACTAAGAACCTCTTATTTTTTTAAGTCGGTTAATATACTAAAACCTTCTCCAGAATGTAACAAATACTTTCCTGAAAACCGCATCAAAATCGGTTCAGCCAAACGTGAAATAATCGCGGACAAACATACATACATACATACATACACACCCACATACATACATACATACATACGGTTACTCTTTCTTTTTTTGAAGTCGGTTATTAAATAGAATACATTCAAATAAACTACTTTAAAACACCGTATTCTGGTCAGTTGATACCCATAATATATAGGAGTGATTTAAAAACAACTGGTCCGCCATCTTGGCCATGTTGGATTTAGAATAGCGTCACAAAGATAACCATGCCTCGAAACCAACATCGAAGTACAGTCCGACAAGGCTCTCTTGGCACTTGAAAGAGGGCGCTGTTGCAAAACAAAGGCAGCCATAAAATAAAATCTCCTAAATTTTACTTCAATTTTAGTTTAAAATAGTTAATAGTAAGCAAACACAACATAACATACAATAGTGATATACTGTCAGAGCGAACTATTAAACAGTAGCACAAGATAGCGCCTTTAGTTCAAACTTTGGCCACGCGCCAAAATAGCCTTGTCTCACTGTAAATGTGTATACAAAATTTCAGCTCAATCGGTTAAAGATATTAGCTTCAAAATTGAGTTGTAAGATTATAAAAATACATTGGAAGTTATGAAAGCTTGTTAAAAAACAAATAACGTGTGTATTCTAGATATCAATGGCAGGGAAACGCTGGTACCCACTTCTATCATGCACACACTGGTCTCCAAAAACTGGACGGTATTTACGGCAGCATCATCGTCCGGCAACCTCCTTCCAAGGATCCCAACAGCCACCTGTACGACTATGACCTGACAACACACGTCATGTTGATAAGCGACTGGCTTCACGAGGACGCCGCAGAGAGGTTCCCCGGTCGTCTAGCTGTTAACACCGGCCAAGACCCCGAAAACGTGCTGATTAACGGAAAAGGACAGTTCAGAGACCCCAACACTGGATTTATGACCAACACCCCTCTCGAGGTGTTCACCATTACACCCGGCAGAAAATATAGGTTCAGAATGATCAACGCCTTTGCCTCAGTTTGTCCCGCCCAACTCACTATCGAAGGCCACAATATGACAGTAATCGCGACGGACGGAGAGCCCGTCCAACCTGTCCCAGTAAACACCATCATCTCATTCTCCGGTAAGCAAATACCAGAATAATATGCATGTTAACAGTTCCACAGCGTTTATATCTATGGCCAGGTAACTAAATGTTCGAAATGCGCACGGAACTTCTTTATTATTTAACGTTATTGATATGGTAATAATCGATCGTTAGTTAAATAAGGCACGCCCAGTTATTTCGCAATTTGTGTCTAGGTAACCAACCGCTCATTAACTCGACCGAAGAGAATTGAATAATAATGTTGGCCACTTCCTCGCTTACTCGATTACGATTTTTAGTTACTTGTATTACTAACAAAGTATAGTCAATGTGGGTAAATATAAACAGGGGTAAATGGAAACGCATTCAATAATTTCGTAGTTTTAATTAATATCAGTTTCAGAGTGTAACGAAACGCGATATAGTTTATTGCCTGAAAATGTCTGAATAGACTATACATAGATGCGTTTCGTTACACTCTGAAACTGATATTATAATTAAAACTATGTGCCATTTACCCTGTTTACATTTACCCACATTGACCTAATGGAGAATTATTTGGAATTATTTGTTGATTGCCGCTATATTTCAGGTGAGCGCTACGATATGGTTATACACGCTAATAATATACCTGGCGCGTACTGGATTCAAGTGCGTGGCCTCGGAGAATGTGGTATCAAGCGTGTTCAGCAACTGGGTATTCTTCGATATGCCAGAGGACCGTACCAACCGTCGTCCCAGCCTCCAAGCTACGACGTAGGACTCCCGCAGGGTGTGGTAAGTTTCACTCGAAGGAAACAAGGAATATGATCCATGTAAATACGTACTTTTTCGGTTCAATGCAGCAGTATGACATTTCCTTTGCCCCATGAATGAATATCCTTTTGGCTGGTTATTTAAACATGAGCCGTGAGCTTAACTCTCTCACTTAATAATTGCCGGATATTGCATACTGGATTCTTGCGAACGTGACAACCTCGATAAACTAAGTTAATTTTGTTGTGAGTTATTTCTCAAACTTAAGCACTACTGCCGTTGCAGTTAATGTTAGTTTTATTTAACGTTTAGTTACTTCCCAGTATGCATTTGTATAGAAAGCCGGTTTTAAGTGAGATTTGTATATATTTAATAATACATCATTAAATGAGAGATATTATTGAAACCGATGTACCTATACCAATAAGTAGAATGGTTGATTGATGTAGAACCCCCGCACGTCCAAAACCTGCAAACTCCTGTATTGAACACTGTAAATATATTCCATTTTTACTCTTTTTCACATCACAAGTAGGTTTTGTGGGATCAATATTGCTTTAAAAAGGCGGGTCATGGTTCAAGTATAAATGGAATATTTTTGCACACCAATCATAGTGCAACCTTGCAAGTACAACATACTTTATAATAATATCAATAATTTTGTACGTAGTTTAATCCTTTAAATAAGGACAGTAGGTCAGAAAGTAGTAGTAGTTGATGCACGTAATACTAGTAATTGCACGTACCTTTCTCCCACTAACTATTCAGGTATTGAACCCTTTGGACGCAAGATGTAACATAGCCAGGAACGACGCTATATGCGTCAGCCAACTGAAAAACGCAAGGAACATCAACCCCGCAATCTTACGAGAGAAGCCGGACGTGAAAATCTTCTTGCCGTTCCGTTTCTTCGTTTATCAGCCAGAGATGTTATTCCAGCCGAACACCTACAACAGATATTTAGGTAAGATGTGAATATTCAAAGGGTTTACTTGTTTATCTTATGACGATATTAAATATAAATGACCTTGACGTGTATTTTTTACAGTGGCGCCTCAAGGGGATCACGTAATTAGTGTGATCGACGAAATATCACACATGGCTCCGCCAGCCCCACCTATCAGTCAGTACGATGACATTAACCCCGAACAGTTCTGTAACGGCGACAACAGACCAGCTGACTGCGGCCAAAATTGCATGTGCACACACAAAGTAGACATACCTCTTAACGCTGTCGTTGAAATTGTTCTTGTAGATGAAGGTATGTAACCTGATCAAACGGTGGATCGATCAAACTCGTTTTCCACTTTCAGTTTTTCAAACGGTGGATTGATCAAACTCGTTTTTCACTTCCAGTTCAAATCGTCAACTTGTCTCACCCGTTCCACTTGCACGGATATGCGTACAACGTGATCGGTATCGGTCGATCTCCCGACCAGAACGTGAAGAAGATCAACTTGAAGCACGCTCTCGACCTAGACAGGAGAGGTTTGCTGGAGCGTCACTTGCAGCAAGGAGATCTGCCCCCGGCGAAAGACACCATTGCCGTACCCAACAACGGATACGTCGTCGTCCGCTTTTACGCAGACAATCCCGGATTCTGGCTTCTTCACTGCCACTTCCTATTCCACATCGTCATCGGAATGAACCTTATCCTCCAAGTGGGCACACATGCAGACCTCCCCCCCATTCCCCGAAACTTCCCGACCTGCGGAGACCACCTTCCCCCCATCAACTAAGCGGTTCCTTAACTCTACTCCAGTTTCCATACAACAATTGGTATAGCAGTTGACTTTCATGTTAACTAAGTGTTATTTTGTGTTTGTTTTGTGTGATGTGAATGGCGGGTTCGAAGTGCTCGAATTCGCCTTATGTGTTTCTTTTTTGTATTCGAGAATGTTTTAACTGAAGTTCATGGCTGGTTTGTGAATTTATTTAAAGGTACGAGTATAATATTTTGAGTGAATTTCAAGTAAAATCTTATGCCATATTAAGGCGATACCCGCTCTATTATAGATGTGGCTATCCCTCTAAATATTGCATAATCGAGGCTCTTAATTGTATGTCATCATTAAATGTATTTTTTTGTATTTTACTACGAATGTTCGTTCTGTAACTAACGACTTGCCATTTAATTTTTCACCAAGGATATTTATTTAGTGTATATATTTAAATATTACTTAACAGGTGCTCCAAAAATAAGCCATCCTATAATTCCATAATACATTAAATGTTCAAGCTTCTTAGTTTTCGTACATTTTGAAGGTCCGGACTCTGGCAGGTATTTGCGGGGTGGCTTACTTTTATAAGTGTCCTGTTTATATAAATGTGTTTAGAAACGTAAGTTACTTTCCCGTTACTAACCCGAAATTGCATGCCCCACAACAATTAGAGAAATGTAAATACTTAGCGAAAACTGCAATGCATGTAAATACACCTACATCGAGTACTGTACACTACATTATTATGTGTGTAAGTACACAGTTCACTGTGAATCATTGCACCCAAACGATGAAGACTGTTAATAACCATATTAATATATAAATAATTAACAAAATGTTACCATACGCAGTTACCAATATTAATTTAAGAGAATAATTATTAGTAAAAAATAAAACTATGATAATAATAATAATCGCGGGATTGAATTATACTACTGTAGCACTGGTGAAACCAGCTTACAATATCAATTTTATGTTATTGGCTATTTAAATGAAAAATAACTTTTCAATAATAAAGCTATAAGCTACATGCAGTATATTACATACTTACGTTTTAAGAAAATTGTACATTTCATACCACGTAATAAAATTTATTAAAATATACCACCATTTTATTTCCCTTCTGTTATTAAACTTAAAATTTTATTTAAATGCTTTTTTTCAAATTTCTAAGTTTTTCCAATGGTAGTTTCCTGGAAATACTGTATATACAAAATCGTGTATAAAAATACTGTACAAATGAGTATATGATAGTATGTGATTCGAACGGTTTTATATTTTATTTTGCACACCCGTAGTTAGCATTAGTGTATGAAACTGGTGAATGTACTCACTCCTGAATGGTAAACCTCAAAGGAGCCAATGACGCAACCCCCCGCAGTAGTGGTGCACCCGGCCCCTACCCGGCCCAGCGTGAATATTGCATGGAACCCTCACCTAACTTCAGGTTGTATATTTTTATATTATTATTACTTACTCTACCTTGTGGATCTACTTTTAATAGATTGAAATTCCAAGACAATTTTAGGCAACTGTAACTATCCCAGACTGCCGTTATTTCAGCAGTTCCTAAAACTTTCATAATAATACTCCATCACTACGTAGGTTTTATTCATACATACTCTTTACAGTCACCTACTAAAAGCTAGATTACTTATAGCTCCTTTTTTCTTAATTTTTTTGTTTAAATTTTGTTCATTCTTACCACTAAAATGACACCTAATATATTTATTTCTACTTACATTGATATTATTATTTGATAACACTTTTCTAAAATACTAAGCTTTTTATAAACATAATATTTTATTAGGTATTGAATCCGTTGGATGCAGTCTGCGACGTGAAACGAAATGATGCTGTTTGCGTCAGTAACTTGAAGTCAGCCAACCCTATAGACAAAGCCATCCTACAGGAACGACCCGATGTGAAGATATTCCTGCCGTTCAGATTCCATTTCTACAAGCCCAAAGAGCTATTTAAGGAGAACTCGTATAGGAATTATTTAGGTAAGCTGATGAAACCTAAATACTTAACTGCCGATTTCCCGATCTCCACTTTCCTTAGAGAACTTTATAGTGTAAGTAGATAACTTTCAGACAAGCGCGTTTTAAATTATAACCAGCCCTTATATTGTGTAAGATCGTAATCGTCAACAAATTCTGCTCGCTGATTTGTTCCCTGATTTACGACAGCCAATCAGGGGGCAGAATTCTCAAACGATTACGATAACGATGAATACGTTTTTCTTTCGCAAATTAGACCCATATCTCCAAATTCAACTAACCAATGGCATGCAAATTGCCAATGATGACTGGTTTAATGAGGATGAATGACGGCTGTCATCATGGTGCAAACAAGATTATAGAGGGGTGTGGATGACTAAAATAGAATACTGTCCTCAGCAAACTTTCCGCATTAACCAATGGCTTAGAAATATATCGACGACGGGTGTAATACAAAATTCATGAAAAAAGTGTCCCGAGAAAAACTATATAAACGAGGGTACATGAGTATTTTTATAAACAAACTAAAACTTTGTACCTAGTTATGTCTTAAACCTATACATAATACAGCTTAATTTTCAAACACGAGATTGAAGTGCGATTGTATGTCTTTTCTCGTTTTGTATGTCATTCGGTTCGGACACTTTTAGCGCTGACCCCAAATCCTTAGTTTATAAATCAATGGCATTAACACATCTGCACGATTAAAACGTATTCTCCCTTTTCAATTCCAGTTGCCCCAAGTGGGGATCACGTCCTCAGTTTAGTGGATGAGATCTCGTACTCCGCGCCGCCGGCTCCTCCGCTCTCGCAAATGCATGAGCTGCCCCCCGAACTGTTCTGCAACGGCGACAACAGGCCAGCTGACTGTGCCGTCGACTGCAGGTGCACCCACATGATCGATGTGCCCCTCAACTCTATCGTCGAGATCGTCCTTGTTGATGAAGGTAACATCAGAACATCGTGCTCATCTTGATCGCAATCGTAAACAAATTCTGCCATCTGAAAAATGTTAACATCATGTTCGGCCAATCAGTCAGGACACAATTTGTTAACGATTACTATAGCGATGGATACGTTTTTCTTTTGCGATTCCCTGGACACGAAAAAACTATAAGACCATAACGCTTGGAACAGTACAAACCGCTCATAATAAAAATAACCAATCTGCGCATCACGGTCAGGTCAAAATAGTAAGAAAAAAAATAATGACCAGAAATCTTCAACAAGACATTGTTTAGCATAATTTCAAATGTTACTACAGTTAATTAGGATAGTCGGTAAAAATAAACTAGTATTTTTTCCGTGTAAAAGTATAAAATATTATTTTTGTCAATTTCAGTGCAGTCACCAAATCTCTCCCATCCCTTCCACTTGCACGGAACGTCATACGTCGTGGTCGGAATGGGCCGGTCTCCGGATAAGAATATAAAGAAGATCAATTTGAAGCACGCCCTTGATTTGGACCGGAAGGGTCTTTTGAACAGGCAGTATAACCTGCCGCCACTCAAGGATACTCTAGCCGTGCCTAACAATGGATACGTCGTTTTGAGGCTGAAGGCTGATAATCCTGGTAAGTGCTAACCAACTAAATCAATATGTACCAATAATTTTAGAAGAATAGCACATTGTAGACACAATTTCTGCAAGTACAGACGATTACATATGATGGTGTAGTGGATTTTGGACTTGCTTTAATTCCAATAATCGTAGACGATCAGAGACTGCGATTTTTGGAGCATGTATCAAAGAGAAGTCGTCGAAGTGCGGTGATAATTTATTCGCCGATTACATTATAGATGCATACACGATGATCGTGGCAATCACCGCCAAAGACAGACGATTTTTGACATGAAGATCTTCGCCGTTGTTAGAATTCAATGAATTTTAAGGATAACAATATTACTTTAACTAATACATAAGATTTAACATTTTTTGTTATTGTTTCAGGTTATTGGCTGTTCCACTGTCACTTCATCTACCACATAGTAATAGGAATGAATTTAATATTACACATAGGAACTCAGAGGGATCTACCGCCAGTTCCACCGAATTTTCCTAGATGTGGCAACCATTTACCCACAATAGGGGCGCCTACGTACCACCATAGTGGATATTAATTACACATAGCTGAAGACCAGCGATCTCTTACGGCGATAGGTTGTAACTTGTAACCGTTTACAGGAGTTCAACACGTACTGCCATATTTTATTATGTTGTTGAAAATATGAACAACGTACGAACGAAATAAATTAAAAAATTATTGGGTGATACAAGGGATATATGATTATATTAACTACAACTTTTAAACTAGGAGACCAAAGTTTTCGATTTACGTTTACTATCCTAATTCATAAAACATTCATTCAAGAATCTTGGCGTCTTACTGTTACTATAATATTATACATCGCTATCATTATCCTTATATCCCAATATATTTAATACTGTGCTTTGTTATGTATCGCAATTGATATAAACTGTTTCAGCGGATAATTTTTTTATTTTTTATTATTTTATTTATTGTTTATTATTGATAAGATTTTGCGTTCTACTTGTTCCTTTGGACTTAAGCAGATGACATTTATTATCCGTTGTGTTTATAGCTTATGTTTTATTGTTTATTTTAGAATTGTACATAAATACTATTTAAGTTGAAGACGCATATTGTAACTTAGTTGTAGTAGTAAACATTTGTATACGTACCAACGCCATGTTCGTAAATCGAGGCATATTGCATATTAAAATTCTCAGAAAAAAATTGAAATTTTAGAAGAGTTTTTTTACTATATATAGAGTATAACATAGATACAAAAAAGAGAAATAATTCTTTAAAAAATTAGATCCTTTAGTTGCTTAAAGTATAAGCTTTGTCATGCTGCTCCAAGCTTATTTAAAATTTGACATCTTTAATTTATCATTATTCATTTGTGTTTTGCCTGAATGTGGTTCATAACTTTGGTGTTAAGCATACAAATAATGTAAGTTCCACATATCCTACCAAAATGCAAACAAACATGGATAGGTACTTAAGTACTACTTTGTACTTAAGTATAACTTGTACTTTGTACTTTGTATTAGTGTTTAGATTTTTTTGGAGTCAAGTTTTTTTTCTATGATCTATTTAAGACAGAGTGTATGAGGAACCAAGATAACTTTTACATTTCAGACTAATTTTCTAACGGTATCTTTATAATCGTAGAAGGGTCATGAGCTGTTTGAATTTTAATTTAATCCAACTGAGTACCGTTAATCACCTCAAATCTCGATGCTCTGATCTCCTACTGGTCAACCCGGAGACTCATTTTAATGTCATTAATCATAACTTTAAGTTTCAACCTGTACCTTTGAATTTATTTATTCATTCTCGGCTTAGTCTTGTTCTGGTGAAGAACAAAATATAGATCTGACGAGGACTGCATTCGCCAATAATATTAAGTTTTTAAAATCATATCATCTTATATAGTGCACTGTGGAATGCATTTATATCGTTCATAACATACTTATTTGTGTTATGTTGAACTGGCTTCGTCTCGTATATTATTTTGCCGTGATCAAGATTGAACTGAAAAATTAAGAGTATCGTCTAGTGAAGCGCGACATGAGTAGGTATTTTCAAAAATGATATCTATGCACGTATAGCGTGAGTTGCAATTCCAGAGCTAGCCTTACATTTTATTCTTGAAGTATTGCTTCGGGTGATAATGTTTTGCCTGTAAACTTACAGCTAGACGATCCTCTTAAAAATCAAATTGTTAGACATGTCTGGCAGTCGCAAATTTAAAACTTGTGGATAATTTCTTTGCATGATACTGCAGACTATAATTTGAGACTTAAAATGTAAGCCAAAGTGTACAATAATAAAATTGAAAGATCATGTTGGGGGGCAGAAGTGTAAAGACTCAATAAAATAATTGAATACATTCGATGTAGAATATTCATGTACTTTAGTATTGATATAGAGTCTTTTGTAGATATTGTAATAATTTGTGTGATGATAATAATATTTATATGTATACAAGTCTTTCGAGGGACTTTAAACCGTAATCAATTTACGGTAGTACTAACTTTATAGTCATATTTTTGTATGGATACACAATATACTTTTAAATACTATTTTATAAATAAGCAGTTAAAATAAAAAGACTAGTCTAGAAATATCAAGTCTGGCGCAGACTCCGATTTCAGTAGTCTAAGTAACTTTATGATACATATTATTATATTATTATGAATTTAGGCAAAATAATTTTTATAGTACCATCTATGATTATTAACCATTTTTAATACATTTTATATGTTTTATAGTGCACGATTACTTGTACATATTATTATATTTATCAACTTATACGAGTACGACCGGTGATGGCTGATGTCAATTAAAATAAAATATAATATTAACAATATATTAAAATCTTTGGTTAAATCAAAAACTAAAACTAGACATATAATAAGATCTCATTAAAGGATCATTTATTTATTACTTTTAAAAAATGTTTAATTATCAAAAAAAAATTTGATTCTTGATTGACATCAGATTTTAGGGAGCTTAGTTTTTTTATCTCGACACAGAGTAGTATTTTGATTTAAAAAATGTACTACTGTGGTGGTTTGATGAAATTATCCTTTAAATTATTTATTGAATTAAAAATAATAGAAACTATGTATTTCTTTTTTGTATAATATGTAACTGGACCTATATCATACTCTTTATCTAATGGTGACACTTTTTATTCTACATCGAATAAAATATTTTATACGAAGACAATAAACATTAATAGTTTAAAATAAATAAAAAACTATTTAAGTAAAATATTGTTTTATTTTAATTCACAAGCGTGTAAAACAATTAATAATTATTATTATTATTAATTGTTTATTAATTAGTCGCGTGGTCGACGTCTTCTAATGCTATGTCTACAGTTCTGGTATTTTTGCTTTGAAGCAGAATTTACTTTTTTAAAACCAAGAAATCTGCTCAAACTCGAAAAATTAAAGCGAAGCAAGACGCGTGAAATGACTCAGTACAGGCCCACAGGGTAAATGATTCTACGATTCGGTAATTCCTCCGTAATTACAGAAAACGATATTCACACGTGCATTTTGCGTGCATTGAATAGTTGACCTACTCTAATATGTAATCACCCGTACATAATATACTCCGCCCGTAATTATTTGACTTACAGGCAGAAGATCTGAATCGACTGAGTGTTTGTTAAAGTGGTTAAAAATTACTATATCCTACATACATAATAAGGCACACTGTAGCAAGTAGGATTTTTGCATGATTGATTTCACTAAGTAAATACCTAGCAAATAGACACAGACATTAACTAGGTATATAAAATTCTCGTCTCACAATGTTTGTAATATAATATACGTTAATTAAATAACAAAAAACCGACTTCAACTCTCATCAAACTACTGTTGAATACCTACATCATTTCGAATTAAAAATTTATGACTTGTTTGGTTTTCACTTTTCTCATGGATGCCATTATCAGACTGGACTAAATTGAAATGGGACGACACGAGAAGCGTTGATTATGCGTTGATTGATGTTTTTAACCGACTTCAAAAAAAGGAGGAGGTTCTCAATTCGTCGGAATCTTTTTTTTTTTTTTTTATCTATGTATGTTCACCGATTACTCGAAGACGCGTGGACCGATTTGAAAAATTCTTTTTTTGTTTAAGAGGGTTTTGTTTCCAGATGGTCCCATTTTAATCAGGTCAGGATCTGATGATGGGATCCTGGAGAAATCGAGGGAACTCTTCAAATTTTGTATGGACACATGAAACTATTTGAGTATTATTAGAAAGAGTAATATTTTCCAAGTTGTCCTATGGTCATCAGGTCAGGATCTGATCATGGGGTCTTGGTGAAATCGAGGGAACTCTTCAAATTTTGCTAGTATACTTAAAGCGAGTTGAGTATTTTTTATAGTTACTGGTGCATATGCTACCAGATACTGATTTGATGACTAAAGTCATCAAGTCAGGGTCTGATGATGGGATCTTGGTGAAATCGAGGGAACTCTTCAAATTTTGCTAGTATACTTGAAGCGAGTTGGGTATTTTTTATAGTTACTGGTGCATTTGCTAGCAGATACTGATTTGATGACTAAAGTCATCAAGTCAGGGTCTGATGATGGGATCTTGGTGAATTTGAGGTATCTCTTCAGATTTTATGAACACACCTCAAGCAATTTGGGTATTTTACAACGCCTTGTGCATTTTATTGTTTTCCACTAAAAAGTATAAAATAAAAATGGGAAATGCTTTCCAAAAAACCAACTTCAAATGCCACTACAAAGAGTGAAATAATTTTTATTTAAATTTTAGGTACCTACACCAATTCGAAGTCGGGCGATTGTCTATGACTTCGTCATTTCTTCGTACATCAAGTAAGTAAGAAGGACTATTAGAGATTGTATGAAACATTGCCCGACTTCGAATTGGTGTAGGTACCTAAAATTTAAATAAAAATTATTTCACTCTTTGTAGTGGCATTTGAAGTTGGTTTTTTGGAAAGCATTTTTTGATGTTTTTTTAAGTGATTCCTTTTTCGCCCTTTTTTTAAAGTTTGTTGAAAAGAGGTACTTAGAGGTTGTTAGCTATTATTATGTTTATGACGAAATAACTTTTACATGGTCAGGTAGTTATTAATAAAATATAATAGATTAATATATCGACATCCAAACAATGAATAATAAATAAATGGCATTTATTTCTGGCATACTTACCTACTTGAATATTTTATTTCGTAGAAAAAATTGAGAGTTCTAGTTTTTAGGGTTCCGTACCTCAAAGAAAAAAAAGAAACCCTTGTAAGATCACTTTTTTGTCCGTCTGTCTGTCTGCCTGTCTGTATGTCACAACCCTTTATATGTAACACAACCTTGCTCACTCGCAACCACCTATGCAGTTATTTTAAGGAACCATAGAAGTGAATAAAGATATAAAATTTTCGAATTACTAGATTGAAAGGTTGGTTACACCTGACATCTCCGTTTATGCAAATTCTTGAATACATAAAACACGATCAAGTAGGTATTATATAACGACATACCTGATTGCATGTTGCAATGACAAACCATGAGCCTACCGGTGGTGTTTGCTGTACTCCTTATTAGATTTAATTTTGCACTCACAGGTACGTAAAATAATAGGTAATTTATTTTATAAATAACAATACAGGTCAATTCTATGGGTCAAATATAAAGTAGAGCCTCCGTCGCGTTGTTAAATAAAATTATAAAGGCGAAAGTTTCTGTTTAAGTGTGTGTGTGTGTGTCTCCTTCACGTCGCAAATGCTGAACCGATTTGGCTAGATTAAGATTGCAGATGTTTTATACAATGGACTATTTATTCTCTTTGACCATGGATCACACTTTTTATCCCGGAAAAATTCATGGTGCCCACAGAAATTGTGAAAAACAGAAATTCACGCGGGCGGAGCCGTGGACGTCAGAATAATTAGCAGATTAGCAGGCTTCACACTCTAATACGATTGTTTAGATATGCGGTTTATCTCACAATGTTTTCCTTTAGCGCTGAAAAGTGATAAGTATACATGTACAAACGCACTCTAAAAAGTAAAAAGTCTCCTCATTAATAGGTAAGTATGTACTACTAATACAGGATCATACGAGAATCAATTACCAATGTATTTACTATTTACTAATAATTAATTGTATTTTAATATAAACTAAGCTCCAAAGTGTATACACCGTCCAAATGCTCGCTTAATTGCATGGTGCCCAAAACACTGGCGCTATTGCCTCGCTGTATAGCCAAGCTTAGCCTTTAGGCGAAGTAAGCGCCAGCTCTTTGGTCACTTTGCATGAACCAATGTCTTAATACACATTTCAACTAATGTTTCCCTTGTATTCAGCATCGGCTAGCTCACAAACAACGGAGGCAGCAAGAATCATTGGTGGTCAGCAGGCTAAGCCCCACAGTCATCCTTACCTGGTCTCCCTACAAACAAGACTATTCTTTCTCCGATTCCACGTTTGTGGAGGCAGCTTGATTAATGAACGATGGGTAAACTACGCTTTAGTGATTTTATTATGAATCAACAAAAACTAGATCACTTGAATATTATATGCCTTAAGAGAAGATCTGGGGCAACTCATCTTACTTTATTAAAATACTAGCTTTTGCCCGCGGCTTCGCCCGCGTGAATTTCGGGGTTTTACAAATCCCGTGGGAGTCCTGGATTTTCTGAAAAAAAAACAGCATATGTGTTAACCTAACTTTGCTAATTGCTCCAAAATCACCATTTTTTCAATCCAAATCTGGGGACACGGTAGTGTCCCCGCCAAGACGAGCCAAGCGAAGTGCGAGGGCACTACCTATCTTTTCTCGAAGTGTTTCGCCGTATTTTTAAACCCTTATAACTTAGGCCTGAATTGTTTCAGATAATCAAAATTCTCGGAAAATGATGTCGCCAATGAACTTATTAAACCTATAAAGTTTCAATTTTATAGGTCTTATACTTTAGATTTTATTGACGTCTAAAAAACCCAAATTTCGTCACTGACTGACTGACTGACTCACTGATGATCATCAAAATTCCTAGGTACTTCCTGAAGACCTAGAAAGCTAAAATTTGGTATATAAGCTAGTATTAGCACACAACCAACAAAAAAATTCCAAAAGTTGGAAATTTAACCCCCCAACCCCTTAAAATAGGGGATGGAAGTTTGTATGAAATTACCGCAAATATTGATGCTAGAGTTCTCAAAATTGATATAGGGACTCTTTGTAATAAACAATTAAATACGTGTTTCAGGTAGGTACCCATTTCCACATTTATAGCATTACTGATTACTATACCATATCCCATAGCTCAACTAAAACATACATTGTCAGTAACGAAACAGATGTTAGTTCAGAACCTATATCATATAGGTACCCGTTTTCATAGTTATAATATTATTAACCTGTATCTCATTGCTCAACTAAAACACAAAATGCTAATAGCGAAACAGTTGTAATGTCGGAACCTATAATACAGGTACCCATTTTCACATTTATAGCATTATGCATTATTTATAGCAATATAGCATTATTATTTATAGCATTATTATCCCATATCCCCTTGTTCAACTAAAACACACTTGTTAAATGCGTACAGTGCTATGTTCAGAACCAACATAGTGGCCATTTTCACATTTATAGTGTCATCAGTTTTTGCCCGCGGCCCCGCCCGCGTCAAATTCGCTTTTTCATGAATCCTAAGGGAAACGTCATTTTCCCGTTATCGTTCCCTATTCCAACCTTTAAACATGCTTTCAAGCAAGTTCACTTGAACAATCTATCTATAGATGTAGCTATAGATTGCTCTAGAAAATTTGGTATTTTGAGTATCCCACGGGAACTACGGATTTTTCCGGGATAAAAAGTAGCCTATGTTTTAATCCGGGTTATAAGCTACCTATGTTCCAAATTTCAGCTAAATCGGTTCAGTAGTTGAGCCGTGAAGGAGTAACAAACATACACACAAACTTTCGCCTTTATAATATTATTAGGATCTTATGTTACAACGGACATATTATTTAATAATACCTGCTATAGTAAGCTCTGCTCGCGGAGTTCGTCATGATGGGTACCACCGTAATATCAGTTATTCTAACATGAAGCAGTGATGTAAAACAAACATTTTTGACACCAATAAACTGGCAAGATTTCTTCGCGCGGTCTGCCGGAACCTAAGTAAATGTCTATTTACGTAACTATGTCCCCAATTTCTAGATCCTTACAGCTGCTCATTGCACCAAAGAGTCCTGGTTGATAAGATGGCTGCCCCTGGATGCGGTCGCCGGAGATCACGACGTCCACAACATCGGACCTCAGGCTCAGATTAGTCCTGTTGATTTACGAGTTGAACACCCGTTGTATCAAGGGTATGTTAAAGATTTTAATTAAAATCTGGATAAACCGAATAAAATAATAGGTATAATAGGTACTCTACTTACAAGAGTTATTTTAAAAAATAACTCTATTGCCCTATGTGCAATATGATACTGCAAGCTCCTGTTCCAATATACCTACCAAAAGTTCCGGTTGATTCGACAGTCACATCTCCGGTTTCACATCCGGATCCGATTGATTTGAAGCGTAAGTTATTATCACAGAACAGAATTATTCATCATTCAGCATTCATTTATCATTGTTTTATTCATCGGTATCACCCGGTCTTAACATAGGTTCTCATTTGTCCCCAACACTCCATGGTTCACCTCCGATTTCAATTTCATCTTCGGTTCCGATAAAATTACCTCCGTGTGACATCCCTACTTGATGCTGCTTACACAGTTGGTGACACTCGGGTCGTTTGCTCGCCTCCTTCTTGAGCCATAAACGGCTTGGGCATAAAACTTTGCAAATATTATATTCAATCTCGTTTAAGAAAATGCTTACGTGTTATTATTATAGTAAAGAGGGCTCTACAATACGTTTATCTTTACTTCTAGAGGCATCGGTCCACATGACATTGCTGTGCTGCGTGTGCAGAATCCGTTCACATTCACGGATCAAGTGCAGCCAATACATCTCCCATACGACAGTAAAATAAGCAATGAAGACCCACTGATATTAGCCGGCTGGGGAGTCCTAAAGACTACAATATTTATACCTGATCTTCCGAATGGATTGCAAGAAGTTAAAGTTAAATATCTTCCTTACGAAGGTAAGTAAGTGCTCGCTAGATTTAATGACAATCATTTCGATTTGGAAGATGTTTAACTATAATAGTTGTCTTCAGCAATGCAGTTGGAAGAAAATATAGTATTGTATTATCGTGTATTTTACTTCTTTCTTTATTAATTTGTATAAAAAATTATCACAAAGAAGTTTATAAAAATGTAAACTTTGTTTTAGAATGTCGTAAAGCAGTTGATAAAATTAAAGACGCCTTTGAATACAATCCTCTGAATAAAGATTCTAACATCTGCACCGGACCCATTAGTGGTGGAGTCGCTGCTTGCAGCGGCGATTCAGGAGGACCCCTGATTCAAATGGTCCCCAAGAACAAAATGGACCATCGAGTTGAAGAGCCCGTATTAATATATGACGATGTACATGATGATAATAAAAATGAAGAAGGTCCTGTCGTAAATGTAGTTGATAACTCTATTGATAACGTTGGTGATAATACTGTTATTGAAGATGAGGATGAGGAAAAAATTCCAGTAGTACGCGGAGTTGTATCCTGGGGTATGAGTCCTTGTGGAGATAGGGGAGCTCCAACAGTTTACACGAAAATATCTCAATATATTGACTTTATAAAAGCGCACACCAAGTTTTAAGAAATGAAAAGAAATGGAAGTTTTTTATTTGTATTTTTATTAATATTATGTAATAAATAAATAAAATCTTAATTACAGGCGTTTTATTTACAAATCATTCTTTGAGTTAATTAAATACTTAGTACTTAACAACTTAAACATATCTCTCTATAGTACTCACTTTAATAAATAATTGATCTTTTATTTATAATATTTATTATTTATTTTCTTTGTAAATAGTGGACAACATCACATACATTGCTCCGATCCCTAAGTACCTAAGTAGCTTATGCACTTGGGTTAAGGAAATCAGAAAAAACAAAAGTACCACAACATCCAGACCCGAGACAATGTAGAAAACTTTTTTTCTACATTGCCCCGACCGGGGATTGAACCCGGAACCTCAGAGATGGCGGCGCCTTGAAAACCGGCACGCCAACCACTCAACCACGGAGGTCGTTATATTTACACGATGTGTCTAACAAGACAGAAATAACTCAGTATACTGGGTCGCGATATTTCGCTACAAGCGGGTCAATAAAATAGTGAAGACCGCCTGTTGCTCTCTCTTTCATATTTACGGGTTTTACGGCAGGCCTATCGGGCAGCAAGCGCTGTCCTTTTTCCCAATTTTATTGCACCGTAGGCAGCGAGTTACTACGAACAGTAGGGTTAATCTTTTAAATTTTCAGGTTTATTCATCAAAAAGTACCTGATTGAACAACGAATTTACGATTCTTATTGATTGAAATATCGTCTACTTATTACGTTACGATTTCTTAGTTTAATAAAAGATCAGCTGGTCTGTAATTCCCACAACTGGGTAACGCGTCAATAACTAATTTAGGTATTGATAGAGGAACATTAATGAGAATAGCAACGGGTAGTACGGTGGAACATGATCTGCATTCCAAAAGCCAGCTGCCTCCGATGGTTGGTGTATACCTTACGACAGTGAAACCTTTATTTGGTACTATCACTGTATCCTTTACTGGAGGGTTCTTTTCGTTTCTGAAAAAGGAAAAGCATCTTTTCTCATAGATATTTCAACAAGTTAAAAGTAAAAAATATGCTACACATTGGTTGCGCCTCTAAAATCTAGAGTACATGTTCCTGTGACGATGATTGCTTAACATCAGTTGACACATATTTAGGCTTGTATTTCTATACATTTCTGCACTTCTTCCCATAGATTTATAATAGGTCGTCACTCTGCTTCAACCGTTGAGTTTATTTAGTAGCGTCGTTGTCTTTGGATTACCAAGATGGTGCTCGTTTTTAGAGCTCATCAATATTAAAACTTGCAGAATTACAAAAATGCTGACATTATTTAATGGTCAACCGCGACCATGGCATAAAATACAGTCCAATAGATTTTATTACCAATTCTGAACTACCTACAAGTTTCGTGTCAGCAAAAACTAACGGTATTTATTTTCTGTGTAAGCAATCCTAATCAAAATTCCGATAGATTAAAAGAGAAGATACCTTGTTATAATGCCTTCACTATTCAGTCGAAGAAACTCTTCCATGGAGACAGGAGTATTTGTAGGATTTTTCCAGGTTGCAATAATTTGCATTCGCTTGCCGTGCAGGTGGAATGTGTAGGAATCGTTGGTATTAAATCCTAGAAAATAGTATTTTACATCAAAACTAAGGTCGATTACAAATAATTTATGATTATGACTAGAGAATTGTAACGCTTATTAATAGTTTTAATAACCACAATCAAAACAGGACAGATTTAAGTCAGTGCATAATGAAGCAGAGTCCATCAGAGCTTTATTTCTAACTTCGAAATAAATTAAAAAACTAATAATTAGAGTCAATAGCGACACGTGACACAGCGACATGACATAAAATATTATAAAATTGACTAATTTGAACAAACCAATTTCTAATTTAAGTTAAAACTTTTAGAGTTTGTGGGGATTTTAAGTTCGCTGTTTTTGTAAGCGGCGAACCACTAGTAATTCCTCAGGCTTTTTAAGGTAATTAAAAAACTATACCTTCATTAGCTAAAACAATTTCGATTACTTCATTGGCTTGCACGTTCAATATTTGCAAGCATTGAGGCTCTTTGTGTTCTGTTTCTTGTCCCACATTGCAAACAATGTCCGGATTAACATCGCGAGGCTTCAACAGGTATGGCGCATTGGGGTATAAGAAGTTCTTGCCGTTAATCTGGACCACACTCTTCTCCGATGCTGTAAGATAGCAAATAGTAATTAAGGGCTAGGGCTGTTCAGCGCAATTGTGCTTGATGATTGTGTGGGGTAAGTTTAATTTTTCTTTTTACTTTTTAATGAATTGGATAAAGTCAATTAATCGAACTCGCAAAGCACCAAAAATTTTATCTTTTCCTTCTTTATTTGTTAATAATAAGTAAAGAAAAATGGTTTATGGTTTTACATTAACCAGTATCTTTCCATTTTGTAAAATATAAGTAGTTCTTTGAAACTAAATTTTGTTTTTTAAACAACACCTTTCGAATTTTTCCTTTATTTTGTTCACACATTATCATTATTGCATTATTATGTATGTATATTTTTTGGTTTTATGTGTCCCCATGTTTCTTGGCTCTTGCTATGGGCTCTTGCCATATAGTTCTAGATGATTGAATTAGTTTTGATTTGTAAAGGATGCTTTTTCCGCATCCAAGGGATATCCCCTCATAACGTATTCATAAGAGTGAGTATAGGAGACTTACATAACACTGCGGGGAAAAACGGCTTTTTTGGCATAGCATCGCTGCGGTAGCTGAAATCGATGTCACTGTCCTTGAATTTGGGCGAATGTTTGTCCACGCTCAAATACACGGACTTCACATCAGCGATTGGTGATGCTTCTCTCAGGGCGCGCAGCTGTTGGCCGTAAACGATGATCTCGTACTCCGGATCCAATTCTGCATTCTGAAAACGACAATTATCAATTCTAAAAATTGGGAAAGAAAATTAACTCTACAAAAAAAACATCTATTTGAGAGCAAACTTGTATGCACAGAGCAAAGAGGAACTAAGAAAAGGTTGAGAGTTTGAGACAGCATGATCCTTCTCCGAAAGTTTTACCGAAAGTTCCTTCACTGATTATTTAGCGATCTCTCAGCCGTTAACTCTTGTCAGAGGCTGGGTTGGCTCCTATCGGTAGCATTAAGGGAGCACTCGATGAAGGAGGGACTGGTAGCCTGGCTAGAGCTACCTGAGCCAAGTGACAAATAGCGTTACGTCGCGACGTAATACAAATGGAACTCTATTCAAAAAATGATTATAATTTCATTAATTGAATCAAGTATCCCCCCATTCAATAATTCTAAATTCATCGTTCACGGCTAATTTCTTTAAAAAATATATAGATCTATGTAATATATTATTTTGGTTCTCTACCACCACCCAAAAAACCCTGACTTACCGGGCCGTGTTCCAACAAATTGGTGTAATTGAATCCGGAATACAGAAGCATGGCGTGAGCGCTCAGCCCTTTACACGCACCCTCGCCAGAAGCTCGCAGCCAGTAACCCCCACTCGGCTGATCCGTTCTCACCACTACGTCCATACGTTCACCTGAAAAATAAAACAAATAAAAGTAAATCAGACGTCGTCTTCAATGGGGGGCGCGATGGGTACCACCGCTAAAAAGGCCAAGAGGTGCAAATATGAGCTTCGTGTTTGTGCCTTTTGGAGTTGAGACTCTGGGGCCGTGGGGCCCGGGAGCTCGCTTTCTTTTCGCTGAAATATCGAAAAGGGTAATCGAGTCCACCTGGAATCCAAGAGCTGGAAGCCATATTAGCCAAAAGATAAGTTTGGCCCACAAAAACGTGGTTTGGCCATCTAAAGGGGTATTTAACGCTGTCAGCATTTTGGCCTCGGTGCCTTCGACGAGTCTTTAGTAGCGTAAGTTTTTGTTTTAGTTTACTTTATATATATTTTTGTAAATAGATCAGACTTCTTTAAATAATATAAATTAATAATAGAATTTTTAATTCGTTAGTTGTACTTAAAATCTAATTTTCCAAAAAAAATGAATTATTGTTAGTGAGTGATTTGTTGTGCCAAGTCAATAATAATATTATGACAAGCAAACACGCACTTTTACATTTTTACAATAAGAGCAGGCAGGTCTTAAGGTAAGTTGTATGATATTCTAAATATTGAAGTCTATCAACTCTATCGTGTATCGTTATCCAGGAAACCTAACTTGTGTTAGCAAATAGGCAAAGTGATGACAAAAAAATGATAGAATAGATCTACTGCCGCGTTTTATTACTTACCTAGGTAGCTAACGAGAATATAATTTAAGACTTTCTTTAACGCAATTTTCTGTTACCCTGTAGAATATTATCATACAGAATATTATAACATTTCTTCGATGTCTGTAAATGAAAATGTAAAAAGCCTAAAAAAACCTTCACAATTACGTAATAATTACGTAATATTTGGGCAGTCTATAGGGTTATTAAATTATAAACCAAAGTTATAGAGAAACATCGCTTTACATTGTGTTTGTCTTTTGTCGTAATGTAATATTTTACGGCGTAATATAATGAAACAATACAGTTCCAACCGCAAATTCTCAATAAATTATACGCAACAACTTAGGCAGATGTAACTTTCAATTGCAAATAAACTTCGGAATTACGTAAGGTGATAAGTATTTTGAGGGAAAATTGTGGCTTCAATTAGCATGTAAGGGTCTCTAATTTTTTTGTCCACTTCCTCTTTGCCTTCAAGACTTTCATCAACAACAAACCTTAATACTTTTTGTTTTTAGCGAGTTATTTCATACACATAATAAATACTTAAACTCGTACCACATTCTTATGGAGTCATGTTTTCGGTACACAATTTGATAGCTGTTAGAAACAATGCTATACGATACCATATATATAAATTATAAAATAAACCCTCCAGTATTTCTTAAATGACCGTATATTTTGCTAGTCAAGCTGAGTTAGTTATTGAGTTGATTAAGATTTTGTTAGATTATAATACAGTTTAAGTTAACTGTTTAACCACTTAAAGCGAAGTAATCTTGTCCGACAATTGCATAGAAAGTGAAATGAAAACAGTGAAACCGGTTTGCGATGACCTTAACTCTGAAACGGGCCTTTCTCCTTTCACTCGCGTTAGTGTTGCCACTTTTAGGGTAATCACCCCTAATGTTGGTAATTGAAACATTTTGTTAGACATTTAATAATTTACAAAAATATATGAAGTGCTACGGTAGTCAACATTCATCTATGTTTAGTGGTTTTACACTGTTTTAGGTAACAGTAGTCTATTAATATAATGCTGTTGATAATAAAGCTTATTAACGTAATAAGGATTATTTACATGAATCAAGTCTTTGGGAGTCAATGAACTGCTGTCATTATACTAGCTCAATTATTAGTTGTGAAGTGGAGATAGCAGAAAACAAAACCCGGCTGAGTTTGTTGTGGGCTTCTTCTCATTGCAGGGCGCGTTCGAGCCCTCGTAAACTTAGCTTTAAGTCGACTTGTATTTATCACCTTATTGCGAGAAATATCATATTGACGTTTTACTAGAGCCTGTCCGTTATGTCTATGTGAAATGAAGATATTTTGAGTTTGAGTTTGATAATTTTAGAAAACCTATTTAAAATCTTAGTCTATGTGAAATGAAGATATTTTGAGTTTGAGTTTGATAATTTTAGAAAACCCATTTAAAATCTTAATTAATGCCTATTATTGTCATAACAACGAGTTTCGTCTTGTTTACGTAAAATTTTCCATGGCTGCTTTAATATATGCAGGTATAATTTGTACCTAGTGTCGTTTATTCTGGAGATTTCTTAATTCGTTACTTTGGATAGGTACTAAAAGAACCTATTATATGTATTCGTTGTGATAAATACGGGCCCTAGTAATCATTTAACCGAATGAAATGCTAAACAGATCTTTTTGATTTATTTCAAGAGAATTTTTTTTAAGTATACCAGGATAAAGTCGAACAGCATCCGCGATAGCCGGCTGCACAGGACTAGCGTCGCTCGCCACGATCGTCATCGGATGGCGTTCCACGTTGATGAGCAAAGGGCATTCCAGAGCGATTGCGTTAATGAATCGCAATCGGTATCCGTATCCTTGCATCACGAAGATCCTGTAACATTGTATATACAAGACTCTCTACAAGAGAACTACGAGTAACCACAATAAATGAAGTGAGTTTCAACAATATTATTCTTTATCAAAACTGTGAATCATGAGTGAAGAAAGCTGGGTTCAGTAGATGTGAGAAGTATGTTGTGAAATTATATTACTTTGAGATCCACCGATCGGCGTTTTTATTTTAATATTCTCTCCATAATAATTGTTTTTTTTTAATTAGCCTTTTGCACTTTTATGTCACAATTTTCTAGAATCACTTACTTCGTGTCCATTGCATCTCCATTTATAACAAGGTTATCAGGCCTAATTTCACTAACGTCGTCTAAACGCTCTGTGAGTAGCTCATTAAATTTTGCTCCAAAAATCAACGTGTGATCTCCGCTTCTATCATAATCGTACAATGATGAATGAGGTTCTAAAGGCCGTGGCTGATCCACGATGAGAGACCCGTATACACCATCGCTTTGGTGGGTAACTGGAAATATTCAGACATATAAGAGACCAGGTAGCTTACGTAGTTCTGCCAAAGCTCGCTCAACCATGCGTAAAATGCGTAAAAGTCAAGCAATTGGAGAAGGCTCAGAAATTAGAGTTAATTTTAATACGAAAGAAAAAATCAGTTTTTGCAATTTTGATAAAACATGAGAGGCTTGATTTAGAAGAATCTCCCAAAGACGTCCCAAACATACATAGATTCATGAGCAAAGAATTGCAAGAAGATCTATCTAAAAGTGTAAAAATAACAAAGAAACAAGATTTAAGATCATTATCTACCTTTGGTGGGTAACTGGAAATATTCAGACATATAAGAGACTAGCAAACTTACGTAGTTCTGCCAAAGCTCAAGGTAACTATGACTTTAAACGATGCGTAAAATGCGTAAAAGTCAAGCAATTGGAGAAGGTTCAGAAGTTAGAGTTAATTTTAATATGAAAAAAAAAAATCAGTCTTGGCAAACATGATAAAACATGAGAGGCTTGATTTAGAAGAATAGTAAAATAGTAAATAGTAAATAGTGGACAGCATCACATACATTGCTCCGATCCCTTAGTAAGTAGCTTATACACTTGTGTTAAGGAAATCAGAAACAACGAAGGTACCACAACACCCAGACCCGAGACAATGTAGAAAACTTATTTTTCTACATTGCCCCGACCGGGGATCGAACCCGGAACCTCAGAGATGGCGGCGCCTTGAAAACCGGCACGCTAACCACTCAACCACGGAAGTCGTCAGAATCTCCCAAAGACGTCCCAAACATACATAGATTCAAGAGCAAAGAATTGCCAGCTTTTGGAAGATCTAACTGAAGGTATAAAAATAACAAAGAAACATGAAGATTTAAGATCATTACCTACCTGAATCCGAGTGATAGAAAAACGTCCCAGGGCTTGATGCAATAAATGCGTATTCGTAAGTTGACCCATACGTAATTGGACACTGTGTTATCATAGGAACGCCGTCCATGTACGGGGTTCCCATTTGTTCAACCCCATGCCAATGTATCGATAGGTCTTGATCGGGAACTTTATTCTTCACATTGACCGACACAATGTCGTGTAAACAGACCTGGATCGGAGGACCAGGGGTCTGGTTGTTGACTGTAAGCGTCGGCCTTCCGTTTTCTTCGATAGATGGACTGATTTCGAAATTATAAGTGCAGCGGCGAGGCTTTACGTTTAATTTACAAGGTCGGCTGCATGATTTGTCTGAAATTCGTATATGATTCAGTAACAAGCTTGTAGTTAACATAATCTTAACAAGGTAACGCTGAGTCTATAATGTCTGTACAAAGTAAGTAAGTTGTTATTCCCAAAATCTTTACTTCCCAATCAAGAAAGAGAGTGATCGTTAACCTTTCTAAAATACGCAATTACACATGTAAGTTTTTCTAACACTCTCTCCCGATGACCATCTCTTGAAATGATGCGGTCATCGTATTTGATTGGGTTATATAATTTATGAACATGATTCTAAAAATTATGTTTCTGATTTCTTGAGGTTTTCAAAGAAATCCTTTATTATCAAAAACGCATTATATTCCTATAAATTTAAATTATATTGTTTTGAAAGAAGATTTATTCTGGTGACAATAATTAAGTTCGTATACTGATTTTCTTGATCTTGTCGACAAAAATAGGAAAAAATTATGGGAAACATTGCTATTCCATGTATTAACTTCATGTTGGCAGCAGCTTCACCCTCGAGGACTTGGATGAGAGCATTTTCAAAAATCTTGCGGGAAATCTTTACTTTTCAGGAATAAAAATTTTGTTTGTTTGTTATGTTTAAACAAAAGCTCTCCCTGATATTTAATAATATTAATTATCAAAGATCGGCGGTATAGCCGAACAAGAGACACGTTTTTAATAATATTGGTAGGTAGTAGGTATTCTTCATATTTATACGTTATTCTTTTCTATCTACAAATCACTATGTCATACCGACTCAATTCAAGGTTGCTGACTATAAAAACTGAGAAGGCATAATTTACTGGTGCGAATATACCTACGCTATATGGACTCGTACATAAAAGTATTAGGTATATCTCGATCTTGATGCGAAATACATAATTTATGTAGAATCAACGTACTACTCAGGTACTGCAGGTATCAAAAATTTACTTTTTACAAATTTATTTTTACAAATATTTTTTTAATTATTTTATGTATGAAAAGAATCATCTCCCTACCAATATATTGTAAGAAATGTATATGTACTTAATGATTTTTTAAATGTCTTAATAAATCAATCTTAGTTACCTGATCCTTTTGTTGTGTCAGCTAATACCATGTTATCCTTTGTGGGCATAAAGCTTTCCAGAGAAGCTTTTCCATTATTGCTGACATTAGCAATAATGTAGAGACATAGGATTATCACCTTCATTTTGTAATTTCACTTATTAGTTATGACCACAATAATAATAATTATTATGTAGTTTATCCTAATTTATAAAACATTATCAAAACAGCGATGCTTTAGATCGAGTACTTAAGTATAAAATCTGTTAGCAAAAACACGACCCGCTTGGAATGGTTTGTTGAGTTAAACTGGCCATACAAGGCAAATGGCATTTCTACTCAGCATTCAGCTTGCCGAGAAGTGGCTCTACAATATTTTGCGTTTTCAATAATATAACATAAACTCATGGTGATATAGTTTCAATTTGTTTGGCAATTTATAGCTTTTTCGTAAGTTTATATGAAGAGCATTTGTATTATTCGTAAAACTAGCATTGCTTGCGCCTTTATGGTTAATTTTCTCTGATTCTTTTTTGATATTGATAAGATGATTCATAATCATAATAAGATTCGGTAAATTAATGATTACTATTTCCAATATATCTTAAGAAGCCTCATACGAGAAGGTACCCTGACTTTGAATAAGTTTGGTGAATCGTTATTTATAATGACTATTGTTACCGTTATTGACTATTGTTTCGTGGGATGTTTTGTTTTAAGAAACCTTTTGGAATTGATAAAAATAGCACTTTCAGTACACATGGGATTTCTTTTGATTGAAAATACAACTAAACAAAATTTTATCTTAATTAAGTGCGAGTAGGAAATCATAATTAGGAATACAAAATACTCAGAATTACAAAATAATAACATGTATGCTTCTAAATAATGAATTTCGCACTCTACTAACGAAACTACATTTTCATCCTTACCCTATCAAAGATGCAGTGTATAAGCGTAAGACTTTGTAAATGTTTTTTGTGTGTTAATAAATAAAGTCCCAATTTTTTCAGCTTGCTTACTACTCTAAACACGCTCTACTTATTCAGTAGTCACCGGCAGTTCTTGCATCGTTCTATTTATTTTGCGACATCCTTACATTACTTCATTGAAACCTAAGATGATCAACTGTCTACTTTGCACATCGGATAAGTCCAACAAATACTCCATTTTACGAAATATTTTACAACATAATATTCTATGTCAATTGAGTTTTCATTTCATTCTCGATATTATCATTCATTATCATTAAAGTAAATTCTGTCATTCAAAGTTATGATTTTCTATAAGATTATAATACAAAATATACGTAAAATATCACAATTTTTTATATGATAATATTATATTCTATCATGTTATTTTTTTTTTCTTTTTCAATACTTTTTTTATAAATGGTGTTATAATAGTTTCGTTGTGAATAATTCCATCATGTTAGTGTTTTCTCTTCCGAATATGGGTCGAATAAAAGGACATTTTATTTGAAGTTTTCTACTTTGGTAATTATGACCTAGTTAACAATACAGTTTCTGCTATATTTTCAATTTGATAATTATGTTGCCACTATTAGCTATTTACTATACATTGTGCTTACAGCAGTTATTAATTAAGCGCTAATTTATAATATGAAAATTGATATTAAAATTTGACAACGGTGATAAACTTAAACATCGCTTGCAAAGTAGTCGCAAAAGTATAGATGTTTACTGGTATAATATCAGCAGCCAAAAGAGTGACAGGCTTTTGGGCAATCAGTAGCATTACATAAATTGTTTTCTTTTCCTTCAAATCAAACTTCTCCCACCCGCAACTGTAGATAGCATTCTCGAAAAGTTCCGAAGCGTTTATCAATCTCTGACAAAGGAAACAGTACAAAAAGAAGACAAGGAAACAATAGATGAGGATCGGAGAGAACATCACCCACTCATGCCAAGGCAAGTAGAAAAACAAGCTGATGCAAACTGCGTTCGAACCGAAGTTGACACCGATGGGCATGCTGTACAAAGATTTAAGGTTTTTTATAATATCCAAAGTCAATGCGTGACGTTCAATAAGAATTGGTAAACGCTCTTTAACTACGGCATTACTTTCAGGACAGTCTTCAAAGTCGTCGAATATCATCATTTCCGCAGAAAGCATCTGGTACATCGCTGTGGTATGAGCAATTAGAAACAACAGAAGTGCTTGATAGTTGAAAACGACAGTCATTATTGTTAACTCTTGTATTAACAGTATCGCGTGACAGAACTCACGATTTGGTGAAGCTGTTAAAGGTTCTAAACCTGAAAATTAAAATAATTTTAATGACCAGATTCATAAAATCGTTGCAGACTCATCATGAAAATCTTAATATGATATGTTTTCTGAATCTTATGAAGCGAAGTAGGATTTTAGTTTTAAATTCTGGAACTTACCTACACAAGGAGTCATGGAATAATAGTCATTCGATACATTAACTCTGTGTGGTAAATAAATAAATAAAGCGTCCACAAGGTTGAATCCATAGAAAACGAACAATATTTTCTTGATGACAAACAGTAGCTTTTCGTGCTTTTCCTTTAAAAGCTCGCTTTTTATCGATAAGCGATCATTTCGAGTGACTTGTTGAAGCACAGTTTTTAGTAGCGGCCTAAAAATTACGTAATTAAAAATACAGTTGAATCGGTACCATAATATTTAATCTATCATTTATTTTCATTACAATTAAATAATATTTTTAACAATGTTCCTAAAAAATTAAAAAACACGTTTAAAAATATTAAAAAATTGAGTCCACCACTAGTCGCGGAGCCTTAACGACCCAAGCTACCAGTGGTCAGGGTTCAAGAGTGAGGAACCTCCTCACAATGCGTGCCGTTTCCAGGACTACTGCTTTCTGTATACGGCCCTTGATCCAACAGTTGAGCGAAAGCTTCTTAAGATGTTGGTCGAAGTTTTTCGCTATAAGACCGTTAACTGAAACGACTATCGGAACAATAATCGTCGAGTTCACACTCCACATGGCGGTAATCTCATGAGCAAGGTCTAAGTACTTTGATAATTTTTCCTTCTCTGCTTTCATGAGATTCTCATTATGTGGAATGGTGATACGCACGGCGCGCCGAACGGTCGACTATTACTATGTCAGGTCTATTGGCAGCAATATACCTGTCAGTTATAATCGACCGATCCCAGTAGAGCAATGCACTACTATTCTCCAGAACTGACGCAGGGTCGTACCTCTAGTACGGTATCTCAACATCTACGAGGCCATACTGAAGAGCAAGTTGTTGATGGATGATCTTGGCTACTTGATTGTGTCTGTGCAAGTACTCGCCATTAGCAAGATGGGAACAACCGGAAACAATATGCCTGAGGGACTCCCCAGGACGATGGCACGCTCGACATATGTCAATAGTGCCATCTTTCATAATATGTTTCCGATAATTCCTCGTCTTGATAACTTCATCCATAATTGCACAGACAAAACCTTCGGTTTCCCCAAAGAGGTCTCCGAACTGTAACCAAGATACAGAAGCAATGGGATCTACATCCGGCCCCATCAGGGCCCTGTAGAATCTGCCATGCAACTCTTTGCTCTTCCATATCGCCATGCGCTCCGAGGTACTCAGCACTATTGGCTTGCGCCAATTCGTTTTGCCTAAGGAGAGTGGAGTAAGACCTTTATCCACTGCAACCACATCCCTATGCATACCACCGCTTATCTTAAGAAAATAATCTCTAAGATTGCACACCTCACGATTATGGAGGTTCTTGATATTTAAAAAACCACGTCCACCACACTTGCGTGGGATGTACAATCTCATTACTGACGAACGGGGGTGATGCATACGATATGCCGTCAACAGTTTACGGACCTTGCGGTCCAAGGAATCCAGTTCAGTTTGTGTCCACTTAAGAATGCCAAAGGTGTAAATGAGTAAGGGCATGACCCAGCTGTTGAAGGCGCGTACCTTGTTACCACCCGACAAAAGGCTTTTAAGGACTTTTTTCAGGCGGCCAAAAAAGCGCTCCTGCACCAGTTGTTTCATAGTTCCTGCCTCAATACCAAGTGCCTCTGACATTCCTAGGTATTTATAGGTTTCACCTTCACAGAGAGATTTGAGAATAATAGTATCTGAAAGTACTAGATTCTCAGAGCTCACAACCCTACCTCGCTCTACATTGATAACCGCACACTTGTCAACACCAAACTCCATCCCAATGTCATTGCTAAAGCTTTGAGTGATCTTTAGCAATTTCATTAGGTCTGAACGTTTCGATGCATACAATTTTAGGTCATCCATATAGAGTAAGTGAGATATGACCTCACCCCTTCTGCAAAGGCGAAAGCCCAACCCTGAATCCCTCAGTAACGTACTGAGAGGGTTAAGGGCCAAGCAAAACCATAAAGGACTTAAACTGTCGCCCTGGAATATACCCCGCTGAATCCTTACCGGTTCAGTCAAATCAGAAAAATCAACAGTCCCTGGATGACGAAGAACTGTCATCCACTGTCTCATACATGTATCAAGAAATGAGCATAGGGTTGTATCGACCTTATACAACCTCATGATCTCCATGAGCCACGTGTGAGGCACCGAATCATAGGCCTTCTTATAATCAATCCAAGCAGCCGTGAGGTTTTTCTTATTTCGCCGAACCTGCTGGCAAATAGCAGTGTCAATGAGGAGAAGTTCCTTTGTACCGCGGTACCGAGACTTACATCCATTCTGAGACTGGGCCAAAATATTATTTGCATTTAAATGTGAAGTTATTTTTGAAGTCAGAATGGATGTAAGTAGCTTATAGATGGTAGGCAAGCATGTTATCGGTCTGTAATTTTTAGGATCTGCGGTACTGCCGGACTTGTGTAAGAGGAAAGTGATACCAGTTGTCATGAATGTCGGCAGCGATCTAGTATCAATGGCGTTTTGAAATTGTGTTGCCAAGACATGATGCGCGCTACGGAACCATTTCAGCCAAAAGTTGTGCAATCCATCCGGTCCCGGACACTTCCAGTTGAAGCCGGCCGAATTGCACAACCTACATTCATAGCATCAATGGTTATTGGAATCATTTGTTCCACCATAGCGCACTCCCGCTTAACAACATTCATCCATTCCCCATTGGTGTGATGTATAGGAGCCGACCAGATGTTACGCCAAAACTCTGACATAGTATCTGGTCTCGGAAACTCACCATCTACCACACAGTTACCAGATCGTTCCCAGTTCCTGTACACTTTCCGTTGGTCACTTTGGAATATACGATTCTGACGGTATCGATCTATGCGCTCTTTGTATCGTCTTATGCGTTTTGCCAATGCATAGACTTTCTGTTTCAAGATATCAATGCGATCTGTGACACAGGCCAAGTACTGAGGAGGTCGTATACCTGTCCCAGCAAAAGCCCGGTTCACAAACCGCATGACCTTAGGGCGATTGTTGCCCTCTTTAAAACAGATTAGCTTAGCAATGAGAGTTCTAGTCAACGTGATACGCATTTCGATTCTAGTCCGCCATGCTGGAATATCATTAGGCCTCTGCGGAGCCGTGCGATTTTCCGGAAATTTTATTTTTGCAAAACGGCACGCTGCAATGGCTCCACAATATAGTATCGAATGCGTATCACTTAGGTCAGAAGATGTTTCTAAGTATCGACCTAACATTTGATCTAGTACTCCCACCAGTGCCATATTTCGTCTATGCACTGGCAAACGAGGTAATTTTGGTCTTAAATTGAGTGGCATGTATCTATACGTCAAAATCGCATCCTCCAAAACTCTCCTCAATGGCTCATTATCCTGGTCACTTACCGACAAATCTAAACCATCTCGTAACTCCTCTTGGTTGGTAATGGGCAATAGTTGCTGAGGTAAGCTACTGATGGTTGGCATCTGTGGTAAGTCTGAGCGCAGCCGTTCAAGTCGAGCCTCATCCAGCATTCCGCGACGCTGAATAGCTCGAGCTTGATCTGCCAGCCGCTGTGCAGTAACGGTCACTGTCGGTTCAAGTGCCTGAAACATTGACAGCATCCTGGAGCGGTATCCAGCGAGGTTAGTTCCTCCATCTGTCGCCCCATAGTACGCTCGCATGACACTCTCATTTAACTGTTGAGACCATCTCATGCGGCGCACTACACCACCGGTAGCGGGGGCACTGGCGGGGGCTCGAAGCCCCTGTTGCCCCAAGCAATCCAGCGGTGGCTCGCCGTCCAGGTGTTGGCCGTCGTCCGCGAGTCGGTGTCTTTTAGCAGCGGCGTTCCGGCATGCCCTCCGTGCCGAAGCGGACACCTCTTCTGTTTCGGACCCCGCAGATGACGGTGGGGTCCTATAATCACTTTCCGATGACGACGGTGGAGGCGACACGGATGTTTTACGTGCGCAGGATGTTTGACTGACACCTTCCATATAGTTGTTCACATTGTTGGTTATAATAAAATATTGTGCTCCATATATTATTATTATTATTAATTTTCTTCTTTTAATGTCTTGTAACTGCTTTTATAAAGACAATTTAAATATCATTGAAATCGTATTTATAAAAACCCACAATTTGTCAAACAGTAACTTCTGCAAGCAGAATTTCATGCTTTACATTTAGCGTCGTTTGTTATTACAAAAATTCTTACTAACACAATCAAGAGATTTGAAAGTAATATTTAAAAAAATTAAATAAGCAAACCGTGCACAAACCTTTTCGTTAGAAACCAATAGCTGTTGGTATAAGTCAAGATCAATATGGAAATGTTGACATAGCTCTTTATGAAAGCGGCAGCGTCCTGAGCGAATCGTACCTGGTAGACTATATTTCCTACGCCATACACGTATGTCAGCAAGGATAGGTGTATAATCCAGAATGGTGCTGAAGTAAAAGAAGGGAAGTAATAAGAAGATCGTTTTAATATTTTGCCGTCATTTTATTGGGTATTAAAGTTTACGGAACAAATTGAAGTTAGAATGATAATAATGATAATATTTTATCAACAATAAATTTAGAGAAACTACTGAAAGTCCTGATAGATCCAATATATTATTATCCAATCATAGTGTAGTACTGGTAGTAACTTACCAGAAATAGTGTCTTTTAAAATTGAGAACCCTACACGGGATGGGACAAGATTCACAAGCCATATAATGCTCTCAAGACTGTTGCTTTTCAAATTGTCCATAAGATCCATTAATGACTTTTTCAAATAACTTAAAATAATCATTCTTGCAAAAAAAACCGTAAAACGCTAAATTAATGTTGTACGGTATATAATACCGAACAGGCGATTGCGATCTACTTCCAGAACACTAAGAAGAAAATCAAATAAAAAAATTTAAAAAGGAAACTCAATTCAAGGTGCGAATGCTATAATGACAAGTAATTATATTTAAGCCTGCATAGGTAAATCACCTGGCGTTGTATTCCTGAATTTTCTATTTGTCCACCCATATCGTACAATTTTTGTCTAGGATATTGCTATACATTTTTGTTTCGTGGACAGAGTTAAAATCTTATCGGGGGTTCTTCCCAATAAGATTTTTGCAGTGCACTACTGTGCAGGTACATTTATTCGAAATGCTGTCCGTTCTGAAAGCTCCTTTTCAATCTATACGGCAGCGGCTAGGCAGCAGAAGACGACGGGATATATCGCCCAGGTGGTGATGGGCGCAACCTGGTTTAACCGTGGTAAATACGAAAGTGAATCCCCTACTCCCGTTAGCGGGTACGTCGTGGAAGCCGATAGTTTTTAGCAAAGAGCATAATTATTAATTTGTTTTTAGTAGGTGCAAGCTCCACATAATCCTTTCAGTTCCACTGAAAGAGGTATCTGCGTTAAGCATTTTTAACTATAAAACAGACGTAGGTACTAGATATTCTGGAAATATAATGAAGTAGGGTAATAGTTGGCACAAGTCAAAATTTATGCATAAATTTATTTACAGACAGAAGACAGGCAGTTTTTTTTATATTCATAGCTAACTTGCAAAATAATTTTGAAATGAATGAAATGAAAGAAAAATGTTATTAACTTTTCTTCGCCTCTCTAATTACAGAGATTATAGGGGTAGGTGTACCTACGCCTCTTTCATATTCCTCTATTATCAATATAGCTTTTAAAAACATAGAGTGTATTAAATCACTCTATTATACTTTTGTTCGTGGTGTGCTGTACATTCTCAAAGGATAGTATCAATTCAAAGACAATTTCTAACATATCTTGCATTTAAAGATTTTAAAAAATTCTCTTGCTATGAGGAAGCTTGCAAACACTATAAAATCGACACCCTAGAGAAGCGACGGAGCATGAGCGACATGTTGCTGCTGCAAGCTATCCTTACTGGGAAAATTGACTGCCCCGCTCTGCTGGCGAGTTTTTCACTCAATGCCTCTTCCTTTAGACCTCGTTAGAGACGCCTCTTGGTACTACCTAAAGTTAATACAAACTATGCACAAAATTCTGTACTATTACGTCTAGCTATTACCTACAATAAGGTATTACAACCTAGATCTATTTCACCTAACCAAAACGCAAATAAAAAGAGATATTCAAATATTACAAAAGTAGTAAAGTAGTATAAACCCCAGTCTTGAAAACACACACACACACACACACACACACACACACACGCACGCACGCACGCACGCACGCACGCACGCACGCGCACACACACACACACACACACACATCTTTTTTACGTTATGTTGTAAAATCTTTTTGTAATTCATGTAGTCTCAGACTACATAAAGTCTGTGCATGTAGTAATTTAGTACTAAGTTATTGGCTTGTCAAATGTTACTAACCAACCTTTTTCATTATGTTATTCTCATAATTATGTTTGTGTAATCTTTTTGGCCTTATTATTTAACTAATTTATAATTGTAAACAATTCAAATTAACGCTGTTGATTACTTTTCAGATAAATAAAAAAATAAATAAATAGCTACTTCACATACTAAAATTCTGCTTTTTTGTAATTTATCATCTCAACCGCTTTTATGGTCCACTGCTGCATAGTGCTTCCAAGGCTCTTTGTCACAAGGGGATTGGCCACAGCCAAACGCTGGGCAAGTGCGAGTTGGCAGGCTTCAAACAGCTTTGAGAACATCATAATGAACTCTCAGATATGCAGCTTTCCTCAAGATGTGTTCCTTGGAGTGATATATTTTAGTATCCACAAACGCACTTACTCGTAACTTCCAAAAGTCAAAGGTGCACGTCCGGAATTCGAAGCCCTGACTCCCTTAGGTATGTGAGGCAGATGTCGGCACTCGGTAAGTGCTTTTTTAGGAATTTTTCACGTAGATACATATTTTTTTTTGTTTTATGGGTTATTTTGTATTCTATAAATAGGCAGGTATTCGTTATCGTCGCTCCATCGCATAGTACCAGATTCACAAAATAACTTGTTACGAAAATTTAATCAAATTTAAATATTTAAATAATACATAGCATTATCTGTGATTTGTTTCCTAGTGATCCTCGTACCACGGAAATCAATTCAGAGTAATTCTATCATTTTTATTTATCTGTCGTTTTACCATAATGAAGAGTCTGACCCTATAAATGCATATGGCCTGGCTTCATAATAAGGCACTGGCCTTATATTATACGAGTAAAAGCCCCATCTAGTTTATAAAGATACGAATGCGTAAAAGGTATGTGGGATTGATAAACTGTGGCTCTACCAACCATACTATTTGTTAAGTAGAAATTCAACATGACCACAGATGGCGCTTGCATTGTTATGTTAATCTCAGTAGATGGCGCAGCATGATCAGTAATATAAAATGAATATAAGTATTGTGCTAATATCATCTATCTATCTTCTGTTCTATCTTCTATATATATAAAAGAATAAGGCATTTTGGTTGTTCCACGGATTTCGTCTACACTATAGGTCGTAGAGATCTGAAATTTCGTGCCTAGGTAGATATTAGGTCATGAATTCGTACTAAGACGGGAATTCCAGAAATTCAAATGTTATAAGGGGTAAAAATCGTACATTAAAGGGATTTTTCCCATAAAGAAGTTAATTTTTTTCGTTGTTCCAGGAATTCCCGAAAAACTAAAAGTCGTAGAGATCTGAAATGTTGGTGCCTAGGTAGATATTAGGTCATGAATTCGTACTAAGACGGGGATTCCAGAAATTTAAATTCTAAGGGGAAAAATCGTACATTAAAGGGATTTTCCCATACCAAAGTGAATTTTTTTCGTTGTTCCAGGAATTCCCGAAAAACTAAAAGTCCTAGAGATCTGAAATTTCGTGCCTAGGTAGATATTAGGTCATGAATTCGTACTAAGACGGGAATTCCAGAAATTCAAATGTTATAAGGGGTAAAAATCGTACATTAAAGGGATTTTTCCCATAAAAAAGTTAATTTTTTTCGTTGTTCCAGGAATTCCCGAAAAACTAAAAGTCGTAGAGATCTGAAATTTGGTGCCTAGGTAGATATTAGGTCATGAATTCGTACTAAGACGGGAATTCCAGAAATTCAAATGTTATAAGGGGTAAAAATCGTACATTAAAGGGATTTTCCCATACCAAAGTGAATTTTTTTCGTTGTTCCAGGAATTCCCGAAAAACTAAAAGTCCTAGAGATCTGAAATTTGGTGCCTAGGTAGATATTAGGTCATGAATTCGTACTAAGACGGGGATTCCAGAAATTTAAATTCTAAGGGGTAAAAGTCGTACATTAAAGGGATTTTTCCCATACAAAAGCGAATTTTTTCGTTGTTTCAGGAATTCCCGAAAAACTAAAAGTCCTAGACATCTGAAATTTGGTGCCTAGGTAGGTATTAGGTCATGAATTCGTAATAAGACGGGGATTTCACAAATTCTAATTTTAAGGGGTAAAAATCGAACATTTAAGGGATTTTCCCATACAAAAGTGAATTTTTTTTCGTTGTTCCAGGAATTCGTTTTTGTTACTGGGCCGATTGCTCTGAAAATCGATATTTGAGGATCGCAACAAGCATGGAGAAGGAATTATGGTCAACATTTAGAAAAGTGGCCGCCATTTTGAACTTTTTTGTTACTGGGCCGATTGCTTTGAAAATCGATATTTGAGTATCGCAGCAAGCAGTGAGAATGAATTTATGGTCAGAATGAAAAAAAGTGGCCGCCATTTTGAATTTTTTTGTTACTGGGCCGATGGCTTTGAAAATCGATATTTGAGTATGGAAGCAAGCATAGAGAACGAATTTATGGTCAGAATAAAAAAAAACTGGCCGCCATTTTGAACTTTTTGTTACTGGGCCGATTGCTTCGAAAATCTATATTTGAGTATCGCAGCAATTATAGAGAGCGAATTTATGGTCAAAATTAAAAAAGTGGCCGCCATTTTGAATTTTTCTTTGTAACTAGGCCGATTGCTCTGAAAATCGACATTTGAGTATCGCAACAAGCATGGAGAAGGAATTTGTGGTCAGAATTAAAAAAAGTGCCCGCCATTTTGAACTTTTTTGATACTGGGCCGATTGCTTTGAAAATCGGTATCTGACCATAGTAGCAAGTAAGCATGGACGGACGGACATACGGGCAGACAGCGTAGTCTTAGTTCCCGCGTTTTACCCTTTAGGTACGGAACCCTAATTGAACTATATTAAACTTTTTGTAACGACCTCATATTTCAAAATCGATAAGTGACTTTAGCAGCAAGTACAAAGAAATAATTTGTCGTCAAAATTATTAAAATAAATGGCAGTTAAGACAGAAATTTTGGTAATTAAACGCCTGAGGTTGTAAAGCAGAGGTTAATCGTGAGCGAAGCCGCGGGCGTCCGCTATTATGATATAAAATAAATAAATAAATTATATTTATAAAATAATTAATAATTAATAATTATTTATAAATTATTTTTGAAGAGGTAGAACGGTATTGTAGCTACGAGTACCAAACCCAATTATTAAGTGGTCTTAAATTTTATGCAATATCGCAAAGTATAGCACTCTCCAGACAATTTCTAAGGCAATATTTTTATCAAAAATAATTCAACGTAATACATTAAGAAATTCAAACAATTTGATTTCTCTTCCGAATATGGGTTGTTAAATAAAAGGATATTTTATTTGAAGTTTTCTACTATGGTAATTATGACCTAGTGTACAATACAGTTTCTGCTATATTTTCAATTTGATAATTATGTTGCCACTTTTAGCTATTTACTATACATTGTGCTTACAGCAATTATTAATTAAGCGCTAATTAGAAATATATAAAAAAAATAATTATATAGTAAATTGATATTAAAATTTGACAACGGTGATAAACTTAAACATCGCTTGCAAAGTAGTCGCAAAAGTATAGATGTTTACTGGTATAATATCAGCTGCCAAAAGAGTGACAGGCTTTTGGGCAATCAGTAGCATTACATAAATTGTTTTCTTTTCCTTCAAATCAAACTTCTCCCATCCGCAACTGTAGATTGCATTCTCGAAAACTTCCGAAGCGTTTATCAATCTCTGACAAAGGAAACAATACAAAAAGAAGACAAGGAAACAATAGATGAGGATCGGAGAGAACATCACCCACTCATGCCAAGGCAAGTAGAAAAACAAGCTGATGCAAACTGCGTTCGAACCGAAGTTGACACCGATGGGCATGCTGTACAAAGATTTAAGGTTTTTTATAATATCCAAAGTCAATGCGTGACGTTCAATAAGAATTGGTAAACGCACTTTAACTACGGCATTGCTTTCAGGGCAGTCTTCAAAGTCGTCGAATATCATCATTTCCGCAGAAAGCATCTGGTACATCGCTGTGGTATGAGCAATTAGAAACAACAGAAGAGCTTGATAATTGAGAACGACAGTCATTATTGTTAGCTCTTGTATTAACAATATCGCGTGACAGAACTCACGATTTGGTGAAGCTGTTAAAGGTTCCAAACCTGAAAATTAAAATAATTTTAATGACCAGATTCATAAAATCGTTGAATAGCAGACTCATCATGAAAATCTTAAAATGATATGTTATCTGAATCTTATGAAGCGAAATAGGAGTTTAGTTTTAAATTCTGGAACTCACCTACACAAGGAGTCATGGAATAATAGTCATTTGATACATTAACTCTGTGTGGTAAATAAATAAATAAAGCGTCCACAAGGTTGAATCCATAGAAAACGAACAATATTTTCTTGATGACAAATAGTAGCTTTTCGTGCTTTTCCTTTAAAAGCTCGCTTTTCATCGATAAGCGATCATTTCGAGTGACTTGTTGAAGCACAGTTTTTAATAGCGGCCTAAAAATTACGTCAATTAAAAATACAGATGATTAGGTACCATTATGTTCTGAAAAAGTTATTATTAATTTTCTTCTGTTCTGTTTATATCTTGTAGCTGCTGGAAAAAAGATTTGAAGGTTATATTGAAATAAAAAAATAAAATAAAGAAATCGTGCACAAACCTTTTCGTTAGAAACCAATAGCTGTTGTTAGAAGTCAAGATCAATATGGAAATGTTGACATAGCTCTTTATGAAAGCGGCAGCGTCCTGAGCGAATTGTACCTGGTAGACTATATTCCCTACGCCATACACGTATGTCAGCAAGGATAGGTGTATAATCCAGAATGGTGCTGAAGTAAAAGAAGGGAAGTAATAAGAAGATCGTTTTAAATATTTTGCTGATATTATTGGGTATTAAAGTATATGGAACACATTGAAGTGTAAGAATGATAATAATGATGCTAGTTTGTCAATAGTATCTTATTTTAGAGAGACTACTGAGATTCCTGATAGATCCAATATATTATCAAATAATATCAGTACCTAGTACTGGTAGTAACTTACCAGAAATAGTGTCTTTTAAAATTGAGAACCCTACACGGGATGGGACTAGATTCACAAGCCATATAATGCTTTCAAGACTGTTGCTTTTCAAATTGTCCATAAGATCCATTAATGACTTTTTTAAATAATTTAAAATAATCATTTTCGCAAAATGCCAATTTAATGTTGTACAGTATGTTATACAGAACAGGCGATTGCAATCTACCTTCAGAATAGTAAGAAGAAAATCAAATAAAAAAATGTAAAAAGGAAACTCAATTCAGGTGCGAATGCTATAATAACAAGTAGTAATTATAATTAAGCCTGCATAGTTAAATCACCTGGCGCTGTATTCCTGAATTTTCTATTTGTCCACCCATGTCTTACATTTTTTTTTCTAAGGTATCGCCATACATTTTTGTTTAAACGTCATCAGAGTTAAAATCGTATCGGGATTCTTCCTAATAAGATTTTTGCAGTGCACTACTGTGCAGGTACATTTATTCGAAGTGCTGTCCGTTCTGAAAGCTCCTTATCAATGTATACGGCAGTGGCTAGGCTGTGGCTGCAGCAGACGACGGCATATACTGCCCAGGTGGTGGTGGTCGCAAGCTGGTGGAACCGTGGTAAATACGAAAGTGAATCCCCTACTCCCGCTAGCGGGTGCGTCGTGGAAACGGTAAATGCTCTTAGATCGTAAAATCTGCAAAAATCAAAATACATGTATAATTTTATTTTTGGACAGACAGAAGACAGGCAGTTTTATAATATTCATAGCTAACTTGCAAAATAATACCTAATGAAAGAAAAATCTACGCTTTTATATAGGTCCTATATCATTCAGATAATTGTGGATCAGACACGATGTTATTAACTTTTCTTCGCCTCTCTAATTACAGGGATTATAGGGGTAGGTGTACCTACGCCTCTTTCATATTCCTCTATTATCAATAATAGCTACTTCACACATTAAAATCCTGCTTTTTTGTAATAATTTATCATCTCAACCGCTTTTATGGTCCAGTGCTGCATAGTGCTTCCAAGGCTCTTTGTCACAAGGGGATTGGTCACAGCCAAACGCTGAGCAAGTGCGAGTTGGCAGGCTTCAAACAGCTTTGAGAACATCGTAATGAACTCTCAGATATGCAGCTTTCCTCAAGATGTGTTCCTTGGAGTGATATATTTTAGTATCCACAAACGCACTTACTCGTAACTTCCAAAAGTCAGAGGTGCACGTCCGGAATTCGAAGCGCTGACTCCCTTAGGTATGTGAGGCAGATGTCGGCACTCGGTAAGTGCTTTTTTAGGAATTTTTCACGAAGATACATATTTTTTTTGTTTTATGGGTTATTTTGTAATCTATAAATAGGTAGTTATTCGTTATCGTCGCTCCATCGCATAATACCAGATTCACAAAATAACTTGTTATGAAAATTTAATCAAATTTAAATATTTAAATAATACATAGCATTATCTGTGATTTGTTTCCTAGTGATCCTCGTACCACGGGAATCAATTCAGAGTAATTCCATCATTTCTATTTATCTGTCGTTTTACCATAATTAAGAGTCTGGCCCTATAAATGCATATGCTCTGGCTTCATAATAATTATGGCACTGGCTTTATATTATACGAGTAAAAGGCTAAAAGCCCCATCTAGTTTATAAAGATACGAATGCGTAAAAGGTCTGTGGGATTGGTAAACTGTGGCTCTACCAACCATACTATTTGTTAAGTAGAAATTCAACATGACCACAGATGGCGATTGTATTGTTATGTCAATCTCAGTAGATGGCGCTGGGCGCATGGCGTAGATGTAGCATGATCAGTAATAAAATGAATACAAGTATTGTGCTAATATCATTCATAATTAATTGTAATCAAGCTAGTTTGCTCAATATAAACGTCTACTTCTTCTAGTAACTTAATGTTTTTTCACTTTTTGTCACTGAGTATTTGAGCACAGTACCTACCAAACCTGTCCTTGTTTTCCTCTCGGTTCACGTCACATGATTGTGTTAGTTTTTGAGGTCATTAGCTTTGTTAGGTACAATCATAAAATTTTGTTTCACTACAGAGCATCTATTTAAACACTCACGGTTTGTTACGAGTATCTATATTCTATTTATCCAATTTAAGACCTATCTAAATTTTTTACACTCACGGTTTATCCGTGATTGCAAAAATATATACTTACTTTGAGTATTCTGTATTAATGATAACGTCCTTAGTGTAAATAAATACGTACTTCATTTTGAAAGATATAATAATTATTGTATCTACATGTTGTCCCTGCCTATCGTATACGCCCTTGACTTCATTACCTCCATTTAGAGGTTTAACTTTGCTGAAGATGCCACTGGTACAACGTGTTATGATATTTTATGACAATAACCTTGAGGGGATTTCATCCCAGCGCAACAATAATTAAACATTGCCTAAGTCCGAATTACCAAAGTAATAAAGACTATTTCAAACAAGCAACAAAATATTTAAGACCAAATTAGTCTCTAAATGATCATATTATTGTCATCAAATATTATTGAATAGATCTGAACTCTGAATAGTGAATACCCATTGATATTGATAAGTAAGATCTAAGAGGACCTAAACAAATATGTACACCAAATGATATGAATACACAAAATATTTTTATTTCCAAAGAGCTTAATCACGTCAACATAAATAATCTCACATGACATAAGCACAATTAACATTAATAGGTACCTAATCTCATATGATCGACACATATTTGTTTCAGAATTTCAATAAACTCTAATAAACTACACTCTTTTACAAATAATTTATCCATATCCAAAAATATATGGTAACAAAAATATCATAAAATTTACAACTCTTAAAACTAAGTAATAATTTAAACGAGTTTAGGAAAAATAAATATGTTGAGTCCTCTGTTCTTAAAAATCTTAAAAATAAATTAAAGCTTTGATTACGTCACGCTATAAGCCGAGGGGACCCGGCTTGCCTCATGTCAGCTGTGCTCAGAGCTGACGCTACGAACTCTTCGAATTAACTCTTCAACTTTTTTGTACGGACTTTGGCGTCCTTGACTAGCTTCTATAAGATATGGTCCGGTATTGGATTCGCGGCCTTCTGGAGTGTGTCTTCCGCTTGAGTGCTCGTTTGTACTTCTATTCAAAAACGGTTCTAAATCTTGATTGTTCATTGAAGCGGTTACAGGCTTGCTTCTTTCCTGATTTGCTACTAGTTCAGCTTCTTTTTGCCGCAGCCATACTGGAGAGTTCACGTAAACCCTCGGTCTATACGCATTACATCTTTCTAAAGCCGGTCTCCTTACAGGCACTGGTGGCCTGTATGCAGCAGGTAGTGGGACGCCTCGTCCAAAAACTGTACAGATGAGACCTTTCAGGGCTGCCCTAAAATCTTTTAAATGGTAGGCGTATAACAACGGATTCACCGCCGAGTTTAAGTGGGAAAAAACGATGCAAAAGTATGTAAGTGGATTTGGAATATCTAATTCTGGCATGAACGCCTTGATCGCGTTGATCGTATAGAGAGGTATCCAACAAACTATGAAGAAAAAAACTATGACTGCCAGGTTTTGAGTGGCCTTGACTTCTCGCTTTTGCGCTGCGCCCAAGACTCGCAGCATGGTGCCTCGGCCGTGGCTGCCTTCGACTGTGACTACCGCACTCATCTGTAAATAAACCAAATTGCGTTATGTAACATTCGTCGTAATTTTTATTAGCATAGTGACGTTAGGAGTTTATTAAGTGTCTGAGACGCGTAACTCAACTGTCTACAAAATTCAAACCACCATACAGTTTTATGGGGGATTAAGCAAATTGCTGTAGGTTGAAATTTCATTGATATTCTAAGGAAATAGACCTGTTGCTGAAGAATCAGCAGTAAGTTTTCAGACGAATCGTGTTTGTGCTCATTTCAAATTGGAATGGTATGAAATATTCTGATATTGGTGCCTAAGATGCTTACGGTAGTAGTGCAATTTTGGGCTTCTTGAAATGGTCTTAATGAATGGCGTAGGTACTATTATTATAGGTTTACTTTAATAATCATTCAATATGGTTGGTTTTTAAATGTTTTAATTTAAATTTGTATTAGCAATGAGCTGCGTTTTACCCATTATTCAGCTTTAACATACTAAAGCTATTAAGTACATGAAATACCTACTCTAGTTAAAATTTCAAATTTGAAGGTAGGTAATTCGCTTGTATTAGGTACCTACTTGTAATAAAAGCGAGTTGAATCATTTGTGATACCACATGGCAGATATTGAGGCGTGAAGACAAAACACCTTTTTTCAGCTCATGGTTTACAATAAAACTAAATTAAGCGTGGTGGAACTCTTTAAATTGACGTCAATTAGTTATTCCAACTGTAATGAATAGACTGCTAGAGTAGTTATTATAATATTATCATTACACAAAGTTAACTGAAAAATCATTTTAGTTCATTAAAAAGTATTTTTAAGGTGCCCTAAAGTAGCTAGTAATACCTATAACTTCTTGATAAATTTGCTTTTCTCTGAATTTAGTATAAAAAGTCTAAAATATCTTTATTTTTACAAGGCATTTATGAAAGGTCAATAACATAATAATGATAAATTGGTACCTATGGTGAAAACTCTTTGTTAACTTAAAATTTTTGGTCATAAAAGGGTCCCAATATATGCGTATATACGTATGCCTTTAGAGTTAACTAAATAACTGTATTTTTTTATAATTGACGAAATTCCATTCACTGCCACATACATATTATATTTTGATCTTCCTACCCTCCCTCGCATCGGGAACTCAATAATATCCGTATTTCTAGGTTGTATAAACAGACAATCAGACTTTCAATATCTTAATATCTATGGAAATGTGACAGAACAAGTGAAAAATTCGTAACCTGAACTGAAAATATTACTATCATTTTGCACAGTTTCGCCTTGAAACATCTGCGTTATCCAAACACCACACGATAATTTTAAACTTGTGAGAAAAATAGGATCGCTGATTTCGATGCGAATTGCCTATGTTTAACTATGACTGAATTTTTTTGTCTTAGGTATGTCTAGGTTAAATATGTACGTTACTCTGTGTATAAACAGAGTAATATACACAGAGTTCACACTGAATTCTCCGATAAATTGAACGAATTGGCTTTTTGTATCGGTCATCTAATTGAGCTCAATTCAATTACTTAATCTATGAGACAGAACTAGTTTCTAAAGAGATAAGACATTAATTATCTGCCAATTTTAAAACATCCTGTATGATTATTTTTTAAGTATCACTGAGGCTATTATTAAAAGGTCACACATAGGTCGCCCATATCTGTATCGGTCTACACATAATGTTATCTGTGGTCTCTAAAAACCAACATTTGAAGAGTGTAAATGAATATTTAATTATCTATATTAACTATATTCGCAGTTGTTTTTATTTGGCCTTCATCACAATAACCGTCGGAAAATACCTAGAAATACTTCTACAAATATATCAACGAAACGTGACTCCAAAGTTTTACTGTATTCGGTTGATTGCTTTTTGTTTTCCAGACACTTCTGCAGAAGAATTATTCCATGTCCATTTGATAAAGCACTTTTCGACGCTTTTTTATGTCTCATAAGAGACAGTTCTTACGTAAACAATAAAACAAATAGTCGAACCAACAGACTTTTTGACTATGCTTGATAGACTTAACCTTGACTGTAGTAGATGTATACGCATGTATCGAAAAGTCAATTGAAGTTTTATGCATGTTCTTCAATTCTCAAAATTACCTACGTTATCTAGACGAGTTGTTGTCCCCAAGGTTGCATGGTTGCAACTTGCAAGGTTTCCCATGTTTTTTCTTTTATTGTAGATAGGCTTGCGCTTGACGACAATCATACCTGATGAAAAGCAATGATGAGGTCTAGTTTAGAGCGCACTTGTCTAGAAAATGTACTCGTACATTCACTCTTCTCTTAAAGGCACCCAGATTGTATTCGGCTGGGAACACGGAGGCTGGAAGGGCGTTCCACGCCTTAGCGGTTCGTATCAGAAACGTGGAAAAAAAACGTTTCGTGAAAAAATATGTGATAGACCTACAGATCAATAGTTAATACAGTATTGGATAAATTTTCGCTTCTAATTTCGATTCCGTTTCGGCATGCAATCTGTATGGGTGGAGAAACCGAAAAGGTTTAACGCTATCGAATTCTTAGCATTATTGCGTAGTGTAACTACCTACTAATCCCCTGAATTATTTTTGTGAGAGACACAATAAATATCTTTTTTCTAACATAGGTATAAAATTCTCGTGTTTTGTATTTGTTACCAAACACCTCCGAAACGGCATGACCGATTTTGTGATATTTTCTGTGTGTGTTCGGTAGGTCTGAGAATAGGTCAGCTATTTTTTATATCCCTATTGGAAAAACAACGTTTGCCTGGTCGGCTAGTAGATTTAAAACTCAAAAACTCAAAATATCTTTATTTCACATAGGCCTAACATATAGGCTCTTGCGAAGCGTCGGTAAGATATTTGTTGCATAAGAATGGTGATAACTACAAGTCGACTTAAAAGTAAGTCTACGAGGGTTCCAAACGCGCCCTGGCGCTGATGGTGCGTACAGACCGGCCCAACGAACGCCCAACGATGGATATTTATCGTTCGCTAGCGTTGGCTTCCGCACGCTCGTCGGAGTTCGTTAATACGTCCAAATACATTTAGTGCTCGAACGAACGTTCGTTGGCACTTGATTCCTGTTCTTTTCTCTTTCATTCGCAATTTAATCATGGACGACGACGACATCATTATAATTGCTAGTTTTATATACCAAAACGAGTAATATCCAATATATACCAATACCAAAACGAGAAATATCCAAGTAATTATCAAATTGGACGTCTACACGCTACGCTCTCCTGGCTCCTGCTTCAACTGAGCGTTCGTTCGTAGGGCGTAGGCCTTCGGCGACCGTCCAAACAGAGTTCGATCAAATAGCTCGATTTCTTTGATGTTACCGCCACGCTTCGGATCGCCGGCACACGCCAACGAGCGATCGTTGGCATTCGCTAAGCCGTCCAGATTGCAGCAACGAAGGCCAACGAAACCCGTTCGTTGGCGTTCGTTTGGCCGGTCTGTACGCAGCATGAGAAGAAGCCCACAACAAACTCAGCCGGGTATTTTTTTATGTTATCACCATTTAACAAACAAAGTATACTTAAATAGGTACTAAAATATAGGCTAGCAACGACAACAGAGCAGTCTACCACTTATCAGTCAATTCCAAGGTTATGATTTATTTAGGTACCTATTAGCATACAGATTTTTTACTTACGGTTTTTACATAGCCCGTTATAATGAGTACCTAAATCTTTGACTCTCTAGGCTTTTTTTAGAACTTTTAAAGGAAAACAATCCTGTCAATAAAATGCTAAACAGCCTATAGCCTTCTTCGATACAGCCTATCCAACACAAAACTAATTTTTCAATTCAATGTGTCTATTTGTAAAAAAGCATAATAACTACTTTACAACTGTTGATGACATTCAGGGAAAAAATAATAGGAGAGGTAACAAATTAGTATGGCCTAAAGTCAATTTAACGCTATACAAGAAAAATGTTTATTGCATGGCAATTAAAATTTATAACAAATTGCCAAAAAATTTAATTGACCTGCCGATGCCTATATTTAAAAGAAAAATTAACGAGTGGCTCATGTCCCGTCAATTTTATACCTTAGATGAGTTTCTTAATAATAACATGTCTACGTAGATAAGTGTTGGCGACTCGGGATGATTTTAATTTGGTTTTACTTTTGAATTAAATAATGTATTTTGTGACATAATGTATTTGTAATTATTGTTGTTGTTATTATTTACAGAATTTATATATATTATATAAAAAATGTGAAATTGAATTATAGCACTTTATGAGTACTGTAGAAAAATAACTAATAATTAATTTGTTACTTCAAATATAACTTACTTTGTACTTTTTGCACGCCATTTTGGCAGGATATGTGAACTTATTATATTTAAGACCTAATGTACCTACCATATTCATGCAAAATAAATGATTTGAATTTGAATTTTTTTGAATTTTTTTGGGCCAGAAGTAGAGCCGTCAAACAAACAAACTCTTTAGCTTTATTAGTATACGAGTAGATTTCCTTAAACGTGTTTAAAAATATTTTATAGGTTTAGCTGTTAGCGTGTTCCAAAAAGAAATAGTGCAATTTACATTCCTACCTACACATTACCGACCGCTCTTTGCATTGTCAAGTATAAAATAAAAAGCCACTATTGAAACCAATGATACTTATTATGTATATATAAAAAAATCTAAGTCTATGGTTGAAACACATTTTGTATCCATTTAAGGATTTCTATGACATGTTAATTTCATTTCACAAAACAAAGAGCAATGTACTAACTCGGTGGCTTTCATTTAGTGATGTAGTGGGTGAGGGAAAGTCCCCAAACTGATACGATTTCACCAGTCATAGTTTCAATGACTCATGTAGAGTCTACGTGAGGTAGACTGCGACACGACAGAATCGACTATGTCACTAGATTACCTTATAATGAAGCCTGATACTAGCAGCGAAAGTTTGTTCTTACGTCACAAGTAACTTAAACACGTCATCAGATTGCTCTAGTGAAGCCTAGTAACACCATCGACATTTAATTTATTTTTTCCACGTCACACATAACATTACCACGTCATATGATTTCCCCAGTAAAATTTAACCGGTTTCAGCACCAATTGAGTTCTTACGTCACACATAAGTTTAGCATGTCATCAGATAGCCCCAGAGAAACCTATCACAAAAGACAGATATTTTTGTTCCTGCGTCACACTCGACTTTAGTAAGCCATCTGATTGGCCCATTGAAGCCTATAGTATCAGCATCAAAATAATATCAATAGATAATTGGGTAGTTGACTGAAATCAAAATATTGATTTTTCATTGTTTTTCGAAACTAGAGTTTGTATAACTCTAGTTTATATAATAAAATGATAAAGGAACTGATCGATCAAATAACAAAAAAGTTTCAAGCGTTTTTATATTTCTGATTAATAGACAAAGACAGCTTTATTAAACTACTTATCACTTAATTAATATGACGTCAAATTGTGGTCATGCCATTTAGTACCTCTATTCAAATTGTCGTTTTGCGAGAAAGGGACAGAGTTTTTTATATTTTGTGGACTTCATTATTTTTATCCTGAATAATAAAAAAAGAGTCAACTACCTAATTGTATGACTATACGTCACACGTAACGTCATCAAGTACCTAATCAACTACCTCCAGGGTAGCCGCTTCAGCTATTGATTGGTAGGATTGTATATGACCTAATACAAAAACATTTTCCTGCCGTGTGGTTACGAGGAAAATGAATACTATTTACAATGAAATGGTGCTACTTAGAATCGGTGATTGTTTACGTTCGCGGTTATCTATTGTTTATATACGCTGACTCTTGAACAGTTCAAATAAATATCTTAAGCTCGGTGTTTTTTTGGCGGCCTTTTTCGAGAAATGTAACTACTATATAGGTAAACATAATATAAATCAAAACCTTCGCACAAAAGAGTTCGCAAATAGTGTTTTAAATTAATTAGGTAAGTTAGATTTTACTGTTTGCTTGCAAGAACAATTTCGTAGGTACAGCTACCTACGAAATTAAATGATTGTTCTTGCATATAAGTAAATGAAAGTAAATGACAATGCAGTATAGTTCTTTAGATGCCATTTTCACTGCAAATACTGTACCTACATGATGGTAATCGGTGACAGGAAAACCTTAGGGAAAAATATAAGCCGGAACAACATTCGACTGCACAATGTTAAATGAGTCGAGTGCATTTTAGAATCCTAAGTAAACGAATAGGTAGTCCCTCTTAATGTTTTTTTTTTTTCAGTTCAATCACAGTTCAAGATATACAGCCTGGTGACAGACGGAAGGACAGACGGTGGGTGGAGTCCTAGTAATACCTTTTTTACCTTTTGAGTACGAGACCATAACAAATTGGTCAAGTGCGACTTAGACTCACGCACTGAGGGTTCCATACTATCAAGACCAATTCTCAATAGTATTAAAGTAAACTACCCCTGCCCAACAAATTCAAAAACATTGAAGGGTCTACCGTTTACCGTTTTTATCGGGCAAAAACAAGCAAAAAAATACGTTTGTTGTATGGGAGTTCCGTTAAATATTTCTTTTATATTCTAGTTTTTAGTATTTGTTATTATAGCAGCAACAGACATCATCTGTGTTTTTTCAAAAATTTCAAGTCTGTAGCTATCACGGCCCAAGAGATACAGCCTGGTGACAAACGGACGGTCGGACGGACAGCAAAGTCTCCGTAATATCTTTAGTACGGGACCATAAAAATGACATAGATTACCTGTTTAACGACCACTCTGTAGATGTGCGCGTAGAAGGCCGCGAGCAGCACGCTCGGCGTGACAATGGTCGCGAAGTACAGGAACAGCAGGTAGTTGTAGTCCATGACCTCCACGAAGTAGCACCCCGGGGGGGACTGCTTCTCGCCGGCGTGCCACCCGAACAGCGGTAGCAGGCCCACCCCGGCGCCGGCGACCCAGCACGCAGAGATTATCACTGGAAACGTCAAGAAGCAGACCTTTAAGAGTCGTCTGACCCACGGTGTCTCCCATACAAACGTAATACCAAAATCATTTGTAATTCGTGCAATTTTCGATCATGTTGTGGTGTTATTCGGGTTCATATAGTAATAATCTATGCTCCTGGCCATATTTGGTTCCGAATGTAAACGAATTTAGTTTTGCTTATTTTTATGTCAAAGAGGACATGTTTTCTACTTATTTGTTTTGTAATAAAAACAACACTATCTCACGTCGCATTAGTTCAGGAGCACAGTTTTTATTGTCCAGCTAAAGAAAAACACCAGAAAATAAAGAAAGTTACAAGTTTTCATTCATAATTTTTGGTATTACGGAACTCGACCAATGTTATAAATTTTTTTATTAAAATTGATTATTATTTCGTTTTAAAGAAGTATTACCGAACCAAATATGGCCAGGAGCATAGATTATTACTACATATATGAATCCGAATAACACCACAACATGATGCAAATATGCACGAATTACTAATGATTTGTTATTTTTAATGAATGGAGACATTGTAGTTCACAGGGCGATGGGTACCATCCGAGCGCGAAAATCAAATTTTTTATTTGTTCACTCATTAATTATACATCGAAGGCTTAATGGCAATGAGTTTTGCGAGCACAACATTTATGCATCTACATGTTTTTAATAAAAACTCTGCTCAACAATACTCATTTACTTCATATTGGTTCCCGATAGCACGAAATCTGGGAAAGTGCAAAAAAATATCTTTCGGGAACCAATATGAGATGAGTGGGAACTTTCGAGCAAAGTTTCTATTAAAAACATCTAGATACATAAAAAGTAGGCCGGCAAAATGCATTGCCATAAATCTACAATGTGTAGTGAGTCTAATATTTTGCGAAAAACTAAATAAAATTTGAATTTCGCGGGCTGGTAGGGCCAGGAACTTTTTTAGGGTTCCACACCCGAAGGATGAAAAAAAGGAAACTGAGACTTCGCCTTCCGTCCGTCCGTCCATCTGTTATAGGGCTTCTCCACATAACTTCTTAAGTTCTTCCCCATGAGAGAGTAGGTATGTGTCACTAGTTCTGAGGAACCATTCTTACCATGACGATGATTCATAATTACGAACATGATTACGATATTCGAACATGGTAAACATGGTATACAACCGCAGCTCTGTATCAATATCATAGATACAGTAAGTATTTTCTGGAACTGAACTTGTCTGCCAAAAAATAGTGCCACAGGTTGCGTACCTTGATAATTTAAAACCGGTTTTGTTTAAATAAGACTCGTATAAAATAAACTCGATAACAAATAGGAACATAATTTTATGGCACTCATTTAAAGAGGCAGTTCTAAATAGCAGTTTTGATAAGTTAAAAATTAAAAATGGCATGTTTAATAACCTAGTTCAGCAGTTAAAACTAAGCAGTAAAGTAAACAAAAATGAGTAATAAAAAATAATGAACTGGATCAGTGAATATATAATTGAGCAGGAAAATAATTAAATGGGTGGTAAAAAAAATTGAACGAGCGGTTACGCGTGGGCAGTAAGAAATCGGAATTTGTCGGTAAGAAATCTCATTCTAAGCAATTCTATAAACAATGAGGTGGTAAAATACAATAAAAAAAACAGTACTTAAATAGTAATGAAAAATTAAATTACTTTTGCTTTGACTGAAGGAATGGTAGGTCTAGGACACGGGACCCGTTGCGGGGGGGATGGGAGGGGGGTGAGGGGGAGGGGAGGGGTAGGGGGAGTCTACCCCCCAAGCCAAATCGTACGAGGCCTAATACTTTTCGAGAAATATTTTTTTGAAATTAAAAAATCTTCACCTCTTCTCATTATTTATGTCTTTAATCTTCTTAAAGGCCAGTCGACGGAGCCCCGCTTCGCGGGGCTCCTATTTCTGGGTGGTCATAAAAGAAAATAACCACTCAGAAGGATGGCGGGGCCTTGCAGGCCCCGCCATCCTCTTCGTCACCTAACCCAGCCGAGTCGGGGTGCCCTCAAGTCCCGAGCTCGCTTCGCTCGCTCCTGGACCCTAAGTCGTTTGTGCAGTGATTTACGAAAGTTAGTGACAGTGTGATACAAATCTTTCGTAAAAATATTAGCAAACTGGCAAAAAATACGTAAACATAACCTAAAAAAATGTGATTTATAATAATAATTTTTCTTATTATTTCTCGTTAATTTGAGTTATTTACGAAAGCTAGTGACATTGTGAAGTGTATTACATAAAAAACTTTCGTGAAAATACCACTCGGACAAAAACTTCCTTTTTTGTCCGAGTGGAATGTTTTTAGCTTCAACTGGAGGTACTGCGTACTTCAGAGAACCTTTAAGAGAAAAGGAACCGCTCATTCCATCATTTTTACCGCTCATTCAGTTATTGGACTGCTAAATTATTTTTAGAATTGATATTGTATGATAAAATAACCGACTAATTGATTCTTTATTACTGTTCATGTTTTACTGTCGCAATAATTAATCAACCGCCATTAAATTAAATAACTGCTCAATATGTTTTCCAACTGATCATAATAACATCTCGAATATTTAAATAACAGCTCAAAAAATTAGTTCCCTAATTTTATGATGTACCTACCTACTTACAGGTTGATTATGTATGTAGGATTGAGTAGGGTTGATTATGTAGGTACATAAGTATATATAATATTAGCTCCTATCGTTAAAATAGTATAATTTCCCGGTTCAAGTTATCCCGGTGTTAGTAGGTATGTAAGGAAAGTGTAACTTGGTAAATGCTTATCTACTAATAACATAGTATTTTGTACATTAGGTATACTTATTCGATGATCAGTTGCCTACAATCATAATTAGTACCTATACCTACCTAAGTATTCTAACAGAGTCTAAGCAATGCGCAGACGCACTCTAAAAATAAATACGTATTTATCAATATTGATTGACCTAAGAACGTTCTTATGAATCGAGAGTTGAGCGATAAGAGAAAAAAATAATAAATGAGTAGGTACTTTAAGTACTTACCTATTGTAATCTAAAATAAAAAAACCGGCCAAGTGCGAGTCGAACTCGCGCACCGAGGGTTCCATACCATAAAAGAAGTTAAACATTAACCCTTAATTAGGCGCATGGATGGGGTCACGGCAATTTCGAAATGAAAAAAAATAATGATAGAGTGTTTATAACGCGACAGCTCTCTTTCTAGCTTCCTATCTCCCCACGAGGTATGCAAATCATTATGGAACAGACCACCAATACCTTCGTATGCCCCGCTGCTCTCTTGCGTGCTGACCCCATGCGACCAATTACGTAACTTTTTTGGCTTAAGGTAAGTTTTTATTTATGTGTTTTTACGCATATATATTCATTTATTTTTACAAATCATAGTGTATCATTGCTCTACATAATACAATTTATGTATTTTTGTATGTATTTTATTTCTTTTTCTTTTTTGTGTTCATTATGAATGAACATAGACCGTTGCAGCAACGGCTGGAATACTTGTCGAATAATGAGCAAGATATCACGGGCCCTGCCTCGGAAGATGAAATCGCAGATGGTATTCCTATACACAGTGCCCACGAGTGGGAAAATGAAATCAAAGAGTCCGATGACAGCAAAAATGTTCCAAGAACATCGGGGGGTAGCTAAAGAAACTAAAAGAGGATAAGAAAGTATCTTCTAAATTCAACTGTGGTAAATTTGCTTGCCAACAACACTTCAGGGTTTTACTGTATTGGATGCGAAAGATAATTCGGCTGATGAATCAAGTTAACTGTTATTTCTTGTTTTTATCTCGATTATGTCAAAAAATAGTTATGTTAAGAGGTATAAGAAATTGTTTTGTATTTCCAATAATTTTAAGTGAAAGTGATATGCCTACATTTTTATTATGATTTTAATAAACCACTTAACTATTTTTGATATAAAGTATTTTATTCTAATAGTTCCTTCCCCTTCATTTTTAATCATAACTTTGGGGTCAGATATGACCCCATGCGACTAGTTGTGTGATTTTCTTAATGCGCCTAATTAAGGGTTAAAAGAATCACTTTGGTTCATGAATTTACGAGTACGGAGTAGGTATAATAATTGCATGTAGGTACTTTTGTTGGCAAACCTCAAACATAACTTTGTTTTTGTCAGTTTATTGTTATTATCAAAAAAAGTATAGGTATAATTGTTAGAGTTGATTTTATTTTTTCTGTAAAATATACGTTTACTTCTATTGATCATAATTATTTCAGATTTTCGATTGGTAAACTTCGGAGTTCGGAGATACCGTTCGGTGGGGAACGGTATTTTTTAGACACTTTGCCCAATAAATCGAAAACTATCAGGCATAAAAATAAATAAAAATCGGTTTCAGAATACACAAGTAACGCTCTTTCATATGATACCCCACTCAATATTGTTATCTCATTTTGAAATTTTAATGACCCGGTTTTCCCCCCTTTTTAAATAAAAATAGAAAAGATTTTCAATTTTTTATGATTGCAATAACGTCGCGCCGCAATTACCTACAAACTATTCCAAATTTCAGATCGATAGCTTTAACAGTTACTGCAATAATCGAGTGTGACAGACGGACGGACGGACGGACGGACGGAGAAAGTCTCACTATAAGGGTTCCGTTTTTACCATTTTGGTATGAAACCCTTAAAATATTATTTTGTTATACCTACCTAGAAAGTATGTCAATATAATATTATGTACCTACCTGTCACAACAGAAACTAAGTTAGGTCCTAATACCTACAGTACGGACCCTAAAGTTCAGAGAACGAGAAGTAAAGTGCTAGGTACAGATAAGTATTATAGCGTTGGGGTACGGTGAAGGTCAAAACTCGATCAGAATTTGCAAACAAGATTACGTGCATATATTACATAAAAATATTTCGAACCTACCTAATACACATTGACTTATAAGATTGACATTGCTAACAGTTTAATAATAATACTTGCACACCGTTTTAGTCTTTAAGCCATGTATTCACATTTGACCTCGACCGTACAATACTCTACTAAATACGCAAGCAATACCCACTTAAGCCAGATTTACATGAGGTCAGTTCTCGGCGTCAGCACTGACGCCCAGAACAGATTCACTGTGTTTACATGCAGTCAGTAGTCTTGACTAGTCTAGACTCTTAATATATTTATTTATTGTGTCTACACGTTATAAAAGTCAGGGGAGCTATTCACGTAACGTTTTCACACACACTGGAGCGCACTGACACCAAAATACAAAATCAATAACTGCCCCAATGTAAATCTGCCTTTACTCACCTTTGTACAATTTTCAACTACCTAATTATTCATCATTTTGTTCAGGTGTATCTTTTGAAACGAAATATTCCGCTAGCTACCTACTACTTGGTTGATTATTGTATCTATAAATAATGAATCATAATATCAATATTTTATGGTTTTTTAAAAGGAAAGGAAATCTACATATTATTTGTTTCGTGACAGTATCCGGAATCCATCTTGAGTCAACCATCGTGTTTTCTTGCCGGAAACCAGCTTATATCTTACCCCTCCGTGCATAGCGCCCTCTGATGCATCCTGTGTAACTTGTATAAGCACCGTGTAATCTTTCGTCACATTATAGCGTCGTTTTTCGCGCCGTTCATATGCCAGCAGTTTTAATATTCCTTTGCGAAAAACTTAAATTTATTTTAATTTAATTAATTAATTAATTAATTAATAATTAATAAATTAATAATTATTATTATAATTACTTATTTAAATATTTTAAATTTGTATATTTAACCTCTCCGTAAATGGAGAACCAAAGTGTATGTCAGGAAGTGAATCTTAAAAATACGTGTGCGTTCTCCATAACCGAGTTCCAGTTTCGGAGGTGAGTGTTGGAGTGGAAGACATCGAGGGATTCGCGAACCGTGAGTTACGTATATTTCAAATTCATTTCTATTCGATAACCGGCATTGTGTTTAACCAGTATCAAAAAACATAGAGAAAGCTGTACATATAAATTAAAATTTACGTAATGGATACGTTCTGGCTTAGCGGCCAACTGGAGGGTACTTTACAAAATGATAAACATGTTTCATTATGGGTACCAAATGGTTTCGTTTTCCTAAAATATTGTACTACCCCGGATTCGGATAACTTGAAGTAAAATAATTAAAGGTTTGTGGCCGCGACTCTAAAAAGAAATCGTTGCTTCGTCAAAAATCTTAGCATATTATTTTAGTTTATTTGGACAGTGATTCCGAAGAATCCTTGAGTCCGTATTTCTTGATTGACAAGGTTCAAATGCTATTTCTTTGTGTACCTACATTAAAATAATTAACAAGTACCTAGTTGTAACTGGTATGCGGCGTGAAAACTGATCTTATCATTTAACGCCGTAAACTTATTTTAAATCATACTGCTAAGAATTTTCATCGAAGTTAATTTTCGTATTAAATACTTTGCAATCTATATGAAAGCATTAGTCCAGTCCGAAGCTTTTGTGAAAAGTGGGGGAGGGGGCAGTCAAAGTAACTTTTCTTTGCGCCCAACTCCTAAGACACGTAACCAAACCTACTCTAACCCTAAACTACTACTACTATACTAGTAAACGATCCCTTGTCAAAAATTTTTACTTGAAAGCAAGCGAAGCAATGGCTAACGATCATTTTACGGAGGCTGCTTTATAAACAAAATCAAGTGTTTTTGACTAATTCTAGTGCAGAGTTAAAAACGTATCAAACCGTTAACTACGCGCGCATTCCATTTATTCTACAGCCGCCACTGATATTATCACTGGTCCTTTTTCCAATTCGTTAATATTGTGATAGACACTAAAACTACTCGCGATGTGTCTTTACAAATTGAACAAGATATTGGAGGCAACAGTACTGGAGCAGGAGCACCCCCACTTACTCTCAACATTCTCTCTGGTGCTCAAACCAGACCAGACATCTTGCCCAATCGTAAACCTGAGGCAATTTAACAAACTAGTAAAGCTGTTTAGTTTCTTTAGTCGCTTTCATGTACTGAGCTTTCCTTAAGACTACTAGATGGCGAATACAGATTTGAGTCAAACCTAATTTCGCGTACATACATAGCTCCGCATCGCTGATTTCAATCAATTAACATCGAACTTCGCACAAACATCGCCTACTTCGGAGGACTTGTTTAACCGTTCGATCTTGCACCAGCACCCAAGACGATTGCGTCATTATCAATTCAGGTAGAGCATATCTTCTACGACGTGGTTCCTGGACTGAACAATCATAAGTCTGCGCTGGCTCCGACGCAATGCCTCGAGTTTCTCGGTATTGCCTGGGACACAAAACGCAAACGCAATGTCCCTGTTGGAGCCGAAGTGCCATAACGCTATCGCAAGGCATTTCAGCAGCATCAACGCATCGCAACAGTGGTCTCTCAAGCAATATCAATCTCTAATGGTGAGACTAAACTTTGCGACGTTCGTAACTTGAAGAGTTAGGCTTTGCTGTCGCGCACTGCAATACTATAGCCGACGGCTGACGAATGATCTCTACTACATTCCAACGCAATCACTCAATAGCAATCTATTACGAGTCGAGATTACTTTCACTATCAAGACTGCGATTATTGGGCTGAACAATCTCAAGTCTGTGCTGGCTCCGGCGCAATGCCTCGAGTTCCTCGGTATTGCCTGGGACTCAAAACGCAACGCAGTGTCCCTGTCGGAGCCGAAGTGCCTAAACGCTATCGCAAGGCATTTCAACAACAGCTACGCATCGCATCAGTGGTCTCTAAAGCAACATCAATCTCTCATGCCGAGACTAAACTTTGCGACATTCATAACTTGAAGAGGTAGGCTTCATTGTCGAGCACTGCAAAACTACAGCCGACATCTGCCGATTAACCATTACTACATTCCAGTCATTGGCAGACTATTCATTACCCTACTAGCGAGCTCAGAATTTGAGTAGTGGTTCTAGCCCATAGGAGAATGACGAATGCTTACAATACTGTCCGAGCAGAGCAGTTCGGTGACGTACAAATTACTGGATCCTGGACAGTACGCAGCGATACTACACTAGCAACATCAGCTGCAGAAAGCCCAGATACTCCTTCAAGCAGGCATCCGCACAGTCTTTGCCTAAGTTTCTCCAGCAAATGCATCGACTTTTATCATTTCTGGTTAAAATAACGTGCATCTTATAGCTCAATACTTCCAAGCACAGAAACGAAGCGGAAGTGGACGTTCTGTCTCAGCAGAAGGTTTACACAGCGTGGCATCTGAAACTACAGCACCTACAGCAGTCATATTTCAGATCAGGGGCAAGCCAGAGATAGACCTCTTTGCGCTGAAAACAGCTTATGAGGTACAAAGGTACGTCTCAATGGATGATCAGGACGTTCAACACCATAACGCATTTTACCACCAGAAGCGCTGCATGCTAATGCTCAGCTACTTGAGCAGCGGAAGTTACATAATAATTGCTCTGAAATGGGACAGTGTTTAGGAAAGCAGATGATCAAAACAGAGCCTTACAGCCCCTGTACACGATTGTGAATCCTGCACACATGGAACCGAATAGGAGCAGGAGCTGTTATTGTTAAACTAGCGAAGACTACAATCAAATTGCACGCTATCTGCCGCAGCTTCGCAAAAAATCATCGTTTCCGTGATCCGTCTATAAAATGTCAATATTCAAAATCTATCTATTTGACAAAGTAACGCTGATTCATCATCAAAATTTTTTATTTAACCATATTCTATTAAAAACAATTTCTGTCTTAGACAATGACTGACATATGCATTACAATACTTATACAGCTACGCATCGCAACAGGGGTCTCTCAAGCAACTTCAATCTCTAACGGTGAGACAAAGCTTTGCGACGTTCGTAACTTGAAGAGGTAGGCTTCGCTGTCGGTTTTTTACTGTTAACTTCATGTCATTGATGACCTCATATTCATATTCATTTATCGATCTTAAACTGTTACAAGATTATATTACAAGAGTATAGTACCTTTGCATGCAGATTATTAGTTCTTAATCACGTCAGATTTTAATTTGATTCCGTATTATTTTACAACTGATCATTTAAAAATAATAATTTACATACAGTTAACATTTAAATTATTCATTCTCTTAAATACTACAGTAAAGAGGATTTTATCTTGTTTCGTTATCAAGCTTGTTACACTTTAAATACATAAGGAGACTAGTTCTGTGTTCAGCTTATGGGTCTGCATCTGATAAGTTCATCAAAGATTGGGCTAGCTAGAATGTCGACTTCAAGAAATATTTCTAACTCCGACGCAACGTGAGTCCAAACTCATTAGAATAAGATGAGACGCGAAACGCTACACAAGTCATTCTTGGAACTTTAGTGCCATGCATTATGCAAGGCATTTCAGCAACAGCTATAGCATTGCAATTTGCACAACTTCAAATCAAATCTTCGAAACATCTGTGCATGACCCGCCACAATGCCTCGAGTTCCTCGGCATAGTATGGGACGTTAAACACCACGCAATGTCCCTGTCGGAGCTAATGTGCTAAATGCTGTCGCAGCGTCAGCTTCAACATCGCAAATGGTCTCACAAGCAATATCATTTTCTAATTGGGAGACTAAACTTTGCGAAATTAGTAGCTTGAAAATTAGTAGCTTTAGTCGGTTTTAATATTACAACCTACAGCTGCCGAAGGATTATTCATACCATAAACTGATCATACCTCTTATACCACGCTCTAAATAGTCTATTAATAATTTGACAACCTTATTTATTGGTTTCGCCTAAAATTATTCGTTTTGGGAATCAATTCAATACTCCCTAAGCTAATGATAACTATTTTAATCGTAATATTTTGTTCTTCTCATAGATTTCAATGCTGTATTATAAAGTTATATCTAAACAATAAGTAATATTATTAATGCTAAATTAGATTATACTGATCATCATTACTTCATTCTAAGTAACACACATTATAGCGCCCGCTTCGCAGCACCAGGTGATAACAAACACATCACTCAAGATGGATTCCGGATACTGTCACGAAACAAATAATAGAGAGTTTTAACTACCAATAAAACTTACCTATTATTTTTTCAAAACAGTATCCGGAATCCAGGTAAGGTCTACCTGGTGCATCTCGAGTTCTATAATGACGAAAGATTACACGGTGCTTATACAAGTTACACAGGATGCATCAGAGGGCGCTATGCACGGAGGGGTAAGATATAAGCTGGTTTCCGGCAAGAAAACACGATGGTTGACTCAAGATGGATTCCGGATACTGTTTTGAAAAAATAATAGGTAAGTTTTATTGGTAGTTAAAACTCTCTATTATTATAAATGTTAAGAAGAAGGGAAAGGGCAAGAAATAAAATAAAAAATTAACACTGAAAAAATAACTAAATATCGGTTTAAAGCGTAAAACTGTATGTAGGTAGGTACGCTTACACCGTGTAGTACAAAATAAATTTAATTTCACGATTCTCAACCATGTTGCGCTTTGAACTACTCGTACATTCAATTCTACGCTCAATGTCAACAGTGCAGTTAATTTTTCAGTGTTCGCAAAAAATGTTTTGGTTTTAATATGGTTTTAATATCGTCTGTTTAAATAATAGGTAAATAAAATAGGTTTTATTGGGTATAGTAAAGAGTACGACAAAGACACCCACAACCTACTATAATAGGTATTAGTACTATGTACCTAGAAACCACCTAGAAATAGTTAAATTTTCATTTCGTCGAGCAATCAGTTGGAAAGTTTCCAATCGGCACATGCTGGTTTTTATTTAGGTACACTTTTATTTTTAACGTGGAATGTGGAAATGGCAAGAAATGTTTTACCTACCTTAATAATTATTCTAATAGCCAAGTGCGAGATTCCCGACGTACCTACCTAGTATACTTATCTCAAACTGAAAATAGGTAAGGGTCTACTTGGGTGATTTAGATTTATGCAATGATATATATAATAATTCTTAATATATATAAATCTCGTGTCACAATGTTTGTCCTCAATGGACTCCTAAACTACTGAACCGATTTAGTTCAAACTTCGTGAATATCTGTCATTTGGTCCAACTTAAAAGATAGAATAGTTTTTATCCCACGTGGACGAAGTCGCGGGCATCAGCTAGTATATAATAAAAAGGAGGATTTATGTGAAAGTTTGATGTGAATTTGTCAAGATTACCGATTTAAAGTCCTCCCAATTCTGCCATCCGCATTTTCTGTTAACGTCTTGCAAGTTGCAAGTAAGTTGCAAGACTTGTGATATACTGTTATCAACATTTTTGGGGTTCCATAAAAAAATGACAAAAATGAAACCCTTATGGTGAGACTACTCCATCCATCTGTCTGTCACACTCGATTATTTCAGTAATCATTAAAATTATCGACTTGAAATTAGTTATAGGCAATAGTGGCCTAATGTCATATGTTAGCAATCATCAAAAAAAATCAACTTTCCTATAAAAACTTAACCTATAAAAACAAAGTTAGGTTTGGGGTTCGTAATCAAAGTTGTTGTTTAAAAGAGACTCTTAAAAGTTTCACTTCTAAAACAACCTCTTACTTACAGACCAACCCTTGTATTAAACTCTTAAACATTATATTTATATTATATAGTAGGGGAGAGTGGGTAACAGTGGATCACGGGTCACAGTGGATTATTCGCTATAATTCTTACGTGTGATGCTTTACACACACAAGAAAACGCGTGGCTACTGCTCGTCGATACCCCCCTCGCACGCGCCAGTCACCACCGCGTTCGCCGTGCGGAATCACGTGCTGTGACACGCAGGCAAGAAGGTAAGTACGAAAGTATTTTTTTACGTAATTTAGAAATTTGTCGTATTCCCAACCCTTTAATAAATATAAATGATAGTTGTATGTTTTGAACTTGTTATTTTTATTAAATCCGTTGTGGGTAATGTAATTTTGGCTTGGGTATAAGTAGTTATTTTTTGAATATTTTTTTCTGTCGTAACGGCCTATGGGTCACAGTGAATAATTTTTATTTGGGTCACAGTGGACTGTGATCCAGTGTGACCCAAGTTGAAATTACATATATGGCGTGAAATTAAAATGGTTTTTTGGTTGATTGGTTCGTAGGTAACAATGCCTCGCAATCGGGTACCAGTATCGGTCTTCACACTGAAGAACAGATGAGTAACGCCTTGAAACTTATATCTAATGGCCGAACAATAAGATCTGTGGCTAAATTGACTGCTATTCCATACACAACGTTATATCGATACCATGTCAAGAGTACAAAAAACCCTGATCCTCTAAAACCAGTGAGGCTAACACCTAATTATGCAGTTCATAAGATATTTACTGACGCGGAAGAAAAGGAAATAGTTGATAGAAAAGGAAATAGTTTTAATAGTTGAGATATCAACAATGTTCCTAATAAAGTTTGTATTAATGATTACTCGAGGAGTAAATATATTTATGTTTAATAGTTGAGCTAGCATCAACAATGTTCTTATTAAATGTTTGTTAATGATTACTGAAGAAGTAAATATGTTTATTTGAATAGAGAAGAGAGCTTTATGGCAATTAAAGGAGAAAACTGTTGTTTATTTAAACAAAATGTTGATTAGTTTAGGTCTCCTTATACTCGCATAATTTGTAAGACATTTGTTAATTAATTTTTATAAGACTGAAAGAAGGCTGTCTTAGAATATAAATAAATAAATAATTATGAAGAATAGTAGTATTTTATTGAACTTATTTTAAAAGATCCAGTGTACCCCAAGCGATTCACTGTCACCCATGAAAAGATCCAAAGTGACCCATCCACGGGTCACAGTGGATCGTTTCCCATTTTTTTTTAAAGTTATTATAACTTATAAGCTTATGCCGTTTTTGCCAATAATTGCACTTGTTTTTGTAGATTAGGGACATATCTTGTGGTTAATTATCATAGATTAATTATTTAGGCATAAACTTGGGATTTGTGAAGCTTTAAAAAAAAAGTGATCCACTGTTACCCACTCTCCCCTAACTATAGTGAAACCAACAATATGTATCATTAACAAAATTTATTAAAATAGCCAAAATACTGTATTACAATTATATATCACATTCAATAACTCGAGTCTAAAACATTGTTGTGTAAAATTGTTAAATATAATAACTATTGCACTTATATAATAAAATAAACCACAAAATATATAAGCACAAAACAGTTCAGTCAATACTTTTTGGCCTGTTTGTAGTTTACCACAATGTAAGCAACGGACGCTACCTACTTTTCATGGATGGAATGACATTTATATAAATATTATTCTATACATATAATAATTAGTAGTTACAATACTCTCGGCTTACTTAATACTTAATTTTAAATATGTTTTCAAAAAATATTCTGGCTCTTGCACTACTAATACTAGAACAATATATATGATAAAGAAGATCAAAAACATTAAAAATTAACACAAAGTATTTGATTTTTGATTTTCCAGATAATAATCCATTAACTGAGGAGTGTATACAATGCTAAACAATGATCAAACTCATTTAAACTAACACCATCCACCACTATCCACATTATGTCTCCAAATAAGGTGTGGTAACCTAACAATCTTTGAATCATAATAATATGGTAGATATGTGCAAGATTTCCTTTATAAGAATATTTTCGACACTCCATAATACTTGTTTGTCAAAAGGTAATTATTCGGAAATCAAAAAATCCATCCTATGTTTATATTTAGTATGCAACAAACATAGCAACTACAAAACTCAATACAGAAAGCACTGGAAGATTCCTTGTGGCAGAATTCTTTTTCAGTGACTGTGTTGCATACGTCTGCAAAAGGCCACAAGGCACAGTTCTCTTCATATTACCCATTGGACTGTGCCTTTTAACATAACACGTCATACCAGACGTCACTTCAACTGGTTTTCCTTTGACGTCTAATGCATTTGTAGTAGTTATGTTTGTTGTGGTCATTGTCACTGTAGATGACACATTGCCTGGAACTATGGGGAAGTTTGTAGCAGTTGTGTTTACATTAGTTGTATTCACAGGCACAAGGGTGCCATTTGGTAGCATTTCATAAATGGGATTGTACATCGGAGGAGGTGGATAGTTGCCACCAGCATTCACTGTGGTAACATTTGTCACAGTAGTGGTAACTACAGTGGAATTAGTGCCAGTGCCTTGTCTTCTGGCCTCTTCCTCATAAATAAAACTAGATATTAAATTGCAGTCAATTCTAGTTTCCTCCTGATCTCCATTATCCTTTTTCAGGCCAAATATGCACACTTCTCCGGGTTTTGTTTGGTATGTTTGTCCGGAGCTACCTGAATGAGCTTTAGCTGCAGCGTAAGATGCTACTCCAAGTGTCCCAAGGTTTAGTAGAGCTAGACCAGCTAACAGAGTGCCATATTTGCTTCCGGAGTCTTGGTATTTGTAAACATAAGTTGGTGGTGTTCCGTGGTACACTGGGTAGTTGACTGGAGGACCACCGTGTGTGGGTGTGTACCTTATATGTTGTGGGGGACTATAGTGATAATGGTGGTGAACATTTGTTGTGTGGCTCACTCCAGAGCTGGGGCGACTTGGCGTGTTGCCAGACAAACCCTTGCCTGAGGGATAACCGTGACTCTGTCCGCCTGATGAAGGGTACCCGTGACTTTGTCCACCCGATGAAGGGTATCCGTGACTTTGCCCGCCTGATGAAGGGTACCCGTGACTGCCTCCAGTTCCTGACAGGCCGCCTGAGGAGGGATAACCGTGACTGCCGCCGGAAGATCCGTGCCCGGAAAGGCCGCCGGACGACGGGTAGCCGTGACTGCCCCCCGACGAAGGGTACCCGTGTCCACCGCCCGACAAGCCACCACCAGACGGCTTCGGATAACTGTGTCTACCACTACTACTGCTGAACCGCTTAGACGATATAGGATCGACTATAGAAAGTACGAATAAGGCACAAAACAACAACTTTATGTATCGATGCATGTTAAATAATCAACTTTCACCATTTAAAAACGAACAACGCGTGATTCACTACAACTCTTGCGCAAAGAACTAAAAAAAACTAAAATCCAGCTGCGTGAAGTAAGCTGCTTTTTTTCTTCAACTGTCGAGTGTCGTCTGTCGTCGTCGTCGACTATCACAGACCATGGTCGACTATGGTCGTCGATCAAAAAATAGAAGGAAAGGAACCAATCGATGATTTGTTCAAACTTCAAAGTTGTCAGTTGTCAACTGTCATTTGTCAAGTTGATGCAAAGAATTGACGACTTCACTTCGCATTTGGCAGATGTTTGGCAGCAAGGTTTGGCAGTTGTTTGGCAGTGATTCCATCACAGAATAGTGAATACCTACATCGAATATAATATAGGTAGGTAATACACAACGAGAGGATTCCATAGATATAAAAGAACTAAGGAGGCGCCCCATTCATTCTTCTAGCCTAGCCTTGCGTGACATTCGACACCATGATAAGCGCCAAGAATAGGCTATTTGACTAAATTTTGAAAATGATTTTAAAGAATTTATTACTACCTATTAAGCACATTACATTGATATTTCGCGGAAATTTAATGTAATTCCCTTTAAAAACCACTTTTAAAATTTCAATTTTCAAAACCGCGCCAAAACGCCAATTTTGTAATGGCGCTTGTCATCTGACTCGTGACGTCACACATTGTCAAACGCATATAAACAGACTACAGTACCGTACAGTTTATGAAATGAAATGAAATGAAATTCTTTATTTCACATAGGCTTAGATATAAGCTCTCATGAAATGTCGAGACTCTACCGCCAGGTTCGGAAAGCAGGTTTGCACCGAGAAGAACTGGCAAGAAACTCGGTACTTGCTCTTTTCAAAAAAATGTCTCAATATACAATTTTTAGTACTTAGTATGAAACAATATTTTTAAGATATCTCGTGAGGAGATGGAAGCATATCACTATCGTTCCAAGAATCTTTGTTATTTAAAAATTCTTCAATGGTGTAGTAACCCTGATTTATTAGATGTTTTTGACAGTATCTTTAAACCGGTGAAAAGGTAAGTCCAAGACAGACTTCGGGATCATATTGTAGAAGCGTACACTCAACCCCACAAAGGACTTCTGTACCTTACGCAAACGGTGTGGCACTACAACTAACTTATGTGCTCCACTTCTAATTGGACGGTTACTTATATCTATCCGTTTATTGTAACTATTAATATTTTGACGTACAAACAGTAGACAATTATAAATGTATTGACACGCCACTGTAAGAATGCCTATTTCTTTAAATTTTTGGCGAAGAGATTCGCGTGGCTTCATTTTGTATATGGATCTAATAGCTCTCTTTTGCAATACAAATATAGTTTGAATATCAGCAGCTTTGCCCCATAATAGAATACCGTAGGACATAACACTGTGGAAGTAGGCGTAGTAAACAAGCTTGGCTGTATCAATGTCTGTAAATTGTCTAATTTTTCTCACAGCATAGGCAGCTGAACTAAGTTTACCTGCCAGAGTCTCAATATGAGCGCCCCATTGTAGTTTATTATCTAAGGTTACCCCCAGGAATACTGTAGAGTTCTCCATTTTTAGTGTTTCTCCATTCACAATCACCTTTTTGTTGCTAACTAATTTTTTTACGTTTGGAAGTGCGAACTCAATGCACTTAGTCTTTTTTGAATTTAAAATCAAATTGTTAACTGTGAACCAGTGTGATACGTGCGCGATAGCACAATTTACATCGTCATAATTTTCTTTACTTTTGTCTATTTTAAAAACTAGGGAAGTGTCATCAGCAAACAATACTATCTCGCAAATACCCTTTACATGGTGTGGCAAATCATTTATATACACTAAAAATAGAAAAGGGCCTAATATTGAACCTTGTGGCACACCCATAATGGGGGAACAACCCTGTGATTTTGTGTCATTTATGCATACCCTTTGTGTTCGATCACTTAAATAAGAGGCAACGAAATCAAGAGCTCTGTCTTTGATACCGTAATGGCTTAGTTTACATAGTAGCGTTTGATGTTCAACGCAATCAAAAGCCTTAGACAGGTCACAGAAGACTCCAATAGCATTCTGAGACTGTCCCCATGCATCATAGATATGACTTAATAACTTGGCACCGGCATCAGTGGTGTTCCTGCCTTTAGTAAAACCATACTGCTCGGAATGAAGAATTTTATTTGAGTTAAAATGACTTAGGAGTTGGTCCAGTATGATTTTTTCAAATATCTTGCTAAGTGTTGGTAAGATTGAAATTGGTCTATAGTTATTAAGATCTTGTTTATCCCCAGATTTAAATAGCGGTATTAATTTACTATGTTTCATTAAATTTGGAAAAATACCTAAATCAACACATTGGTTAAATATTATAGCCAAACATGGGGCAATAGTGTCAATTATGTTGAAAACCACTTGCACAGACATTCCCCAAAGGTCGCCAGTTCTTTTAATTTTTATCGACCGGGAGGTTTTCTTTATGTCTGCTGCAGTGATATGTTCAAATTTAAATACGATAGAGCACTCTTTCACGTTGTCCCTTAAAAGTTTTTGAGCTGTTGTTGGTGAGGACTTTAAAGAATCCGTTAACAAAACAGGAACATTCTGGAAGTAGTTTTCAAAGGTATTCGCGACCTCTATGTCTGATGTTAATTTATTACCATTAGCAACTATTTCAATCTTGGAGTTGCGAGACTTGGTTTTTCCTGCTTCTCTATTAACTACATTCCATGTTGTTTTTATCTTGTTATCGGATTGAGTTATTTTTTCTTTAAAATGCAGAGATTTCGCTTGCATACAAACATTTTTAAAGATTTTTGAATAAGTTTTAACCCGATCTCGGAAAATAGCTGATTGATTAAACTGTCTTTCCTCATAAAGCTCATACAATTTTTTTCTACTTTTATGAATCCCGGTAGTTGCCCAATCGCTGAACTTTAATTTATTATTCATAACATCTATATTTTTCAATTTAAATATATTATTAAACTCCGCATCTATAGCTTTGAATAAGGTTCCATAAATGCTATCAGGATGCTCATGTTCAAAGACTAGGGCAGGAACTGTAGTAGATATTTTATCTTTAAACCGCATTAGCTTATTTTTTGTTATGGGTCTGCATTTAACTATATGCTTCAGTTTGACGACACTATTTAAGACATTAATTTGTTGACCACAGTGATCAGACCTAAGCTTATTTATTATAGCCTTATCCAAAATCTCACAGTTGCAAAATATATTGTCAATGCAGGAGGCTGAGGTTTGTGTTATTCTAGTGGGCTCTCTAAACACATTATTTAAATCAAAGCATTTAAATAAATTGAGTAACTGAACAGTATTTGAATTACTCAATAAGATATCAACATTAAAATCGCCACATACTAATATTTTTTTAGTCGAAACTGACAGTCGTTTAAGTACTTCCTCCATTATATCCTGAAATTGTTTAAGGTCACCTGAGGGGGGTCGGTAAACACAAACTACAATATATCTTTCCATCTCAACACAAGACAGTTCTGCAGTGCGTTCACTGGAAAGACTGACAATATCTTTTCGTTCCTTACAATTTAAGTTGTCTCGTGTTATTATCAAGGAACCACCTCTGATTGCTGTCCTTCTTGAGAACGCACTTGACAATGAGTAATTATTAAGGTTCAACAACAATTGACTTTGGTTTAGCCAATGTTCCGTAAGACAGAGAATGTCAATTTTGAATTGATTTATAAACATCTCTATTTCATGTTCCTTGCCGGGTAAGCCCTGAATGTTTTGATGTACAAGACAGATTTTACAGAGCTTATCCGTTGTCTTATAATTTAGTTTAAATTTTTATTACAATCTTTCATAGTATTATTACTATTTGTTAATGTAAAAATAGGCTGATTAGTAAAATTACTAACTTCGTCACTACTATTAGTACAACATGTACTCATTGACTTTGCGCTAAATATAGCTGAGTCATTTATATTACAGGCTACTAGAGTAGCTATTTTTTTCCTATAAAATAAAGGTAGGTACATTGTACCATCTGTCAATCTAAACTTTTTAACAAATCTATTTGTATCGAATATATGAAAATAATCCCTATGTGTAAAAGTTATATTAAATAATGTTTCATTTAGATTATGTATGTGCTCATTTTGTACTTGGGTGAAAAGCTCTGAATATGGAAATGAACAAAAGATAAACTTACACCCAGTCTTTTTTTGTATGCCAAGCAAGTGGTCAAAGCTTTTTAAAATATGTTTTTTATTTACATAGAGACTATTTCCAATTAACAATATAACAGTAGAAAAGGAGTCCAGAAGGTCTTCTCTAATGTTTTCTATTATGTATTCATATGAGGCACCAGGGAAACATAAATTGATAACATTTTGGTTCAGCTTATTACGGAGTAATAAGCTGAACCAAAGCTTTAGTTGAATTTCTTCGCTTTTCTTTAAATTAAATAAAAATTAATATATTTTAACAGAAAGAATGGTGTACAAATGCTGTGTAGTACTATTATATTGTACAAATACCTCCATAAATTGCCCTCAAAAAGTGTTTGTCTGTACCATGATAAACCGAACTCCCATGAACTTCCTGAGTATTTGTCAACATAAACTAAAATGAGATAATGATTATAATAAATAAAGGAAGGACTAATATGTTCGACGCGGTAGGTACTTACATTGCTGTTTTTATGTTTTTCAGTTCCGCGCCATAATAATCAGCATTATTCTTAAAGTAAAGTGCAACCATAAAAGCATCTACCTTAGGTAGGTTGCTATTATCAGCTCGCACAAAATTTGATTCCATTCTGCGATTTGAAATACTTAATTATTTATTTCCTTAGTATGTTTAGTTATAAAGTTAACCAGAAAATTACTGTTTAAATAGCTAAAAGATAAAATAAAACGCCCGCCAAACAAAACACTCAGAAAAATCAGTACAAAAAGCTGTTGTTTTCCCGCAAATTTTCGAGTGTGACGTCACCAGAGTTGCAACCAATCACAGGGCGTTCCTGTCACAGGTAAAATATCAAAAATTATAACATTATTAAACTCTTATTTTGCTGAAAAATATGCATATATTTTGTTGTGATATTGATCAGATACTGGCCAACATAAAATAGATTTAATTTTTATGTTTTAAATCTAGTTCTTCTTTTTAAATGTTCTTCTTGATGTTGTCACTTCTTGAAAATAAAATATCCATAGCACATTATTTTATTGTATATTTTTACAAAATAGTAAAATTTCAACACGTTATCAGCACGAAAGTACAATAAAATGAATTTTAATTTGTGTGCAAACTAGTAGAAAGTGGATTTTATTTTTATTTTCATTGTAAGTCGTTTTTTCTTTCTTTTACATTGGGATTTGTAAACTTGATAGTATGCCGAATTCAAGCGGAGATACTAGGAAATGGAATGCTTCGATACCAACTTTTAGTTTAAATAACAGAGATGGATATAGCACATGGAAATTCAAAATGAGGAATTACTTAATGCATGAAGATCTTTGGGAGGCTATAGTTGGGTATCCCGTTAGTCATTCAATTTCCGTTGAAACCCAAAAGAAGAATGATATAATGGCGTTAACTAAGATATGTCTTACATTAGAAAATTCAGCAATTACGCATGTTAGAAGTGCTAAGACAGCGGTCGAGGCGTGGAAAGCATTGCAAATTGCATATGAAGATAAAGGCATGGGTCGCCGGTTATATTTAGAAAGTAAACTATATAGATACAGTCTTAGTGATTTTGATGGCATTGAAGGATATATCAATGCAGTGATCTCTACTGCTCAGGACCTGGCTGATATCGGCAAGATAATAGAAGACGCGTCGGTTGCAGCTATTTTATTAGGAGGTCTAACTTCAAGGTATGATCCTTTAATTATGGCTCTCGAAAATAGCAATATCGAAGTCACTACAGAGCTAGTTAAAGGTAAACTTTTAAATGAGATGTCAAAATATGATGATTCGACAAAAATAGATTCTGTTTTACGTTCTAATGATGTTAAATCTAAGAATAAGAAGAAGAAGCCTATTGTTTGTTACGATTGTAATGAGCCAGGTCACAAGCGCCCTGATTGCCCGAATAAAATGAATAATAAAAGAAAGGCCTTAGGTTCCGTAGTACCGCTTGGATCTAAAGGTGTTGATAATTTTGCGCTTGGATCTAAAGGTGTTGATAATTTTTCGCTTGGATCTAAAGATGTTGATAATGTAGCGCTTGGATCTAAAGATGTTGATGATAATTACTGGATAATAGATTCAGGAGCCACCAGACATATGTCTTCTAAGGTAGAGTGGTTTGAGAACTTAACAACACCGGCTACTAAAAAGAAGATTGTCGTAGCTAACGGTGCTGAAATGAATTGTAATGGGATTGGTAATGTATCTATTAATACAGCATCTAATATTAGGAGTATAAATGATGTATTGTATGTTCCTTCTTTGAATGGTAATCTTATTTCTGTGTATAAATCAGTTGAGAAAGGTTTTAATGTACTTTTTGATAAAAATGGTTGTAATTTTTATGATTCTAAAACTTTCTCTTGTAAAGGTAATTTAGTTCTTCATGGGTCACCATATAATGGTTTATATAAATTAGATTGTACGGTTAATATAGCTAAAGATGTGGCTTGTGATGTGCACTCTAATAGTGACATTAGTGATGTCATGTATGAATTGTGGCATAAACGATTAGGTCACCTATGCCGTGCAGGTATGAACCAGTTAAAGAACTATGAATTAGGTGTTGATTTTAAGGATATAAGTCAACGGAGTTGTGTACCCTGTGTAGAAGGTAAGCAAGCTCGAAAACCTTTCAAGAAAATTCCCTTTCCTGCAGCGAGCTCGATACTAGAGCTAGTACATAGTGACATCTGTGGACCAATGTCGGAAACGTCATTACAAGGTAATAAATATGCTCTTATATTTATAGATGATTTTACACGTTTTATATTTATTTATTTTATTAAAGACAGAGGTAAAAGAAAAGTTTTGTGCTTTCCAATCACTAGTGGAGAGACAAACAGGGGCAAAAATAAAGGTTTTTAGGACAGATAATGGAAGAGAGTTCGTTAACAAAGAGTTAACTGATCATTTTAGTTGTTGTGGTATTGTTCATCAAACTACAGTACCATATAGCCCACAGCAAAATGGTGTGGCTGAACGGACTTTTAGATCAATAGTAGAAAAGGCTCGATCAATGCTAGCGGAAAGCTCTCTCTCGAAGGCGTTTTGGGAGGATGCGATACGAACGTCTGTTTATCTTAAAAATAGATCTCCTCATCGCGCCTTAAAGTGTCGTATTCCTTTTGAAAAATGGTATGGTTACCAACAAAATCTAAGTCACCTTAGAGTTTTTGGTTGTAGAGCCCTTATTCATGTGCCCGACTGTCAAAGAAAGAAATTAGATATGAAAGCGGTAGAATCAATCTTTGTTGGATATACGGATGATCCAAATAACTATTTATTTAGGGATCCTCAATATCCCAGACGATTAATTAAAGCTCGTGATGTCACTTTCTTTGAAGATTGTTTCAAAAATTTAAAGAGCAATGAATCTAATGAAGTAGGTTCATATAGAAATGTTCCAGTTTCAGCTCCTATGCTTCTATTGTCAGGTAATGTCAGTCAGAGAGAGGAAAGTTCGAATGAATTGGATTCGTCTCCACCTGTAATTCATGAGACCGTAGATGAACTAAATGATACATTGACAGATGTTTATGAAGATGCATCAGTGGATATTTCTCCTGAAGAAACTTTTCCATCTCAAGTGGATCAAGGTCAAATGGGAGAATATGATTCTGGTGACAACCAGGTTGAACGGAGATATCCAAATAGGGATAGAAAACCTCCTGATTACTTCTCGTTTCATACCTTGCATGAGGATAGAGAACCTAGTACATATTCAGAAGCGATTCGATCTGATGATTCAGATAACTGGAAACTAGCTATGGAACAGGAGTATGATTCATTAATGAAACTGAATACGTGGAAACTAGTGGATAAACCTAATAGAAAAGTGATTCCATGTAAATGGATTTATAAGCTTAAGACTGATGAACATGGTAACGTCACAAGATATAAAGCCAGGCTAGTGATAAAAGGTTTTAATCAAATTCCTGGTATAGACTATTGTGAGACGTTTTCACCAGTAATCAGACATTCATCCTTGCGAACGTTGTTTGCTATTGCTGCTGAAATGAAGTATAAAATGCATCATTTGGATGTAGACACCGCTTTCCTAAATGGTGATCTTCACGAGGAAGTTTATATGAATCAGCCTTTAGGTTTTGTGAAGAAAGGTCAGGAAGATAAGGTGTGTCTACTTCAAAAGTCCCTCTATGGACTGAAACAAGCTCCAAGGGTATGGAATGAAAAGCTTAATGAGACTTTAAGTAAGATAGGTTTTAAAAAGTTGCCTACTGAACCATGTGTATATAAAAAACTTTTTGGTTCAGATATTGTCATTCTAGCTGTCTACGTAGATGATATCATTGTATTTTATAAGAATGACATGACATTTGACAGAGTGAAAAACGATTTACTAAATTATTTTTCACTAAAAGATTTAGGAACATTAAATTATTATTTAGGATTAAACATATCTCAATGCAAAGAAGAAATTCGTGTTAATCAAAGTTCCTACATTAGAAATCTATTAAAGAGATTTAACTTGGAAAATGCTAAGATGTATGATACACCGTTGGGAAATAACAAGTTAGATAATACTGATTTGAATTGTGAGGACTCTACGTATGAATATCAGAGTATAATAGGATGTCTGATGTATCTTGCTGTTAATACTCGGCCGGATATAGCGTATACTGTGAGTTATTTAAGTCAGTTTAATAGCAAAAATAGTCATTGCCATTGGACAGCAGCTAAACGGGTACTGCAGTATCTTAAGCGTACTATAGACTACTCTATTATTTATAGGAAAACAGGAGAGCCACTCATCGGTTATGCAGATGCTGACTGGGCAAATTGTACGCAGGATCGTCGTTCATACACAGGGTATTGCTTCAAACTAGCTAATGGTCCTATATCATGGTGTTCGAGAAAGCAGTCGACAGTAGCTCTTTCGTCTACAGAGGCTGAATATATGGCGTTATGTGATGCGGTGAAAGAAGCTGTATATTTGCAACGCTTTATCTGTGAGGTTTGTGATTTACAGTATCCTAGTGTTACAATATGTACTGATAGTCAGAGTGCACAAAACTTGGCTCTTAATCCTATACATCATAGTAGGACAAAACACATTGATACTAAATAGCACTATATTAGAGAAAAAGTATCAGACAATACCATTGTACTTGAATATACTAAATCTACTGAAATGATAGCTGATGTTTTGACAAAATGCTTAGGAAGAACAGCACATTATAAGTGCATGTTGGGCTTAGGTTTAGTACTTATGTAAGTTGTGTACTTATGTAGTGTGTTTGTTGTTGTCTGTATCTGATGATGTGTAATCAATGCTTGGATGCTCTTTTATTTTGTTATAATATTTAGGCTCTACGTAATCTAGTGTTTTATAAATTAGTAGACATCGAAGCCTTGATTATGGGGGTGTGTTGTGATATTGATCAGATACTGGCCAACATAAAATAGATTTAATTTTTATGTTTTAAATCTAGTTCTTCTTTTTAAATGTTCTTCTTGATGTTGTCACTTCTTGAAAATAAAATATCCATAGCACATTATTTTATTGTATATTTTTACAAAATAGTAAAATTTCAACATATTTGATTAAGATAAAGTGAAATATGCTTATTTACGTTGTTATTAGTGAGATTTACCACAATTTCAGGTATATTTTCATTGTTGTCAAATAGCCTATTGTTGTCAAATGTTCGTGTAGGTAGGTACGTGAGTTTGCTACCCTACTTAAATAGGTGACGCCATCCTGGCGCTTTATTCACCCGTCACCGAGATGCAAACAAAAAATAATCCTAGTATTAATTTAGTTTTATAGCACTAGCAACGAAAAGGTATTTTTGTATTAATAAGATATATAAAGATTTTATTTTCTGGCTGCCATTGTTCTAAAACAACGCCCTCCTGACAATATCATTCAATTGCCAAGAGAGCCTTGTCTGGGTTTTATTTATATTTCTGGTATTGTTACTACAGTTTCTAAATGCTCAAGAAGGCATTTTGATGTGAGTTTACGTTGAAAAAACAAGCAAAACATTTGTAGACAACGTTCGTCACTCTCTCTGTCACAAGAGCAACTACAGCATGCTAAGAGTACTCACTAGTCACTAAGCATGTTTATAGACGTTTTCGATGTGCGGTATGCCGTATGTAGGCTTAGCGCTCATCTAGCGATTTAAATCTCGGGTTATATGTTGGGTGGGTTATTATCATCTGCAGAATCTTTAATCTGTGCATATGTAATGAAATGAATCTCAAATGAATGACATTTCATTAATTGAATTTGCCGCGCTTCGCGTATCTATGCTGGGCGCTGGCTGTCGCGTACCTATCTGTGACTGTGATTCAATGGCGCGCGACGCTTGGATTGTTTTGTACATTTTATTGTTATAAAAAACTTATAGAAAGATGTGAACTTTAAATGTCGTTTCTTTGTATTTTCAGAGAAACAATTTATGGTTTATTTTGAAGATCCCAATGACATACCTTATACATATCGCACCTCCGTTCAAATAGTGTCATAAGTCAAAAAAGTAAAATGTTGAGAAAATCGCACTTGAAATTCATATCATCACTTTTCCGGTCATAATTCAAAAACTATTAATAATAGCGTTACATGTCCTTTGGCAAGTTATATAGGTTTTTTAAAGCTCTACAAAATAGTATTTAAAATAATCTTCATTCATGAAAAAATAATCCTGAAATTTTGAGTTGTGACACTATATTGATAAAAGAAACAACAATTTTTACGAAATGTCGTCTATTCAACTCACTTAAATGGTTAAAAAACATTTTTTATTCGTAGAAACATAAAAGGAACATGGAGTTATGGCACAAAAATTCTCAAAATATAGTATTATTACAGTTATAATCATCTAAAATAAACGAAAATGAACTTATTGAATAACATAATATAAAAAAGGTATAAATATTAATTATTAAGTTTCACAATTACAGTACAAAACTTAACTATAAATCTTATACAATTATTAATACAAAAAACTTTAAAAGTCACCCTTTCTTTCTCTTATTTTTATATAGTCAATAATAATCTAATGATTCATGTAAGAAAGTAAATCTTTCCAAAAATATTTCAGTTTGTTGAATAGTATTAAAAGTTTACAAATTATTAAAAAAATAAGAGTAGAAACCTGGGATATGGTTGTGGAGTAACAAAGTAATTAAATCAGTCTTTTGTTTTCCTTAATTTTTAAGTTACTAAAAGCTGGCTTTTTTTCAGGAAATATCAATTTCTTATTTCTGGATAGCAAATTAGCTTCCAACCACTCCGTGTCTTTGTAAGAGGTTTTGGTCTATCCTTGAATGTTTGTAGAAGTTTCAGGCAAAGAATCATTTTCTTTGCTGGTGTTTCTATAATATCGATTTGTTGAGTACACGCTGACATTAAACTTGTACTCTGTCCTTCAGAGTGAACTTCTAGATTCTTCTCCAAACACATAGTCACTATTTTTCTTGCTCTGAACATTGTAAGTGTTTTTCGCTATTAGCTCCACCTAAAGCAATAATATGAACGATAAGAATTTAAAAATTTTGAAAGTTTTTAAAGATGATACCTATCGTGTATGTAAGTAAGGAAAAACAAGTAGTCCCTGCTTTGAATAATAGAACTATTTACTAAACTACATGCGAAAAATAATAAAGAAATCTAAATAAGCAAACAAATCGGTTATTTCTATAAATTATATTTAATCTACTGCAGTTATGTTGGTGTCACGCTTAGACATGACTAGCTTAATAAGAGGGATTGAATGAAATTTGTATAACCTTAGCCAAGTATACCGTCATATTTAGACAAAGAACACATAATTCATTTTAAAAGAGTCTAAAATAGTGTCATGTTTAGATATACAACAGTAAAATAAAATATTTTGTTGTCAAACTTTCACTACGTATACTGTCATGCTTAGACATACGACACTATATTTGAGAAAACATACGATTTCTTTGCTGAACGTAATCATATATACTGTCATTATTCAATTCAACACAGTGTTATCGAACAATAAATTTAATTTTTTACTTACCTTGTTCACAGTAATAGTCACAGCACGACAAGCTACACTATACAATCGTTAGACGACACGTCCACATAGAAGCAAGCTGTGACGTGACACTGTTCTTGTTTCGGAAGCGAGTACTTTCGGCTACCGATATAGTGACACTAATGCCATCTAACGGTAAATTATCAACCAATACACGCGCCTCTTTTTGAGATAAAAGATTGATGTCTTGCGAACATTATGGTAGAATAAAACCGTTTTAACTTTTTTTTGAGTTGTGACACTATTTGAGCGGAGGTGCGATATATTATACAGTATACTTACTCATATATCTGGGGACACGGTAGTGTCCCCGCCAAGACGAGCCAAGCGAAGCGCGAGGGCACTACCTATCTTTTCTCGAAGTGTTTCGCCGTATTTTTAAACCCTTATAACTTAGGCCTGAATTATTTCAGATAATCAAAATTCTCGGAAAATGATGTCGCCAGTGAACTTATTAAACCTATAAAGTTTCAATTTTATAGGTCTTATACTTTAGATTTTATTGACGTCTAAAAAACCCAAATTTCGTCACTGACTGACTGACTGACTGACTCACTGATGATCATCAAAATTCCTAGGTACTTCCTGAAGACCTAGAAAGCTGAAATTTGGTATATAAGCTAGTATTAGCACACAACCAACAAAAAAATTCCAAAAGTTGGAAATTTAACCCCCCAACCCCTTAAAATAGGGGATGGAAGTTTGTATGAAATTACCGCAAATATTGATGCTAGAGGTCTCAAAATTGATATAGGGACTCTTTGTAATAAACAATTAAATACGTGTTTCAGGATTTTTAGTTAATCACCCCACATCCATAAAATTAGGGGGTTGGAAGTTCTTATGGGGTTTCCCATAAGTATATAGGTATAATAAAAACTTAATTTCTGAAATTTGGTATATAAGCTAGTATTAGCACACAACCAACAAAAAAATTCCAAATGTTGAAAATTTAACCCCCCAACCCCTTAAAATAGGGGATGGAAGTTTGTATGAAATTACCGCAAATATTGATGCTAGAGGTCTCAAAATTGATATAGGGACTCTTTGTAATAAACTACAAATAAGGAAAAAAATAAACTAGGTGAACCAAGGAGGGTTCCCTCATTTAAATGATAGAGGGGGGTGGGGGATACTTGATTCGGACAAATATCCACCTTGCAATGATATTCAAGAAATACACCAAAGAAAAGGAAATTAACCAAATAAAAAATATAGTCGTAAACAACTTACAAAAAGAAGTGAAATCCCAGCAAAAACATTTTCATGTAAAATGTTGCCAAGACGAGAACATGTGGCTCACACTATCAAAAAGTTATCAGATCTCATGTAGAGCAAGACTTCTAACTCTACACGCCCTAACTCTATAAATCCTAACTTTATAAACTCTACACTTTAGTCAAAATATATTATGTCTTGGCTGTTTCGTTACTGTCACATGGGTGTAAAGTAAAAATATTATTTACTGACTTTGTACTTTTCTGATATACAATACCTAGTTTCTGTAGTAACGATTATTTATTAGATAGGTATTGAGTCTCCTCAGAAACTGCACTTAGGTTTTACTAACTGCATTGGTTTCAAATACTTCATCACACTTTGCAAAAGTGTGTTCCTTTGCTTTAGAGGATATTTTTAATAAATGGAAGTTTTTTCCCATAACAATGGTGAAACCATTTAATTTTAATGTGAAATTTCTTGAATTTTGCATGGTCCATTATGCCACTTGCAAAACTCTATTAGAAAAGTACTGAACAGTGAATAAATGCTTCACTTTACGCCCATGTGACGGTACCGAAACAGCCAAGACATAATATATTTTGACTAAAGTGTAGAGTTTATAAAGTTAGGATTTATAGAGTTAGGGCGTGTAGAGTTAGAAGTCTTGCTCTACATGAGATCTGATAACTTTTTGATAGTGTGAGCCACATGTTCTCGTCTTGGCAACATTTTACATGAAAATGTTTTTGCTGGGATTTAATTTTTAGAGAAGCGGGTTTTCATGAAGCATACAAAAAGAACAAAACTACACCAAACCTAATAAATTTATAATGCAAAACATATAGGTATATAATATACCTAACATAAACACTTGCTAACCTGTCACAGAGAACAAAAACACCGTTCATGAACCGTAGACTACCTACTAAGTTACATTAGGCCTATGTGAAATAATAGAAAATATCTGGGTGACCGAGCTTTGCTCAGTAGTATTACAGCTACTCACCAATAGATGGCAGCAGGAGTCATATTTTTTTACTTACCTTTACTGTAATAAAACTTTTCGCAAATAGATGGCAGGCAGTGTTATATTTTTTTGGTAAATACAATATTTTCTAAAAATGAATCTAGCTAGATCGATTTATCGCCCCCAAAACCCACTGTATACTAAATTTTGAAGTTATTGGTAAATTTTGCAGGAACGGGATCACTTAGACCATATTTTTTTGTAGTAAATCGATAGCTTTTGAGTTAAACAATACAACAACACCAACATTTTGTCTGTAAGTCTGTAAGTTACTAACTTTTAGATTAGATTTACTACATACTTAATTTTTTTGGCAATTTTTTTTCGAATTCGAGGCATTTTAATTGATTTATTTTAACGATTTACATTATTATTAAGTATCCAGCGATGGAAAATATTGTACCCAGTCGAATTTGTACCCAGTCGAATGAAACCATATGAGAACATGTAAAGCAACAGACTTTAAAGTTATTGCTGATTTCGTGTGCACATACCCAAAAAAACGCAACCAAAATTGAAATGGCTCTCACGGGCACTCAAACGACGCTCGTGCTTAAGTTAAGACTCTCCAATACGTATAAATGCAATTAGATACTTCCCTATTTATTTAACAGTAAAAACTAAAAGGCGTTCTTTATTTAAAAAAATAATATTATTTATTTACAGTATGTGTACTTAATAAGTATACCAAAGATTTAAAATATACGAAAAAATATATTATAAATCAGCACTGTTATTTCAGTAGGTAGTACCTACTTTGATAAATATCATTGTGCATGTAACATGTTATGTATTTATCTACTAACTCATTAAACTTATCTAATTTTTAACACTACAAAGCATAAACATAACTTATCTTTGTCCAACAAAATAAATGCGCGTTCTTTTAGGCTTTGAACTATGAATAAAAATACTTACAAATTACAATTATATTATGAACTACTTAGGTATCTACAATAATTGATAAATTGTAATAAAAATAATATTTATACACCTATGAACAAAGACAGCCACCACGGTGGTTTAGACAACCAAGATTTCAATGTACTTCTTGAAGGTAAAATACTACTAGTCTCCTTTTTAGGTTCTGGCATTTTTGCGTAATTCAACAAGGTTTTGCAGTCAACTTTACTTCTCAAAATATGCGAATCCTTGGTTATGATATCAACTTCACATTCCATGTTATTCGATGGGTTTACTGGCGGCCCTTTGACTGTAAGCGGATCGGTTGTGACGGTACAATTTGTAGTATTCATTACTGTTACATTGGATGATGTGATTGTATACGGTGTCGAAGTTGTCTCGTTCACAGGTTTTGCAGCGGTAGAATTCGATATATTTCCTGCAAGTGGAGAAGATGTAGTCGTTGAAATATTTAGTCCTGACAATGTTGAATTTAAGAGACTACTTTCTGTCGAGTATGCACCTGTGGCATTCAATGGAGATGTGTTATTCAACAACGTGCTTGACGTATTAGCATTTGTAACTGTTACATTTGCCGCTGATACATTTACAGGAAGAACAGTAGTAGTGTTATCGACAGTTGTAATATTTTGGGCAGAAGCAACAAGCGAAGTTACGTTTGTTCCTGGCAGTGTGTTATTAATTACAGTGTAGTTTGATACACAAACAGTTTGAGTAAACGTATCTTGCTTCAGTTTTTCGCTTCCAGCGGTGAACGTAGATACTATCTCACAAGGGATCTTAAGTACTTCAATCTTATTGTTCTCTTTAATCCTCAGATTGCAGGTAGCCTCATCTTTCGGCGCTTCATATGGAGTAGATTGAGAGTGATGATATCTCCGTCTGTAATAATCGTCGTTGTAATAATAATGGTCGTGGTGGCTATGCGATCGACCCATGTTGTATAAGGCTAGACCAGTTAAAAGGTCTCCATATCGGCTGCCTGAATTACGGTATTCGGTGATATAGACATGCTGAGGTGCCGTATAGTATGACGGAATGTTATAATATCCATGGCTTGGCCCGTGACCATAGCTACCACCGTAATTGTGGTTTCCTGATCCATATCCGGTATTTGAACCGTAAGAATTGCTTGTATGATGCGGTTTCACTGGTGTGTAATGACTACCTGATCCAGACCAGCTTGTTGATGGTGGGTAGTTGCTTCCCGACCCTGATCCTGACCAGCTTGTTGATGGTGGATAGTTGCTCCCTGATCCTGATCCATACCATCCACCACCACTTCCCGAACCGGACAAACCAGTAGACGACGATGGGTATTTAGGTACACTGCTTCCAGGTCCTGAAAGACCAGAGGAGGACGAAGGATATTTGGGAGCACTACTACCGAATCCAGATAATCCAGAGGATGACGAAGGGTATTTAGGAGCACTGCTGCCAGAGCCATATCCCGATAGTCCACTTGATGAAGAAGGATATTTAGGAGCACTGCTGCCAGATCCATATCCAGATAGTCCACTTGATGACGAAGGATATTTAGGCGCACTGCTGCCAGATCCATATCCAGATAGTCCAGATGATGAAGAAGGGTATTTAGGATAACTGCTCCCGAATCCAGATAAGCCAGATGATGAAGAAGGATATTTCGGAGCACTGCTGCCGAATCCAGATAGCCCAGATGATGAAGACGGGTATTTAGGAGCACTGCTGCCAAATCCAGACAATCCAGACGAAGACGAAGGGTAACTGGGTGCACTGCTCCCAGAACCAAACCAACTTGATGAGCTTGAAGATGATGGCTTGCTACTTCCAGAACTGAACCAACCGGATGAGCTTGAAGATGATGGCTTGCTGCTTCCTGAACTGAACCAACCGGATGAGCTTGAAGATGGCTTGCTGCTTCCTGAACTGAACCAACTGGAGGAACTCGATGAGGATGGTTTACTGGAACTAAACCAGCTACTCGAGCTGCTGGACGGTTTGCTGCTCGAGCCCCAGCTTCGACCCCAGCTGGATCCGGACGAGCGTGATCCTCCAGACGACCCGTATCTCTTGCATTGTGAAAAGTCGGCTACAACGCAAAGTAACACGAGGCACAGCAAATATTTGCCGGCCATCATTATAACCCGGTTCCAAAACGCGTGCGCACTCGAACCGGTCCGAGCTTTATTGAATCGAATCTCACAACACCGTAAATATTACAAACTAGAATGACGTCAACGATGTATTCTGGGAACATAATAATTAGCAACAGAATTTCCCGTCCAGCATTCAGTATAATATTATTCTGCGTTGTCCAGTGATAAGAGGGTTAAAGTTGAATACAAACATTTCAATAACAAGAAGGCCGTTTAATAAGAATCGTAATCTCTTGAAACTATTCAGCTTAATAGTATCTAAGTATTCATTGACCGCAATCAACATACAGTAATAATTACGCTGCTATTAGAATCCAATTAATTTTAGAGTAAAATAAACACTCGAAAACATTTTTGAGGATTTATTTTAATTGCAACTACATCTATCTTCACTTTACTAATATTATAAAGAGGAAAATTTTATTTTTTTTGTGTATATTTGTCAAATCAGAAACTACTGTACCGATTTCAAAAACTGTTTCACCATTAAAAAGCTACATTCGCCCTGAGTAACATAAGTTATATTTGTTGCTAGAAAAATAAGGAATCCTTACTAAAACTTAAGTAAAGTAACCCAAGGTGTTCGTTTTAAAAACCCTTTATTATGTAATAAATTATAATGGTATTCTGTGGTTATTATGGTTATTCTATGATCTGTCTCAAACGCCAAAACGGGCCTAAGTATTATTTTTTTCATGTATAACACCTGTAAAAATTATTATAAAAACATCTTGTTTGTTCTACTTACGATTTTGACTGACTCAACTACAGATTTTTAACCGTTGAATCGACCCTATAGCCTTTTGCTATACTCATCTGATAAGGCGTTCTTATTACAATTAATAAGTGGCCTAAATTCCTTAATTTAACTTTTTAGCTCTCTGCACTCCTTCATATGCACACTTAAAGAGTATGGAAATAGAAATTACAGAAATGACTGCAAAAACCATACAAAATAACATTTTTTTTGCTTAGTCGGTAGCGCCTTCATTAGATTACGAGTACCTTTCAATTAATTGGTAGGTATTCGTATTGTGTACACAGTCTATTAGATTGACCTTGTATTAACTACCTGACGTGGCAAACTTTGTTTTGCCATGTAGGAGTGTGAAAATAGCTTACGACCTTCTCTCAGTCCCTAATGTAGACAAATAAGAATCATCAAAATTGGTCAAGCCGTTTCAGAGGATTTTGGTTCAAACACAGCGATAGAAGATATTTTATATGTTAGAGAAGATTTTAAAAAAAATTAGTCTTATCATTGGTTACTGACGGTGCAAAAACAATTACTCAGCATTAGAGTGAATTTCTTAGACACCGGAAGTCGGAACAGATAGACACTGACTCGCGACCTTGAGACAATTGAAACCATATTTAGATAGTTAACACGTTAAGTGCGAAGCGAGGCCTAAATCACCCCTGATGCAACTTCCCTGTGGTGCGGCAAGCAAAAAAGTGAATTTCTCTGTCGTGCGAATGGCATAGCTTTGGTTTGGTCCAGTGTAGGAAAGAGATAAATATATATTTGAGATCACTAATGGTTCCGGACTCGGTGGTGTACCTACCTTGGTACCGGATGTCTTAGGCCTCGTGCCGCACTGAATTAATATAATTTTAATGCAGTGCGGAACGAGGCTAAAACGTCCCATATCCCCCCTGACCTCGTACCGCACTCAACGCGAGCTTCCCGCGACCAGTGTTGTGCATCACGTCGATTGGAGAGCACGTCCTTTTAATTTTTTAATGTTAATTCAAGTTCTAATAATTGTATTTTTAAAGCCCGAGGCAGAATAAATAGGACAGTTTCTTTTCTACTTCTGGTTGCCTTTTTTTTCTATTCTGTGAACCGCATTAAGATTTTCATATACAAATAGAAAGATAAACCTTATGCATAAACCGTAATCCATTATTTTCCAATAATAAGTCTGTAATGGTATAGAATGGAACGCTTCGTGCGCGAGTCCGACTCGCACTTGGCCGGTTTTTTTTTCTTTATGGCGCCTTCAAGCACAATTTAGATTATTAAAAAAAATGTATCCTTTGATAGCTTTGTGTTGTTTTGCCAGGTTTTGCCCTTAAAACGATCTAATGAGATATAATTGATCAAAATCGGTCAAGTCGTTGCGTAATTAAGACAGTTTAAAAACGTCGATATTATTTTTCCCATCACTAATCGCAGCGAAAATTTGCCCTATTTCAGTGCGTTACGAGGTGTATAAGATCCCATATTTTGTTTTGCTAATAATTCCTAAACTAGCCATCAGATCCCGGGGCGACGGTGGATTAGGGTTCATCAATTCACTGTCTATATCAATAAGGACCAAAATTCTCATTTATCTTTGATTTCGCGCCAGAAAATGGATTTTAGTCTGTAAAAGGAGGTGGGGTCTAATAGACCGCGTGTCGCCCTAACGTCTGGTCATGGTACGGGCCGATTATACCTCGTGCCGCAGGAACGGAAAGTATGCAAAAATTGGTGCCGCAGCTAACGTGTTAAGTACATTAAATATAAATTCTAGAACAATGGTTCCAGGTCGTTCATTAAACGTAACGGCGTTCTAGGCCATTTTATCCACAACATTTCCTATGTTCCACCAGTGGGCCCTCTCTCTCAACCAAGTTTAGAGCTTAGCCACTCCACGGACCATACCGTTTTTACATGTCACAATATCAAATTTAAATGGGTGACCGAGCTTTGCTCGGTAGTTCGTCTACCCACCAATAGATGGCAGCAGGGGTCATATTTTTTTGGTAAATTCGACATTTTCTAAAAATGAATCCTAGCTATATCGATTTATCGCCCCCAAAACCCCCAATATACTAAATTTCATGAAAATCGTTCGAGCCGTTTCCGAGATTCAGATTATATAGAAATATATATACAAGAACTGCGCGTTTAAAGGTATAAATATAGTATATCTGGGTTTGGTTACCCAGATATGCTCACTTTTTTTTGGTACATACCACATTTTCTAAAAAGTTGAATCCTTGCTAAATCGATTTATCGCCCCCGAAACCCCTGTTTATTAAATTTCATGAAAATCCGTCGAGCCGTTTCCGATATTCAGTATAAATAAGATATACTTATCCGGGATCAACAGCTGAACGTGCTCTTCGAGGCGCGGTAAGATGCCCGTCAATTCATTACTCCAGGCTTCTATTCTTTACAGAAAATGACAATATACCTGTATAATTCTCGACAACACCCGAAAATTGAACAAAGAACCTCTAAATTGGCAGTATAACTTACTAACTACTAGACCAAAGCAGCAGTTAAATCTTCTAACCACAAAGCAAACCAGTAATCTCTTCATCCGATAATCACTGTGTAATTCCTGCGAACTGTGAAGGCAATTCACTCTGCATCGCTTTTTGTAGTTACACACAGCCATGACAATCAGTTTCAATCATGACGTCGCTTCGGTTGCACATTTAAAATGTTACTCATTTTTCTATTCATCATACCGTATACGGTTGCTTTGAAAAATGAGGAAACGAACGTTCGGAAGCCGTACGTCGTCCTGCCTGTGCCTTTGGACCTGCCGAACAGGAACGAGCGCGCTGAACAGTGCTGGCTCAGGATAGAAGACATCGAGCTGACGGAGACCCTCGCGATCTACTGTCACATAGCGCACGCGTTCCTTCACTACTTCATACACGATTACAACACTCGGAAGAGATGATAGAGGACAAAGTGGACGTCAGTCTCTGGAGCGAAGAGCCGCGACCGATAGTGGATATTCCGCTTCCGAGAGAAGACACGGAAGAGAAGACGAAGGATGGTCAGAACACCTTCATAGACTGGAAACAGACGACGATAAAGGATCCGACCACACGCAGGCGTTTGTACGTCACCAAGAAAGCTGATTGTAGACTCATCATGTACAGCCGCGATGGAATGACCAACTACGAAGTGGAGTGCAGTAAAATCTTGTACTTTATTAACGTTCGTATGAACAGCTGTGATGGATTGCGCAAAGGTAACGTGGAACTATTCGTTGTGGCGTTATTTATTCTACTTTTAAATAGTTTATAGAAATGCCATATGTTTTTATGTATTTCAGCGTCATTTGCTGGTGATAATAATATTGTTATTGTATTTGATATACGTACCTAGCTATCACTTAACTTTTTTATTGTTAAACTCTTACTTATAAACCTTGTACTTCTTGTCCTGACGTCTAAAATTGCATTACTGCAATTATTTCATGATAACAGGGTGCATCGCGCGTGAACATCACAAAAAGCAACGTTCTTGCTAATTACTGTAATAATTTACTGCTAAACGATGTTAAAACTAAGCCATTTTTAACCGAGTTCGAAAAATAAGAACAATAACTGAGCAATGTTTGGGAAAATTTGCAATACAGATCCCAATCGTATTTTATGTCTCTAGAAAAGTTTAGATTAAAGTTGTCCTTGTAGTACCTTTAGGACACTAAAAATCGCATATAATACGAGTACCTACCCAGTCAGTTTAGTTCAGAAAACAGATACCTTTGTCACACTGCGTTAAAATTATTACGTTTCGTATCTATATATCGTTACGACAAATTATTAATTCCTTAAAGTTATACAATTTTAATATGTGCCTTGATGTGTTCATATCGTTATTGCCTTCAATATCACAAACTACCTATCTATCTAATTATGTTGAGGTTTTATTACTTAGATCATCAGCTATCCATTAGAAACGTCGAACAAGTAATTTTTCATCTAGGTATGTGTTTAATCTAAGTTAATTTAATGGCGTCTGGTCATTGATATATATAAACTAAGGTTTTCGGGTGGCGCTAAAAAGTGTCGGAACCTACAGAAAGTCAAAACGCGAAAAGAGTTCCAATCGCAGGCTGTATAAATTACAAATATCCGGGTGGGTGTTTAACTACTGGCTAATAGATGGCAGCAGAAGTCATATTTTTATTACTTTTTTTTGGTAAATTCGACATTTTCTAAAAATGAATCCTAGCTAGATCGATTTATCGCCCCCAAAACCCCCTGCATACTAAATTTCATGAAAATCGTTGGGGCCGTTGCCGAGATCCAGATTATATCTATCTATCTATCTAATATATATAAATCTCGTGTCACAATGTTTGTCCTCAATGGACTCCTAAACCACTTAACCGATTATAATAAAATTCGCACACCATGTGCAGTTCGATCCAACTTGAGAGATAGGATAGTTTAAATCTCAATTCAACTATTTTTTAAATCCCCAAGGGCAAAACAACGTTTGCCAGGTCAGCTAGTAGAAATATATATATATATACAAGAATTGCTCGTTTAAAGGTATAGGATTTACAATGTTTTACTTTGTTTATAAAAATACACATGGACCCTCGTTTATATAGGTTTTCTCAGGACACTTTTTTCGTGAAATTTGTATTACACCAGGGGTCCATAGATTTACATGCCAATGCGTCTGGTGGATGAATATTTTTTAATTAATACGAGTAGATGCCAATAAGAATTGTTCGAGAGGTTTTTTAATTGTTCGAATTTTTACGAGGGGACGCATTAGATACCAATTCTTTTCGGATTCGCTCAGACTCGATGAGTTACGGATCCGAAATATGGTCATTAACTAATGGGCCTCCAAAGACGGCTCAGGATCACAGCGAGCGATGGAGACAGTTATGTTCGGAGTATCTTTACGCGATTCTGTCAGAAATGAGGAGATCCGCAAAAGAACCTAAGTGAGCGACATATCTCAACGTGTCCCAAAACTAAAGTGGCAATTATGGGCGGGGCACATGGATCGTAGGACCGATGGACGTTGGGGACCCAAGGTGGACGTCCACCGGCTGAAACGACGACTACGACGAAATGGTGTTTGTCCTGTTTTTGCAATGTAAAAGAACTCGGCTACTATAATTATTATTTGTGCTACTTAATTTATTATTTAACCGACTTCAAAAAAAGAAAGAGGTTCTGTATTCGACCCGTATGTATGTATGTATGTGTGTGTGTATGTATGTATGTATGTATGTATGTTTGTCCGCGATTATTTCACGTTTGGCTGAACCGATTTTGATGCGGTTTTCAGGAAAGTATTTGTTACATTCTGGAGAAGGTTTTAGTATATTAACCGACTTAAAAAAATAAGAGGTTCTTAGTTTGATCGACATATTTGTATTTAAGTTTGTTCGCGATTATCTCGAGTTCGGCAAAACGGATTTAGATGATTCTTTTTTGTTAGATAAGCCATACATCACAGGTAGACTCGTTTTAATTTCGTCGAGATTTAATGAATATCTTCGGAGATGGAGAGCGGAACTCCTCAACGGAAAATAGTAAATCGCTTGCGATCGGTATAATAGTGTACAGTGTAGATTTTATCGGACTTCAAAAGAGAAGGAGATTCTCAAGTTGACTGAAATATATGTTTTAATTGACCGACGTCAAAAAAAGAGGTTCTCTGTTTAATCCCTATATCGGTATTTAGGATTTTCCGTGATTATTGTACATGCATTTTATTGTGATAGTCCGTTTTAAATTTGGTTAAAACGTGGCAACTAGATCATAAAAGCTTGTCTTTAAAAACTTTTTTGCACTAAAAAGGGTAAAATAAATTATTTTTTAAAAAAATTGAACCGACTTCAAAACCACAAATAGGCACTCAAAAGCGAAAAATAAATTAATATAATTATTATAACCGCTACTACCCACTCATCTATTTTGAAGTCGGTGCCAGCCAATTCAAATAGATAAGTAAATCTTTGTAATAGTGCAAAACTACATCCATAGTATGTAGTAGTAGTAAGCTTCGCTGGCACCGACTTCAAAATAGATGAGTGGGTAGTAGCGGTTATAATAATTATATTAATTTATTTTTCGCTTTTGAGTGCCTATTTGTGGTTTTGAAGTCGGTTCAATTTTTTTAAAAAATAATTTATTTTATTTATTTATTATTATCAAATCAAAATACAGCTCAAAAAGCTTAGTCAAAACAACAAAAAAACCACAAAAGTTTAGGTATCCTTCAATTATAATCTCTAGTTTTAATTAAAATGGGGTCCCTATTTTAATTGTTTTCATTGACTGAAACCGCTTTAAATTTCTGATCAACAAGATGTAAAAACCTAATTGAAGTAAGCATGAAGGACGTATTTTTTAAACAAAATAGATGTACCTAATATACAAAGTACCTTCCCAGACAATATGCATAATAGTCAGGTATTGTTGTTTCATCCAAAACTCCAACTTACAAAATTAGCGACGACTCACGCTAATCAAGTCATCACAATGGAATAGATTGTTTTTAATAAACTAGTTAGTTCACTCAGCTTTTTTTCTTTTCACAGTGAATGGTAATTTAGTATCATCCATATTAATATTTAAAAAAAAACCGGCCAAGTGCGAGTCAGACTCGCGCACCGAGGGTTCCATACCATAAAAGAAGTAGAACATTGAAAGAATCACTTTTGTTCATGAATTTACGAGTATATAATTTACATGTAGGCACTTGTTGGCGAACCGCAAACCTAACTTTGTTTTTGGTGGTTTATTGTTATTATCAAAAAAAGTATAAAAGTTAGGGTGTTGATTTGATTTTTCCTGTAAACTATACCTTAATGTCTATTGATTATAATTATTTCAGATTTTTCGATCGATAAACTACGGAGATAAGGGGGGGGGGACGGTATTTTTTCGACAGTTTGCTCAATAAATCAAAAACTATCGGGCATAAAAATAAATAAAAATCCGTTTTAGAATACACAAGTAGCCCTTTCATATAATACCCCACTCAATATTGTTATCTCATTTTGAAAATTCGAAGTCCCGGTTGTCCCCCCTTTTTAAATAAAAATTAAAACAATTTTCAATATTTTATGAATGCAATGGCGTTGGGTCACTATTTCCTATAACTATTCTAAATTTCAGATCGATAGCTTAAATAGTTATTGAAATAATCGAGTGTGACGGACGGACGGACGGACGGACGGACGGAGAAAGTCTCACCATAAGGGTTCCATTTTTACCAAATTGGAACCCTAAAAATGTTAGTTTGTTGGGTTGTTTGTCCTCCAATCATGCCACGTTGCCAGGAGCTCATCGTTTTTTGCTCATACAAGTTGAAAGCTCGGTATTTTTTCTCCCGATAAAATCAATGATTCTCACGGGAATTGTGCTAAACCGAAATTTAGTCAGGGGGGGCCGCGGGCAACAGCTAAGAAGCATAGGAATATACTATCTAGTTTTGGTTGACTATTTTAGTAGGTGCGTACCAACTTAAATTTTTTCTGTAGCAGTATTTCTTTTTAAAGTGAAACTTTTATTACATCGTCTCAAAGTTTTTCGTGTGTGTGTTGCATGTCGCGTGACGGTCGGCCGCGGAGTAAGGTGAAAGGCGCTCGTCAGAGCAGCCAATGCCACAAAATTTTCACTTGTACCGTGGTTTCTTAAAACCACACAATCCTTTCTTTATTGTGGATGTGATTCGTTAAAATTCCTTAGCGGAACCCTTCATGTGCGAGTCCGACTCCAACCAATATTTTGAAACAACCACAGAAGGTTTACAAGATAGCGTTACGTTTAAATACATTCGATAAAGATCAATTGTATTTATTACAATTACAGCTAAGCGTTGGTACCGGCTACGAACGTGAAGGTCGGAGCAACAATGGAATTAGTTCCCATTCATTCGGTCATTAACTCATTACTTACATTCTGTTTACGGCTAATATAATAAAATAGTTATAACTGCCTATTTAACAAAAAAATATGTCTGTCTTTATAGTATTTTCTATCCATGTATTAATTCAAGATTCAAGATTGTAGTAAAGACCGGGAGTCGCAGCTAAGACTGCTGATGCTGAATCCGGTAAGCGTCGCTAGTTATTATAGAAAGAAAGTTAGACTTATACAAGACTCGGCGGACCGCGCGAAAAAATGTCGCCAGTTTACTGGTGTCAAAAATGTTTTATTTGACACCATTAGCGTCCAGTTGTAATCTGACCGCAGTATCATCTATGACTGCGTTCCACGCCATAGATAACTTATAGGTACTTGTTATTAATCCGCACACGTTGTTGCACACAAGTTCCACAGAGACGATTTCCGCCATACGTATTAGCGGAAATTTTGACAAATGGCGCTACTTTTCTTTAGTATGAAAAAGGTTGACGTAAAATGTTCCGATGGGCTCATCCTATATGGGTGAGAGAGTTACATATCCAAAAATATCCTTCGAGAAATTTTCCCTCAGTAAATAGCCTCATCAGCGCAGAAATGCAGCCAGTATTCTTGGCACCATTCCTACAGCTTCTGGCAGTAATTAGAATAAGTTATGGTTAAAATAAAATATAAAGTGCTTCATTAATTGGAATGATTTAAAGATAATTATTCTCACAGAAATGGAGAAATCAGAGAGAAATGTATGACTCTGATTTATCGGTGTGAAGATTTTACAAACTATTTTTTTCCTTAAATATAGCTACTAAGAAGTTTTGCTAATATATGGGATTTCCCCTTTTACATATTGTTAGTAGGTAGGTATCCTCAAAACACGTCCAAACGTCGTCGTAAATAAACAGGTAGTAAAGTACCTACCGACTTACACCGCTTAAAATGTGTGGCATACTGGCTGTGTTGGTACTTACCTACTGTAAGTGACATGACTTAATATGTATAGGGTTTAATATCTGAACAAAATATTGTTGTAAAGTACCTAGATGAAAAGTAATAGCTTAGATACAATATGTCTGCGGGCTATCTCTGAAGAAGCTGAACATTAAAACTGTGCAATGTTGATTGGTGTATCTTGAGATTGGTTGATGTTACACTTAACCGATATGGACTATAGACATACATAATACTATACACTTTTTATTTATATATTACTGCTATACTCATAATGTGAAAGATTTTGATCAGAAGTGGGATATGCCTTATTCTGAAAAAATCTCAATCTTACCGACTCTAGGTAGGTTGGCAATCCCCTGTAGAGTATTTAGAAATTACATAAACTGGTGATTACTAAAATAAAAACCCTTTATCTAACAGAGGTCTTATCAATTAATTGTGGGTACTGCACACGTGGGTACTGTAGGTGTCACGAAAAAAGAGTACTGGCACGCGACCTGGCTAGCAGGGTATTAACATAAACAATTGCTTTTACGTTACACCACCAACAATAGGTTACTTGGAAATTGTCTATTGTCTACCATTGATGAAATTACTATACGTCTACATCCAATCTCCATAGTACTAATATTATGTAGGTATGTGGTATTAGCTTGCTTTGCAAACGCACCGTTTAATTAATTGCTTTCTATACTATTTCTGCAAACACTATTAGTCTATGCAACATGGGAATAAGGGAAATTTGTTATAATAAAACATGAAAACTCACAAGGTTTTTACAATAGGGTAATAGCCACGCAAGTATCATGACACAGCCACGCAAGTATCATGGTGCCTTAGTAGTACCGTACTTAACAGTCAGGAGACTTCGGCTTTTGACTAGTTATGGGATTTAAAACAAAGCTTTTAACCAGGGCTTCCTTCCCGTCGTTACCTATGGTACTGAAACACTTACACACGGCCTGATCCACAAATTTGAAGTCGTGGAGCAGGCCATGGCTTCTTCAACCATGGCCATGTCAGGAATTTCCTTGATGGCTATAGATGAGCCCTAAACCTCCACAAACGTCCACATTTTTTGTCTTGTGTTCGACACGTTATCATCGCACACAGCGACATAAAAAGGTCTCATTTACTCATAAACGAAATTGGCACTTGCGTTCTCACACTCAGCATGTTTGTGGACGTTTTCGATGTGCGCAATGTGGCTCATCTTGCTCATCGTCTTTGCCTGAGGGATTAAAGCCGAAATGAGGAGATCCGCAAGAGAACCAAAGTCACGGATAGTCCAAACTATTAGCAAGCTGGAGTGGCCGTGGGCAGGTCATGCATTTCGTAGGGGCGATGGCCGATGCAGCCGAAAAGTCCTGAAGTGGAGACCGCGTACAAGCAAGCGTAGCGTGGGGCTCAAGCTCGATAGACCGGTGAGATAAAGCGGGTGGTGGGATGTAGCCAATGAGTAAGGCAGAGGACAGAATTTGGCTTGGCAAGGCCTTTGTTGAGCAGTGGACGTCCTTGCTGGCAGTGGAGGCTGAAATAATTATGATGATGATGACCTTGCTCAGCAATGGACGTCCTGCTGGCAGTGCTGAAGTGATGATGATAATCAAAAGCTACTCGTACCGAGTGCAAAAATAACTGTAACATTCCTTAAAATAAGCGGACTGCTACATTCCAAGGAAAGGAAGAGACAATTGACCCTATGGTAATAAATTGACCTATTTTATGTCAGAAAAATATTTTAGCAAGATGACGCAATTTCAAGCGTACATCGCATGAGAATTTTCAGGGGAACGCAGCAAAGCCTTAATCTTCTTACTTTATGAAGGGGTTCAACAGAAAAGCCTTACTTGACTCTATTGTCACACAGAACAGTAAGAATAGTATAGCCATTACTGTGCCTTGTCCTGAAGATTTGCTGCCAGGGTTATTGAATTTTTCCTGCAGGATATTGATTTTCCAAATGTGGGAATCGATATAAGAGAGGCTGTAGTGATGTCAGGGTAGGCAAGAGCTAAAAAATTCAGGCAAATAATTGTAACGTGATGTTGTAACAAACAGCCAAACATTAGAATTAGCGCAGTCTTATACTTAATACCTATTTAGCTTTGCATAGTTTGAAGCCTGTTATATGTTCATACACTTCAATAATATACTATTATATTCTTCCGTGACCTATATCGTTATCGAAATATCCACTGTATTGTCGGTCACATCGACACTAGAAAAAACTTATCTCATATAGACGGTCTAACGCTGGTCACTCAAAGCGACGGCTGCTCTTTTATTACTTTCCCGAAGGACGGTGTAGGAAGTTCTGACTTTTGATATGAAAACAGAGATGAAAACTTGTTCGTTAGCGACTAATAACCAACTTTTTTGTTTTTGTTCCCTATGATATCACTTTTATTATTTTGCACCACATCAATTAGTAGATAAATTCCTACATAGAATAAAAAAACCGGCCAAGTGCGAATCGATTTGCGCACCGAGGGCTACGTACTACTATAGAATTTCAGTTCTAAATATGAGGAACCCTCAAAATTGTTTGTTTTTAGGGTTCCATACCAAAATGGTAAAAATGGAACCCTTATGGTGAGACTTTCTCCGTCCGTCCGTCCGTCCGTCCGTCTGTCACACTCGATTATTTCAGTAACTATTCAAGCTATCGACTTGAAATTTAGAATAATTTTAGGTAATAGTGGCCCGACGTCATAACAATCGTAGAAATTTGAAAACTGTTTTTATTTTTATTTAAAAAGGGGGGAAAACCGGGTCGACAAAATTTCAAAATGAGATAACAATATTGAGTGGGGTATCATAATATGAAAGGGCGTTACTTGTGTATTCTAAAACTAATTTTTATTTATTTTTATGCCTGATATTTTTTGATTTATTGGGCAAACTGTCGAAAAAAAAAACCGTCCCCCCCCCCCCCTTATCTCCGAAGTTTACCAATCGAAAAATCTGAAATAATTATGATCAATAGAAGTTAACGTATATTTTACAGGAAAAATAAAATCAACTCGCTGACTAATATACTTTTTTTGATATTAACAATAATCCGCCAAAAACAAAGTTACGTTTGCGGTTTGCCAACAAAAGTACCGTGACGCGATTTACGAGTATGTCACGCAAAAAAATCAGTTTTCTTTCGCCTAGCGCCCTTTGTGTAGTTGCCGCAATAAAAAATTAATTTAACGCTATGTAGTCTTTTATCGCACGCATTTTATTTATCACTATCCCTTATCTTTTTTTATGCATTGCTTAATTCGTGCCATATATTCATTTTGATGTTATCAATAAACTTTACAAATACATCTATTTTCGCACAAAACTTTGAACAAAACACACAGGGCTAAGTGTGAACAAATTTATTTCAACTTTTATTTCCCTGAAAATAATTTGTGGAGCCAGCGCGAACATGCTAAAGATCAAACGTTGTTGATGTATAAACGGTCTCGCGACATTATTATTTTGTCGTGTAACAAACCTCACACATAGATGAATGCATTCTTTAACCGTGATTTTTCTACGAGTAACATTGGGAGCAACATTCTTGTGACGTGTGCATTTTTCTTGGGTACCGAACTCCGAAGCCACATCATGTCCAACAGTCCGTATAGGTATAATACAATACACCTGATCTCTATTCTCTACAAATACCGACTTGAACCGAGATGAGTAAAATGGAAACCCTATATGAACTTACGACCCCAGCGGAAGCTTCTTGCTTCATGAACATGTTAATAGTCTGACTTTTCATAAATGCCTCAGTTAGGCTGTAAGTGTAGATAAACATTTTGAGTTTGATTGATGGATCATCTCCTTACAATTTGACCACAGCAGCATAAAACTGTCCAAATGCAAATCACTAGAAAATTGCCTGAAAAACTCATTGAAAAGGCTAACCTCCCCCTTCTCTTCTCTGATTAATTATTATTTATCTTACTATGTTTCCACTCTGTTTTTATGACTGCTACTTTGATCTAGTGAGCATGTTCGGCTACAGATCGCTAGGTCCTGGGTCCAGAGTTTGGAGATGCCCTCTTGTTGGAGATGTCGTCTACCTATCGGATTATGGGAGAGTTGAACAGAGAGTGCATCTTTAATTTTAAACTATAATATTTATGTTCCTCGTTGCTGGAAATCTCTGCAGAGATTGACCGTCGTGGCCGGATCAGTCTGGACTCTGGAGGACATTATTATTAGGCATGATTCCGCTCAGAATAGAATACCCAGTTCTTTAACACTATAGGCTCTCGCTGTATAAAATGTAGTTTAACACCTTATAACACATCCGTGAATTTCGTTCCAAATTTACCTTAATTAATGAATACCAAAGATTAATGCACGTGCCTGTATCCTCATGATGAATGATCACTAATTGATAAATGGTCCATGGTTAAGTCTATGAGATGAATATTTACAGAAAACGTAATTTGATAATGTTTAAAATAGGTATAACAACATAGTGTATCCACAGTATCCAAAGTTTTTAAAGAAGAACGACCAAAGCTGGGTTTCTTGGATTAACACATAGGGTACTTACTATTTATCCCGAAAAAATCCATGGTTCCTGCGAGATTAGTGAAAAACCGAAATTCATGGGGGAGCCGCAGCAGTTGCTATTTGCAAATCTGAATACTTATATTACTTTAGTTTGCGAGATACAAAGATAATATACAAACCTACGACAACGCTTGTAAAAGCTGTGACATAAAACGTAAAGGTAACTGTAATGGTGTAACAGGATCGTGACCGTGGTACTAAGCCTCCAAGGTGTCGAGCAAGGACGCGGGCGGGCCTCACGCCCAAGTTCATGTTACAGATAACAAGTTGGAATTGCCTCTAAAATTTACCCAAACTCGTGCATTTATTTGCCTCAAGTACATCAATTCTCAGGTAAATGAAGGTTATGGATCTCCGAAGGGCTTTAAATGTCCTTCCGAACAATACTGTTTGTAAGATGATGATGTATGGTTCTTTGGGGGTGTAACCAATAAATTTTAATGCACTTAAGTCAACGTTATCATAAATGACTGCCTTAGGCACAATTTCATCTATCAAAATATACCAAGAATCATGAAAGCAAGTTTTCATGGCCAAACATGGCATAGGTAAAGGATAAATGCGATAGTTATGAATTCCTTACTTCACAGGGTTTAATATGAATTTGAATAGGATAATTGTTGACAAAGTATACAAATTATATATCAAACTTTTATCTTTTTGGCGGTACGGAATCCTGAGTGGGTGAATCTGATCGACTCACACTTGGCTGTTTTTTCCTTTCCTTTTTCCGCCTATAGGTACGAGTATTTAGAACATGTTTCTCTCAGTGCAGAATTTTGTCCCGGTCCAAAAGTTGAAAATATAACATGGCTGATGGCAATAACAATTTATAGCGCTCGTATAGCCAATTATTCACAGGCAACCTTCGTCCTTGTATAATTTGGATCACATGTCAACATGGATTTTAATTGAGATTTACAGCTTTTCTCGAAAACTCTAGTCAATAAATACCTAGCTTACGAAGCTACAGACAGATAAAATCTATAGATACGTGACATGACAGCAAAAAAGAGAAAAATTCATGTCGTTATGTAGGTGATAAATCAAGGAGGAGACTCGATTCAGTAATAAGGGTAGAATAAATTCAGTTTCAAGGATTTCCTGTTACATGAGACCATAAGAAGTCATAACCGTTACAATATACGAGTAATTCAATTCAATTCAATGTACCTAGTAGGTACCTACATGGTACCTACCTCCTTGCTTTTAGGGGTCGAAGAAATGACAAAAATAGAATTTTTATTGGGTGACCTTCTCCGTCCGTCTATCTGTCAAATTTAATAATCGTTACGATGTCAATCAAAGATTTAAATCTTTGTTCTCCTCTCAGACTACAAGTCTGTGGTTCTCCTCATCTCCGAAGTTTACAAATCGAAAAATTTAATACAATTATCGTCAGTAGCAGAGGATCTTAATGATCGAATAAATACTGTGAAATCCAATTTTAAAGTTTAGATTAATTTACTTTAAAGTAGACAGGTTTTCTATTAGGGATTAATTTTGCTGAAACTGTTAATTAAACCTACCTAATTTTCGATATTGTAAGCTTCCGCTAGATAATGGCAGTTTATGTAATGGCGACAAGAGATTTATTTCAAAGTACAAACCAGGCGACAATGAGTCAGTAGAATCACAAAACATTATTAACTAATAAGTATAAATAGCACGTATTTTCTTAAGTAAATTCCTACATAAAAGTCTTAAAAATCGGCCAAGTGCGAGTCGGACTCGCACACGAAGGATTCTGTGCCATTATCTAAAATCTTTAGATATGTAGGGAGATGATGATGCAGAAGCCAGAAGGTAAAAGAAGTAATACAAGTAGATAATATTGGGTCTACTGGATCATCGGCCAAAAACGAGCAAAAAAATCACGTTTGTTGTATGGGAGCCCGCTTTAATCTTTCTATTTTTTTTATTTTGTTGTTATAGCGGCAATATGGTGACATTTCAAGTGTCCGGGCGTAGTATTTCGCAAAAAAGTTACCTTATAAAACATTAATAACTATCGAATAAATAAACATAATATATACCATAATTATTTGAGGAACAAGGCATTACTTTGTAAATACATATCATGCAAGTATTTATTTATGTAGCAATAATCTGTGAGAAAATTGAACGCCAGCGTGTTAGGTACATGTCACGGATTATTTCATCCGCAATCCAATGCCTACTTCTTTCAACTAAGTGTACAATTAGGGCGCGTTTATAATATGTGATCTGCATGAAAGAATTACACAATTAATTTGTTAGCGAAGTGTCGGCGGATCCCCCGCCACATTGACGGACGACAAAAAGAAAGTCGCGGAGAGTCACTTTTTTGTTCTATTAATATATATATAGCTACTCGTGCTGATTGGCCACTGACTGACTGACTGACTCATTGATCACCTCTCCTGAACATTTTTGTATGAAAAAATTTTTTTTTACTGATTGTTTCGTATAGACGGGAAAAATTCATTCGGAGGAAAAATACGGAGAGAGCTGATGATTGAGGATTTCGAAGACGGGTGAAGAGCACGGGGAGGGTATCGTAGATAGGTGGGAGGTGCTCGACCAAATGTCATTCGAAACGCTATGCAATTGGCAGTGAGCTGAAAAAAAATTCAAAATGGCGGATTCAAGATGGCCGCCATACAAACTTCTTCGGTCTCTAACTCGGAAAGTATAAAAGATGGAAGAGTGGTTTCTTGACAAGAAGTGATCAAGATCCGAAAATCTATTCGATGAATAGAAAAAAAGTCAAATTGGTGGAATTTATTTTTCTATAGAAAATGTATGGAGAATAAATTGATTCGAGATGGGGGCGATTTTTTTACTGACGGGAAGACAGCCCGCGGGCCACGTGTGGCCCGCGCATACACGCGCCCTACTAGTATAGTATATAGGTTTACGCTTGACCACAATCTCACCTGATGGAACGTGTGGTTGAAGATGGAACTAGATAGGCATCTTCTAGGTAAGTAGCTCCATGTTCACTCTTATGCCTATAATGTGTAAACACAGCTATGCACCCCCCTTACTGAAATCCTGACGCCGCCCATGCCTAAGTTCAACAGTGGACGTCCATCGGCTGAAACGACGACGACGAATTTAGAATCTGCATCATCATTGTATTGCAACGTCCGTCTTGTCGTCCGGAGATCGAGGGTTTGAACCTCGGGCCAGATACGCTGTTCCTCTAAGTTATCGGCGTTACACATCCTAAGAAAGCCTGACTGCATGCCTGAGAGTTAACGCCATGGGCATAGCCAGGATTAAGTTTGGGGGGTTCGGGGGTCGGGCAGTACCCCTCTTATTATGAAAGGAGACGAGTTACTATAAGTATTAAGCTAGCCTGACAAATAAGCGACTATAGCGATAAGCGAGCGTTTTGTCTTCGTATTGAGCTTCGTATTTTTTAAACACTAGATATACAAGTTCGTACTTAACTGCGATCTCATCTGATGGTAAGTGGTGATGCAGCCGAAGATGTTAACGTACTATCTTGGAAGGGATAAGTAAAGTCACCCCAACGGTTTCTACACAGCATCACACCGGAACGCTAAATCGCTTGGCGGTAAGCCTTTGCTTCGTATGATTACTTTTTCGGCTGCACCATAAATACGAGTAGGTAAGTTATTTAAGAGTAGATTTAAGGAAAAGTGTGTATCCTACCTATACGTACAATTTTACCTCCGTTCCCAATAAATAACTGAAGCTTTTTTAATGTTATTCTCGTATGATTTTTATTTACATTAAGCCAGACAGCTGACAGACATTGAATAAAACACAACGAGTGCACGAAACGATTTCATTTACAATCTGGGTCAGTATGGATAGAATGCTATATATTATTTTCATTACCTAACCTTGTACAACTTTTTGAGTCATACCTAAATAAAACGAAATGTTACACGTACATAATGATATCAAAACAAAGTTTATATTATTGTAAAGGTGAAAATTGGTACGACTTTCTGAGACCTAGGTTCTTTCTCGCTTTTTGATTGTTTATAATAATAGGTAAATAGGCACTTACGAAAGTTCAATAAGATATTAATTGTTATTTTTTTATGTTGATAACTATTTATCGACTTAAAACTAAGTTTACAACAGTTCCAACGCGCTTACATGAGCCCACTTCAAACTTAGCAGAGTTTTCTGTTTTGTTATCACATTTAAAACAACGAATATTATATTACATTTAAAATGGCTCTTAAAACTATTTGAGCTTAGTTAGTGTAAATTACACAGAATTAATTCGCTATCACGTCCAAGTTAGTTTTGCGTTACGTTAAGCTATATTTGCGTTATGTAAATATACAATTACTTACGTAAATTTTACATTACTTAGATTTATTAATGAGCTTTCATGAGTTTATTGAGGCAAGTTTCATACCTACATACTTATTTTAACTGGAATTTGTCATAAAAAGCTTTTAAACAATTTATTCATTTTCTCCAATTTCATTCGTAAATTCAGTAGATACCTACCTCCATTGTAGGGTTCGTAAAAAAACATGTCGAAAATGATAAAATATTTTAGGCGTTATCTTACTACCGTAGCCGTGCTATTCTGCAATAATACAGCAGCGACGAGCGTACATCTATGCATCTAAAAATTCGTCAGTTGTAAATTGTAATAGAGTACAATTTTGCATGCCATCTTCGGCTTGACAGCTGTCTGGCAGCTGTTTCAGAGATGGACATTTTGTAGAATAGCACTACTGTATCCCATAAGGACTGCTTTCATCATTCTGCTAAACATTCTATTGAAAGTTTATAAAGTAGTTTCTTATTGAATTTCTGCTGATAAGTATGCTCTAGCCTTTATACTCTCTAAATTTCAGACTAATGTAATGCAGACAGGAAGTTTACATCAACGCAATAGTTATATAGTTATAATAATAAGTACCTACCTACTGTACAATTACCACGCTTTGGCTACTTTGAGTAGCTACCTCTTAAAATGCTTAACACTGAGTTAAACGCATGGCAACAAAGTCGTTAAACGAATATAAAACAAAGAGCAATGCCATGTTCCATTATAATATATTATTTAGCTATTTGAAATACATTCATTCGTCTTACGTATAATGAACTAGCTATTTCCCGCGGCTCCACCCGCGTAAGTGACCACGACCTGCGCCAGTGGGTCGAAATATCGACAGTTAAAATCGTCCTTTTGATTGTGTTTTGTAAAGTAGACGTGAAATGTTATATACATTATTTTTTTTCTGAAACCACGAAATATGTCAAAAATCATTAATTAAATCATGTGAAATGTAAAGGCATCATTTTCCCTTTTTGAAACATTTTTCATAGATACTCCGCTCCTATTGAACGTAGCGTGATGTAACTCCAGTCATATCCAACACAAAAATAGTTTTTCAGTTCAAATTAATTTGTAGTTCCGAAGATTAGCGCAAATCTCTGACGAGGTCCATTGTTGATCACGCGTTCGAACAAAAAAATCTCATCATATTTTGTGCTTTAGTTTTGTAACACTTATAATGTTTTGCTAGTTTAACTTGTTGTTCTTTAATATCACAAAAATTTAATAGTGACAATTGCGATGTCAAAGTTAAATAAAGCTAAAGATATAGAATGCAAAAAGCTGGGCGGGCGGGATCGTAATCCTAGGGCGGCTGGCTATACAGTATACACCGGCAGCTAGAATATGATATTATCTTTCTCGTAGCATTTCCCAATGCGTTATTGCACTTGAAACTGTAGGTTTGTATAGGTATTTTTTAACAGTAATAAAAATTATCATATTTTTACGCCTTCATGTCATAACAAACCTCATTATACGCCCCTGAAAAATTTGTAGTCTTTCATCGTGAGTTGGTAAATAGAAGTTCGTTTACATTCGATAAAATTATTTTATCTTACAGATCTGTTATTAAAAATAAAACATTTACCTATATACAGGAGTAATGTCTGCTGATATTTTTGAAAATAACTACATTTGTTAGAAGTCTGACATTAATTATGTTTCCGCCGTTTTATCCAGTATACTAAAATATCTCAGCTATTTACGCCTGTCATTAATGTCTGGACAATTTCGGGACATTTATCTAAATCCCTCATCACTTTTTATATTATACGGTACGGACGATAGGTGTCGAGCATTATTTTCTTAAATCTGGAACGAATTTTTTTTGTACCGGATGTGTTCTGTCATATAATTGATGAAATCTTTTATAAGAAATGGTTTTGCTATTTTATAGATACAAAATCTACTGTAAAACCTATTTAATTGTACGATGCACACACAATATTTTTATATTTTCCTGCATTCTTTTGCGTAGGAAAGAGCAAACTGAAACTTAGGTTTCGGAGCACATAGGGCATTAAGTACCCATACGCTTATGCGTGTAGGTTGTATTGTATACGTCAGCTCTACCTACTGCATAATTTACAAACTTACAGCTAGCAGGCAGAGCATCTACAATGGTTCGTTAGTGGCACTATTCATTTTCAGACGCGAAACATAAACGCTAGGTACTAACTTTTTCTAACTACATTCGTTTAGATAAAGTTACATAGTTACCTACTTTTTTCATGTAAAAGCTGAACTCGAAAACAAATATTAATTTATGATTTTCTTGTTCGTCAACTATTAATTATTATCGTCATCAATATATTCGCAGGGTTTCGCAATTTGTAAGCGGTCCTTAATCTGAAATACTCGTAGTAGGCTTGTGTCAGTTAACTTGCAGCAGTGGCAGTATCATCTCCACATATTAAGTAGGTAAAATCGAATCGATTGTGACTTGGCTAGGGGTGTTCTTAATTGTCTGGTGGGAAGCTTTGTCAGGTGGCTATCATTCTACCAGTAGCAATTGATTACTACATTATTACATCCCTAACAAATTGGAAATGAACAACACCCATTTTCAACTATTTGAGAGCGCACTAAAGTAGTACTAAATTGAATAAGTCATTTAATTACTAAGAACTAGCAGTGCCCGCGGACTCCGTTCCGCGTTAGAAATATTTTTGTCCCGGCCCGTTTGTCCCGTGTAATACCCACAGTCCCTTCCCCCACAGCGCCTGAATGCGACGCAATAGATACTGCCTATATTTACCTAACTATCGCCACGCAACGGCCCGCGGCGGCGCGGCGGAGCGGTGCGCAAGGTTTTTATTTTGCTAATATCTTTGAAGATATTTGTTTAAACTATATAGAGTAAAGGGCACAAATATTTTAAATTAAATTTCCGTTCTAAAAAACATATTTACAAAGATATAAATTAAAACCATATGGGCTAACTAAGCTTCACAAAAATTATTTATTTTTTAACCACAATTTTAACACTAAAAGTCGTTATTGTGAGTTACCCGTAGGAGATAGGCATATGCTATCGCGGACTTTTTTACAGATTTTGATACGTTCTTTAATATTGTGGAACATTGTTTTGTTCTATCCTCAATAGTTTCCGCAGCGTACGCGATGAAAGCAATTTTTTTTTCGGCTTGGATTACATTATTCAAGTTTAAGTAAAGATGCGTGACTAATTTTGGAATTTATTATTAGCCTATGACACTCTACAATAACGTAGCTTTCTATTGGTGAAAGAATTTTGAAAATCGGTTCAGTAGATCCAGAGATTACCCCTTACAACGTCACAAACTCACAAACTCACAAACATCGTTACGCTACCTCTTTATAATCTTTAAATCTCGTGTCACAATGTTTGTCCTCAATGGACTCCTAAACCACTTAACCGATTTTAATAAAATTCGCACACAGGGTGCAGTTTGCTCTAACTTAAAATATAGGATAGCTTAAATCTCAATTTATCTATTTTTTTATATCCTTAAGGGCAAAACAACGTTTGCCAGGTCAGCTAGTATTAGTATAGATAAGTATGTACAAAACCCTACATACTTACTTCCCTAATTAATCCCCTAATCCCTTATTGGTATTTTCTTTAAAAAAAAATTAGGTAGGTCAGGTGACCAAGCTTGAATGTCGGTTTCGCCCCACATCTACAAGAGTAATCTAAAAGGACACTATACGGTTTCATAAAATTAAATAAAACACAGCATTAGGCAAGGCGGTGGCTCGAATAAGTGTGGTCTTAGGTCAGTATTGACTAATGGTCCTTAATTAAAATTCAGGTCGCTATTTCAATGGCTTCCGGCCTAATTGTTAAGTTTCGAGGTCGCATTTACAGCGTCGTAGAAAATATATTTTGTTGTGGAGTAAAAATCTTACCTATTTAATAAAAAAATATCGTAAACAGCTTTCAAGGAAATCTTAATATTTTCCCCTTAATTGGGTGGAAAGAATTGTAAAGGAAAGCTTAAAAAATCCCATTTCCATTTTAAAGGAATGCCAATTCGAATTTCGTTTATTTATTTTTTCATGAGTTGATAATGCAAAATATATGCCAACATCCATTGCCACATGGATATTAAAGATGATTTATTTGACGTCTTCGTCGATCTTTTATATCCGACGAAATTAAAAAAAAAAAACGTGGTATTTCGTATTCGCATACCCACAAGAGAAATTCTCAAACATGTCATAAATAATGTCAAACATGATTATATTGCTGAAGCTGATGATGTAAGGAAATTAGCTGATATTTAAAGGAGAATGCCAGAAAATGGGCTAGATTTGCGTCACTCTGCGTCTCAAGCACGTATGCATGAAAAATCTTCTTTCAAATTTTAATATTGCATATATTTACGTTAGTGAAATGTGAAAAGGGGTTCAAAAGTATTATAAAAAGGTAATTAAACGTTTCGAAACATGTGGAACCGCCATGCCACTTATAAAACAGAAAATTAACCACTTAGAAAATCAGATTATTACAATTTCCCTGTTAATATCTTACTAATCTTTTTTCACATAGTATTGAGAATATTTATAATGAGAATACTTCTAATTCCGATGGTTTGCTTAAGCCGCAATGTATAGCCCAATTTTCATACAAAAATCGGCATTCTCCTTTGTATTTTTTCAGTCCGGATGAGACGATTATTACAGTTATAGATGCATGCTATAACGCCATCGATGTCGTGGGAGGTATAAACATAAAATTAAACTATGACACTCTATAGAGATTTCAATGGACGATAAATTTAACTGCTCTATCAGCACGACGCCTAGTTTGTTTATTCCAAGTCATTAAAATAGTTGTAAAATTTAAATACCGATTGCGGTTTCTACCTATTGTGTACATAATACATAATATACATGATAATATGGATACCGTTTTATAATACTTTCTCATTATTAAAAAAGAAAGGAAAGCACAAGAAGGTTCCCAAAGGTTCCAAAGGACGAAAACAATTTTTGAAAATTATTTGGCAAATATTTAAGCTGCTTTCTCTTTGAATTTGATTACTGTTAGATTCTATAATTATCGAGTGATGAGTATATTATTCTTGGTTACCTATATTTTGTCGGTAAACAAGCAGCAAACGTTGGTTTGCTATAATATAAGTTATTTATCACTTAGATGTATGAAAAATACCTAGTTTACGTCCTTTTCTCAGAATGTACCTACACAAAAAATCGGTCCGACTGTTTCGAAGGAGTTTTATTACAAACACTGGGACACGAGAATTTAATATATTACCAAAAGGATATAATGAAACCATTTGAGATCCAAATCTTTGATTTCATTTATTTATACTGAGGCTTCCTGATATAGAATATACCTATCTATTTATTGTGTACGGGTGGATTATTTATTTATTTTTTAATAAAAAAGATCGAGCAATTTTTAGAAACTGCGTATCTATTTACTCCTCAAGCGAAGCGAGAGATTAATAGCGCTTGTCAAAAGCAACTCTGTTTTTGCCGAGCTGTCTGGTTTAGCCCTATCTATCTCGATGGGCAAAAACACTACAACCATCATTCTTCATTATTCAGCAAAACAATTTACGCTATGATCTTTACTTTTTGAACTTTGACGCATTTACGCGTGATTAGATAAGTAGGTACTGCATCATAACTATTACCTTATCTGTTAGCTGTTTATATCGTACAGATATATAACTAGGGTGGGGTGGTTATCAAATATCCATTGTGGGGTTGAGTGTACGCTTCTACAATATGATCCCGAAGTCTGTTTTGGACTTACCTTTACACAGGTTTAAAGCCACTGTCAAGAAACATCTCATAAATCAGGGTTAATATATTATTAAAGAATTTTTCAATGACAAAGATTCTTGAAGTGATAGGGATATATTTCCATCTCCTCATGAGATATCTTAAAAGTTATGTAATAACTTTTCATAATATATAAGAATAATTGTATATCATGACATTTTTGAAAAGAGCAAGTGTCGAGTTTCTTGCCAGTTCTTCTCGGTGCATACCTGCATTCCGAACTTGGCGGTAGATTTTTGACTTTTCGTGGGCGCCTATTATTTAGGCCTATGTAAAAAATAAGGAATTTCATTTCATTTCATTTCGTTTCATGAAAATCGTCATTAGAAATAGTTAAAGAAAAAAAGTTCTATAAAATTTTTCAAAACTATGCCATAAGAAGTTGTATAATATTATTGGGAATAATTTTATTGGTCTTAATACTAGGTAGGTACCAAAGAGGATGTATACAGAACCCTTCAGTGAGGAAGGCGACTCACACTTTAGCCATTTTAAACCTATATGTATGAAATTCCCTTACCATCCCAGACCATGTTCACTTGTAATGTGATCAACACCGCTATACAGGTAGCCGTTAAGACGGACTAATTTATTCAAACGGCTGCCGCGCGCCGCCGGCTGGGTTGCATGCGTTAGTTCTTGTACGGTCTATTTCACGCGCTGATTACGAGGTAGCCCTAGAATGTCGAAAGAGATAAAGTTACGCGATAGAAAGAGAGCATAACTTTAGGTGCTTAGCGGAGGCGGTGCCAGGCGCTATTGCAGAGTGAATTGCACTTTTATGTGTCAGCGCTGGGGTCGCTATTTCTTTTAATTATCTTGCGGAGTGAACTTTCCGTAATGTTAGGTATCTATAACCCGGTTACAATATCTGTGGACCTGGCGTCGATGACGTCACGTCGTGTCAGCGCTCTGATATGGTGCGCAAAGCAAAAGCGCCGGGGCGAGCGCGGGGAGGTGAAAGGAGAACGGGAAGGGGGTACGCATTCCAGCGAGGTTCACAGATATTGTAACCGGGTTATACTATTGTATTCCGTGCGGCGTGCCCAGGCATAGCTTCTGTGTATTTCATGTTTTACCCTACTATTGGAAGTAGGTACACATCGAAGTACCCTCGTCGCCAAACACCTGTTCAATTAACAATTTTATATTTTGATACGCGTCAACAAAATATTTACAAAGTATTGAATTTTTGCCAAGTCTTTATAATATTTTTAAGATAATTAAATTAAAATCCTTCACGTCAGCCTAATCCTTGTGTATTTTATTTTGCTTTTAGAAAGTAATAAAATGTATCATTAACAGCTAAGAAATGTGCTTTGAGTATTTGTGGGTATATTTTATTATCTCACTCAAAATATTATTAGACATTGAAATCAAACTTTTGCAGTTAGAGAAAAACTAAAACCTAGTGCCAACTTGTGGTCCTCTAGGTATTCTGTCATCTGTGGTCTAGAATTCAAGTTTCGAATTTGAAATGTCAAGCGAGTACAGGTGAGGGAAAACCTCCTATCTAATCAATGAATAAGTACAGGCTGGAAAAAAAGGTCAAGCGCGAGTCGGGCTCGCGCACTGAGGGTTCCGTACTATCAAGCCACGGATTCTATGTATTTTTTCGGGATAAAATTAGCTTACATCATGTGAATTCAGGGTATACCTAGATATTATCTCCATAAAAAATATACAAACTTTCTAAGAGTACTGTAATAGAAGCAACCCCTTTTCTCCGTTTTTCCCTTATCATCTTATCAAATCCTCTTCTAACTAAAGTCCGACACATATCTTCTCTCATCCTACAGGGATTAATATTAAAGCTCCCGAAAGCAATAAAATTCGTATTTCAGATTTAAGTAGCTCGTAAAGCTTAATCCGTGCTGGAGTTCTGATGATAATAATAAAAACGTGATAAAAACCTATACATTGAGAAATTGAGAAATTTAGAATCTAAATTGAGAAATTGTATACTTGACTCCAATTTTTTTAATTATAATTTATTATAAACTAGGATAAACATAATGAGGTCCATTGAAAAACTAATTAAATAGATCAATTAACAAAAAAATTATAAGCATTTAAATATTTCTCATAATAACTGAGATAGCGACATTGTATTGTGATGTCACACCTAACTAATGCCATAGTAGCTTCATTGAAATCCCCCACTCCAAAATTATAATGCCTGTTATTGTAAATCTCCGTTGGATTTTAATTTTTTTTTCAGTGTACATGTCATTATTTATTATATCTTAGTACCTAAAGTTTTTATACCAAAGAGCTGGGCTTACTTCGCTCAACGGCTAAGCATAGCTATACAGCGAGGCAATAGCGCCAGTGTTTTGGGCACCATGCCAATTAAGCGAGCATTTGGACGGTGTATACTTTTTGTAAATATTTTTCACTTTACTATTTTTTTAGGGTTCCACACCAATTTGGTAAAAATGGAACCCTTATGGTGAGACTTTCTCCGTCCGTCCGTCCTTCCGTCCGTCCGTCCGTCCGTCCGTCTGTCACCCTCGATTATTTCAGTAACTATCAGAGCTATCGACTTTAAATTTGGAATAGTCTTAGGTAATAGTGATCCAACGTCATTGCAATCTAAAATTTTGAAAATCATTTTTATTTTTATTTAAAAGGGGAGGTAAACCGGGTTGTTGAAATTTCAAAATGAGATAACAATATTGATTGGGGTATCATATGAAAGGGCGTTACTTGTGTATTCTAAAACCGATTTTTATTTATTTTTGTGCCCGATAGTTTTTGATTTATTGGGCAAACTGTCGAAAAAATACCGTCCCCCCCCCCCTTATCTCCGAAGTTTATCGTTCGAAAAATCTGAAATAATTATGGTCAATAGAAGTTAACGTATATTTTACAGGAAAAATAAAATCAACTCTCTAACTATTATACTTTTTTTTGATAATAACAATAAACCGCCAAAAACAAAGTTAGGTTTGCGGTTCGCCAACAAAAGTACCTACATGTAAATTATACTCGTAAATTCATGAACCAAAGTGATTCTTTCAATGTTTTACTTCTTTTATGGTATGGAACCCTCGGTGCGCGAGTCCAACTCGCACTTGGCCGGTTTAGTTTAGTTGTACTTTTTAGATTTAATTATTATTAAAATTAATCAACTTACTAAACATAAGTACACAAAAAAATTCAAAAAATTTAATAGTTTTTATCAAATTCAAAGTACTTAGTGTAATTTCCAATTCTAAATTAAAGTCTAAATTAACTTTTAGCTTTTGAACTAGGTATTTCCTAATTCCTGTAGCCTGTAAAATGAGAGAAAACAGAAAGTCTTAATAAAGGTGTGAGAAAAGCTATCAATAAGTTTGAAATTAAATCAGTATTTTCTCGAAGTTTTTTTTAAAGTTAGCATCAAAGTAAATTGTAATTTATTATTTCATACATTTTATTCTTCATATAATAAACACAATCAGGTATACTTTCATTGTACTGGCAATTTCGCACTTTTATTTATTTTGTTTTTTAAAACTGACCACCCTGATGGACACGCGTTCCCAGCCTACCTCCACGCCAAGCTTCATTCTTTTATTGTGCGCGGCAATGAGCACTCGACTACAAAAACACGTCTCGTTTTTGTTAATTTAGGTTCAAAGTAAAAAAAATTAAGTGTTCAGTGTTAAAACTTGCTTAATTTTCTATACTGATAATGCTTAGACGCTAGTAAAATTTATTATTATAACAAAAATAAAATCAAACCAAATCATATAATTGTGCATTCATCTTCGTCAGACTCCGAGGAAAGAGGGTAAGTGAAAATTAACCTTTTTTCCCAGATATCACATCAACTCAAATATCAATGCTGACGAAAGTGTGTCCAAAAATTGAAATCCTAAAGCATCTCTAAGCTAACTTGGAGGGTATCACATTGAGGTTATCACGAAAGTATAGCATGATGCGCGAAATAGTCCAGGCATCTCTAAGCTAGCTTGGAGGGTATCACGTTGAGGGTACCACGAAAGCATAGCATGATGCGTCAATGCTCCTGGAGGTTGACTGCGGGTCAACACGAAGGATTTTAAAAAACCTCAAAGGACTTTGCGGATACCAACGGGGGACGATGTCGGTGTGGCGCTGTCCTCGGCTTCACTACAAGTGGCTCCGCATGACCTCCCGGACTTTGATCCCGAATTGCTATCGGCGCTCAGTCACAAGAACTATATTAATGGTTAGTCCCGACAGTTGTAAAATTCTAGCCGACCTTCATTGCAAAGAATCAAATAGTTTATTTGATATACTTGCCTGGCTTATGAATAGCCAGTTAAATGTGTGCCTTTTATCAGTGATAACTATTTCACGACTTAAAAACTAATTCCACGAGGGTAACAACGCGTCGAACTTTTCTAACTATGTACCTACAACAATAATGTTTAGATTTTGTGGTGGAAAATAATTTTACTTTCTTTCGAAAATTAATGTTCAGATTGTGTAATGAGATGATAATTTAACTGTTAGCTCAAAACTCAATAAGTTAACAATATTATGTATAATGTACCATTAGTCTGAAAGTTTCATTGAAGTGAATTGTTAAATTCTTTCTGAAACTAATAAAAATCTTAAACCACAACGCGTCCTGAACTGAGAAGAAGCTTAAGTATTGACAAATGACATTTTGTTTCGACAAATGACAAGTAATTAAAGTTCACGAACGGGACCAGATGTTTTTTCGGAGAAATAGTTTCGGGCATTATACTAGTTTCAATGGTTACTGATCGTCAGGTGTTGTAAATAAAGAAACCAGCAGGGCGCGGCGGGCGACTTTGCTATCGACACCCACCGCTGGGACAGCGCAATCTCGTTTCTCGAGAAACTAGCTGGCCCCCTCTCGTTACGGCTCGGCCAGCAGGGGGGGGCGTGACACACTTGAGTATTGGCGATCAGCCGCGAGGAAGATGCGACGTGACAGCGAGTTTCCAGCATCAGCCACAACATGGACCAGGTTCATCGACGACGCTAGACATTAAGGTACCTATATGCCAGTTATCTTCAACATTTTGAAGTTTATTGGTTACATATCACTGACAAGGAATCCGTCACGATCTATAACATGATCTAGAATTTCGGGAGTTATAATAAGTGAAGACTATTTTTTGACTTTCACTAGGTGTACATTCAATAAAATATTTTAATGAATTGAACAAATTAAGGAACTAGCTCCAAAAAATTATTATTACATAATACCATTTTAAAAATCGTACACTAACACAGTGTACCGCCTTACACGTTCACAACAAAGAAAAAGCGACAAATGTCTTTGACAATCGACATTTCTTTTTTGGATGAGATAATGTGGGAGTGAGTCATTGCATGTTCGATTATAGTTAAGATGTGTCTAACCTCAAAATCTTACGTGGTAAAAGATACATTCTAAATTTAAAGGCGTTGAATGAATTTGTAGTTCAAAATCCTTTGAAATTGATAGTTCATAGAACAGCTTACAAGCGAATACCTAAAAAGGGTTTTATGCCTATGAACTGAAGAATCTTATTTTAAAGTACCGATTCATCCTTGGTAAAATACATAAAGAAGTTGTGACTCATCTCAGATACTTACCGCGGTTTTTTTCATGAAGATTTGTTAGGTGTTAGAGTGTTAAAGTTATTTACTACCCTCAAAACATGCTCAGTTTCCTGGTTTTATTTTAATTTCTGACGATATGGTAGTATCGTTACCCAACCGCAAACTATGACGTGAATTATGTAACAATTCAAATTCTGTAAAGAATTTTATACTCTTTACTCGTTGTATCATATAAGAGTTAAGCTTAATTCCGATTAAAAGTCCTAAAGTCCACTTCTCCAGCTATTAGGTATGGATGGGGTTACACAGAACGTCTGTAGAAACAAAAAATGTAGTAAGAAAAATTTGACTTTAGACGAAGCTGTTCGTCCATCATCGGTTATCCTATCAGATGGCCAGTGGTTACAAAACATTTTTTAAGTCATCTAACTCCCTTAAACCTAAAAGGTTGAACTAGTGATTCACACGATTTCCCGGTCTAGATGAAGACTAATTCTTTTCATTAGAGGGATTTTTGTTTTTGTAATAATTAACGTTAAGATGAATCGAAATACCTCTTTACAGAGTTGATGGCCATATTTTTCGATACATCTATTTTGATACACATGATTTACATCAGTTGCATAGAGGATATCAAATATCCTCATTTAAACGATTGGGTTAATTGTTTCTTATATGGAAATTAAAGATAATCAAAAGCTGACCAAGAGTTACATCCAGTTAATGGGATTAAGCTATCGCTGTAAAATTATATAATTCAAAGTTATTCAAAGAGTTCAATCCAGTTATTGAATTTATCGCTTCTTACAATAATGCGAAATGTAATCAATACGAACCCAGACGTCTTAGAAACAGACGCATTCTGAACATTTTGGAACACCAAGTTTACCTTTGCTCTTCTATACATTCTTCTAGAGGTAGAATGCTTAAAAATACTATTATAGACAATGCTTTAGACATACATCGTCTAAGGACCTTTACAACTTTGGATTTTCTTCTTTTACATAAGGTGTCAAAAGACTTACTTCTTATAGTACATTTATTGATGATAAATAAATAAATATGGTCTTTCACTAGAGAACCACAATTCATAGGAATTACTGGAGGAAGTATGTAGTAGCAGTAACGTAATAATTTATATGTTTCAAAAATTTTGTGTTATTTACAAAGTTTTGTGGCAATACTGCTTTAATAACGACTGAGATCCGTACAATACGTACATTATAAGTCAACCTCGTAATTTCCAACAGAACAACTTGTTAACGACGTAGCATATAATACGATTACTTGTTATCATTCGGCATTGAGTTTAATTTCTGCTGATGATTTTGGGTCAAATAAAAAAAAAAAAAATATATATATATATATATATATATATATATATATATATATATATATTATATTGCGAAAATGAATAGATAAATTAACATCAAACACCACATAGTAGCACACAATATAGTATGCTAACACATTGCTCAATGGGCCTTAATAAGAGTTTATTCATTCCGTAACTTTGCTTTGCTGATCTTGTAACTTTTTTAGCTTTAGGCAGTAGACAGAGCACAGAATGAAAACATTAGCATTAGTTAAAGTTAGTATTATTGTTTTTATATAATTCAAGGGAATTATTGAGTTTATACAACGCCAGCTACTACTCAGGGCGAACCAGTTTTAATTATACCATAATTAAAACTGAAGAGAAAGTATAAAAATTTGCCACAGCTTTGAAAAACAAATCGATATGTCGTTTACAAAATCTTAGACCAAGATATATAATAGACAACCTCCTGATAATGTTGAAGCGACCTCATAAGGTCGCCTGCAGGCAGACCACCGTGAGAACGTGTCTGCCGAGGAATATAATCTCTCACGAGAGAGGTCTGCGTTTCAGTGCACTCAGCACCAAGTACGCAACACTTCCTCGGCGAGCACGTAGTTTGTTGCTTGACCTCATCAGAAAAGCAGTCTGCTGGTAACAACCATTACGGACGTTACCTAAGTTTTATAACCTCTTATTGAGCGATGATGCTTCTGTCGCAATAGCTCTTTTGCCCTCTAATCATTAATCATTATAATCTATCTAAATATAAATTAAACCTATTTATAATGTGACTGGTTTATTGATCCAGGAATTGAACGAAAAGATTGTGTTAATTAAATACTTCTGTGGTATAAAGAGGACCTATTTCCTATTATAATAGGAAACAATTTACTATCTGTTAATGTCCATAATTTAACAAAAATTTTCATCTCTAAACATCTACCTGATTGTGTTTATTATATGAAGAATAAAATGTATGAAATAATAATTGATGATTAAACGAACTTACCTGTAAGTGAAGTTCTATCACAATTATGTGAATACATTTTATTCGAATATAATAATATAAGGTCCCTCCCATACCCAAAACCCATGAGTATAATACGAAAATTTTGTTAAATATTCTCTAAAGAATGAAGCTTGGCGTGGAGGTAGGCTGGGAACGCGTGTCCATCAGGGTGGTCAGTTTTAAAAAACAAAATAAATAAAAGTGCGAAATTGCCAGTACAATGAAAGTATACCTGATTGTGTTTATTATATTCGAATAAAATGTATTCACATAATTGTGATAGAACTTCACTTACAGGTAAGTTCGTTTAATCATCAATAAGTCTGGCGTTCCTTCCAGAGTTATTATAATGAAACAAGGTTAATTAAGAAAATATATAAGAGTCGTGATACTTCCAAGTCGAGGATTTAGCATTATTTCATGAAAATAAACACCTGATCTAGGACCTGGAATTTTTTTCCAGTAGTTTTTTTTTTCTTTCTAAATTACGCCTGTATACTGTTTTTATTAATAAGTATTATTAAGCTTTTATTAACATGAAATAGACTGACTGTTTCGCGCGGCTTCGCCTTCATGAATTTCGGTTTCTACCCCGTTATAACCATAAAAGACAGACATGCCATGTCGCAGACTTTATTAGGACAATTCCGATACCTTCATAATTTTTCCGCATCGAAAGCTCTCCAAAAGGAAACTTTTTTCATGTTTATGCACCATTTTTCATTGCTCCACTCTTATTGGTGATGTTACATTATAACTTTTCTGGACTATCCAACACAAAAAGAGTTTTCCTAAGCGCGTTTAAAGAAACAAACTCTTGAATTTTATAATATTAGGTAATATAGATTTCTACTCAGCGATATTTCAGGGTTGGTTTTAAAATTAGTTCAAAGAAAATTGTAAAAATAGAAAATGAAAACAGCAAGGTTTTATGACACATTAGTTATCTAGACTAGACCATAGTTTCACAATGCCCTTCGTATTTCTTAATTAACTCAGTATAATTAGCGTAACTTTGCTAGAGAGCCAGGCACTAGTGCAATGAGGTGACAATTTATATTCGTAGATATTATTATATTTTATAGCAATATACGGGAGGCCGTTACCATAAATTTTAGCAATGGAGAAAATAGCAGTATGTTTTCCTTCATGACCATCGTGACCTTTTTCCGGAAAACTTGGTACTTCCGAAAATATTGAGCAACCTACGATTTGACAAAAGCCATCCGTGATGGTTTAGAGAAGGCAGGACAATGTTATGGGTTAGCTAGTTATATCTGAATACTATGAAAAAAAAATATGATTTCAACACGTTTATTCGTACAAAATTGATTACAAAAGAATTTTAGATCATACCATTAAACACGACACATTTGCACAATATCATCAGCAGTACTTTTAATAATACGAGTACCTAATACGAGTACTAAATTATTATCAGCATAATATTACCTTAATAAATAAATCAACTAGGTACACAAAATCACGATAGGTAAGTACTAGATTAAGATTTATATTTAATTATCTAATTTCATAACCTACACACATGAGAGTATCTAACAAAAGTACAAAGCTATTAATATTATATTGTAAACGCATAAAAGCTCTCCCTTTCTTCTTCCTTTTCGTTGGGAAATATCTAATTTTTTTTTGTTAATTGCCATTAAAAAAATGCTTTTTCAGTTCAAACACTGCAACAGATTTCCTTTGACAGGGACCATTACCTACTTGAAACCACGGCAACATTGAAAAATTGAGAAGTTTTAGGCTGTAAGACCCCTGGACAAAACGGTGTCCATGAGCATTTTCCCTCCGAAGGAAAAGTGTAGTATTAGTAGTTAGTACAATAGTCTCGTGGTTGAATCAGGCCACTGTTGATGGGCATTGCTTCCTTCCTCGCCCGTCTCTTGCAAAAACAGTAACATAACAAGTAAATCGTAATCACTAAAGCTAATGTCGAAGGGAGCCAGACATAAACAGGTATTCCCGAAGGCTTCATAGTATCAGAATACTGCATCAACAGGGCGCAGGGTACGGTGTATCTGTGCTTATCTAGGGTATTGTTGTGCCACAACAAACAATCCATATCCCTAGTCACTTTTAACGTAGTAGAGTCGTGCGGAAGGAAGGGTCGTATATCGATTTGGGGCGACGATATGTCCAAAGCGTTCGGGTCAGGGAGAAAACTCTCCGGCGATCGCTCCACGAATGTCGATAACACGAAGCACGGCACCTTCACTTCCTCGGTGTGTTTACGGTCCACGACTTGCATGGAACATTTCTCGTCCGGCCGCATCGGATAGTAACGCGAGTATTCCCAGTGGTCCGCGGCGGCTCTTCCCAGATTGTACAAAGCTAGACCTGTGAGCAATTCACTGAATCTTCCTCCGAATTCGCGGTACTTATACACGTACGTCGGCGGCAGTCCGTGGAACACGGGATACGCGGCGAAGTTGGAGCAGTGGCGGCACAGGAAATAGATCTTCGACGGTGGGTGATAGGAATAGTGCGCGTGGCGGGCGCTGACATGGTGGTTGGTGTAGTTTAGGTGTTTATCGAACCGGCCCCGCGGTCCGCCGCTGATTTTCGCGTCGGCGAATGCAGCAAATATCAATATGCAAGCGATCAGGGGAGTAATGTTCATGGTGCTAGGGCGGGTCCCGGCACGCGACTGCGGGGTTTCAGGAAGGCGGCTTGGCGCCGGGGGCTGGCGCCGGCCGGGCGCGCCAGCTCCGGGGCATGAATGGAAGGAACGCCGAATGAACTCAAATATTGAGGCATGACTATTGACTACTTGATGCAAAAATGCCTACGCACATCGTTGTGTAAACTAGCTTTTTGTGTTTAAAATCTTCTCTTAAAGTTAAATAACTATAAAATTACTTCCTGTAATCTTATCATTTACTATCAGATACCAAAAAACTTAAAGAAAAATAATTGCTTCTTAAAAAATAATTATATTAAACTTCTTCCATGTGCTAAAACATTGTTTCAGATGGTCAGAGCCTTAGAACCTTAAGCTCAGTATAAGGTTTCTTCCGCTATGACCGTTGACCGAAACGACTTTCGCAAAAATAGTTGAATTCTGTATGATGGTGATCTCCTAACCTGAGCAAGGTATTTTATACATACTTCAGACTTCTTCAATGAATTTCCTTCTTCGACCTTATTATTAAACTAGCTGTTGCCCGCGGCTCCGCCCGCGTGAATTACGATTTTTTTACATAATTTTATTTATTTTTTATTTATTTATTTATAATATACCTTCCTACTGGAATTCCTTGATTTTTCGCGGGATTCTGGTGTGATGTTGTACAGAAACCTGTTCTTACTTTGCACGGGTTATCTTGTGGTGATTTTTAAAACTCATTTTTCTTAATAAAAATATAAAGTTTCATTAATACGTAGTTGAAAGATCAAAAGGACGATTTTAACTGTCGATATTTCGACCCAGTGGCACAGGTCGTGGTCACGTAGTGTACCAATGTATCGAAATATCGACAGTTAAAATCGTCCTTTTCATTGAGATTTTTATTCTGAAACCACGAAATATGTCAAAAATTATTAAACCATGTGAAAAGTTGTACTGGTGGTAAAACTCTTCTTTCAGAGTTCGGCCGGGTAGGTACCACTGGGATAAATTACTCTACTAACAATATTCCCCAGCCCAACATAATATAAGAGTCTTTTAAAAATCTTTGCTTCATCTCAATACAATCCAAAACATCAGAATGGACAATGGCTATATATTTCCTTACGTATAAAAAGACCTTAGATGACAGTCAGTCGGTTAGGATCGATAAGACCTAAGAGTTAAAAATATTTGTGAACCATTATCTTACCCTTTCCATATTGCGGGTGATAAAGTGATAAAGTTTAAATCTGTTCATGTCTGTCTTAACATTGCCATCTTAATATAAAGTCAGGAAACAGTAAATAACATGACAGTTAATTTTTATTTAAAAAAATTCGGTAGTACCTATCTCAGAGTTTTACATTCAAGTTCCACATAAATTGTAGAGATGGCGCTATACGGTATAACGTAGCGATAACGCCAGTTACATGATTCTTGTTCACCCTAAGAGTGAAAAATTTTAAACCATACAAAATCTCCTGCTAAGCCTATTTATTTACGGCTGTAAGGGTACGCCAGTCTTACTTGAGCCCTACGTCCTAGCCCTAGGTTCTTTGTGCATTCCGAGTTTCAAGTCACCTACCTACTTGAACTTAAAGGTTCTGATGTCTGTAATTTCTGAACTACAAAAGTGATGATGATAAGATTCGTATTGGAATAATCTTAAAAGAACCTCCTTTCTAACAAAAAAAAGAATGAATGGAATCGGACAACGCGTTAATGAATTATAACTAAAAAACGTTTGGACTTTGATGCCATCTTCCAGGGAAACCATGATGAATTTCGGAACAAAAAGTATCCTATGTCCTACCTCGGGGTATGAACTATAATCATGTCAAGTTTCATTTAAATCCATCCAGCGGATTAGCCGTGATGCCCGGTCGTGAAACAGACAGACAGACAGACAGACAGACAGACAAAAATGAAACAAATTACAGTTTTGGCTTCAGTATCGACTAAATAGTGTCCTCCAACAAAAATTTTCAAAATATCTTCAATGTAAAGAATTCGACCCTTTACAGTTTTATTATAAGTATATAGATGATCGGTGTTATAACTAAGTACCTACCTACCAACAAATATATTGTTTGTAATGTAAAACATCTGGGTGACCGAGCTTTGCTCGGTGTTTATTTTTTAGTAAATATGACATTTTCTAAAAATGAATCGCCCCCAAACCTGTATACTAAATTTCATGAAAATCGGTGGAGCCGTTTCCGGAATTCAGATTAAATATAGAAATATATATACATACAAGAATTGCTCGTTTAAAGGTATAGGATAGGATAGGATAAATTTAAAATTGGCAACCCTATCTTCTGCCATCACGCAAGTTTTCATGACGAAATATAGAATGTTTTCTATGTATATACATTATAACAGTCTGAGTCATTCCTCACATTACGTTCGTAAATGGTTAAATCCGTTCCCGGCATTTAAAAGGGGCTCCGAGCCTGCATTCCTGTCTTGGGCTAGTATATACATTTACGTACACGGCATAACCACGGGGCATACCTATTTAGGTATATTAGATACTTACATAATAAAGGTAAGTTTGAGGTCGACTGACTCAATAAAAATAATATTTTCTTTACATGATATTGAATGGAAGCAGGCGTTATTTTGCGGAAATCCATAATTAGTAGGACTCATTAATTTGTTTTGCTATAATCCGGTACTTGAAAAGATTCTGTATGGTATAAAAGCGTTCCTGCATATGTATCAATATGCAGGAACGCTTTTCAGTATATACAATATTTGGGAACCACGTGGGAAGCCGCGGGTACGATTCCCGATACGGGCTACTTTAAAAATTTATAATTTCTAATTTAGCGTCTAGTCTGGTGTGAAGTTTCTGCCGTGGCGCGGAATACCATAATAGTACCTTATGACCATGTCTAGGGTAACTATTAGCCATGACCATAAGGTACCGACCACCCTACCAGCAAAAACGCGCCGCCAAGCGGTTTACCGTTCCGGCGCGATGCCGAAAGATGTGGGCTTGACCGTTAGGGGCTAAAAATAATTGCTTACAAGTTTGTACGATATTAGGAACGATAACATCTCCAGCTGAATCGTCACTTAACATCAGGTGAGATCGTAGTACTACCTTGTAGTGTCTAAAAAAAAATGTTTCGTGGCTTGGGATCAAAATCATAATATGGTGAAATACTCTTGATTAGGAGATCTTACTATTTTACTTAAGTCGTCCAAAAACATCTCCATGGACTCCGATATTACGGAATCTTTTAATAAATAAACTTAGTGAGACGTAATAGGATCGCTTGGAATTTTATTGTCTCTCGATAAAGTGACAATTAGGCAAATGGCGTAGCGACAAAATTCCACCAATCCACCAACTTAATGACTGCCATCAACGAATGGGTGCGGTAAAGTAATATGTATACTAGTTTGTTTATTTTCAAAATATTTGTGTGATGCCGGAGATAACTGCGACGTTTCCGCATCATATTTCCGCATTATAGGTACGAGTCCTAATATAACTCTGTGTTGCGTTCGGAAGCCACCCTGATTTCTTGTCCTCCAATACCTACCCATTAGTGCCTACAAAATGAAGTCGTTTTTCTTCCAGGTTTCGGATACAAACTGCTAATGTATGGAATAGCCTCCCAACCTCCTTGTTCCTAACCGAATACAATCTAGGTGCCTCCAAGAGAAGCGTGAATAGGCATTTTCTAGGCAAGCGCGCTCCAACTCTAGACCATTGCTTTCCATCAGACACGATTGTCGTCAAGCGCAAGCTTATCGTTATAAAAAAAACCGGCCAGGTGCGAGTCGGACTCGCGCACCGAGGGTTCCATACCATAAAAGAAGTAAAACATTGAAAGAATCACTTTTGTTCATGAATTTACGAGCATAATTTACATGTACTTTTGTTGGCAAACCGCAAACGTAACTTTGTTTTTGCCGGTTTATTGTTACTATCAAAAAAGTATAATAGTTGATTTTATTTTTCCTGTAAAATATACGTTAACTTCTATTGATCATAATTATTTCAGATTTTTCGATTGGTAAACTTCGGAGATAAGGGGGGGAACGGTATTTTTTTCGACACTTTGCCCAATAAATCAAAAACTATCAGGCATAAAAATAAATAAAAATTAGTTTTAGAATACACAAGTAACGCCCTTTCATATGATACCCCACTCAATATTGTTATCTCATTTTGGGTCGGGTCGGGTCACTATTACCTATAAGTAACTATTTTAAATTTCAAGTCGATAGCATGAATAGTTACTGAAATAATCGAGTGTGACAGACGGACGGACGGACGGAGAAAGTCTCACCATAAGGGTTCCATTTTTACCATTTTGGTATGGAACCCTAAAAACCGGCCAAGTGCGAGTCGGACTCGCGCACCGAGGGTCCCATACCACAAAAGAAGTTAAATATTAAAAGAATCACTTTGGTTCATGAATTTACGAGTATAATTTACATGTAGACCGTACTTTTGTTGGCAAACCGCAAACATAACTTTGTTTTTGCCGGTTTATTGTTACCTACTATCAAAAAAAGTATAATAGTTAGATAGTTGATTTTATTTTTCCCGTAAAATATACGTTTACTTCTATTGATCATAATTATTTCAGATTTTTCGATTGGTAAACTACTTCGGAGATAGGGGGGGGGGGGGACGGTATTTTTTCGGCAGTTTGCCCAATAACTCAAAAACTATCAGGCATAAAAATAAATAAAAATTGGTTTTAGAATACACAAGTAACGCCCTTTCATATGATACCCCACTCAATATTATTCTCTGATTTTGAAATTTCGATGACCAGGTTTTCCCCTCTTTTAAATAAAAATAAAATAGATTTTCAATTTTTTATGATTGCAATGGCGGTGCGCCGCAATTACCTACGACTATTCCAAATTTCAGGTCGTTAGCTTTGATAGTTACTGAAATAATCGAGTGTGACAGACGGTCGGACGGACGGACGGAGAAAGTTCCCTAAAAATTAGCATATAGGCTACTTGTTATCCTAAATAGTCCATGGTTTGCACGGGAATTGTAAATTTATAGTTATTTCTTATATACAAAGTACCTAATTCAATTTTTACACTAATAGACACTGGAAAATGTACATAGGGTATCACAAAAACATTTTCCAGTTTTGTGTGCTGATTATGTATCGTTCAGTTAGTTACTTAGTAACCCGCACTGGGTTATTAACTAGGAAAACGGAGGCAAAAATCCTATTTTTATATTCTTTTTGTACAAGATAGCAACTAGCATGGTATATTGACATGATACCACACCGACCTAGGTTGGTAATTTGTGGAAAAATAGGATTTTTGACTTCGTTTTCTTAGTTAATAACCCAGTTAGGGTTACTAACTAACTAACTGAACGATACAGAATCAGCCCACTGGGCTATAATATTGTTCACGTGAAAGTCGCATCACGAGCTTTTCTCATCCAGTATCAAAAAAATTACATGTGGACAAAGAATTTTCTCATGTAGTTAATGATTGACCGTAGATGAGGTACTGTGTGAGTAACGTAAGGTTGCCATGCCGGCGCTACGGCGACGCCCTACGCTACGGCTACATGCGTGATGCAGCTACGGCTACGGCGTGAAATTTTTTGAATACAATTATTTATTTATTCCCTAGTGCAATCAAACGCAATAAAAGTACTTACCTAATATTTAATTATGTGCTTGTCACAGTAGGTACTGATTAAATACTGTTAGCACAAGCAGCTTGTGCTAACAGTATTTAATCAGTACCTACTCGGTAACAACTTGTGTTGTGTTGTGAAACACGATTGAATATCTCGATAGAAAATTCTCACAAAATTTGCTCCAAAATCTTTATTTTTCAAAATTTTATCAGAAACTACAGTGGAATTAATTGTATTTTTTTAATGAGTCGGTAATAATAATATCAAAAAACGCTCCGAAACGTATAGGTACTTTTGAAAACTGGCTTAGTTTTTTGGTAATTAGGTAAAATGTCGCTTTTCTGTCACCAACGTATGTACGTATAAGAGTGAGAAGGACAAAAATAAAATCAGTTATAACTGATAACCATAGAGTACCGTGAACTACGATGTCTCCATACATTCGAAATACCAAATCACTTGTAACTCGTGCATATATCGATTATGTTGTGGATGTGGTGTTATTCGGGTTCATATACCTAGTAATAATCTATGCTCCTGACGATATTTGCTTCGGAAATAGGTACCTACTCAATAATAAATATGAAAAACTATAAATTTTGTTGTGGATGGGCAGCTGTCGTAAAAGTTTGTTAAAATCTTGTCATTAATGCTATCCGTGATGGTTTTATTTGGATACACTCTAATGTCGTGTTCCGACGGATGTATTATTAAATAGTACATTGTGATACAAGGGTGGAAAGTAGGTTTTTACAAACGAGCTGTCATTAACAAGCCCGAGCCGAAGGCGAGGGTTTTTAATGTCACGAGTTTGCAAAAACCTATACACCCGTGTATCACACGACGTTTTTCAATACAGTTGTGAGAATTAGTAAAAAAAAATCAAAGAGATATAATGTTTGCTCAAGATTTTGGGGGCCAATTTCCATATTGTTTGGTTTTTACCTTAAATAAAATATCGAAGATCGAAATCAAAGGCGACTTTGACTTCGCAATCGAAAAGATAAAAAGATAAAAAGATAAAAGATAAAAAGATTAAAAAAATAAAAAGATTAATAAAAACTGAAAAAGATAAAAAAAGATAAAGTAAAAAAGATTAAAAAGATTTAAAAAAATTAAAAAAGATAAAAAAGATATGAAAGATAAAATAAAAAAGATAAAAAAGATAAAAAAAGATATAAAAGATAAAATAAAAAAGATAAAAAAAGATAAAACAAAAAGATAAAAGAAAACGTAAACTAAAAACTCCTTGCTATCAAACTTTTTATATAGTAGGTATATAAAATAATGATCGAGCTTGTAAAAGTAAGTTACGACCACGAAAAAGAAAGATGCCTGTGCGTAAGATTTAACTTTCGAATGCTAATGACAGCCTCTGAAAGTGCGCCATACCATACAACTGTATTGAAAAATATGTTTTAATATTGGCTGCTGTCTACATTGAGTGCGTATTTCTTAGTACATTCAAATGGACAAGATCCATTAGAAAATATCTTTTGATTTTATGGTGGGTTTACCTATAACCTCCGAATCTATAACTCTGAAAAATGTTTATTTAGACCATACCTACGCATGTCAAAGCCAAATATCATGGCAACTAAATATCACTTGCGGTAAAGAAAAACATCGTAAGAACAGCTGTGGGTCGTGAAAGGGGCCCGTACAGCTTTCATAATGGCTTTACAAGCCGTCCAACATACTGACATCGGTAACAAAACTTCTTATGTAAATCGGCATTGGAAAGAAATTTCAAAGTTTTGTTGTAACGGTAACTGGCGTTGGCCACAGATAAATAATATATAATCGTACACAGATTCTGCTAGACGATTGAGTAGTAAAATCGTATTCGTCGGCATCGTAATCAAATTCTAACACCTGATTAGCTAGGACAATTAATGTAAACAACGGATTCTGCCAATCAGCGGGCAGAATTTCAATTACGATACGATAGGAATTAATGCGTTTAGAAGTAGTAAACTTCTCAGGGGCAAATGTGTAAGGAATTTAAGGTTGTGATTTAAGATACTATACTAAACACCACCACCAACCACTTGGTGCCGGTTTCTCAATTATTGGACGGTAGAGTATTTATGTTCACTTCTATAGTTTATAATATATCATCGTCAGCCTTCTAAGATAAATAAGTAGCAAGGACGTAATAATCGTTATTTCCAATTACCGTTTTCATATAAAATCCTCAAGTAAGCAAACAGCGATATTTGCTTTCATCCCTACGAAAATGTTGCCACAATAATATTGGACCATAGGAAACGTGACTAATTCTTATGGAACGAGCTTATTTTCTTACAATATGAAAGATCAGTAAAATAATAAGCTCTTGATCAATTGACTACGCACTAACATCGATATGATTATTTAAGATGCAGATCTTGTGTAACTTCGTTCGTTCACTTGCTGATAAGTTACATAATATGGCTCTAATACCTAAGTATTTGTTCAGCCCCTAGATTGTCTAAAAAAAAATTTTCATCGTTATCGTAATCGTTTACTAATTCTGTCCGCTGATTGGGGGTCCTGATTTGCGTCAGCCAATCGCGGGCGGAATTTTGAATGAATACGTTTTTCTTACGTAGTCAGACCCCGGCTTAAAAAGATCGAAACAAGTTGATAAGGGTCAAGACAGCATTCATGAGGTTTTTAAAACTGACGCAATAAGCAACTGTACTCTAGTCCTACCTTTTTCCTACATCCACTTATTCATTAGGAGTCGAGATATCTCTAGGATCGCCTGCACACAGTCAGTCGCTCACAATGCTCAGGAAATGGTCCATTTTGATATACTCGTACCTAGCCAGCTAGCAAGCCGCAGGAAGTTTAACTTGCGGAGGCGCGCATTGTAAATGCTCGAGAAACGATAGGTACGGGATACCCTGATTGGATGGAATATTTTTGCGTAAGTAATTTCACAGTAGTTGTAGGAGGCAACTACATACTTACTTAAATGCAGACCCTATCTTGGGCCATAGTGATTCATGACTCAATGAATCTAGTAGAGTATGACGGGATAATAGACTATGACTGAGTATGAGAATACTTTTTTACAGTCGTGATCTCCATCCATTCAATACACACATACAAACCAATAAAGAGGATTTTTTTCTAAAGAGATTTAAGTGATTATAATAAGAGAGCCAAATGCACTTCGCTGTTATTACTAAAATCTGTGGTTATTACCATGAAATATATGAAGTTGGTTAGTAGGTCTTTACACCCGGATTTTAACGTAACCTGTGACGTAACTTGCAATGGCGAAAAACCTACAATACGTAGGAAGCCTTTGCATACCATTTTTTTTTTCTGTCTCTGTATATTTTGTGTGGGTGCAATAAAGTGTTTCTTCTTCTTTTATATTGGTAAAATAATTTGTAATATATTCTGTATAACTATCTAAAGTTGCTCAAGCAATCTAAATCAAACGTCCCAAGTATCCTTTTTAACCGACTTCAAAAAAAGGAGGAGGTTCTCAATTCGTCGGAATCTTTTTTTTTTTTTTTATCTATGTATGTTCACCGATTACTCGGAGACGCGTGGACCGATTTGAAAAATTCTTTTTTTGTTTAAGAGGGTTTTGTTTCCAGATGGTCCCATTTTAATCAGGTCAGGATCTGATGATGGGATCCGGGAGAAATCGAGGGAACTCTTCAAATTTTATATGGACACATGAAACTATTTGAGTATTATTAGAAAGAGTAATATTTTCCAAGTTGTTCTATGGTTATCAGGTCAGGATCTGATCATGGGATCTTGGTGAAATCGAGAGAACTCTTCAAATTTTGCTAGTATACTTAAAGCGAGTTGGGTATTTTTTATAGTTACTGGTGCATATGCTAGCAGATCCGGATTTGATGACTAAAGTCATCAAGTTAGGGTCTGATGATGGAATCTTGGTGAAATCGAGGGAACTCTTCAAATTTTGCTAGTATACTTGAAGCGAGTTGGGTATTTTTTATAGTTACTGGTGCATTTGCTAGCAGATACTGATTTGATGACTAAAGTCATCAAGTCAGGGTCTGATGATGGGATCTTGGTGAATTTGAGGTATCTCTTCAGATTTTATGAACACACCTCAAGCAATTTGGATATTTCACAACGCCTTGTGCATTTTATTGTTTTCCACTAAAAAGTACAAAATAAAAATGGGAAATGCTTTCCAAAAAACCAACTTCAAATGCCACTACAAAGAGTGAAATAATTTTTATTTAAATTTTAGGTACCTACACCAATTCGAAGTCGGGCGATTGTCTATGACTTTGTCATTTCTTCGCACATCAATTAAGTAAGAAGGACTATTAGGGATTGTATGAAACATTGCCCGACTTCGAATTGGTGTAGGTACCTAAAATTTAAATAAAAATTATTTCACTCTTTGTAGTGGCATTTGAAGTTGGTTTTTTGGAAAGCATTTCCCATTTTTTACGTTAAGTTACCTTTATCTAGACTCTAGAGCTTTGTTGTGTTAAATACCTAATGGACTAAAAAATCAAGTAAATGATCAACAGGGGAGGTAGATATGCAAATTACAGTTAGGTAGCTCTGATGAACTCTAGATAACGTGAACAATGTAAACATTTTAATGGAACGTAGCTTGAACAAGTTCGAAAACAGGAGGACAGTTCAAGGTTCTAGGAACAATTAGCTTAACTAATTCATAGGGGAATTAAAAATGTCGCCTTTTAATGATTAAACCATAATGTAGAGATGTCTACATTTAATGCATTTAAAGATGAAGATGGAGTCTAGTAATTTTAGTTACATTTCGAAAACATGATAACCTTGCAATTTGCAGATGCAGAGGCATCCCCAGGAGTGAGCATAATATTATGACCTCAGATTTATATTAAGTAGGTAGTATTAGGTAGGTACAACTTCATATTGTGTTTGATAATTTAACTTATTGTGTTTAATTTCACATTTTATTCATTACGAAGGAACAATTGCATGTGATAAGTACAAATTTTCATTTACACTTGTAAGCTGTAATAAGCTGTAGTCTAGAAACACTAGAAATTACCTTAAAGTAGCTAGATACGTTAGAGTCTTGATAGAGTAGTCTTGGTAGAGTAAAATACGTACCAGTACAAATTGCTCTGGAACTGTTATTATAGCGATCGTCCATCACACACAGAGGTGGTGTCTATTGTGCTCGAATAATGACTGCAATAAACGGTAAGTGGGTATACGTGTACGTGACCTCCGATATGTAGGATCAATGAATCGATTAAAAATATTGATAAAGAGCGATTATACTCTTAACCTGTACTAAATCTTCATTACTAAGTGATCATCGAGATTTTGAGGTGAAAATTCATCAATTTTCATTTTTAGCCCACATATTTCCACTGCTACAGCCTAATAAACATAAGTCTCAACGTTTTCTGGTCCAAGCATTGCTCATTTGGTCGATACCAGACACCAGTCACTCTCCTGATATCCTGACTCTACCAGTAAAGGACGCTCTACTTCTGCTAAATAGACGTTTAGTTGTAGGAACTTGCCAACGTCTATCGCTGCTTTACACTTAGCCCTGATAGCTATTTCCGCAACCTTGATATACCTAGCCTAGTTCATGGAATGGGAATATTTTAAACAAGAAGTTGTAACAACTACTTAGTCAAAGTCAAGTCCTACATATCCTACAGTTTGAAAATATGTAGTAAGGAAGTGGCGGCTGAAAATAAATGGCATACACCTAAATACTACATTGTATCCCAATTGTATCCAGCATTTGGCAAGAAAAATACTTACGGATGGCCGTCTTCGTGCGAACGTTCCTCGAGTAGCACATCGGATGCAGTATGGCCCAGTAGCGGTCCACGGACACCGCGACGAGGCAGAAGATGCTGATCGTGCACAGCATCACCAAGATCGACGTCGTGAACAGACACGCGTAGAGGTTCCTCGGGAGTCCCACTGAAGCCATTATCGCGAAAGGTATGCCGAGCATGCCAACGAGTAAATCTGCGATCGCCAGAGACACTATGTAGTAGTTAGTCCGCCGACGTAATCTTCTGTCGCGGCGGAAGACGTGGATGACCATAGCATTGCCGATTATTGCCACTAAAGCGACTAGCAGTTCCAGAGAGGTGTAGGTTGCGTGGATCTCTGGTGTCGGAGACCTGTGGGGCGCTGCGGGCTCTGCAGAACCCGGTGTCGATGTCGTAACGTTTTGCTCACTCATGCCGAAGTTGAGTTCTCTTGATTACATTTATTATTAGTACCACGGTTTCATCGTAGTAGGTCCTCTACATAAACTCCCTAAAGGCTAGTAGGTAAGATTTATTTAAAAAATTGACTCTACAATATTTACGTTAACAAACTGTTTCAATTGCATACACTTTGAGCACAGCCATTATTCAGTTTTCAGTTTACAATAACATTATCAAGTGTTTAATGCTTGAGTATTTATTATTCAGTATATTTGCAGATATGGTTATCAATTTCGCCGGAATCCGATGCATGGTGCACTCGGAGTCGGTGTAGGTTTATTTTTAAAATGCAAAGAAATATTCCTGTCTTCTTTTACGGTGGCGTAGAATATTTTAGGTAGATATTTTTTTTGGATTTAAATCGCAAATCTAACTTTTCGGTGACCTCTGATTCGGCGATACGAGCCGAAGGTATCTGATTTTTAAAACCATGAGTTTTTTCATAACACTTAAAAGTTCAGCCATGCACTTCGGACTGCATAAAAGATTTTTCGTTTTGTCGTGTTTTAAATCGCGGGTGGTTTCTGATTCGGCTTTATAACCTTTGTGCTATTCGCGATTGGTTTTCTCACAGGTGACATGACACTTCGATGAACACTCTTAGTTTTTATCGTGTTTATGGTCGCGGGCGTGTTCAGGTTCGGCGGTTCGGCCGTGTCCCTCTCGCGCGGAGTTTTTCCCACCACTGCAGCCGAGTTGGCGCGAAACGTCACCGGCGCTGGGACACGCGCCCTACGCCGACGCACACTTGTTGCGGTCGCGAACTGCCGCTCAGTTACCCTTGAAAACGAATAGAGATCAGCTCACGGATGTGGATCATTTAGACCAAAAATTGATGCTTGCATCGAAGACGTATCGTAATTCGTAGCGTAGGGACATAGGTGGGAGTTAAGGTAGAGTTTATATTGACGGCTTGTGTGCACTCTTTGATGACCGATTATCAGTTGGTAAGTAGTCCTGCCTTCTGCGGCGAGGGTCGTGGGTTCGATTCCCACAATAAGAAAATGTTTGATGAGCACGGATGCTTACCAGAGTATGAGTGTTTAGGTATATAGTATATTTTATAATTATATCATATTTATCAGTTCTCATACCCATAACACAAGCAATCGCTTAATTTAGAGCTAAAATGCAAAGATAATAATTATAGACTCAATCATGATACCTCAATGATATACTTAATAATAATCATTGAGGTAGTTATTATTATATCCTTGAGACAGACACGAGTAAAATATATAGTGTTTTTAACTGATTCACAATCTACTAGGTTCTTCTGTACGTAACATTTTATAAAATTTGACCAACTGCCGCTGACAGGATTTTTTACTCCCTTTACAATTACTTAAATGTATCTTGGATGAAACTAAGACGGTTAATAATAAAAAACTGTCTGTTTTATATGTGATCAACTCATGCTTGATGGTTCCTAGTTTCCCTGTATCTCCTATAGTTTTTGGGTTTCTCTACAGTTTCAGTTCAAAAACACTCTGTATCTATACAATAACCAAAATAACGAGAAAGATTCACAAACATTGATACACAAAACTAAGGAAATACAGTGAACCAACTAATGACGAGCAGATGTCATAACAATATCAACATGATCACGGCTGCTACGAACGTTATTTACTGCCATAAACATTGATATATATAAATAACTTCAGGCAGTTTGTACACCACAGCCGTCACAGCTGGACCAGCTATCCATTTTTTTTTCTGTGAGATTTTTTATTATTTTACTTAGTCATCTTGTGTGTTAACGCCGATTTGTATGAGATTGGAACAGTTTACAGAAACTAGTAATAAAAAAACAAGCTTTTAAGTATAGTAGGTAAGTTTATAATAATTTCATAACATAAAAATAATGTTAAGTTTGTAAGTATATGTACATATTTTGTGTACTATAATTTATTATGATCAATATAATTAGGTATAAGACAAAATTAAAAAAATGTATAATTTATACATAATTTACATTAAAATAAACATAGTAAAAAAGTCACACCATGTTCCGTCATGTGACGTAATGATGACATGACGTCATATCATCAGGTGGGCATTGATCTATAATGCCTCATAGGGTGGGACTGACTCGCCAACAGACCAGGGAAATAACTTTATATTGGTGGACCCACCCACAGACCAACGAAATAACTTTATAGTGGACCCGCCCACAAGCCACAGGAGAGTGAGGGTAGGTGCGATGTAAATTACCAAGGTTGGTTTTTTAACCTCTACTAGTTCGTACCCATAGATATATTAACTATAATTAATAGGATAGGATAGGAAAGGATTAATAGGTCAATGTTCGTACCTGACTGTAATCTCACCTGCTGGTAAGTGACGATGATGCGGACAAAGATGTTATCGTATTAACTTGGATCGTTTTGGTCGTATTCGATCGCAAGTCGTAACATGTCGACAACAACAGCATCGCACCGGAAAACTAAATCGCTTAGTCGTGCGTCGTTGATGGTAGTATGGTAACTATCCGCGACCGAAGCCTCCCACCAGACCATACCTGGAGTGTCTTTCTCGAAAATAAAATTTGTACATCGCTCAACCATCACCCCAGCCAATCCTTGGCCTTGCATAATCGATGCAAATTAACTATGCGATTCTGTAAAAAAGCAGCGATGGAAACTCATCCCTGCTTTTTTACAGAATCGCATAGGTACTAGAACCAAATTAGAAATTATAAAATTCTTAAGAGGCCCGTCGCGGGAATCGCACCCGCGACCTCCCACTCGAATCCGAGCGATCCGTTTTTGAATTTAGTTTCATTTAGCTATGGAATGAGCAACCGACAGGTTTCTATGACGATCGTAGAAAAGTCATATACCTAGTTAACGGGCGCTAAACCTAAACCTTAGGGTCGAGTTTATAGTTTCGTCTTATACTAAATCCACAACAGTTAGCACATTATGCAAAAAGTTTACAAACATAGATACTATCATTATATAACACACTGGTTACGAAAACAATGGAATAATTATAGTGTACACATCAAATTAACAAAAAAAAAAAAAACAACAGTCAGCATATTAAGGTGGGTTCGGCCGAAATAACCTGTGAAATTCAAATTTTATTTAGCTTTTCGCAAATAGTAGGCTAATGGAATGATTTTGCGAGAATGATTAACATTTATGGCCACGTGTTTTTACTTTTTAATAAAAAAATTGCTCAAAAATTCTCATTCACCTCTGCATTTGCCCAGATTTTTAGCTATTGGGAACCAATATGTAGTCAATGAATACTTTTGAGCTAAGGTTTTATAACAAAACATGTAGATGCATACATGTTATATTTGCAAAAGTCATTGCCTAAGATACATAATTAGCTTACTACTTTCGAAAAACTAAATAAAATTTGAATTTTTGCAGCTGGATTCACCTTAAGCAAAAAGATTCATGAAAATTATAGGTACAATAATAATGTGTACATGAAATTAACAATAACAACTTTTAAATTGACTTATTATAGTATTCTTTTGAATTCAGGATGGAGTCACACAGATATGTGTTTCACATAAGCTCAACTTTTCATACAAAATATGGTTAAGTATGGCATAATTTTGCGGCAGGCGCATCATTGCTTGGAGATAGGTGGTTTTTTAGTCGGTAAGAGTCCGGCACAGTGTCCATGAGGATTTTTCCCCTCCTTAGAGAAAAAAAAGTAGAATGGTATAATTTTTTTTATAGTTATTTTTACTTTAGGTGTCTTTAAAAGCAACATAGAATTCATTCTTCAAGCTAAAAACACGCTCTAAGCGAAACTATATTATTGCCTTCCATCAGGCAGGATGTTGTCAAATGCAAGCTCATCTTTTATAAATTAAATTATTTGTGGATCCACAAAAGACCAGCGCTAGGCCTGGATTTGCTCCACGATTACAGTGAATGCAGAGTGAAGTTTGGGTCCGTGGAATACCAGCGCTAAGCCTGGATTTGTTCCACTGATGTATTAAATACTTAATTAAGTTCATTTTGGAACTAGACTTATCAAACCTGTTGTATGTATTTTCTCAATCAGTCTTTCTTTCAAAATATATTGCAAAGCATTATTCTACAAAACGTGTAAATGGCTTGACTGATTTTGATGAATAACATGAATATAATGATGATGATGAACAGACTCATTTTCCCAGAGGTACCGGACTGCTTTAAATATAAAACTAGACATCACATCACTAAGGCTCGTTTTCACCAACACTTTAAGAAACGCCTAAGCCGATAGGTGACAGTTTTCACTTACAACAACTGTCACCTAGAGTTAGGTGTCCCTTAAAATATTGGTGAAAACGAGCATTATGCCTATAAATATGAGTTCTTATCTGACAGTTTCATTCCTATTAGAAAAGCATAAAAAATTTAGCTCATGTTAACCCATATTATGTAAGATTTGTACCATCAAAATTCAAAATGTATTATTATGCGACCACTTTAAATTTTCATAAAATCATGAACACAAATTTATTTACAGATACATGCTACTATTAAGCTTGTAGCCGGTCTACAAAATGTCTTGGTATACCAACATTTAATAACGCCGACCGATCGACTTGATCCATGCTTGGGTAAAAATGTTGCAAAGCCTCCCAACAAATCTCACTCAACTTTGGTACACACAACCATACTTTGTAAAGTATATTATTCCGTCTGTTTTCATTGTCTTTCGGTTCGATGCCACCAAACACAAACATACAACCGTCAGACGTTACAGTGGAAGAATGGAAATACAAGGGATGGGGGAGCACTGTCTTTTGCATCAAATGCCACTGCATATCTGAGATATTTAGCCTCCATACATCATCGAAAACACTTTGTCCGTCCGTGCCACCGACCACAAACACTTGTACACCGTTTGGAGTATCAATTTGCACAGCACTATGACATTTCCTAGCTAAAGGCTGCACCGTGAATTTCATAGAATCATCAGCCTTCGGCGATAATATAGTCCAAGTGTTAGTTTGCAGGTCATACACAGGTATCTCCATTAACTCAAACGCCCACTCTCCCGTGCCTCCTCCAATAATGTAGAGGTTGTCCCCAACTCGTGCAACTTCATGTCTGTACCTGCCGATTGGTTCTCCCTCTTGTCCGGTGCCAACATATACAGGATCCCACACTCTTGTTCGTAAATCTAATCTGTAAATGTTAATTTAAGTTTATTAGTTTTAAATAAAGACAAAGTTTCACATGGACTTTAGTTTCAACAAATTCTACAAGTTTTCCTGGATAAAAATAGTACTGGTGTATGAAATCTATAAGCTATTTTGATCTTTAATCCACTGTCAAATCTGTCAAATTAGTTCAATATAAGTACTGTGCAATTAGCTCAAATAATTGGTCAGGTGCGAGTCGGGCTCGCGCACTGAGGGTTCCGTACTATGTATATAAGAAAAAGTTAAACCATAAGGCCCAGTTGCCACCACTATGTGTTTGAGTAATCCTCTCCTTTTGGTGATGTCATAATGATGAAATCTGATTAGTTATTCAAACACAGCTCCGCTCCACTCTGCTTTGGTGGAAACCGGTCCTAGTAAAGTGATTCACTTTTTTACCGAACCGCAAACTTAACTTTGTTTTATGAGGTTAATTGCTAATACCAAAAAAAGTTTAATCGATACAGAGTTGATTTTATTTTTCCCGTAAAATATACATTGATCCCTATTTATCATAATTATTTCACAATTTTCGATTGGTAAACTTCGGAGACAATTTTCCCAATGTAAAGGACCGCACTACTTTTAAGCACATCAAATTACTTCACTTTATCAACTTCCTAAACCCTAATATGCACCAGTTTGTAAGTTTATCATTTTAAGCCAAATAAACAGATAAAAATGAATAACACCTACCTATAAATATCACAGTTATATGCAAATCCATTTGTACCACCTATGGTGTAGAAAGCACCATTGTGACACAATATGGACTGACCATACTGCCCGGGCGGTCTGGCGCCAGTGACATCTAGCACCTGCAGTTTAGCGTTAACGTCATTAGTGCGCCATGTTATAATGTCATTGCTGCACTTGTTGCCAAAGGGAGCACCAGTTCCACCATATATCTGAAACAGAACCATATCGAAGATGTATCATCAAAACAGATAATACTAGCAGTACCCGCGGACTCCGTTCCGCGTTAGAAATATTTTTGTCCCGGCCCATTTGTCCCGCGTAATACCCACACTCCACAGTCCCTTCCCCCACAGCACTAAACGCGACACAATCAGATAGATACTGCCTATAGATACCTATCGCCACGCAAAGGCCGCGACGGATATATTGTAGAACATTGTTTTGTTCTATCCTCATAGTTTCCGCAGCGCATGCGATGAAAGCATTTTTTTTTACGACTTGGATTACATTATTCAAGTTGCGTAATTAATTTTGGAAATTATTATAGCCTATGGCACTCCACAATAACGTAGGTTTCTATTGGTGAAAGGATTTTGAAAATCGGTTCAGTAGATCCAGAGATTACCCCTTACAACGTCACAAACTCACAAACATTGTTACGCTACCTCTTTATAATATTAGTATAGATTAATTATATACAATAATATATGCAATAACATACCACAGATATTATTAGTCAAGTGTGAGTTGGGCTCAAGGGATTTCGTACCATCAAGACCAATCCCTACCAAAACACTCCTGTCCAGCAAATTCAAGAAAGAGCAAAAAAAAACATGTTTGTTGTATGGGAGCCTCCCTTAAATATCTATTTTATTTACCGACTTCAAAAAAAGGAGGAGGTTCTCAATTCGTCGGCATCTTTTTTTAACTTAGCTACTTAGTTTAAAGTAAATATGAAACTTATTGATATTCTGTGAATATTTTAAGAGTCTATCTGTTGAAGTTTAAGTAATTGTATTGAGTCTAGTATTGAGCAAAAAACTCCATTATTGTATGAGGAATGAATATTTAAGGGTGCTCCCCCTAAAATAATCATTTTATTCTAATTTTGTTCTTGTTATAGCAGGAACAGAAGTACATCTGTGAAAATTTCTAGTAACTAGCTATACAATTCAGTATCACAGATCAAGAGATACCGCCTGGTGACAAACGGACGGACGACGGACAGCGAAGTCAGGGCACGGAACCCAAAAAAGCTAATAAAAAGGAAAACTGCGACACAATGTAGCATGCCACTACAATGGTTGAATTTTAAGGTCAAAGAAAAAACTGAACATGCATACCATTAAGTACCTCCCGTTCATACACATCGCATTCGATGCCAGTTCTTCCGGCATATTCTCGACAACTTCGTGCTGTGTCCATTTCCTACTCGCTATACAGAAACTCCAAAGCTCTTTGAACAACGGCATTGCAGGTGTCCACGTAGGGTTATTCCTCTGAATAGTGTTAAGTGGCAAGTACGGATTGTAACCTCCGAAGCAGTAGATCCTGACATCATCGCACGCGATCCTGTGACCGCTTCTGGGCCGAGGGCACGCAGACCCCCGGTATTTCACCTCGGTAATTTTAAACGGCTCAAATTTATAACATCTGCTCGATGAAGTCATCACGTAAACGACTTCAATTTACCAAGTACCAACAAAAACGGCAGCAATGTATTAGTCCTTTGTTATCAGACAAAATTTATTAATGATAAAAAAAAAGTGGTTATAAAAATGTTCAATCGAAAATTATTAAAACCACATTGAAACCAATTGCCAATTGAAACAAAAACAGACAAATGTCATCACAGATTTTAACTGTCATAATGCCATTTCTGAAGATGTTCACAGCTTATGCTCTCCACAGATGCTCCACAGTAACAGTTAGATGCTCTAGGCACTTGGTTTTTTAGCATTTTTACCTGGTTGCTAAGGTTGCTTCAATGACGAAATATGCTTGAAATATGCTACGCTAAAATGACGGGAAAGATGTGACGCATGTTGAAGCCAAAATTTTTCAAATATGGTGTCGCGCTTCATACATTTCGGTGCCGCTGGCAGCACATACCGCTGCCGGTCGTATAAGTTTTACCATCCGGGCGCGAAAATTCAAATTTTATTTAGTTTTTTGCTCATAGAAAAATCCAGCTTGTGAGCAGGGCCGTGACGTCAGTAAGTAGTTTAATCCACAGACCAAGGAATAACTTCATATTTAATCAATGCGCTGACAGCCTATGCTGACAGCACATACCGCTGTCGGATCTGTCGGATACATAGGTCTATATACCAAGAGTCGGATAGATCAATGGCTGTCGGTCGGTCGGTCGCTACGGTCCAAAAAAGATCAATGCTACGGTCGCTAAAGACATAGGCATAGATTAATCAATGGGTCCTTACATTTTAATTGCGAAAAAATATATATTGAATTGTCTTAAAAAACTGTTCATATGAATATTTTGAGTAAATGTTGAGTAATATATATTTTTCAAATAAAAACAAAAAAACTGTTTTCTAATGACAGTTTCTTTGATATTTTTTTACGCCGATTTGATACACCCCCCCCGGAAAGTCCACTGTAACGTCCACGGCACTATACTGACATACTTTTGTTTAAAAAAATGGTATTCAAATAAAAGGCGATTATTCACGATAAAGTTTATTCATTAACCCAATTAAATAATATATTTGGGCAAACACAATATTATATAGTAACTACTACATGTTATAACCCTCTTTTCCAACAAGCAACATATTTTTGTTTTTATACATTATTCTTTTTTTATTTTAGAAATTTTGAGAAATAAAGCAAATTTAGGATGTAATTAGCACATTATACTATGCGTGCCAAATGAGAATAGGACTGTCAAGACGCCATTTTGTTTAGAAATACGCGCAAACTTCATTACTAAAGTGTATGGTGTGCAAAAAAATCAGTAAACAAATTATATTCCGTTTAAATGTTTAATGTACGCTTTTTTGGTATTTCTAATACATTTCACGCCAAACTAATTATAAATGAGTAGGAAATGAAATATACATAATATATTATTTCAGTTTTTCGATGTGAGCGTCAGCGTCACAAAATGGCGACATATTACGGTGACCAGTAACATTAATTATGTATTTGTTAATTTTTTAAAATGTTCCATACCTGTAGAATTAATTTATCCAAAATTATCCATTAAGGTGTTGCGGCCCTACCAGCCCGCGAAATTCAAATTTTATTTAGTTTTTCGCAAATTTTAGACTAACTACACATTGTAGATTTATGGCAATGCATTTTGCGGGCCTACTTTTAATGCATCTACACGTTTTTAATAGAAACTTTGCTCGAAAGTTCCCACTCATCTCATACCTATTGGTTCCCGAAAGATAATTTTTTGCAGTTTTCCAGATTTCGAGCTTTTGGGAACCAATATGAAGTAAATGAGTATTGTTGAGCAAAGTTTTTGTTAAAAACATGTAGATGCATTAACGTTGTGCCCGCAAAACACGTTGTCATGAGCCTTTGATGTATAATTAGCCCACTATGAGCGAAAAACTAAATAAAATTTGAATTTTCGCGCACTGATGGTACCCATCGCCCTTAATAAAATTCAAGAATAGTATTTTTAAATGAATATAATGATTATACAATAATTAAATCTATACTATAATATGAACAATAAAAAATATATGAAATTTCTGTTTTGCACTTTTTTTGCTGGCAGTACTAATTTGACAGTTATCGTGTGAAGCTGGCAGCAAGCGCGGTCCTATTCTTAGTTGGCACGCATAGTACTACATTTTGGATAGCGAATAGCGATAAACCATTAATAAAAATCACGTAAACCACTATTTTTCAGGATTCTTATTTGTCAAATTGCAAACTAAAAAAAAATTGAAGCAGTTATGCAAAAGATAGTGCTTGTATTTAAAATGATAATAAGTAAGATATACTATATAATGTACAATAAATCAATTTAGGAAATTTTGTTTTGCGGATAGCCTTATGTGGCTCGATGCATGCCCATAGCAAACAGAACTTTCTGCTTGGCCTTCTTGTTCTTCTTGCCGGGGAGCGGCGCGGCAGGGCTGCTGGCGAGCAGCGCGGCCTCTATCGCGTCGCTGAGCAGCGCGGCTCGCGGGGCGGAGCCTTCCTCGTCGTCGGGCGGCGGCGGCGGCGGCGGCGCGACCGTCTTACGTACACGCCATGTGCCGCCCGCTCCTGCCATCTGTAAACATTGTGTCACACTGTGGACAGGGCGGACGCGAAAAATTGTCACCAGTTTACCGGTGCCATATATGCGTATTTTGTCATCAGCAGTAAGGCCACGATGTAGTTCGCTCAGCAGACACCTACAGAATTTTGACAGATGGCGCTACTGTTTACTTGATGTTATCGTACTAACTTGGAAGGGGTTAAGTAAACTCACACGGTTTCTAACAGCCTGTGGCCTGTGGCAGGAATCGAACCCACGATCTCCCACTCGAATCCGAGCGCGCGCCCCTGCACCAGGGAGGTTGTCAAAACCTGTCAAAGACAATAATTACCTTTGCAAAAGACAATCCTGCCGGCGAAGTCACACTGGCCGTAGGGCTCTCTTGTGGCAGCGACGTCACTGAGCTAGTCGATGGCGATGTTGATTCAGTTATAGAGACTTCGGTGCGCGGCGGGCTCCCGTAGGCGGGCGGAGCGGGCGGGAACAGGTACTCGTTGAAGAAGTCTGGCTTGGGGGGGCCCTCCATGGCGCGGCGGTAAGCTCGCTCGCGACGCCGCTCGTCTCGCTCGTGCTTCGCCCGCAGGCGAGCTCGACGCTCTATTTCAGCTGTAATGAAAATATGTTAAAGATTGAAGGCGTCAAAAGAAGGAAAAACGGCTAAAACTCACGCTCACACAAACTCAGCTTAGGCACTAACCTGCAAAGTTTCCAAGAGCTGCATCTGTCACAAACGGCGCCTTCAAATCCAGCTCCACGATGTCAAAGGAGCAATGCACCGGTAAATGAGCTGTAAACGGCATGTGCTTCCTTGTCTGGAACACATGACATAATTAACATTAACAAAAATTTGCAATATGACAAAATAAATGGATTAAGTCTACTTGTAGTTATCACCATTCTTATCCAACAAATATCATACCGACGTTTCGCGAGAGCCTGTATGTTAGGCCTATGTGAAATAAAGATATTTTGAGTTTTGAGTTTAATTAATGGTGCTCTATGAACTTGAATGAAAGCAGCAAAGTGAGTTACAAACTGGCGGTACCTGTTCAGTGAGGGACAGCGTCTCGCGGTGGAGCACCTTGCCGCGGATAAGACTGGGCGCGGCGGCCAGTGCGCCCCACGACGCGTTCAGCACGCGCACGTTGAGGCTGTGCAGGAACACTTGCTGCCCGTCCTCGGCTGGAAACATGTTTCCTTTGTATGCACCAATATGAACCTAATAATGAGCCTATGCATTTTATGTAAACCTTTATACAAGAGTCAAGACAAAAGTAGCACCATCTGTCAAATTTCCCGCTAATGCGCCACGGTATGACGGAAAAGTCCCAGGTGGAAACGCGCGTGCGAACTAATAACAAATATTAAGAATTAAAACAAAACTCAATCTAAACAGCAAGAAGTACAACTTCTCTACCTGTAGGTATACTCGAACACTTTCTTACCTTGATAAAAATAAAAGTATTTAGCCTGATTCTGCTTGTCAATATCAGCATAAGCTGCTTCTTCAACATCCTCTTCATCATCAAGCTCACATTCACCAAGTGAAAACTCAGATTGATTCAAATCATCATTCAAGTCGCAAACAAACTCCTTTGCATCAGGATTCAACTCAGATTGTATATCCAATGACGCCGTCTTATCTTCTGCTTCTTTCACACAAGTGGCACCTTCATCGGTGACGTCAAACCAATCAAGTTTTACATTATTTGTCATATCCTGTTTCTCAAAAATGATTGGAGCTTCGTCAACTGGTGTTGCATCATTGTTTGATGGCTGTTCAAATTGAGTGTTGAGTTCATTTTCTTTAATTTTAAGCATTTCTAACGCTTGTTCCAAGTAGACTATTTCAGTAGTGTCAATTTCAGCTAATATTTGTGTTTCGATTTGTTTTCGGTCTCTTTCTAGAATATCCATTACCTATGAATAAAAGAAGTGATTTTCTTTAATGAACCTATATAATTAATGAACCTATATAAAAGTAACTGACTTGGGGCTGGGAGTCACCTTTGTAACAACATGTGCAATAGGTTTGTTGCATGTCTTCACATTCAATTACGTATGAATGGGAACCTCTTTGAATATGTCTATTTTATTCTGTTTCTTAGTAATTGTTGTTTTAATGGCAACATCTGTGAAAATTTCAAGTTTTCTAACTATCACAGACCAAAGTGAAACAGCCTGGTTACAGACGGACGGCGGAGTCAAAGAATCCCGTTTTCTACCCTTTGGGTATGGAACTCTAAGAATTAAGATGCATGTTGAGTCAGCAGCACTGCTAGTATCCTGACATGCACCGAAAATGTCTGGAATACTCTACCAGGCACTGCCTTTCTCACCACCTACAATCTGAACGCCTTTAAATAAATAGCGAATAGGCATTTCCTAAGACCTTCACCTTAGACTGTATTATCATTTTTAGACTGTATCATCATTTTCCATTAGGCGTGACCACAGTCAAGCGCTGACCTTAATAGGTAGTGATAAAAAAAAGTCACACAAAAATGTATTTTTGAAGACTTACCTGTTGCTTATTGGCTGAGAACAGCTTAGCGAACGGCGCCGACGGGAGCTCTTCCAACGGTAGAATGTGCTTCTGTTCCGCGTCCGTCAGCTGGCCGCGCGGCGGAGCCAACTCCACGACGGTCGACCCGCGCAGGCGACGCACCAGCCGCATTGTTACCTGGAATAAGTATTTACTATGATGTAAAATAACTAAGTCACAGATTAAAAACTTACTGCCACGTAACTCGGTCGTATTGTTACAGTTTCAATGAGGGAGCTGTTACAGAACAAAGTCATCCAGAAAATAAAATCTCCTCAATTTTACTTCAATTTTAGTTTAAAATAGTTGATAGTAAGCAAAAACAACACAACATACAATAGCGATATACTGACAGAGCGGACTATCAAACAGTATCACAAGATAACGGTGTTAGTACCGATTTTGGCCACGCGCCAATAGCCTTGTCGCATTGTAGACACTAACCTGTGACATTATTGAATATTTTGCTCTTTCTCATCAGCTTGCTTGAATAACTTGTAATTGATACTCGACTGTGCTCTGGTATATTATTGTATTACTAACAAAACAAGTATCAGAGATAATATTATATATAATATGCACCTTATTCTGCTTGTAATATGGTTCATTTGTAAAAATGTTTACCCAAAAATTTTATTAAAATTATTTGCAACCAAATTTTGATAAATATTCTTGTTTTCTGGATTCTGGATAAGCTCTCTGCCTGTATTTGTTTCCAATAAAACTGACAACTTTTATATCAAATATTCAATAGTTTATAGGATACTCTACTTGTTCCTACTCTGTAACAAAAGTTGTTAGTGTGAATGTAAACAACCACAGGCTGAGAGCGATTTGGTATTTTTATATAACCCGTAATAATTCCTAATCATAAATATGCATAACAATTTGGTTTATAGCTTGTACGCGATAATCGCTCCGATTCTGCAGCGAGATCTCATACTATTAAAACAAGACTAGTTCTGCATACAGTGTAACAGTTGTTGGACTATGTGTGATCTGTCAGTGGAGTCTTTAACTATGTGTGATTGTCAGTGGAGTCTTTAACTATGTGTGATCTGTCAGTGGAGTCTTTAACTATGTGTGATCTATCAGTGGAGTCTTTAACTACGTGTGATCTGTCAGTGGAGTCTTTAACTATGTGTGATCTATCAGTGGAGTCTTTAACTATGTGTGATCTATCAGTGGAGTCTTTAACTATGTGTGATCTATCAGTGGAGTCTTTAACTATGTGTGATCTATCAGTGGAGTCTTTAACTGTGTGATCTGTCAGTGGAGTCTTTAACTATGTGTGATCTATCAGTGGAGTCTTTAACTACATGTGATCTGTCAGTGGAGTCTTTAACTATGTGTGATCTGTCAGTGGAGTCTTTAACTATGTGTGATCTATCAGTGGAGTCTTTAACTATGTGTGATCTGTCAGTGCCCAGTGGAGTCTTTAACTATGTGTGATCTATCAGTGGAGTCTTTAACTACGTGTGATCTGTCAGTGGAGTCTTTAACTATGTGTGATCTATCAGTGGAGTCTTTAACTATGTGTGATCTATCAGTGGAGTCTTTAACTATGTGTGATCTATCAGTGGAGTCTTTAACTACGTGTGATCTGTCAGTGGAGTCTTTAACTATGTGTGATCTATCAGTGGAGTCTTTAACTATGTGTGATCTATCAGTGGAGTCTTTAACTATGTGTGATCAGTCAGTGGAGTCTTTAACTATGTGTGATCTATCAGTGGAGTCTTTAACTACGTGTGATCTGTCAGTGGAGTCTTTAACTATGTGTGATCTATCAGTGGAGTCTTTAACTATGTGTGATCTATCAGTGGAGTCTTTAACTATGTGTGATTGTCAGTGGAGTCTTTAACTATGTGTGATCTGTCAGTGGAGTCTAACTATGTGTGATCTATCAGTGGAGTCTTTAACTATGTGTGATCTGTCAGTGGAGTCTTTAACTATGTGTGATCTATCAGTGGAGTCTTTAACTATGTGTGATCTGTCAGTTGAGTCACCTCATCGGGCGGCGCCTCCCACTGCAGCATGCGCGTGGGCCTCATGTCGGCCACGTGCAGCGCCGTGGCGCACACGGGGCACGGGGGCGGCTGCTTGTCGTGCGCGGCCGCGTAGTGCAGGATGCAGGCCCAGCAGTACACGTGCCCGCAGAGCCCCACGCGCCCCGCCACCGGCGCGCCCAGGCAGATGGGGCATTCCGAGCGCCCAGTGCTTCTCACTACCTAAAATTATTTAAATATGCATTAAAATTTCACTTGCGGTAATAGTCGCCCAGCTATGATCGTGGCTGGCTGGGTGAGCTACGCGAGTTCCGTCTCACCACAACGAAACTCAGATACATATTGCTTTTTTGTTCTTAGATGCAGTTCTTTCTTAATTTCATATATTTTTTGATAATGATTGTGATTAAATTCGTTTCATTTCATTCTGTCAGAGATTTATTAAGATAGGCCTAACTAACATCAAGTCTGTAGTTGCTCCTTTTTAAATGTTTTGTGCAAAATGTTTTATCTTTTTACAGTTTCAAATCATGTCATTATTATTGCATAATAATTTATATTCACTATATTTACAAGTAAACACACTGATAAGATTATTAAATTATATTAGTGTTTCAATATTTATCTTAATTAGCTTACTTAATTTCTCTAAATATAAGTATATCTATAATAGAAAATATTCAGAAATATTTAACCCTCAAAACTGTACCATAAGAGTTTTTTTAACTTTTGTAGCGTTGTAATTGAAAAAGAAGAATGAGCAAGGAACTTACAGATTTTTTTCTAAGCCTAGAATACTATTTATTGCTTTGCCAGTTAATGCAGGAAGTAAATTATATACGTCCACAATCCAAACATGTAGACACAAAAAAAAACTGGAATTATTACATAAGAGCTATTTATAAATTTGAATGGATAGAACAAAGACAAAGACATAAGTTTTTCATTAGTTTTACTGTCATCCACACTTTATTTCATACAATAGAGGCACCAAAAGAGGAAAGGAAGAAGTATTGACACGGCAGTGAATCCAGCTTGTACAACTGTTATTTCTTATAATAATGTTTTAGGTAAAATTGGAACACTGTGTTTGTACAATTTAACTGCATGAGCTTATACTAATCTTTTAGAGATTAACAGTAGTCACATTATTTTTATAAAAATGTCCAACATTGTACCATACAGAATCTTTTCAAATGGTGGATTATAGCAAAACAAATTAATCTGTTCTACTAATTATGGATTTCCGCGAAATAACGCCTGCTTCAATTCAATATTTCAAAATGCTCAATTTGTTTGGATGAATCACTGACTAAACCTATTTAAGTCTAAAGTTGTGTAATGATGTTGCCTGTCCAGTTTGTAAAATTATTATTAAAAAATAAGTTATATTGCTTATTTTACATTATTCATTGAGAAACTTACAATTTCCTCAATCTGCTCCCACTTGAGTGGCAAATCAGGGTCCATTGAATTCATCTTGTAATCTCCATCTTCTTTGACCACAAACTGACAACTGCAGGGAAAATAATTGCAGCAAATATTATTTTATTCAAACAGAACAAACTTTCTGCTAAATGGTTATGTTAGTTAATCCAAGACTTCACTGATTGTCTAAAGATGGGCCCTTATTCTGAATCTCAGTGATCTTCACAGAGCTCATTTGACAAAAATGTTTATATCCACTGCACATTTACCACTAAATTTGGTTTTTTTTTGTGTAACAAATTATTTGATCACAGAGATCTCTACATTGTGAAGTCAATATCTCTTGAGAATGTCCCAGTGTTGTTGAGTCAAAATGTGCTTTGAAAAGCGTTGATAGAATTGTGTGGCTTCAAGTAGCAGATTATAGCAAAAACAGCAAATTAATCTGTACTACTTAAATTGTGGATTTCTGCAAAATAACGCCTGCTTCCATTTAATGACAAATTAACTATTGACAACAGTGATTAACACTAGAGTGTAAATTTACAGAATAAGATCCCTAGTCATCATGTTAACAGGTTGAACTTGGCATAGTCCTCAGGAAGAAAGAAAGAACAAAAAAGAACAACTCACTAGGCACGAAGGTAAAGGTCATGTTCATGTCTGTAAGAGAGCCGCTGCTGGCCTTGCCGACGCGGGGCAGGACCCCTCCTGTCCATCCCCCCGCGGGAGGGGTACATGAAGTTCAGCAAATGATTCAAGTTTTGCTTTTTGCTGCCAGGCGTAAACACTGAGCCTATTTCAGGCTCTTCATCATCTTCTATCCTGCAATTGGAAAATAAATATTTGTCTCTTTTCTTTAACCTTTCCTCAGTAAGCCAGTTGATAGATTACGGTCACACCACCATGCTTAACAGCTTACCCGGTGTTCTGCGCTCCACCCACAGCGAAATTGGAGGCACCGCGGGCCCGTGGCCGCTTATCCATTTGACCTCTACCTCTCTGTGCTGGGGCATTCTTCCGATTCGGCTCATTTTTCGGTACATTGCCTGATCCTTCGCGCTTCTTATTATTTCGTGGCCAAGGTTTACAAGTTGATTCTATGATTTAAGAAACATTGTTTGGGTTACTGGGTCGTATAGTAGTGGTATGAAATTATAAATCCTTTTTGCTCGACTTGAATGTAACAAAGTTGGAACTAATATAAAACCTCTAAACTCCACCAAAACTGATCAAACTTTAATTTTTGCAATACATATAGGCTTTTGAATAGAGTTAAAGTGTTTAGCGAGCTAAACAGATGTTACACAATATATTTATTTACCTGTTTCGACAACATGAAAGGAGCATGAATGACTAATTGTGATGATCAGGTGACCTTTCAACTCACCTGCGCTTTTTTTAGAGTCGAGGGCGACGGGCCTCGACTGTTGTAAAGAACGATTCAAAGATTTCTTGTCCATTCTGGACTCTTCCAACATCCACAAAAACAATCGAGCGGTTTACTCCGCAAGGAGACGAAAATTTTATATTCAGGGCCGACATTTTAAAAAGCCATGTTTATAATACGAAACAAAGAGAAACTTAAACCTCTCAAAAGTAAACACAACAAGACTTGGGATAAAAACTTGAAAATCGCTGTAGACACAAAAAGGGAGTATAATATACTCCCTTTCGTCGCTAACGACGAAAATTACAAACGAAAACAAAATTTCAACTCCGCCACCAATATGGCGACCAGCTTACCGGCCGGCAGCCACCCATAAAACAAGCAGCGCACTTCCGCCTTCTTCAATTTAATTTTATTTATTATTTTGGTGTAAAGAGGAGATGAATATATGAGATTTGTATTCAAAATAATTTATTTAAAAAAACAATCCTGGCATGTATTGAAATACTATGACAATATATTTTTCTTAATAAAGAGTATTATTTTTGACTTAGTGGAGAAAAAATATGATGACGCAACACGCTGCTAAGAAATTAAAAAATTGTTCTTTTTTGCTGAATCTATGATCTACCAAATTCATCAAAATAAAAATTAAGCATCTAAAAAATAACAGTAATACGAAATTTATTATATGAATATTTACGTGTGATTTGTGTATAAAAAATATTTTGTATAATTCACAAAAAATAAAATTAAAAAGTACCTAATTTTCTTTCATTATGGGTGTATCATAGACTACGCATCGCTTATTGCAATTTGCACCCAAAACTTTTGGCGGGAAACTGGGAAAACTAAAGACCCGAAGTGGGTACTAGAAAAAGGAAAACTAAATTATTACAATTGTTTTGCCGATAAACGTAGGTTATAAAAATGATGCAAGCTAATTCACCCACCGAAATTGCTTGTGAGCCTGCAGAAGGAGCTCATGAACCACTGGTAAATACTTTTTATCTTGTTTGTGACATTTTAAGTTGTGTCTGATAGAAATACAAATTGAAGGAAAAGGAAAATTCTATTCAGCATAGGTATAAATATGTAAAATCATGACATTCAAATTGTTTGCAGCAAAGTATTATGCCTCCTGTTCCAAATGCAGAAAGAAAAACGATGAATATAAGTTTTGCAGACAATGAAAAACCTGATTCTCAAACCGCAAGGTGAAGTAAACTTTTCGTATTGCATTGGTTGATTGTTGTCATTTTCGTGGTATTCATGCAATGAATAGGTATATGCTTATGCTTATAGGTAAAGTTGAATTGCAAATAATTTGTTTTAAGCCCACGTGGATAGGTTTTTTATGAGTCTTGATTTTAAATATATCTATAAACTGTTCGCAGAAGCTTTGCCGATTAGGTACCTAACTCCCCCCCACTTCATATACCTACTACTTACCGCCGCGCCGGCCGCCGCCCCCATTCGTCTGATGACGGACGAGTGCGGGTTGCAGTCGATTGCAGTAAAGTAATATGAAGTGGGAGGGGAAGTCATCGGCAAAGCTTCTGAGAAGGGGTTATAGGTAGAATCAAGATTCGTAAGAAACCTATATCAAGAATCAAGAAAAAGTAGAATCAAGGGTAGTAGATGTAACCATTGCCATGGAATAAGTTAGTAATAGGTATAATACTCAAAGCGGTTCTGTATTTGTGGCGTTATTGATCAACAAAGACATTTTCACATAAGGTAATGTTAGCTTTTGCCCGCGGCTCCGCCGCCAGCGTCATACTTAGATGATGACAAGTCACGCAGGAACCACGTTTTCTGAGATACAAACTGGTACAGGTTACAAACTGGCATGACACCAACTGCACACATGACAGACTTTCGCCTTTTACAAAATAATTTATGTGTCAAATCACCGATAAGAAACCTGAGGATATGGGCGTCCGAACGATTTACGTCAACCTTTTTCGTACAAGCAAACAGTTGCGCCATTTGTCAAAATTCTGTAGAATATGGCTGCTGAGTGAAATACATCGTGACCTTACTGCTGGTGACAAAATTAAGCCCTTTTGACACCAGTAAACTGGCGGTTTTTCACGACATCCAGCCATCCAATAACATACCTACTATTTCAATTTATTCGAGAAATTTTTGTATACCTATATATATATTTCTATATAATCTGAATCTCGGAAACGGCTCGAACGAGTTTCATGATATTTAGTATACAGGGGTTTTGGGGGCGATAAATCGATCTAGCTAGGATTCATTTTTAGAAATTGTCGAATTTACCAAAAAAAAAATATGACTCCTGCTGCCATCTATTGGCCAGTAGTTAAACTACCCAGATATTTTTTAATTAACATGACTAGGTTTATCACTGGTTTCAGTACATATAAGGAAGCGCTGAGTCAGCCACCGTACTGTATATCTCACCGCGACCGCTTGCTCTGGCTGCAGAAGCGTCGCGTGCAAGGCCTTTACGTGCAGTGCGATGAATGCAGTCGTTGGCGGTATTTGGACAACGTTATTGACCGACATGAACTACCTAAGAAATGGTACTGCCGGATGAACCCTGGTACGTAAAGACTAAAATCACGTGTAGACGTATGCAGTCGCTGTTGTCATATGTCGAATGTAACCACATGTAACCCACCAGGCCACCACATATTTATCTATGTCCCACGCTCTACACTACTCGCGAAGTCGACCGAAGTTGACCGAAGCGAACAGTGTGGAGGGGCACTTCGTCTAACTTCACCAACTTTTCTGGTACTTCGGTAAACTTTCTGAGTAGATATTTCGCCGAGGAACTTCGCGAGTAGTGTAGAGGTGGCGTGATAGATATCCATGATTTTGATTTACCAAAGAAACTGCAGGATGAACTCAGGTAAGTAAAGACTAAAGTCGCGTGTACTGCGACGTAAGTAGGAGATGTTATCGATAGATATGATTTACCACAGAAATGGTAGGTACACCAGGATGAACTCTGGTAAGTAAAGACTAAAGTCACGTGGTGTGCGACGATAGTGAAGTCACTGGCGTTATTCATCGAATGTAATTGGATGTATGATTTACCACAGAAATGGTGCTGCAGGATGAACTCTGGTAAGTAAAGACTAAAGACACTCGTAGAGCGACGAGTGGAATCGCTGGCGCTATTCGTCGAATGTAATTGATAGACATAATTTTGCAAAGGAATGGTACTGTAGGAAGAACCCTGATAAGTATAAAGACTAAAATCACGTGTAGAGCGACGAGATAACTAGTCGCTGTTATTGATATTTGATAGATATGATTTACCAGAGAAATGGTACTGCAGGATGAACTTTCGTATGAACCTCAAGTCGCGTGAAGAGCGACCAGTGTAGTTACTGGTGCTATTCGTCGAATTCAATAGATAGGTATGATTTAGGATAAATAGTACTGCAAAACGAAACTTGGTAATTAAAGACTAAAGTCACGAGTAGTGCAAGCAGTACAGCCCCTGGTGCTATTTGTCGACTGTTACGTAAAAACATGATTTATAAAAGAAATAGTACTGTAGGATGAAACCGTAAGTAGAGACTAAACGTGCGTTTTAATGCGCTGAAACGTAATTTTAGAAGCCATAGCCATATTAGAAGAAGCTAAGTACGGCGGCACTCGATATAACTCAGCTATAGAAATTACAATTTCATAGGTAGGTAGAAAAGAGAAGACGAAACTTATTCCATCTGTGTAAGGAGTTAAGGACCTTCCGAGTGTGTTACAACCTGATGCAATCTTACGAATTAGGTACGATGCCCCGTTTACTGTGTACTTAATATATTTTGAGCGAATTGAAACAGACAAGCTTGATCCATTTGATTGATCGGTGGATGGTGTCAGCTTGTGCAATTGTACCTACTTAGGTATTAGGTATGTATCCCCAGTGCCACTTGAGACGTCCGACCCCACCATTTATCACTAAATTTTTTTATGTTTAACTCAATGCCATCAAGTCTTGATGGCATTGAGTTAAACATATTATATCAATGCTTGATGGTAACTGTAGATGCCTAAATAAACCGAAGATATTGTTTTTGTACTGATTAAAAAGGGGCTACCTAAGTAAACCATATTATAGTGATCGCTAAACTGCATCGCGTCTTTGCTGGTATTATCTATCTTGTGGAATCGAACTCAGGACCTCACGAGTCCCGCTTGAACTGCGCCTAAGGAGTCATCATCTCGTACACTATAATTTGTGAAACGATGTTTCTTTTCGGAGGATATCGCACAGGGGACTATAGTGTTTTTTTTTTTTTGCGTGACGAAAATCCCGTCACGAAGAAAATCTACGAAAATCTTCGAAATACCAGAATGACATATTCTATTAGGAGATTACTAGTCAGCAGAATATAAAAGAAAATTCTTTTTTTCATAATATAGCATGCAGAGGCTTTTATGACAAGTCATTTCATTTTATATGGTCACTTTAATGGTGATATAACCATTTTACGACTTAAAACTAAGTTTACGAGGGCGCACAAACGCGCCCTACCGCTAAGAAGGCCACCACCAATCGCATTCGTCACGCATCCAATCACGAAGGCAATGAACTCGATTAGCGAGAGCTAACTGAAGGCAGCGGCCAGTGCCATCTATCGAGCGTTGAAAATTTGTTTCTACTAGTGTCCTATGAATCACGTCTTTTTTTTTAATTTCTTAGATAAGAAATCAGCATCGTGCTCGGTCCCGGAGATTCCTATCAGCATCTACGATGAAGAGGATCTGATATACAGCGAGTACTCCGCCGGCTCTCTGGTAGTGGCCCGGTTAGACGGATGGCCCTGGTGGCCCGCTATGGTGGACGACTGTCCTGACACCGAGCAGTATTATTGGCTGGACGGCTTCTCGGATATTCCTGTAAGTAATTTTCATCACACTGATGTTATAAAGGCGAAAGTTTGTATTCAATATTTTATAAATAAAATAATTTATTTAAGGGTATATTAACCAGCATTTAAAGCATCGCGTCGGCTGCTTTTAATGCTAATTTAAGCCCCACCTCCTTAACATCTGAGAACTGTTCTAGCCAGATTCGAAAGATATTCAGAACAGATATTGATGACATTTTGACGATTGTTTTTTTTTCATTTGATAATGGCCCCTTTTCAGACTCATTACAACGTGGTGTTCTTCGATTCGTGCGAAGTGACCAGAGCTTGGGTAGCTCCCTCCCAACTAAAGCCTTACAAAGAGGGCAAAAAACTCGTCAAAACTTCATTGATGACCAAAAATTCCAGAAAACGCATAGAAGTCGCGTTGAAACAGGCAAATGATGCAGAAAAACTCACTCAAAGTGAGCGTCTAAATAAATATAGTTTCATAGCCAGATATAAAGGCAAAATTGTCTCACCGAAAAAAATAGACCCAAAAGAAATAAGGAAGCATCAAGCTATCTTCAAGAGAAGATATTCTATTGCCTTTTCTCCTGAAATTTCCGACACTGAAGAGGAAAACCTACCCATAACTGACACTCCGAAAAAGAGAAATAATAAACAGGGCAAAACAAAGCGGTTGGACAAACGCCAGGAGGTTGAAAGTCAAGAAAAGCGATTGGATAAAGGCAATGAAGTTGGGGAGGGTAAAACAAAGCAATTGGAAAAAATCAATGAAGTTGGAGATGGTCAAACAAAACAGTTGGACAAACGCAATAAAGTTGGAGAGGGTAACGCTAAGCGGATGGACAAAACCAATGAAGTTGAAGAGGGTAAAACAAAGCAGTTAGAAAAAAATCATGTAGTCGGAGATGATCAAACGAAGCATTTGGACAAAGGCAATGAAATTGGAGAGGGTAAATCTAAGCAGATGGACAAAACTAATGAAGTTGAGGAGGGTAAAACCAATCAGTTGGAAAAAAATTATGAAGTCGGAGATTGTCAAACGAAGCAGATGGAAAAAAGCAATCTAGTTGGAGAGTCTAAAACAAAGTTGGACAAAGGGAAAGGATTTGAGGATGACACCAATTATACAGACAACACATCCTTAACTGTTCAAGTGGACACCAATTCATATCTAGCCAATACTGCAAACATGACTAACATAAACGGTATTGAAATTTTTTATACTATCTTTTGTCCGCGACTTCATACGCCTCTTGTAGAAATCTTTAACCTTCCCTGTATAAAAAGTATCTAAAAATTAAAGTTCATGTCAAACAGTGAAACAGTTTGTACCTATATTGCTCCAGTAGATCTTAAGGGGTAGGCCGTCTACTGGACTGGTAATATTGAGTTTGCACACTATACATTGCCGGTTTTATTCATGTCAAACAGTGAAACAGTTTGTACCTATATTGCTCCAGTAGATCTTAAGGGATAGGCCGTCTACTGGACTGGTAATATTGAGTTTGCACACTATACATTGCCGGTTTTATATTAGCAGGCCAGGTCCACTTATCACGTGATCGAGAAACTACAGGTAGGCGTCTCGACGTACTAATTTCAGACGGCCCCCACGCACCGGATACTTTGCTTGCGTTAGTTCGGGTACGGTCAATTTCACGCGCTGCGTGCGCCCTATGACGAGGTTGGAGGTACCTAGTACGTTGAATGCGATAAAGTTACGCAATAGAAAGAGACCATATTTTTGCGTTTGTTGCGTGTTCTTTCCGGAGGCGTTAACAGGCCAGGCTATTGCGAACTGAATTGCACTTTTTGTGTCAGCTCTAGTCTCTATTTTTTAAATCATGTTGCCGAGTGAGCCTTCTGCACCGTTAGGTACTATTAGGTATTCCGTGATATTAGGCTATTAATGACTGTCGGTATTCGATTAATTATATTTAGATAGTACAATAAATGTTTCGTTTATAATATTTTTTAGATACCCCTACAACGGAAGTGGCCGACTCTTCGGTGCCATGTACTGATATCATTGAAGAAACGCTTGCAACACTAGACTGGGGCCGCTCAGCCAATGACTCTCCAGACAGCGGAGACTTCGATTTCTAATCAGTTTTTTTTTATTATTATTTTGTTGTTTAAAAATCCATATTATTTTTGTACCTACATTAATGTTATAACTAATACTTTTTGAAAAACTACGACAGTTACGTTTTGATTCAAAATGTTCATAAAATTCTTTTTATAAAACTTAGCTTAGCAGAAACGACTCAAAAAAAATGTTATCAAGTTTTTAGGTTTACTTCGATGATAAAATTTACGCTTTGATTTTCTTATTTGGCCTAACATACTAAAATTCTTATGAATCTTATTTTACAGACTGACTATTATCTTTTGATTTATTTGAGAAAAATCTGGATTGAGTAATTTCTGCTAAACTACGTCACACTGAAACCGTCAGTACTGCCGGCTAGTGCTTTTTCGGTAACAGTTATTACAAAAAAATCAAAGCGTTGCAAAAAATATCTACTTACCAATGCATTAATTTTATAATGATGCATAGTAAAAATGCATTGGTAGGTATTTTTTGACTAGTTCTTGCTTACATAAATACCAATGTATTATTTCTATAAATTATTATTTTTTTCTTACTTTGTAACTTAAAATAAATAGTCATACTTACTTTTTGTTATTAGTCACATAATTATTATCTTTTCACTTCAGGAAAAGTAAGAAGTTTTTGACGTTTTTTTTTACAAAAATACTACTGTATTATTTATTTTGTAGGCATGAGAGATACTTATATTTACAACTTAGGTGTAATTAAAAGAGTTCGTTGCCGCCACGAACATATTAAAGCTTGATTGTCCGTGATGTAAAACTTAAAATATTTACCTTAAGACTAAATATACGCCTATTTATTTTATTTTGTATACTTAATGGGTAAAAATGTTACATAATAAAAATATTTGTGATATGGACAACATTTTTAATTTGCCACAAATATTTCTGGTTCAGTAGCCAGAAGTCGAACGTCGTGACTCGTGGGGGTAGCAAGCTCAGGTACGAGTAGCAGGCAGCGTCACTTTCTCTGAACCATGAGTTTGGCCCTCTTTTACGTAATAAATACTTATGTAACGTGTCTCCAAGGGATCGGATTATAATATGATAATAACCTTGTCAAAATAAAACTCATCAGGCAGTGAATGGTAGTCCGCTGAATACTGAAAAGATACGTTTTTGTTTTACTTTACTACTAAAGCAGCAATGTATAACGAACTATAGACAACAGTGAAAATCACTGGATGACCTAATTTTATAGAATAGGGGCCCTTGGCGCCTTGGTCTATGTTCCATTCACTGTCTATGATTAGGATAGTTAAGGAGCACACCACGGGTGTACCCGCGATGTTCAAATTTTTTGTGGTTTTTCGCGATTTTAAGGCTGATAAGACATAATAGGCTTATGACAGTTAAATTGCGATAATCCCAATATCATCTTCACGTGTTTATATAAAAATCTCCGCTCGAAAACGTAGAGTTAAAAAAATTAGTCCGAGATTTGCGAGTTACTCACATAAAACTCGATAGTCGAACTAATTTCCTAGGATACACATTTTTTATATCCTAGATATACAAGATCACAGTACAAGATTCACATTTCGCCTTAAGGGCAATGGGTAACATCCGGGCGCGAAAATTCAAATTTTATTTAGTTTTTTGCTCATAGTGGGCTAATTATACATCGAAGGTTAATGGCAATGTGTTTTGCGGGTACAGAATTTATTCATCTACATGTTTTTAATAAAAACTCTGCTCAACAATACTCATTTACTTCATATTGGTTCCCGATAGCTCGAAATCTGGGAAACTGCAAAAAATTATCTTTCGGGAACCAATATGAGATGAGTGGGAACTTTCGAGCAAAGTTTCTATTAAAAACATGTAGATGCATAAAAAGTAGGCCCGCAAAATGCATTGCCATAAATCTACAATGTTTAGTTAGTCTAATATTTGCGAAAAACTAAATAAAATTTGAATTTCGCGGGCTGGTAGGGCCGCAACACCTTAAGGCGAAATCTACGACTCTGCCCGCGTGGTTATATTATGGTTTTTTGCAATTTGTACGCTAATTACACATCAGAGGTTTATGGCAGTCAATTTGCGTTAATGGCAGTAGGTATCATCTTTACATGATTATATCAAAATCTTTGCATAAAAGTATCTATCCTAGGAAATTAGTTCAAGTATCGAGTTTTAAGTGAGTAACTCACAAATCTCGGACTCATTTCTTTAACTTGACACTTTCAAGCAGAGATTTTTATATAAACACGTGAAGACGATACTGGGATTCCCGCAATTTGACTGCCATAAGCCTATTTGTATGTCTTATTGGCTTAAAATCGCGAAAAACCACAAAAAAATTGAAGTTCGCGGGCACACCCGTGGCAATATTTCTCTAAGCCCGTGGCATGCCTACATTGATCATAATATTATTTTTATAGATCATTTTGTGTTTTGTGGTCTGTGTACCTAATCCAAGACATCAAAGATCCCTATAAATAGTGTTAGTTGTCTATGTTGGTGGTCTGTGGTCTATGTTGGTCTATGATTTCGTGGTCTGTGGTTATTGATAATTTCGTAATTTCGGTGTGGTTTTTAATATTTTGTGCAAAAAGTTGATTTACTACTGAATAAAACAGCACTGAACCTACATTTCATAAATATTGAATACGTACGGCTCACATAAGTGGTTTGCCCGGTACAATGGCGACGATATCATTTGCTAAAAGTTTGGTTAACCCAGGTACTTATTTATGTCTAATATTTTAAATACTTTGATTATTTCCTTGTTTTTATATTAATAATAAAATTTGCGTTATTTTTTATCTGATTATTTCCTTTTATTTATGTAGTATCGATGTACCTATTTCATAATCTTAACCTATTACTATTATGTAAAGTGATAGGCCGGGGCTAAGGTAGAAATTTAAGAATTCTTCCATAGATTCATCCGGTGGAAGCATGGGTGGATCAGCTGCTTTTGCCATAAACCTAGGATTATTATGTTACATTAAAATACTAAATATGAGAAGAATGACATCAAGTTTTCTCACCATAATTCAAAACCAAAGTAGGAAGTTGCAGCACTATGAATTTGTTTTTACAATCCGGAGTATAATTTTATGTAGAAAAAATTACTTTCAGTGTACATTTTCTGTCACACAGAATACAGATGATATTCAGAAGTACCTACAAATTTTCTTTGTCCATTTCTTTGGAATCTAGATTTTAATTTAAAAATAATCATTTTAGGAGGTAATGTGGTCTCCACTCTCCACATTCACTCCTAAAATCATCTATAAAAAATAAGACTAACATTTAACTGATATATACAAAAAAAAAAAGAATTATATATATGGCAATGGCACAATAACATAAAAGATGCAATAAAAATATACATATATAATATATAAATATATATATATATATATTACATACATACATACATAACAATATCATGCCTAGAAGAAAGTGTAATGCAACATAAATCAAGGAACATAAATGCATAAATTTTTGGTTTGTTCCAGCTCTCAAATTAGTTCTAAAGAGCCAGTGTCCCCACATACGATGCACCAGTGTGCCAGCGCTGACTCCACTGAGTATCATACTGAGAAGGAACTATGCAGAGAAACAGGTGTTTGAAAGAAATAAGCCACATTGCAATGTGGGCACTATCGGACACGTGGACCATGGCAAAACAACATTGACCGCTGCTATTACCAAAGGTACAAATTAATTATTATTTTCTTATACACCCAACAAGTTAGTACTTGATTAAGGTCATGTTCTACTTCTCCATGTTTGTCATGGCTAAAAATTGTGTTTTTGTAGCAGTCTTCGACAGCTGACGATAGGTCGTGTAACCAGTGCAATAGAACATGTGACAAAGCTTTTGATGAGTGTACTATAAATAGAAGTTCTGACATCACACACTCTGATCACAAGTGGTCCTCAGGCATAACACCTGCCTGAAGGGAAATTTGTCTATTGCCACCAACACAGGCAAAGCCTAAATGTAAAGAATACTTGCTTCCAATGACTTATTTTCATGGCCATATTCTTTACTGAAGTCCTTCAGCTGGTCTGAATTTGAGGTTCTATTTAGCTTTCCTGCTGTAAATGCACTGTTTCTTTGGCCAAGTTCTTAAATGCTTAAAGGTTGGTGGAAACAAGTATTTCATAATGAACACTTTGTTACAGTATTATCTGATCTCAACCTGGCCCAGAAGAAAGGCTATGCAGACATTGACAATGCTCCAGAGGAGAAGGCCCGTGGTATCACAATCAATGTTGCTCACGTTGAATACCAGACAGACAAGAGGCATTATGGCCACACCGACTGCCCTGGACATGCTGATTACATTAAGGTTATTAATAATCCGAAATATTATGAGCTGAATTAAACCTTTTATAACACAGACAGTATTTTGTTAATGCATAGCAATTGTTGATAAAACTAACAAAAAATAACAGTTCCATTTTCCTATTTTGTTATGGAAGCCTAAAACTAGATGACCGGACTCTTCATCACTTATATCACCACACCCATTGATTCATGATTAACAATTTTCAAAATCCCTTGTTCAATGTCAACAACTGAACCAATTTGACTAAAATTCGTTATTGAAGTACCTAAACATACATCTGCCAAATCTAATTTTTATTTGAGTTAAAAATATTTGCTCGTAAATTTAGAAAACTATTCCAAATATTGCCTTTTTTGTGAGTTACTTACATCAAACTGGATAGTTACTTGAACTAAACATCACAAAGACAATAATATATCCCACCATTCTATTCTGTTCATGTCTTTGGAAGTCTCATCCCTCAACCTCTGATATAATCTATTGCTAATTCTTGCTTGTAACAACCAACTGGCGAAGGGAGTCGAAGGACCGCGACAAGTGGAGGAATATTGTGGAGGCCAGGGCCCACAAGGGGCTGTAGCGCCACAGGATAGATAGATAATTCTTGCTTGTGTATGTTTCAGAATATGATCACAGGCACAGCCCAAATGGACGGAGCGATCCTAGTAGTGGCAGCGACAGACGGAGTGATGCCTCAGACCAGGGAGCACTTGCTGCTGGCCAAGCAGATTGGCATCGAGCATGTGGTGGTGTTCATCAACAAAGTGGACGCTGCCGACCAAGAGATGGTGGAACTTGTGGAGATGGAGATACGAGAGCTCATGACGGAGATGGGTTACGATGGCGATAAGATACCTGTCATCAAAGGTATTGCTTTAGTACCATTTTACTATGCTACTGGACTTAACCCAATCCTAAATCGTAAGAGCAGGCTAAGCTCTCAAACTAAACTCCGACTGTATAGCGCACTTGTAAGGCCAGTCCTTACCTATGCTTGTCCCATCTGGAGCAATACTTGCATTACTAACCATAAACTTCTCCAAGTTATAAGGCACTAAAAATTGCTTATAATACTCCTTTTAAGACTAACTTAAAACAATTGCATAGACGAATAAAATTTCCGGAGTTACTTGAATTTATTCTCAAGCTCACACGAAAATTCTATACTAAGAATAAGCTGCACCCAAATCCTCTTGTTGCTAACATTTGCACCACCAAGATCACTGATCTACAGTATATCGACAGATACGGAACGTATAGACTACCACATCACTACCTATTGTTCCCGCGGGCCGATGAGAGTGTGTGCACCTAACGCCGAGCGGCACATTAGCTATCATGATTTTGCAAAGTACCCGCTCGCGCGTCGATTGCGCGCGGTAGACGGGCTCACGGGCCACCGGGCGTATTGTTCTTACTTTATCGTATAGCAAGGCGCTCAAACGTTATGAATTTTTATATGTATGTTGTAAAGCGATAATATCAACAAATATGTCGCAATCATATTGTATTTATTATAATTTTGTTACATAACCGTTACGTATTGTACATAAATAATTTAAATATTATATGTAGAAAATTTTAAGAGGCTTTCAGCCTGAAAATTTGTGAAACCCATGTTTCTAATAGTTATTTTAGTTATGGTAGCTATTATGTTAATTATTTATGATAATAAAGACTTTTAAAAATCAAAATCACTATGCTACTATATCACATTGAATGTAAAATCAATCTCAAATTAAGAAGGTTTGTGATGAGGTAAGAGTTCCAGCCAGCAACAACAAATCCCTTCAAGCATTAATAGTTAACAGAGTGATAAGACGCTAGAACAAATTGCCTGAGAATTTACTCATATATTATCATAACAGCTGAATTGCTCAATCAATTACGCCACTACAATACCCTTTTTATGCATCCAATTTAAATTATAAAAATAACATAACAATGTTTATAATTATTCATATTAATCTTTAGCTGCAATCTGCAATATTCAATTTAAATTTTTAAGTAACTTTAGAAGGAATCAACCAAAAGCAATTGAAAATTATTGGCTTGAGGTTTTAAAAAGCAATTGTTTGATCCCATTTATGTTTGAATACAGATGAAGATTTTCCATGATAGAGTATGGAAAATGGAAATCAATAGCAAATATAATTTAAAATCAGAGTTATTTTTGTTAATAGCACCTAACAGTGTTGTATATAGTGAATGGTGAAAGGCAATCATTTTGAATAGAACTGATTTTGTATATTAACTGTTATAGGCTCAGCATTGTGCGCATTAGAAGGAAAGAGCCCGGAGATCGGTTCAGAAGCAATCACCAAACTCCTGGAAGAGGTTGACAGCTTCATCCCGACCCCCGTGCGAGAGCTCGACAAGCCTTTCCTTTTGCCCGTTGAGTCAGTGCACTCCATCCCCGGTAGAGGCACGGTGGTCACTGGACGCTTGTACAGAGGTATGCTTTATAAATAAACGATTATTCTGGTATAACCAGGCCAGGCCGCATTCGGTAAACGAGTAGAAAATAAGTATGTGCGCGCGACCAGTCCATGGGTCTCCTAAATGTACTCGGCAATGGGTCGGAAGAGATAAAAAGAGTAAAACTGTAGTCAGAAAACTGTCAGTATAATGCGTTGTTACAATTTACAGCTTTCCTAAGAATTTGAGCTGACTAAAGACTTTGTCATATAACTGTAAAAACCTGAGGAACACGAGACGTTAAGAAGAGATTCTTTATGCTAGTACACTTTCTAAAAATCATGTGATCAATTCTTCTGCCTTTCAAAATCACTCCAAGTTATTGTTGCTAGATTGGAGGACAAGTTAACTTACAAATATACCTAATTTCCCATGTATAATATTAATTTCGTATTCTTCATATTTTACACAGAAATAACCTCAAAGTCGAATATACTTCATTAATATATTTTCGTTTTCGTAACATTAATATTTTCAGGTGTTCTGAAAAAGGGTACGGAATGCGAAATCGTAGGCCACGGCAAGGTGATGAAGACAACGGTGACTGGCGTTGAAATGTTCCACAAGACGCTGGAGGAGGCCCAGGCTGGCGACCAGCTGGGCGCCCTGGTGCGCTCCATCAAACGGGAACAGATCCGACGGGGCATGGTGATGGCCAAGCCCGGCACGGTGCAGGCTCACGACAGCTTCGACGCGGCTGTCTACATCCTCAGCAAGGAGGAGGGCGGCCGCGCCAAGCCGTTCACCTCGTTCATACAACTGCAAATGTTCTCCATGACCTGGGACTGCGCTACACAAGTCACCATCCCCGATAAAGAAATGGTTATGCCCGGTGAAGATTCAACGTGAGTATGTTTACTACCCACTGAGCTCTATTATATCTCTGGAGTGCTGACTGTCAACGTAAAAATGAAGACGCTTGATTTTCGCCATTTTGGCGCTGATTGTTGCGTATGGCGTGAGCGTCTATGGAACTAAAATCAAATGACAGGGGAACGTTCCCCCAGCGGAAAACGTTTTTGGAGGATATGATATCTCGAAAACTACTGGGTGGACAAATTTATAATTTCGGGGACATTTACAGGGCTTAATGGACTAAATATCTGCATACTTAAAACTAAGAAATTCGACAAAATTCCGCTGGGAGAACGCACACGAAGTTTTTTGATACATTTGCGAAAAAAAATGCTTTTACGTGATTGCGTGCCGTGCCCAGGTGCCGCGCAGGAGGAAAACATAAAGCACTAGTGCGGAAAAGAATGACTTTCCGCACGCAAAACATGAAAAATCTACTTTAAGAGCAAATGTATTAAAAGGTTATTATTTTTCAGTTTGCAGTTAAGACTCTTGAAGCCCATGGTCTGCGAGACGGGGCAGCGATTTACTCTGCGACTTGGAGACATCACGCTAGGCACTGGCGTCATCACTAAAATCAATAAGAACCTCACGGAAGAGGAGAGACTGAAGCTTCTGGAAGGAAAGAAGGCAAGGGAGAAGGCATCGGCCAAGAAGTAAAAACCGTATTGTTAGTTTTAAGTATAGAATTGTAGTTAACTATATGTACGCATTTAATTAATTGAAAAATAAACGCTGAAAATTCAATGTTTTGATTTTTAACACGACTACCCAAAAAATGAGTGTAATGTTTTTAGGGTTCATATGTGAGTTTCTTTATTCCACCATAACTTCTGAACGGCTGAATAGATTGACATTTGGCTAGGGAAGATAATAATGAATTAGATGGGGGACTCCAGAATATTTGATATCAATCCATCAATTCGGCTCAGGCTAGCAAGCCGCTTCGTAGATTATTATTTTGGTCTAGATGGCAGTTTTCGACAACGCGGACTTTGTGCTGTCGGACTTCAATGGATCTTATGCTCAGCCTGCTCAAGATCCTGCTGACGAGATTTGAGAAGACTCGGAAAAATCAGTAATATCGAGTAAACTGCCCTCTTTTTAGACGCTATGAAATCATCATCATCTCACTGATCGTAATCATCGCGAAAGTACGCATAAACAAATTGTATGAATTGTATATTCTTTGTAAATAATGACTTGGACTGTTCTGGAACAAGGAAATTCTTTCCTAAAGTAAAAAGACGTTGGCAGTGGGACACGGTAGAAACTTGGAATAACACCTAAAGAAAACTCCATTTCACTTATCGCTCAATAGATGGCGATTGGCAGTCTTAATTTAGCTCGCGCTAACGATCAATACTAAATCTCTATACGTGATTGCATGTGTGCCCATTCTGTTGACTAGTAAGAGAAACTTTCATTATAAATTTTCTTCGTGACGGGATTTTCAACACGCAAATAATCATTTTCTCTCGCCTATCTCCCTGCGCAATAGTAATTAATTTGGAAATTAGATTCAAATTAAAACCAGTCCAAATATTTTACATTAGACTTTATTCAAAAACGTTTCACCACAATTTTACAGTGAAATATTGTCAGTCCTTAACAGATTACTGCACAAAAATAAATTACAATGTGATGGACAATAACTTTTGTCAGTGTTGATATTTTACTAAACGAAAACATGAATTTAAGTTACAATTTATTACATTTAACTTACCCAATAACTGAGCACAGCTTTAATGCAACTATAGCAAAATGTATGCTCAGTATTAAATAAAACATGTTACAAAAATACAAATACAAAATATTTAAGGAGCACACCACGGCTGTGCCCGCGAAATTCAAATTTTTCGTGGTTTTTCGCGATTTTTAAGATAATAAGACATAATAGGCTTATGGCCGTCAAATTGCGATAATCCCAATAACTGCTTCACGTGTTTATATAAAAATCTCTGCTCGAAAGTGTCGAGTTAAAGAAATTAGTCCGAGATTTGCGAGTTACTCACATAAAACATGATACTCGGACTAATTTCCTAGGATACACATTTTTATGCAAAGATTTTGATATAATCATGTAAAGATGATACTGCCATTCTCGCAAATTGATTGCCATAAGCCTATCATGTCTAATTAGCGTACAAATTGCAAAAAACCACGAAAATTTTGAATTTCGCGGGCAGACCTGTTGATTTCACGTTAAACCATTGTATGGACAAATTATTATACATTACACAATATCATCAACTGTAGCAACTTTCAAGTCTGATGTTACAATTCTATGAAATTAATTTACTAAACACCTGAATACTGGTAAGTACATAAATTAATTTATTATTATCAATTGCATATTTCTTACAAGGAACATTTAATACAAGTTGGCAAAGGTATTATTATAAGGGGTACCATTGGTACAAGCTAACTTCCCAGTATTCAACTGTATACAAGTAAAAAACCATATTAAATATTGAAGCTAAGTGAATAAATGTTTACACTGATTATAGCAATGAATGTTATTAACATAATACAAAAAAAAAATTAACCAACCAATTTGCAACCTAATGGAATGAAAATGAGAGTTTAAAATAATTTCAGATATTTTTTAGTTATATTAATTAAAAATATCACTGGGATATGTTTCCAGTTATAGGGTACAAAGCTCCTAATTCATGAGATAATAAATGATTTACAATGTTTTCTTCCATATGCATAGTGCATATGGAAGAAAACATTGTATAATGCATCCAGCATTGACCACTTTTCAGTTTTTCTGACAATGTTACTTTACAAGAAAGACTTGCACCTCTAGTATTCATGGTTATAGGGTTTTTTAAATCCCAAAAAAAAATTTAATACTCAGTCTTAGTGACTATTCAATTTTAGTAACTTATTTCCATTTTGTTATATTTACTTTTTTTTAAATACAAGAACAAAATAAGTATTTTTTTTCAAATACAGAAAATTATTTTTACACTTAACTCAGTCTGCCTAAATTTTGCATTATTTTTTCAAGTTTTTGGAATACAGAAATTATCATGCGCCAGGAGGTGGTCACACCACTGCTTATTTATTCATATTCTGAATGTGAGTATTGACTTTGACTGCACTATCCAGTGACCATCTCCTGAAGACCTATACTTCTATGGACAGTAGTTATTTACAAGTCTTCGTCTTCCTCCGGGAGAGCAGTATCCTGGGCCTCTTTGAGATCCTTCTCGATCTGGTTCTGCCATTGCGGATCCATGGTGACTTCTGGAGGCACGAGCGCGGGCATGGCAACAAACTCTAGGTTACCATCTCCGATAAGCTTTCTCGCCAACCAGAGGAAAGGCTTTTCAAAGTTGTAATTTGACTTGGCTGAGATGTCATAGTACTGGAAAGAGAAATAACAGAAATGTTAACTCTTTGACTGCAGACCTAACACGGGTGCCAGTTTTTACTATTTAATAATATGCGGTTTGCTACACGTCGGCGTTTTTACGGCACGCCAAACATGAGATAACAGCATAAAGAGATAGGAAAGGAGAATGCCAGAAAATGGGCTAGATTTGCGTCACTCTGTGTCTCAAGCATGTATGCATGAAGAATCTTCTTTCAAATTTTATTATTGCGTATATTTATGTTAGTGAAATGTGAAAAGGGGTTCAAAAGTATTATAAAAAGTAATTAAACTTTTCAAAACAAGTGGAACCACCATGCCACTCATAAAACTTAGAAAATTAACCACTTAGAAAATCAGATTATTACAATTTCCCTTTTAATATCTTACTAATCTTTTTTTTTACATAATATTGAGAATATTTCTAATGTTTTACCGATGATTTGGTTAAGACGCAAGGTATAGCCCAATCTTCATACAAAAATCTCCTTTGAAAACACAAATGCTTGTGTTACAGCAGGTTTTGTATTAAGAGTTATTACTCTTTCTTTACTACATCATAAATCATAATGCAATATATATTATGAAATTCTTGTGTGTCTTTGTAAAAAAACTCTGTAACAGTTTGACCAATTTTATGTTGGTATATATTCAGTACTTCATATCCTCATATGAAGTAATTTGTTTCATTCCCCTGTCATGAGAAATAATTTATACACAGTGAAAAATAAATGGTTTTAAATGTGAGGCGAGGTGAATCGCTATTGGCAGTACTTTAAATTTTTGCAATTTATTTTGCCCCCAGTAGTAAAATATTTTTTTTTTCGAGAAATTTTGTTTTCAAAAATTTGCAAACCAGTAGTAGTAAGTACAGTTTGTCAGGTCAATAATTAGTAATTTGTAGAATTGCAGTAAGTATCATCTTATCATCCAGGATAATCTTCGTCATTAACTTTAATCTTCACATTTCGGATGAAATTACTCATCAGTCTGCCTTCCAAAGATACTAATATTCACAAAAATAATACAGTAATACAGTACAGTAAATAATAGTAAAGGTTTTATAGTAGTCCAAATTCATAGTGTATCAATAGAGTTATTGCTTATTGTGAAAGCAAAATGTGACCTTACAGTTTGAATTTACATGTATTTTTCTCTATTTACAATTCACTCCAACACTAGAGCATCATAAGAAGTTTTCAAATTAAACGCTACAAAGTTGTCACAATATCAACGCTGAATAGTTTTGAACGACAATACAATGTCAACAGGATTGTATGTTTAAATAGAATTTACTGTTTGGGCAAGATATTTTAAACCAAAGCCTAAACAATATGCAAATACTATAATAGTTAGACTGTGAGAAGGCTTTAGTTATAAAAAGTATTTTTAATAGCATAAAATAGAAGTTGTAGGTTAACACTTACCTGCAAGTTCTTTTTCCTATGAAAAACGATTGTTTTCGCTTTGACTTTCCTGTCCTTGATGTCAACTTTGTTGCCGCACAGCACAATGGGGATGCCTTCACAAACTCTGACGAGATCTCTGTGCCAATTCGGTACGTTCTTGTAGGTGACACGAGAGGTTACGTCGAACATGATAATCGCACATTGACCTTGGATATAATACCCGTCTCGCAGGCCTCCGAACTTCTCCTGGCCTGCCGTGTCCCACACGTTGAATCTGATGGGCCCGCGGTTCGTGTGGAACACCAGCGGGTGCACTTCAACACCGAGAGTCGCAACGTATCTTTTCTCGAACTCTCCAGTCAAATGTCGTTTTACGAATGTGGTTTTGCCAGTACCGCCGTCGCCGACCAGCACGCACTTGAATGTGGGCATATCATCTGCCATTATTGTGTTTTACTAATGCTTTCACTAGTATTTATCTGAAAATAAACGTTGCAACATCTAAAAATTAAATTTCTTTTGTCACTGACTCATGACGCACCTTATAAGTACACAAATATATTTCGTTTGTCATCCAATAAACTATTCCATTATATTTAAGATCTTTTCGATGCGTAAATTATAAATAAATAAACGTTTTCTGTGTTAACCTTCCACCGACAACTTGAATTTTTGTTTTAAGTTTACTCCGAATGGCGCTCAACTATCCTCACAGGAATTTAGCTCAGTGGTACCGAAGTTTAACTGATTTTACACACGATCTACACTGATATTAATGAAAATACTATGCAATTTTGAAAGTACGTAATGAATAGAACAAATTCACTCTACATAAAAACACAATTTACCAAGATTATTTCAGTAATTGGAGATTAAACTCCGTGCTCTCAAAAGTCGTTACGGCTCACAATGGCGTCACTTGACTAAACGGAAGAAGCATTTGACGTAGACAGGCGCAATGACTGCAGTAGTCAAACCAGCAACTTTATTTAAAAGTTAATTAATATTTTCAACAAAAATTAATATATTTTTCATTAATGAAAGTCATTTATTTTACTAATCTTTATTAAATATACTGAATTTCATTTAACTTTTGGTAATAATTGTGTATTATGATATAATTAAGATTGAAAACTATTTCTGCTTCAAACTGTTTTACCGACGGAGTGTCTCTGACCGTCTGACGTCACAAACTTCAAACTCGGTCGCGCCCTCTGCAACTTTATTACATTTTGTCTACTAGACTGACGGATGGAAGCAGTGTTGCCAACACGGAGTTTTTAGAGCTAGATTTAGCTCTAAATCCGCTTGGTTAGCTTTAAAAAAGTGGGTCTAGCTCTTTAGCTTTGTTTCTTCTACAATTTTAGCTTTTTTTCCCGTGTACACTATGAATAAATCCTTTTGTATAATTTAAAATAAAACTAACACATTGATGTTCTGGGCAGAGGTACTGAAATATCGAAACGCTGCTGACTAAAATCCCTTTGATGAAATTAGTTCCTTCGCCGTATCTATACTTTCATTGCCATTGTCCAACGGTGAAGTGGAAAGAGTCTTCAGCCAGTTTAATTTAGTTAAAAATAAATCAAGAAATAGATTAAGCTTAGCCATGATTAATGTGATTTTGACAATCAGGTCTGGATAAAAAAGACTTAAAAAATGCTGCCACGAATACGAACTTCCAAAAGAAGTACTTAACAAAATAGGGACCGTTTTAACCTACAAACAAAATAGTGACGATGGAGCTGGTTCCAGTAGTGGCCTACAAGCACAAGAGCCGCACAATTATAATTACTTCTTTCTCCGTGCCTTAAGTAACTGAATATTGTTCATATTGATTTTCAATAAAAAGTACATAAAATAATTTAGCTCTTTTTTTCCAAAAAAATCTAGCTCTTTTTTAGCTTTTTTTCAGATATGATCTAGCTCCTTTTAAAAATCCGAGTTGGCAACACTGGATGGAAGTTTCGTTCGTTCGTTGTATCGATTTTTGAGTGAAGTGAACTAGTGTTCGTGTCCTTTATTATAGTGACGTTTGTTAGAAAAATATCTGTGAATGGGATTGTGTAACGAGATAAAACGTTTATTTGGTGTGTGATTTTCTATAAAGGATGACGAAGGACAGGTTAGCGGCGCTCCAAGCGGTAAGCCTCCCCTTTCTTTACTCTTCGTCTCCTAATATAACCAATGGTTTTCCGATGACCTCGAATTCACAAAGAGGTTGCTGTGTAACTAGGTATATCTCGCGTCTATGAGCCTATGTGTGTCTGCACTTGTGTATTCAGAGGCGTCGGGAGCAAGGTAGCTCGTAAGTTTATAAGATTTCATTTTCTGATCGCCCCACCCGCGATTCCTGGTGAATGACAGTGGTCGGTCTCAGGTCTGTCAGTCAAGCGCGACAGTTAGTTGTGTTCTGCAGCCCCGCTACACTACTTCGGTTATCAGCAACTATGAACTAGTGATTTATGTCTGTACCTACCTTGCTCCTAGGTAGCAGAACCCTAGACTATAATTTCCAGACAGAGATCAGCCTGCAGAGCCTGCCAGAGATCGCTACTTAGCGATAAGGCCACCTTTTGTACTAATTACTGTTTACACCTTAGATATAGTATTATGTTTTGTGGTGTACAAATAAGGTGTGAAATAAATAAATAAATAATTTTTATAATCTTGGCCCAAAATCACCCAGCCTGCAGCTATATTTAACATCCCTCTTTTGACATCATACCCTTTCATAGTAAATTTTAAAAAATGTATTGTGTAGTTTTCTAGTTACCGCATATCAGAAGTCATTCATATAATAAATAATCTTATTATTAGTCATCTAATGTGTTTGTCCGTGGGTGGATGTGTAAGCTCATGACTAAATGCAGAGATGGTTTTCCATGTATTGGCTGGCTTAGAAACTTCCTATGCACACAACTCCAAAGCCAAAGAATTAATTTAATTCCATTAGATTTAATGATTTAGTGGAATTAAAACCAAGTCAATATAAATATAAACTTTTCAATGTTTCGGGGTTTCAAGAGTGGTTCTAATATTATTAGCTAGTACCTCAATCATTTATTAATTACAGCACTAGTATCCTATTTCTCTATTAGATATTCTGCATTGGTTATAAGAAACAATAATTTTGTAATAAAAACATATGTTGAGGGGATAATAACCATGGATGTATGGAAACCCCTATCAAACTGATTCAAATGCAAATTTTATTTGGAACTGTTTCCACATTAACTTCTATGATTATAATTTTATAAATGAACATCCAAGTTTCAAAATGTGCAATTAAAAAAGTTTTTACTTCTAAATATACATTGAAAAGAAAGTAACTTTTTGTATGCAAAATTAAATTCCGGATATTAAAAAGAAATTCCTAATGCTAATGGTTCTTAAAAACACTATTTTATTTTCCTACAATATTTTGGTTTTGATTGAAAAAACTTGATACCACCTTTTGTTATTCTTTCTTAATAGTATAATAAATATATTAAAATAGAGCACTCTGTACAGTATGCCATCATACACTATGTAGATGAGCTGAACTGACAAATAATGAAACTATGTTCTTGGAATCTGACTATGTAACAAAGTTACCAGAAACTATTACCTTAGATAATAGTTTGATTTTACAGACATCAGGTTCAAGTTGAATCTGTATTATGTGCTTTCTAAGCTGTGAGGTGTAGCGTGTGAAAATGTCAGACTGATTGATAGCCTGTCTTGCTGGAAAAACCTTAACAGCAGCTATTTTTAGTCTTGATCACTAAATACAAAACAATAAACATTGTTTTAATTATACCACAAAATTAACAACTTCCTTATGGCTTTTTAGTTGCAACACCCAAGTTCAGTCACTTGAGTGATGCACTAAATTATGTTAATGTTATTTTCACATTATCAATAATTGATAACTGACATTATGTTACCCTTAGTAGCAGTTTGTTGTTGTGAACTGTTTTGTTGCAAATTCTGTCCCATAGGATAATTATTATCCTATTATAAAAAATAGGATAATTATTATCCTATGGGCACAAGGGTTTTGAGTTCACACCCAATTTGGCTGACTTGAAGATTTAATACCTTTGTCTTAGGTACATTCTATGTTGATGTATGCTTCATATATCAGCTAATATTGGCAATTGACGTCCAACGAAAGAGTTGACCAGTGATGATAAACCAATCTTAGACTAGAACATGTTCATTGATGATGGGCCTCATGAGAAGACTCTTTCATTCAGCGGCCGGAGATTGAGCTATGTTCCGACTTTCCCGACGTAATCGAATGAGGAGATCCAATGACCAGAGACATCGACATAGACCAACGTATCGTTATTCGCAGAGTTGAAATTGCATGACCAGTCTGGGTAGGTATAGCACGTAGGACCAACAGGTGTTGTGGTCCCAAAGAGCTGGTATAGCGACCCCAAATTGCTGAGTGATGGTAGACTTCCGACCAGATGGACTGACGGACATTAAGTAGTCGCGAGAAGCCGCTAGATTCAAACAATGCAGGACTTTACAAGTGGCCTTTGTCGAAACGATCGAACGAAACAGTTCGCAAAGTCTACACACAACGAGGAAGCGTATTGTAATACGAAGGTCTGATATCAGACTCCCCGTGGGCTGTGCTATAGGTTTTCAGTCACGACCCCCAAGTTCAAGAGTTGCGATTGCGACTGGAGCGGTAAGTATGCGCGGGTACGTTATCAGCTGACGGTATCGCCATCCGGCGCGCGGCCTTCGCGGGTTGACTCACAAACATCCGTCATACTTGCATCATCGATCTCGCTTTTAACTCACTAATCGGCAATCGCCGTTCGTTTACGAATTACAATCTGTTTGTAAGTATTACTCATTTCTTTCAAAGCAGAGCACAGTTCCACAGATTGAGCATTACTGCAAAAATGAGTAAGAAAAATTATAAAAAAATACTCTTAACTATAGCTTTTGTATTATTAGTGAACAAATATTTGTACACTTACGTGCCACAGCAGGTATGAAGCGTTTATAAGTTCCATTCCGTGGAGGAGACCTAGTAGCGTAATGTTCATGTCTGTTTTATTAATGTCTTGGTATTGTGGGCACTTAAGTGTTTCTAATTAAAGCTTGTAAGATTTGGCCCGAGCCTTCCTTCAAAGCTAGTGACGTTACCTCTCAGGTCGTAAAAACTCATGTTAGTAGTTTCCGAGGTGAAGTTTCGTTTTAATGAAATACGGTGATACCTAAAGTGCTATGTTGTACATATTATGGAGACATTCTATAATCAGCAATGTAGTTAATAAGAATTTTAACATTAGACGTTAAATCTATTAACAATAACAATTGTAATCTAGAATCGATACGAACTCGTAAATTAATTCAATTAGGCATCTAGATGAATCTATTATATTAAATTGAACCGTATAATTTTAGCGCCTAAACACGTCACACTTCAGCCTATTATAAATAAGTAGGTAAATGTGCTTAGTACGCGTAAATAAATTCGAATTAACTTATATTATAGACTAACTGATACATTAAATATACATACAACATAATATTTGAATGATAGATATTTTCAGTATTCTATGAGAGTTGTTCCGACATTTGCCATTATCGTCCCCCTACACACAGATGCGAGAATTAACTAGGATCTCCAGTCAAACAATATTCCTTTATGATCTTTCTTTATCAGCACATACTTATTTGGGCATATAGCGCATATAGGACCAATGATCTTTGAGGATCCAAGGTGGGAGCCCATCCTGGAAAATGCAATCTTGGCAAATTAGGTGGAGATATTAAGTGAGTCTCGGGAAGCTGCTGTATCTAACCCGGCCTCTACACTACTCGCGAAATTCCTCGGCGAAGTACTCAGAAAGTTTACCGAAGTGCTAAGAAAAGTTGGCGAAGTTAGACGAAGTGCCCCTCCACACTGCTCGCTTCGGTCAACTTCGGTCAACTTCGCGAGTAGTGTAGAGCGCGGGTAACACTGCAAGCGGTGCAAGGTTGGATGATCTCTAGGAGGGCTTTGTCCAGCTTGGCGGTCCATCATCTAAAACAAACGAATTGTTTGGTTACGAAACAAGTCTTATTTGCCGCAACCTCTTTATCATAGGGCTCAAAAACATTATAATAAATAATACTAATCAAACTCTGGTCCCATGGTCCACTACACACTACACTAAGTCCTCGATCTCTCCAGGAATTCCAACGCTTCTCTCATCTTTTGAGATTTCTATTCCAAAGAAAGTGTTATAGGACCATAGGTCAATGTATAGGACTTAAAAAGTTCATCATTTCAGTTTTCTTCTACATAATAAAGTCGTCAAAGTGTGGATAATTCAGTAAAGGTTTTCTATACTTTACTGAGAGAGTAATATTTTATTGTGTTTTACTAGGATAGCTCGTTTTTCTTAATGACAAGGACTTTTCTTGTGTGTAGGTACCCGTCTTTCTTCCGTTGTTGATATTCAGCTTTGTTCTTGACAATTGAAACCGTTGTTCTAAGGCATTTCCGGAACAAGCTATTTTCATACCGTTACGAATCATCAATGAGCTACTCGTAGATGTATTTTAAGCGTTCGATTCGAGCAATACAACCAAATATATTCAAGGTAAAAGTAGATTTCGTTTCCTACGACTACAATAGTAAACTGTCATGATTAAAAAAACCACTACTCGTAATTAACAAATGAAATTCCCAAGAGCCGAAAAAAATCCTTACTATTTAAGATGCCGCAGTCTGATGTGGGTCTATAATGTTTTTTTATTAGTTTAAGGACGAATGTAATTGGTATACTTAATAGATTGTTTTTGCGCGTAAATTTATCTTCTCATGGCCCGTTACACAGGGGTATTTTTGAACCCTTTTGAACCTTCAGCTGATTCACCATTCACGTTGTATCGTGTCTATATTTATAAGTCTTGTCTCAAGTAGTCGCTGCAGGCGTCATTCTTCTTAGTCTATGCCCCATGACTGGCGGTCTCGACCGTCTATTATGACAGTTTTGAGTTTAAGACTCGCCAGGTGGTACAGGACCAGCAGCTGTACTCATTATGTCTTAGCGTCGATTGGTGCAGAAAAGATGACGTTTAATCGCATCGACAATAATCGTATCATTAACATATGTCCAATCATCTTGCAACTTGGCTATCATTTAGCAACTTCTTAACTGCTGGTTGTTCAAAATTAATTAAATTAAAGTAATTATTAAAATTCGATCCGCTTGTATTGTTATTAAGTAAGGCAAGGACGGTTTGGTACTTAGTTATTCAACAGCCTGAGAATTAATTAGACTGTTTTGCAATGGTTTTAGCGATCGTACAAATGAGCGAATGCGTAGCGAAAATTCCTATTTGTAAAGGTTCACAGGCAAGTAAAAATACAGCTAGACATTTTCCGTCTTCATTAAACTAGAAGCCAGTCAGCTTTAAAAACTTTGCGAATGCATGATGGCTTATTGAAATTACTTCATTTCTAATAAGTAATGTATCGATATAAGTTTGAAATCACAAATCCATACGAGGCGACCTATCAGTTATATTTACCTCTACTCCATTAATATTGTTATAATATATGCTGAATTTCTCTAGTTTATGCATGCACTTAAATATCGGAAAAACATACGCAAAATCAACTAGTAGTCTATAAAAGCACAAAGTCTACCACTGACGCCCGGAAATTTTAAGACGAATTTTTCGCTCAGATTTATTCTTATATTAGTGAGTTATCTAGGCGCACGCTAAAAATTTGCGTTCAAAATGACCACGACTTCCCTTGAAAAGGCTCTTAAAAATATTCCTGTGTTTTCCGATTCCGATACCGATCAATACCTGTAATCTGCCGAGAATTAAAATTCAGTAAATCGGGACCAGCTTTTCCCGAATGACTGAATTGCTTTACGCGATTAATTTAATTTTCCGTCGGTTTTTTATTTCCATATCGGATGATTTTCTTTTAATGGGAGGTCATATTTAACAAGCTTTATTGATTCTAGATTTTTTAATTTTTAATTTCTGTGTAGCTTTTTATACTAAAGTACTCGAGTACTTTTCATGATTCCTGTCAATTGTAAAGTTCGACAACTTCCAAAAATCTACTTTAAGGTTTTCTGGCTGTAACTGTGCCGGTTAGTATGGTCTCCTTATTAATTAATGTAATCTTGTTGTACGATGTAGATCGATACATTCTTTAGATAGTACGTATTTCTTATATTTTCATGATTTTTGTGGCGTCTTGACTCTTGACTCTTGAATGAGCTCGTCACGGAAAGAGCTGTGCAATCGTCGTCTATTTACGTTCTTTCACGTGCACAAACGTATGCAAGATTGGTGCATTGTTGTGATACCGCGTTCATTTCGACAATATGTGTAATGGCTTCACTTATGAAAATATTAATGCAAACCACATTCAGTGATTGAACTTGTCTTAAAAATGATTGCAGCAAAACTTGAAATAAAGAGTTTATAGTTTACTCGCTGCCGCCCGCGGCTCCGCCCTAGTGAATTTACCGGATAAAAGTAGCCTATGTGTTAATCCGGGCTATAAGCTATTTATATACCAAATTTCAGCCAAATCGGAATCGGAAGCGTGAAAGAGTAACAAAGATCCATCCATCCATACTTTTAATTAAAAACTTTCGCGTTTATAATGTAAAGTATACCCTGTTCAAATAGACTTGAGTTAAAAGGTAAACAAATATGGCGGATCTGATTAAGTCACTTTATTTTGACATAACCCTAGTGATGCGACTATTCCTGAACAATAGCAAGAATGAACTATTGAACGATCATCCTCAATGCAAAGAATAATGAAATTGAATATTAAATAAGGGAAATGGTACAATTTCTAATACTTAGTGACCGTAATCATCGATTCGTTATTGTTTTCCCGCCTATAAAAAATCCCTACAAAATTCCCCATACATTTTCTATAGAAAAAAAATCCGCCATATTGGATTTTTTTTTCTATTCATCACGTAGACCTTCGAGTCTTGATTAACTCTTGTCAAGAAACCGTTCTTCCATCTTTTATACTTTCCGAGATATCGACGAAATCCGAATGACGGCCATTTTGAATCCGCCATTTTGATTTTTTTTCAGCTCACTGCCAATCGCATGACGTTTCAAATGACATTTGGTTGAGCACCCCCCACCTATCTTCAATACTTTCGCTGTGCTCTTTAACCGTCTTCGAAATCCTCAATCATCAGCTTTTTCCATATTTTTCCTCCGAATGAATTTTTCTCTTCTATACGAAATAGTAATTGAAAAAAAATTTTTTCATACAAAATTGTTCAGGAGAGGTGATCAATCAGTCAGTGAATCAGCACAAGCAGCTATATATATATTACTAGTAGGGCGCGTGGGTGCGCGGGCCACATGTGGCCCGCGGGCTGTCTTCCTGGCTATAAAAGAATCGCCGTCATCTCCATCGCCAATTGGAATCCGATTGGCAGTGGGCTAAAAAAATACCTCGGAGCACGGTCATGGATTTAAAGATAGTTAAGGGTTGTTTGCATAAAAAATACACTGAACCTCATCCTATGAAGTTCAGTGTATTTTTTATTCAATCAGCCCTTAACTATCTTTAAATCCATGACCGTGCTCCTCAATCATCATCCAAATCGTAGACCATCATCTCTTCTCATACTTTTCATAGTTTTTCATAGGCCTTGTTTATTGTAGCATTCACATTTTCCATGGAAAAATAAATTCAACCACTTTGATTTTTTTTCATTCATCCCGTAGACCTTAAGATTCTAATTACGTCTTGCAAAGAAATCACTCTCTTATCTTTTATACTTTCCGAGATAGAACAACACGAAATTTGTATGGCGGCCATCTTGAATCCGCCATTTTGATTTTTTTTCAGCTAACTGCCAATTGGATGACGTTTTGAGTTACATTTGGTCGAGCACCCCCCACCTATCTTCGATACCCTGGCTGTGCTCTTCACCCGTCTCCGAAATCCTCAATCATCAGCTCTCTCCATATTTTTCTCTATGAACTCTCCGAAAAACCGCATCACAACCTTGCATAAATACCAACTGTTAGTCTCTTCAACATTCCCCATACATTTTCTATGGAAAAATAAATTCCGCCATTTTGAATTTTTTTTTTCTATCCATCAAATAGACCTTCGGGTCCTGATCACTTCTTGTCAAGAAACCATTCTTCCATCTTTTATACTTTCCGAGATATCGGCGAAATTCGAATGGCGGCCATTTTGAATCCGCCATTTTGAATTTTTTTTCAGCTCACTGGCAGTTGGATGACATTTCAAATGACATTTGGTCGAACACCCCCCACCTATCTGCAATACCCTTGGCTGTGCTCTTCACCCGTCTTCGAAATCCTCAATCATCAGCTCTCGCTATATTTTTCTTCCTCATGAATTTTTCCTTTCTATACAAAACGATCACTGAAAAAAAATTTTCCATACAAAATTGTTCAGGAGAGGTGATCAATCAGTCAGTGAATCAGCACAAGCAGCTATATATATATTAATAAAAAAGGTATAACTGACGTTTAATAACTGTACTACTTTATTTCCCCTATTATATCGTATAATCTCGATACTGACCAAATATTAAGTTAACCAAAACGCCAAATCTTTAAAAAACGCCCCTGTAAAAAGTTTATAGCAATATTGTTGTTATTTATTACGTCAGAATTTACGACCCAATAGCATAATTTTTAAATATACGTGAACAAGATAAAATTAAATAACGATTGTGATTTCGATTCTGAATGAATTAATCGATGTTACTTCGGTCACTGACTAAGTATGAATCGTTAGTTTTTTGTCTGTGGTTGCAATTGCCTCTGCGCAACACTAATGTCAATGATAAAAGTCCGATGTCACAACTAAAATTTTAGTTTGATCTGTCATACGTAATTTGTGTCTTGATTCAGTTTTTCATAAAAATATTGCTAAAATAGTGGATAAAATAGTGGAAATGTTATACGTAAGGTAACTTCAGATGTTGTTTGTGGACGGCAAGCAGTTTGTGAGACTTATTAATTACTTTAACATCGTGAAAAATGGTTGAGAAGTGAAGTGTACGCCAAAAGGTTAGTTTGTTTACCTTTTAACGCAATTCAAAACAAATGGACTTTAGTATATGATTTTGGAATGATAAGGGAAATTAGCATTTCCCTACACAAAGCTTTGCAATACACACGCGATTGACGTATGGAATCGCCGATCTAAAACGATTTAGTTAGAATCGATTCACGCAATCGCGTTGTTGCATGAATGTGAATAATTATTGTGAACCATGCAAATCGATATCGCTGGATTTCTCACCTCTAAATGTTGGTCAAAGCTTAACAGCCGCTCTTCGCAAATCTGGGTTAAAAAAACAGCTTTGTTTTAAGTAACACGTCGTCCCGTCCCACACCCGAACTAAATTACTAATGACCATCTACGTAATATATAATTTCATGATCGTCATGTCTAAACTAAGTCTATTTTGGCGTTTCGTACTAATTGGTTTCCGTCCGGAATTGCAGTATTTCCTTGGGTGTGATTTGTTAAATCCCTTGTGCCTGAGCACGGTACTATTACTCTCTAGGAGGGTTTCTCCGTTTCAGCATTAGGACTTAGAGGTGAGCCATTTAGGGTTTTGGGGTAATCTCTGCTTTGCCAATTTGAGCTATCATAATTGCCTTTCACAGATTTTTGCACAGATTTGGCCCCCTTAGCCTAACTTAGTGATCATCACTGAATGAAAGCCACAATAATTATTAATAATGCAGCAACTTATGACGAACCATAGACATAAGTTATCATCACTGCAAGTGTTAAAATTAATGCATAAGGATTATTAAATTCCTTTTGTTCGTATCGTCATTATTTGCAATAAACAATTGTGCCGTGGCCATAAAGGCCTTTTCTGCAATTCATCTAAGTCCTGTGGGTTTATAAATGTTTATTATGCTACAAACTTGTTTTATTGCCTACTTAACCTATTTCTGGGCTCTGGTTTTGGCGAAATCGACCACCGATCGTGACCATCCAGTTCATTTCCTTCTAGACAGGCGTCGTCTGGCGGGTCCGTACAGACATTAGCGGCATACCCTTGTGCACTGTCCAACTTAGCACAATATTTGCGATAATGCTCCTGGCAGCCGTCCAACTCGAGCCTCCACTCGACGGGTTTCCCCGAGGTCATCGCGTTTGTTGCTAGAGGTAGTGGCCAAATTAATTCATGGATTTATCAGTAGTTTATTAATATGTACGTATAAAGAACTCAGGCAGTTTCCGATAAACGTACTGTTTCACCAAAATGTGATAATGTAAATTGGCACGATTGTAATTACTGCAATCGGGTTTAATAAACTACATTAAATGACTATTAATATCCTCATTTCGCAATGTGCGACATAGAAAATATTGTGATACCTAGTTAATTTTAAAATGAAAATTTCCGTTAAACTGTCTGTTATCAAATTGTTTGTTAATTTCTTTCTATACTTATTGTTGTTAAATGTTGTAGTCACCCTCACAAGATGGTGAAATTGCGAACCCGTGTCAAACTGCACTCGCAGTCTAGCTAATTCTACTAAGGGCCGATTTTTCAATCGTCAGATAAACTATCTGAGGAATGAAACATATGCCATATGAAATCTGTCACAATTGTCATATTTATTCCTTAGTTAACTATTATCTGAAAAATTGGCCCTAAACTATAATATCTATATCTAAAACTAGTTTTTTGCGTGGGGGCGCGGCCCGCTAAAGCGGACCGCGTAACTGCTTGGGGCAATTTACGTGGTCGCTCATACTCGGATTCTGCAAAAAGTCCGTATTTCGATTTTTCCCGATAAATGGGGTAATTTTTTTAGCAATTTACACCCCGAGTCTTAATCATCCTATAAACGTTCAAATATTCTGATGTTGCCAACTGTGATAAATTTGAATTAAACCATCCTGGTTTGAGGTAGAACAATGAAAATTTCAAAACACTACAGCTCATCCGCCATTTTGTTTTTACAAGATTTTTCCATTTTTTCTATAAACAATTTACTCATTTCCTCAAGTCCCGCGAGTTTGAACGAAATCGGTTGGAAAACAAAAGAGTTACGAAAGTCACGTCGGCCGCCATCTTGTTTTTCTGAAATGTCATAATTTTTTCCTATTCTACTCCCGCAATTAAACACGTCTGCCATACATCATTTTATCGTTTTATGTCTGTTTCTAGGAGAACAATTTCAATTTTCGTATAGCTCCCAATCGCCATACAATTTAGTATGAAAAATTTTTTTCCGCCATTTTGAATATTTTTTTCTTCCAATAGATATACCTCCTCTTCCTGATCATTTTTCGCAAAGAAACTACTTTTCCATCTTTTATACTTTCTGAGATAGACACCGACGAAATTTGTATGGCGGCCATCTTTTTTTCGCCATTTTGAAATTTTTTTCAGCGCATTGGCAATTGCACGAGGTTTTGAATGACATTTGGTCCAGCACCCCCTACCTATCTTCAATACCCTGGCTGTGCTCTTCACCCGTCTCCGAAATCCTCAATCATCAGCTCTCTCCATATTTTTCACCGAGTCATTTATGGACTTCTATACAAAGCCATTAGTGAAAAAAAAATTGTTCATACAAAATTTTACAGGAGGACATTTTGGGGAAAATCACGAAAACTACCCCAAATGTGGCAACACTGCTTTTGTGTTTCGATACTGCCCGTCGAGTTACATAATCGGTTGATACAGGTCGACTTTCCGAAATGTGGCCAAGTGCCTCAAAAACACGATCAAAATACTCAAAAAAATTAAATGAATACAAAATGGCCGCCACTGCATTTCACAGAAATATTTTACATAGTTTAGTACTTTTCCCAGTAACAACAGGATATGCTACTTCGTATGACATTTAAATTTTTCATCTCGCTTGCACCCAGGAGACATGATGGCCCCTGAAAAGTGAGCATGTCGAAAATCACTTTTACTTTGATAGATTCCAGTGTTGCCAGTGCTCGATCACAAAAATACCCAAATGTCATTTGTACGAGTAAAACACGTGGTCGCTCATACTCGGATTTCGCAAAAAGTCCATATTTAGATTTTTTACTTTTTTGGGAAAATCTCGAAATTTCCCGTAAAATGGGGTAATTTTTTTCCCCCACTCAATACTTCGAGTCTGTACACACAATCGCCCGATAGAAGTTGAAACGCTCCGATGTTGCCAACTGTGAGAAATTCGAATTTTAAAATCACGTTTTTTCGTACTTCACACTGATTGGCCGCCAGATCAGCCGTCATCTTGGATTTTGAAAAATTACTCCCGTTTTGTCAAAATTCAGGATAATTGTGGGCGAAAAAAGAAAAAATTGGCATTTTCAACCACCCCGTTTAGGATCTGTGGCGCCGCGGTTTGGGGTCGAAAAATGAAAAATTTTAAAACGACACAGCTCGGCCGCCATCTTGTTTTTCAAAAACCATTTACTCATTTCCACGAATACTGCAAGTTTGAACGAAATCGGTTGGAAAACAAAAGAGATACGAAAGTCACGTCGGCCACCATCTTGTTTTTCTGAAATGTCATAATTTTTCCCTAGTCGACTCCCGCACCCGAACACATCTCCCGTACATCATTATATCGTTTTCTGTCTCTTTCTGGGAGAACAATTATGTCAATGAGTCAGTCAGTGGTAATCGAGCTATATATATTATAATAATATAATAATAATAATAGCTAGTTTTTTGCGTGGGGGTGCGTAACTGCTTAGAACAATTTACGTGATCGCTCATATTTGGATTTTGCAAAAAGTCCGTATTTCGATTTTTGGGGTAATTTCTCTTTCACCAATTTTCACTCCAAGGCTATACGTACGATCACCCCATAAACGTCCAAATGTTTTGATGTAGCCAACTGTGACAAAGAACTAAACCGTCTCGGTTTGAGGTAGAACAATTAAAATTTTGAAAACACTACAGCTCAGCCGCTATCTTGTTTTTCCAAATATTTCTACGTTTTCTAAAAACCATTAACTCATATCCTCAAGTACTGCGAGTTTGAACGCAATCGGTTGGAAAACAAAAAAGTTTTGAAAGTCATGTAGGCCGCCATCTTGTTTTTCTGAAATGTCATAATTTTTCCCTAATCCAATCCCGCACTCAAACACATCTCCCATACATCATTGTATCGTTTTATTGTCTGTTTTTAGGAGAACAATGCCAATTTTCTTATAGCTCCAAATCGCCATACAATTTAGTATGAAAAATAACCTAAAAGTGACCATGTCGAAAGTCACTTTTACTTTGATAGATTCCAGTGTTGCCAGTACTCGATCACAAAAATACACAAATGCCATTTGTACGAGTAAGACACGTGATCGCTCATACTCGGATTTCGCAAAAAGTCCGTATTTCGATTTTTACTTTCTGGGGAAAATCTCGAAATTTCCCGAGAAATGGGGTAATTTTTTCTTCCCCAATCAATACTTCGAGTCTTTACACATAATCGCCCCATAGAAGTCGAAACGCTCCGATGCTGCCAACTGTGAGAAATTTGAATTGCAAAATCGCGTATTTTCGTACATCACACTGATCGGCCGCCAGAACAGCCGCCATCTTGGATTTTCAAAAATCACACCAATTTTGTCAAAATTCGGGGTAATTGTGGGCGAAACAAAAAAAAAATGACATATTCAACCACCCCGTTTAGGATCTGTGGCGCCGCGGTTTGGGGTCGAAAAATGAAAAATTTGAAAACGCCACAGCTCGGCCGCCATTTTGTTTTTCCAAATTTTTCCAATTTTTATAAAAACCATTTACTCATTGCCTCAAGAAACTGCAATTTTGAACGAAATCGGTTGGAAAACAAAAGAGTTACGAAAGTCACGTCGGCCGCCATCTTGTTTTTCTGAAATGTCATAATTTTTCCCTAGTCGACTCCCGCACCCGAACACATCTCCCGTACATCATTATATCGTTTTCTGTCTCTTTCTGGGAGAACAATTATGTCAATGAGTCAGTCAGTGGTAATCGAGCTATATATATTATAAAATATAATAATAATAATAGCTAGTTTTTTGCGTGGGGGTGCGTAACTGCTTAGAACAATTTACGTGATCGCTCATATTTGGATTTTGCAAAAAGTCCGTATTTCGATTTTTGGGGTAATTTCTCTTTCACCAATTTTCACTCCAAGGCTATACGTACGATCACCCCATAAACGTCCAAATGTTTTGATGTAGCCAACTGTGACAAAGAACTAAACCGTCTCGGTTTGAGGTAGAACAATTAAAATTTTGAAAACACTACAGCTCAGCCGCTATCTTGTTTTTCCAAATATTTCTACGTTTTCTAAAAACCATTAACTCATATCCTCAAGTACTGCGAGTTTGAACGCAATCGGTTGGAAAACAAAAAAGTTTTGAAAGTCATGTAGGCCGCCATCTTGTTTTTCTGAAATGTCATAATTTTTCCCTAATCCAATCCCGCACTCAAACACATCTCCCATACATCATTGTATCGTTTTATTGTCTGTTTTTAGGAGAACAATGCCAATTTTCTTATAGCTCCAAATCGCCATACAATTTAGTATGAAAAATAACCTAAAAGTGACCATGTCGAAAGTCACTTTTACTTTGATAGATTCCAGTGTTGCCAGTACTCGATCACAAAAATACACAAATGTCATTTGTACGAGTAAGACACGTGATCGCTCATACTCGGATTTCGCAAAAAGTCCGTATTTCGATTTTTACTTTCTGGGGAAAATCTCGAAATTTCCCGAGAAATGGGGTAATTTTTTTTCCCCCACTTTATACTTCGAGTCTATTCACACAATCGCCCCATAGAAGTCGAAACGCTCCGAGGTTGCCAAGGGGGTGAAATTTGAATTTTAAAATTGCGTTTTTTCATACCTCAGACTGATTGGCCGCCAGAAGAGCCGCCATCTTGGATTTTCAAAAATTACTACCATTTCTTCAAAATTCAGGATAATTGTAAGCAAACCAAGAAAAAACTATTATCATCGAGTACTCCGTTTAGGATCTGTGGCGCCGCGGTTTGGGGTCGAAAAATGAAAAATTTTAAAACACCACAGCTCGGCCGCCATCTTGATTTTCCAAATTTTTCCAATTTTTCTAGAAATCATTTACTCATTTCCTCGAGTGCTGTGACTTTGAACGAAATCGGTTGGAAAACAAAAGAGTTACGAAAGTCACGTCGGCCGCCATCTTGTTTTTACGAAATGTCATAATTTTTCTTTACTACACTTCCGCACCCAAATACATCTCCCATACATCATTGTATCTTATTCTATCTGTTTCCAGGAGAACAATTACAATTTTCCCATAGCTCCTAATCGCCATACAATTTAGTATGAAAAAAAAAATATTCCGCCATTTTGAATTTTTTTTCTTCCAATAGATAAACCTTCTCTTCCTGATATTCTCTTGCTAAGAAACCACTTTTCTATCTTTCATACTTTCTGAGACAGACACCGCCGAAATTTGTATGGCGGCCATCTTTTTTTCGCCATTTTGAAAATTTTTTCAGCTCATTGGCAATTGCACGAGGTTTCAAATGACATTTGGTCGAGCACCCCTCACCTATCTTCAATACCCTGGCTGTGCTCTTCACCCGTCTCCGAAATCCTCAATCATCAGCGCTCTCCATGTTTTTCACCGAGTCATTTTTTGACTTCTATACGAAGCCATAGGTGAAAAAAAAAATGTTCATACAAAATTTTACAGGAGGACATTCTGGGGAAAATCTCGAAAATTAACCCAAATGTGGCAACACTGTTTATATATTTCGATACTACCCGTTGAGTTACACAGTCGGTTTATACATGTCGACTTTCCGAAATGTGGCCAAGTGCCTCAAAAACACGATCAAAATTTTCAAAAACAGAAAAAAATACAAAATGGCCGCCACCTCATTTGCTGTAAATATTTTACACAGTTTCGTATTTTTCCCAGTAACTACAGGATATACCGCCCCTGATGACGTTTCAAGTTTTCATCTCGCTCGCACCCAGGCGCCACAATAGCCCCTGAAAAGTGACCATGTCGAAAATCACTTTTACTTTGATAGATTCCAGTGTTGCCAGTCCTCGGCGACAAAAATACTCAAATGTCATTTGTATGAGTAAGACACGTGATCGCTTATACTCGGATTTTGCAAAAAGTCCGTATTTCGATTTTTTACTTTTTGGGGAAAATCTCGAAATTTCCCGAGAAATGGGGTAATTTTTTCTTCCCCAATCAATACTTCGAGTCTTTACACATAATCGCCCCATAGAAGTCGAAACGCTCCGATGCTGCCAACTGTGAGAAATTTGAATTGCAAAATCGCGTATTTTCGTACATCACACTGATCGGCCGCCAGAACAGCCGCCATCTTGGATTTTCAAAAATCACACCAATTTTGTCAAAATTCGGGGTAATTGTGGGCGAAACAAAAAAAAAATGACATATTCAACCACCCCGTTTAGGATCTGTGGCGCCGCGGTTTGGGGTCGAAAAATGAAAAATTTGAAAACGCCACAGCTCGGCCGCCATTTTGTTTTTCCAAATTTTTCCAATTTTTATAAAAACCATTTACTCATTGCCTCAAGAAACTGCAATTTTGAACGAAATCGGTTGGAAAACAAAAGAGTTACGAAAGTCACGTCGGCCGCCATCTTGTTTTTCTGAAATGTCATAATTTTTCCCTAGTCGACTCCCGCACCCGAACACATCTCCCGTACATCATTATATCGTTTTCTGTCTCTTTCTGGGAGAACAATTATGTCAATGAGTCAGTCAGTGGTAATCGAGCTATATATATTATAAAGGAACACAGGCTACGCCTATGTTTAGACAATGACATATTATAGCGATGTCTGTAAATGACTACGATTACTATATTATGTGAAGACGAAGGTTTGTCTGTATGTTTGTGTGTATTTTTGATCCTCCTCCACGTCGCATATACTTTGGCTATAATTTGGAGTAGATGTAGATTTGCCCTGGATTAAGGACGAAAGTTTATCTCCAAAATAAAGCAGCAAACACGGATACACATGTCTGACTGTCAGCATGGTTTCAGAGCCGGCCGTTCTACACTTACGAATCATATAAACTTTGTCGATTATACTCTAGCCGAAATGGACGCTGGTAATCAGGTTGATGTTGCTTATTTTGATCTAAAAAAAAGCATTCGACCGCGTCGAAATAGGCGTGCTTTTGCAAAAACTATCGTGTATAGGATTTAATCCTAATCTTTTGGCTTTTTTTAGAAATTATTTTACTGGTAGGCGGCAAAATGTACAGTTAGCAGGACACCAATCTGATTATTACGAAACACCTTCGGGAGTGAGTCAGGGCAGTACCTTAGGGCCTACATTGTTTTTAATTATGATTAATGATTTACCGCAAGTTGTATCTAAAGCAAATTGTCTTATGTTTGCTGACGACTTAAAACTATTTCTAGGTATAGGAGCCGAACGAGATTGTGATTCGCTGCAGCAGGATATTAATAATGTAGTTAGTTGGGCAAAGATGAATTTACTAGATTTCAATATTTCTAAGTGCAAGATCATGACGATAACCCGTAAGACAAACAACTTCACGGCGGATTATGCGATATCCGGTGAAAGCCTGGAAAGGGTTTCGCAAATAAAAGACTTAGGCCTTATAGTTGACGCAAAACTGACCTTTAATGATCACATCAATAAAATATGCAAGGAGGCCCATAAACTTTTAGGATTTGTAATGCGGCAGAGCAAGCGCTTCACCAATCCACTGGTGCTTACTACTTTATATAGTGCATATGTCCGAAGTAAGTTAGAGTACAACTCAGCAGTCTGGAGTCCACTCAGTGCTAGTCATATACTTGCAATCGAAAGGGTCCAGCGAAAATTCGCGCGTGGTTTATATAAAAAAATGTACGGCTATTATCCATACTTGTACCCTTCCATGTTTGTCTCGGGTATGGTGGGTTTAGACACTCTGGAGTTAAGGCGAAAGAGAGCTATTCTCATCCATTACTACCTACTACTGACCAACAAGGTGGATAATCCGGACACACTGTCGCGGTGTGGGTTGGCGGTGCGAGCGCCGGATAAGGTGCTCCGATCGTGTCGCAAGCGGCCTGGCCTATTCGCGCTCGAGTCGTTCCGTACACAGTATGCGGAAAGTGCCCCAACATTTCGCGCACTTTCCATTTTTAATGACCTAATTGCTCAGCACCAGAGCCTAGATCTGTTTAATATAAGTTTGTATAACTTTATTTCATTTCTAAAAAATAACGAATTGTAATTATGTAATTAATCTACGATTGTACTCAGACTCTGACTTGCTAAACGTTTTGGCGCAAGCTGTAAGTTTGGCAAGGATATTATGTAATAAATAAATAAATAAATAAATCTTGGAAAATCCATGGCTCCCTGAGAATTGAATTAGTTAATGAAAATGGTTTGAACTGAGTTGATGTGGATTGTGGGCGGACTTGGGCATACCTACCTATTTTATTACAATATAGATTATGAACCTTTTGTTGTCTTTGCACAGTCCCTTTAGCGACTTATTCATTATGAACAATGTGTGAAAGGTCTTCATTAAATTTTCCTTTCACACATTGTTTGTACAGTCGTTACCATTATGCGCTGCTGCGAATTTGATGGTATAGTAAGCGCTCTTTTTAGGAGATTTTACAAGACCTTTAGGACCAGATTTTTTCTTTTTGTTTGTTTTAAACTTGTCCTGATTTTTTTGTCGTTATCTTTCTTCTTATATTTTTTTCAATTCTATATAGATAGGTATTCTTTATAGATAGGTAAAGGTAAACTTCCTTTAAGTTTGCCTTTACCTTACTATTATTGCTAGGTGAGCGGTCTGGAATCTGACACGATAAGGCGTAAAAGTTGATTCATAAATTGTTTAACAAATAATATTCATAGTAGATTACCTAGTCAAAATTGGAAGTCTGTTAAAATGTCCGGTTTGAATTTGTAAATAGCATGACGATAAAAACATTTTGTGGCTAAATCTCGGTCACCTTTCAAGATGTGATAAGATCTGATGGAGAAGAAGTGAGAAGAGCTGATTCAGGATGGGTAGGTATACCACCGCAGTGTCGGATATTCTGTCGAAAATCAATAATTTTGAAGTAATAGTGTATACGAACGAAACTTTTGATACGAAGGGCATCTGTAGCCTGTTTATGAGGGGCACTGTAGCCTGTTGATGAGGGGCACTGTAGCCTGTTGATGAGTGGGACTGTAGCCTGTTGTTAAGGGACACTGTAGCCTGTTGATGAGGGACACTGTAGCCTGTTGATGAGAGGCACGATAGCCTGCTGATGAAAGGCACTGTAGCCTGTTGATGAGTTGCGATTTGATTCATGATGACAAACGTAGCGCTGTGCGACTTGTGACTTATAATGCAATGTCCTAGAACGCTATGTTAGTAATTTTTTCCACAAAAAAAAGGAATGTTTATTTATAGATGACTGTATAATATAATTTTTCCAATGTTTTAACTTTTGGATTATTTGAACGTAGGCACATGGCTCAGAGTTGTCACCGCAAAGGTATCTGTGATTTGTCACAGCGGCTTTCAGAGTTGTCTTCCATTAGAGTATTCTTGTTGTGCTTTTAGCAAAACACTTTCACTTGCACAACACTCGCAACTTATTCTTTTATTTAAGGTTTTTTTAATTGGTTTTCAACACCATCGAGTTACTCTTGGAATTATGATGTGGTAAAATACTATGATATTTTCAATTTTGCATTTAGCAAGCTTGACACCGACGACGTGAAACGCTGACAGCCAATAGATAGTACGGATTGATTACGTTCGTTGGATCCGGAACATTTAAATATACGAAATATATGTAAAAAAAAAACACCCTTTACAATAGTTGGTCTTGCTTTACGATTAAGTAAATACCTATATTTATCCACAGACCAGGGAATAACTTTATATTATTTATCAATCTTGTCGTTTTCTTTCAAGTCAAATACTACAAGCATTTAGAAAAAAATTAAACTTCTGCAATACTAAGTTTGCCCTTAATTAATCTAATTTAATTCAGTCTTCGCTGCAGGGTTGTAAATGTGAACATTAGTTCAATCTAAAGAACTCGAATATTAAATTATGTCAATCGATTCGAGATTGCTGTTTTTGGGTGGCTCCTAAAAGACAAGACCTATTTATTCGTATAATTTTATACCTAATGCAATCCAATTTAAGTTCTCCGAGTGTAAATAATAAAAACAAATTGAAACATGTTCAAGTTGGAACTTGGAGAAAGAATAAAATAAAATAAAATTTTTCCGCGAATAAAACAGAACTGGGAAACGGGAGTCCATGGAATATAATTTTTAGCTTATCTCATCCCGCCGTGATTAAATGCGAAGGTAAAGTGTAAAGCTGTATTTTATTCCACTTTTCAAATTATCTCATGTAAAAATGTGGACATTTTCTTCATGTACCTAACCATGTTTTATTTAGTGGATAAAATATATATTATTACCGCTTTGGCCTAAATAATCTTTGATGAACTCTTTCTACATACCCATTGTATATAAATCTATAAATTCAAACTCCATATGAACTTTAGTATTATTTAATCAAATAAACCGTCAAATGTGGTTGAGTGGTCGTTATCTCTAGTGTTTGTATATCGCAGATAATAATCATGACGGCTATCTCTATTTTTGTGTCTCTACCACTTTAAGCGGCATCAACAACATTTGGTATGTCCAACGGATTGAGATTGTAATTTGGATATACATGTCCAGTTTGGTGGGCGTCCTTGTAAGAATCGCCAATTCTGCAAACTTTCACGGATACAGGTAAGGAACACTGCAAGATCTTATCAAGGACAAAATTCTAAGAGCTCATCACATCAGATTAAATGTAGAACACAATCAGTTCCATTGCATATAAATCCTGCATATGCTGCATTGCATATGCTGTGCAATCCTTATGGAATTACTCATTAGTTTCTAGTCTGTTCAAAGCACATTTTTCTGATAAGATTAACCTGTTTGAAGCATTAGCGGTTCACAATGTAGGTATAAGTTTGGTTTATCAGAATAAAGCACCAGTGAATCCGTGTGCTATTCATACTAGGTGGTCAACAGAAAGTTTGCATAGATACTTTTATTGCATTAAATGCTTTAAATATAACGCACAAGGCATTTGTGACATATCTCAGATACATTGTTTCATCCCCTGATTAGAAATAATGTACTACAGCAAACATTACCATCAATATGCTTGTAAAATCCAATATTAATACGTCTATAGCAATGCTAGCTTGTTCCCGCTTATCTCTAAAATTATCACATAGTCTGTTAACGTTATTATGAAAACGCGTGGGAATATTTCGGCCTACGCTCACAGAATAATATCTTCTATATGCGTTCGGCGTACACACTGACGAATGCGTGTATTTCTAGACTTTTCAATTTTATACAGTTAACAAAAAAAATTATGTACAATAGGCTATTTGACTAAATTTTGAAAATGATTTTAAAGAATTTATTACTACCTATTAAGCACATTACATTGATATTTCGCGGAAATTTAATGTAATTCCCTTTAAAAACCACTTTTAAAATTTCAATTTTCAAAACCGCGCCAAAAACGCCAATTTTGTAATGGCGCTTGTCATCTGACTCGTGATGTCACACATTGTCAAACGCATATAAACAGACTACAGTACCGTACAGTTTAGTTGAATTTCTTCGCTTTTCTTTAAATTTAATAAAAATTAATATATTTTAACAGAAAGAATGGTGTACAAATGCTGTGTAGTACCATTATGTACAAATACCTCCATAAATTGCCCTCAAAAAGTGTTTGTGTCTGTACCATGATAAACCGAACTCCCATGAACTTCCTGAGTATTTGTCAACATAAACTAAAATGAGATAATGATTAATGATTATAATAAATAATGGAAGGACTAATATGTTCGACGCGGTAGGTACTTACATTGCTGTTTTTATATTTTTCAGTTCCGCGCCATAATAATCAGCATTATTCTTAAAGTAAAGTGCAACCATAAAAGCATCTACCTTAGGTAGGTTGCTATTATCAGCTCGCACAAAATTTGATTCCATTCTGCGATTTGAAATACTTAATTATTTATTTCCTTAGTATGTTTAGTTATAAAGTTAACCAGAAAATTACTGTTTAAATAGCTAAAAGATAAAATAAACCGCCAAACAAAACACTCAGAAAAATCAGTACAAACAGCTGTTGTTTTCCCGCAAATTTTCGAGTGTGACGTCACCAGAGTTGCAACCAATCACAAGGCGTTCCTGTCACAGGTAAAATATCAAAAATTATAACATTATTAAACTCTTATTTTGCTGAAAAATATACATATATTTGATTAAAATAAAGTGAAATATGCTTATTTACGTTGTTATTAGTGAGATTTACCACAATTTCAGGTATATTTTCATTGTTGTCAAATAGCCTATTGTTCATGTAACATGACTTAGATTATGAAGTAAAATAACTAAACCTGAAAATTCTGGATGTCTTTATACTAACTAAACTTTATTCCTTATATTCCCTTCATCGAAAAAGTTATCCATTTTCCATATTAACTTGGTCATGTTCATATTTTTTCATTAAATCTGAATTCATACTCGTATTATAGCTGAAGGGGAAAGCTCAAAGCTTAAGTAAAGCGTAAGTTTTACTTCTGATTTGCTTTATTCATGTAATGTTTTCTTGGAGCTATCAGTTACAATTTTACAGAAATCATACAGAATACTATGTTTATCCGTTATCTAGCACCCATTACACAAGCTATCGCTTACTTCGGGGCTAGATTGCGATGTGTGTAATGCCCTATCCTGATATGTCAGTTTAATTTATAACATACTGGACCATTCACATGCACGTTACAGTGGACTACCTACCCAATAACATCTGGTAGTTTATGGTTATGGGTCGGTGTCTGGTGAATTGTAAAATATGTGCTGGATTGAGAGGCCTGACCCACGTCATTTGTCGCAGGTGATAAACTGAGTCCGGGTTTTTGTAAAATGGGCTCACCTTTGTCAATTCTATTACACTTGGATGTCGCTAGCGCTACGAAAGTGTGCAACTGTTTTTTGACGAAATAAGTTAAAACTTGCAAAAACAACAAAAGAAGAGGTTATCATATCCACTGGTATTTTGATAGTTGTTACCGTGTCGACGGTGCTCGTCCATAACTTATAGTCAATTATGGAATAACCTCGATGATTTGGCGTTTTGTTCACTTATTTGGTTCAGATATGATATAGAACACATTCGGAGATAAACGAAAACTCCCCGATTTTCAGCTAAAAATTCGGCTAAGAAATATATTCTGGACATTGTTTTTGGCCAAAAAGAGTTTAAACATACGATTAATATATCTTCGCAAATCAGCAAAGAAACTACTTAGAATTCATGCATATGCTTGATGTGCAGTCTGCAGGCAAGTGGCAAGAAATTGTGTCGTACATAAGTTAGTGTGCGCTTATCTAGAACATGCCTGCTATTAAAGTTTCTCTTGAAGGTACCTAATGTAAGTTGCAGGGAAACTATATTTACTTGCTGTTGATGAATGCAATTGAATGAATCTTGTTACAAACTTGTCAGTGGTATCTTGTTTTACGAATCTTTAATATCATTGAGAATTCTTAACTGCGAATGTATAATGAATTTTATATCATTAATTTAACAATCTTTTATCAGTCATAAGTGACATTTACAAGTGTTTACTCGACAATATACGAGTAAAAAGTAGGCTTATAAAATGCGAAATGCGTTTCCCATAACATTGTAAAGAAGCAGTCGCTAAGTAGACCGTTTATTGCCCGTGGTACCCCCGATGGTCCCCCCGGGGTACCACGGGTAATTGTTTTGCCCGCGGTACCCCTGGAGCTTCTAAGGGTACCACGGGTAAAAAAAAAAATTACCCGTGGTACCTCTGCAAATTAAAAAATACAAAAAAAGGAAAACGCAATTATAAACCGTTTAAGACATGGTGGAATATAATTTACATTATAAAATCTTGTTATGGTAATTAATGAATATGAGAATTGCCGATGTGCGATTTTTTTAATATCATATTATACAAACTGACTAAGCGGAGCGTTTCAGGAGTGCCAAGGAGGGTGGGGTGAAATGAATTACGTAAGGGTTGCGGCAGCGCTCACTTGGATTCCGCCGACTTCGATACAAATTGCCCACATTTTTGACTGGTTTATAGGTTGCCTCGGGCAGGGATCAGACATCGGAGTATGTTGCCTTCAACTTTTCGGATAGATTCCAAGATTTATCGAAATGATTTTATCCTGATATATTGCTAAATAATGAATAAGAGGAGTTACTATTTAAATATAACTTCACAGCAGACAAATAAAGCAAAAATAAAAAAAAACAAGAAAGAAGGGTTAATACGAATACGTACACAGTGGTGGTCTAATCTCTGCATCAGTTTCTTAGCCTATATCAGGTTTGCAGGATGTATGCACGAATATGAATAAAAACTTTTTTTTAAAGAATCTTGACTTTTCACAAAGAATTGTAAAAACCAACAGGCACAAATGGCTTTCAGGATAAATTGTCATTTGACGAGTACCTATAGCGTGTTTTAAATCAAACAAAACGTATCTATATATTATCATGTATTGAAGATAAAAAATACAATATAAAATCAAGTCTGTTTCGTATCTTAAGAGTATTTACGATGTTTGAAATTATATTGTATTTTCCACAATATCGTTGTGAAGTTACCCTGAAGAATGCTCACGTCGATGGGGTTTAGAGCCTGTAAAAGCTCGTGTTGGCGCCCGGCCTGCCACTCGACAGTTTTACGATTTCATGCGAATCCGTGACAAGCGTGATACCCGGAGCTTCATTCCTTAATCCCACACTTGGGCTTTCATTATTTACTCATTTCTTATTTAATGTCATTATAGTCAATGTGGTTAAATGTAAAAAATGGAAACACATTCAATAATTTTGTTAACATTTACCCACTTAGTAACTCGTACGCGCGGTCCTGTATTTTCATGAATCATGTTCATGTTAAGAATTGTCTTAACCCTGCCTCTTTCATAATTTGCCTGACTTCATGGTTTATTCGTGTCATATTCCGATGAATGTGTATTGTTTACATATTCTTCATGTTTTTTTCTTGAGCCATTGATATTTTTGTTGATATTCCAGAATTAAGGTTAATACTTACATCATTTCCATTCATCTGTTCATTTGACCTACTTAGATTTGTTATATTTATAGTCTGTCTTCTCATTTTATTGTTACTCTATAAAATTACAATGACTTTCGAAATATAGAATTATTTAAACGTTCTTCACTTTTTCAGAAATGGTTTTATTTTCGTATACTTTATTGCAATCTATTGTTTTCGTTCAGAAGATTTTCCTGTTCTGCGTCTGCAACCCAACAAACGGTCTGTACTTTGTAGTTCTGCAATAAGGAAATTATATTTTATCTCACAAATTGTTGATAAGTATTTCTTTACTATAACAATTCAGCTAGCTACAGTATACTATTTCTTGGAAATCAGATATCGTTCTTATTATTTTAAAAATTGTATGTTTGACAACGATGATTCTGTTAACTTAAATGGAAGAACGAAGGAGGGAAAAGTAAAATCTGTGGGGAAAAGAATGAATATTATATGAAATAGTCGTGCAGAGTTTTCTTTAGATGATGGGAATGACTCAACTCAACTCAAGCGTTTGCCGTTAGTTTTGATTATGACTTCCATTTTTCTCCGGGACATAATATTGATTTGGCATGTTCAGATAAGTAGCGTCATAAATCATATCCCAAGAAATGCCTGTCCACTTTTGCCGGAATCGGCTTTGTTCCATATTTCGCCTTTTCACGTATTCAAACATTTATTTATCTTAATAGATTTAACTCTATTTCGGAGGTATTACCTAATGACTTTGATTTATTTTGTATATGTAATACTTATTAACTACCTAGTCAAATATTAGAACCGGCGATTTAGTACAGTACAAAAATAGCTAATCTGAGCTTTACGTATAGAGCTTTGCAGCATTCTATCGATGTAGATATGTCTTTATCTTAGCTACTTTTAGATTATAGGCAATAATTAATGGACTTTTGGCAATAATTAATTAATTTGGCCATATTACAATGTTACTAACAAAATGTATCCACCGTTGTAGCTTTATCTAGTCTGATCTAAAAGCTTAATCGACGCACGTTTGTTGGATATTTTAGAATTATCTGAAGAGCTTTTAAATAGGGTTTATATCGTCTCGTCGCGTTACGTTACGTGTTGATAAAAATATGACATTATGATTGTTACTTCCCAAGAGACGTCCGATGTTGGCGGAAAAAGCTACAATATTTCGTTTATCACTGCGAATTTGGCATGATAATGAATTGGAATGAAATGTAGCTGTACTGTTTTATCAGTAAAACAATCACAAGCAATATTTTAGGAATACAATTTGCTTTAATTAATAAATTTGATTACTAAAACCGATCTCTAAATCATGCTGGCCAGTACATACCATAAATCTATTAATTTGGGTATTCCTACGAAAAAAAGTGAAAACCGAATACAAAAGATCAATCAAAATCAGTGAGTACGTAATTTTAGACGAACACTAAGGTATTCCGTCATCCATGTCCGAAGATCTTCAAACAGTTACCAAGGAATCATTGAAATTGGTCTAGAATTGTCGCCGTTATGGACATACATCGTTAAAACGTTTACACAACATAGTTGGATAATTGAAAACTTACCTTCTCCTTCGCTTATACGCTTATACGCTTGTATAGGAACTTTATTGGTAACAATCGTCAGTTGATGTTGGGTTCGTTTTCGACTATAAAAGCAAATAGGCGCGCCGTTCAAAAAGACCCAAAAGTTTCCTATTCTAGGAGTCATACAGTAAGTAGTTTGTGTGCCTAATTCACAGAAAGGCCTCGCAAGTGACCCGGATCAACGTAATCCCATTAACGCCTAGAGTTTGTTCTATCCAATACTATTTTTATTTACTATCTCATTTGTTTTATTTTCCGACCTTCTGTGAACTTCGCGATTGTGGACAGTAAAACGTTATGAAATGAGGACACATTTTTCTGCTTTTTTATGACGTGTATTAAACTCATGATGGAAAAGTTGGAAGTAATATATTGCTATACTAAGTAGTATAATATTCGTAAGTAGTATAATATGTATATTTATTACCAACTATATGTACTAGCTGACCCGGCAAACGTTGCTTTGCCGTTTAGGGATATAAAAAATAGCTTACGACACAGTTATACCAACCTTGGTCTGTGCTTACCACCTACTCTCAGACCTACCGAATATACACAGAAAATTTCATAACAATCGGTCCAGCGGAGAATTTTATTGTATTAGATTATATTTTTAATAAAATCTGAAGATGGATGACAGAAAGGAGACCGCCGAACTCCCATACATTTCCTGGCCCAGACTAAAATCCACTCCAATCCACGTTCAGTTATGAAACTTCTGATACTTGTAATACTCAACCTGACTTACAAAACTGTCATACAAAGTCAATCAAATAAAGTAGGGAGAAAGAAGATATTCACATTATTGTTAAAAGTGAGGTTAGGTTTAGATATATTTCATTGTTTCCAACACAGATTTTAGTTTCCAATTTTACTGCAGGTGGGTCGGTGATAAGTTGACTTTTTGTTGCCATATTTAAAAAAAATATTGCCATTCGACCGGCTTTTTAATTGTATTTTATTTTTGATTCCCTACTTCTAAAAATATGGTATTTACACAAAAAAAATCTATGAAATATAGCAATCCATAATAAATTATTCCAGAATCTGAACGGTCTCTGGGTTATTTTTGTTAGAGCTGGGCCAATTTTCGCCATTCTCCTTTTGATAAAAGATTTTATTGTGATCATTTCCGTAGCGTAAGTTAAAAAAAATCTGTCATTTAAAAAATCTGCCATTCATAATTTTTGTTGTTGGACTGTTGGTGTTGTCACTTGTCACCAATGAAGAGAGTCTAGTTAATTTAAGATCACCCATTCATTAGCATTTCAATGAAGGAATCTTGTTACGGCCTACGGGTATTGTTGGTATATTTACGTGAGCATTCGATAACAAGGCCCGCCCGTGCCAATCAATACTTAGTACGTGACAATTGTCATTGAGAACTGTTGGTTACTGCAGAGAAAGTCTTGTTTTGAAGGTTTCGCAACAACTCGATTACCATACTTAAATAGATAGATAGATAGATAGATAGATAGACAGAAAATACTTTATTGTACACCATTACAAGAAGAAAGAAAAAAAAAACAAATACAATAACCAAAAAAAACAAATGTACAATATGGCGGCCTTATCGCTACACAGCGATCTCTTCCAGGCAACCATCGGGGTAAGAAGATCGGGGTAAATACTAGCCGGAAAACGTTATTTTGACATTATTTCTTACATAATATAAGAGATATGGACAAGTTTACGTCCTATTCTCAAACCTGTACCGATTATACACAGAAGATTTCATAAAATCCTTAAACCGTTTCAGAAGGGTTTTATGACAAACACTGACACAAAACTTTGTATGAGTAAAGAAAGATGAAAGAGGCTGGAAGTACATATTATTGATTTCATGAGGAATGATCTTCATTCAGACTTTAGAAGATTAAGTATTAAAATACTTATGACTCATGGAAAATATTAATCATCTCATGACGTAAGCCTTTACATTTTCATTCAATCTAATCTGACCCGAGGGTAAAAACGGTATGGTGCACTAAGGGTCATTACTCGTAAAAGTCTGAACAGATTTTTTAATTAAGAGGCCTGTGAACTACGATGTCTCCATTAATGCAAAATAATAAATCATTTGTAATTCGTGTATATTTCGATCATGTTGTGGTGTTATTCGGATTCATATAGTAATAATCTATGCTCCTGGTTATATTTGGTTCGAAAATACTTCTTTAAAACGAAATAATAATCAATTTTGATCAAAATTTTTATAACTTTGGTCGAGTTTCGTAATACCAAAAATTATGAATGAAAACTTGTAACTTTCTTTATTAACTGGTGTTTTTCTTTAGCTGGACAATAAAAACTGTGCTCCTGAACTAATGCGACATGAGATAGTGTTGTTTTTATTACAAAACAAATAAGCAGAAAACATGTACTCTTTGACTACATAACATCACAACATGATCGAAAATTGCACGAATTACAAATGATTTTGGTATTACGTTTGTATGGGAGACACCGTGGGTCAGTTGACTCTTAATATGTCCGTGGACATCAATTTGTGAATATTTAAATTGTTTGACGAACTGTGCATTTAGAGGATAGGGTGTAGGGAAAGCTCACTGAAACTAAACTCCATTTCCCATTCCTATACGCTTCTACCCCACGTCAGTTAAAGGCAAACTTAACCAATTAACAGTTAATGTGATGAATATTAAATGGTGAAAATATGATAATGTAATAGAGGCCTAAGGAATAGTTGGCTCTCAAGCCAACGGCAGGCTTAATAATTGGAAAAGTGGAATAGAAACTGTAATGATGGAATTCTGTGAAGTTAAGCAATTTTCGGTTGCTAGTAGAGTTTCAAGCCCGGATTACTGAATTCGAAGTTTGCTCTGAGCCAAATCTCCGTCCAAATTTGTGTAACGTTAAAAGCCTTTGTCTCTGGGCTTGTTGAATTAGGTTCGCACGATGTTTCCCTTGAGCCCAGTCAAAGGGTCAGCGTGAATGTGAAGGAGACGTTCTTGTTTGTAATGGTCTAGCTTTACGGCATTATGACAGTTACTCGTTAAATGTGTTTTCAACCGACTTCAAAAAAAGGAGGAGGTTCTCAAATCGACTGTATTTTTTAATGTTCATTACCTCATTATTTTTGACTGGTTGAATCGATTTTGATGATTGTTTTTTATTAGAAAGTTGACGCTTCCCGTGTGGTCCTATTACAATTTAGTCCAGTTCTGATAATGGTATCCATAAGAAAACCATATAAGTCTTAAATTTTAAATTGGAAAGGATGTATTCAACAGTAGTTTGATGAGAGTTGAAGTCGGTTTTTTAATAAATTAATTAACGTAGATTATAGCCTTATAGGTATACCTATGTGACGTTTATAGGTTTGTGTTCCAGATTTTCATTATTGTTTTATAATTAACAGCAAATGTTGGCGTGGTTGATAATAAAGGCCAAAAGTGTGTTCCTATATCAAATCCGTCGCTACTAATTAACGAGATTTTATCATAAATTGAAACCCCGGTCACGTACCTACGCCGTATGTCCGGATGTAGTTACAGCTTAATTTGAACAAACGAATCCTGCACCAATTAACCCCGCTTCATGTTTTACTGCAACCAAAACATTTATAGCATTAGTCACTAGCATTATTCCCAGTGCTGATTACAAAATTGGAACGTTAAACCTGTGCCACACGGTTGCCAACAAGCCCGTATGCAGGGGTGACATTGCAGATTTCTGCCGTGTAGCCAGCGTTTCTGCAATGTTGGCCGATTTGACATTCAACAACCTTGGTCAGGAGTCTTGCTCTGCCGACAGTGGTCGGAGAGCGCGGTTGCTAACCGTGTAGCCGCGCGTTCCAACCAACTTCAAAGACAGTCGCGCTCTGTCTAGCAATGAGCGAGCACGTTTTTTCTGATAATAATTGATGTGATATTATTGAACTGTAATATTCCCTTCCAGTAGCCAGAGTAAAAGTACCTAACTAGAATTCATTCTTCGGCAGATATAGCTGGTCTCATATTTGTATCCTTTTTTTCTATGAATGGTCGAACCATTTCCACCAACTCGTCAAAAAATTATATAAATCATCAAAATCCAATAAGCCTATTAAATTTGAGTGACTCAGAAGTAGTCGTTCTTTTAGCCATCGCTTCATCCAAATCCTCTTCTTAGGCTTTTTTCTTTATCTACAGCACACAAGAGTGCCAGCGAAACACCAATTTTTGAATGTTTGATAACGCGGGAGCCATATCTACTCGTCGTGCTCCTACCGCAGTTGTAAACACACTGAAGTTTGCAGCCGTGTAGCCGCAACGCGCGACGGCAGTAACAACCGGCGCTCCAACCAGGTCACCCCTGCATACGGGCTTGTTGGCAACCGTGTGGCACAGGCTTTATTCTGCTCCACACGATTGTGTTTCAGCAACGATAAGATTACAACTTTGCCTACCAATGTTATTGTTTTCTTTTCTTATTACATATGGAGTGTAGAAGGTCAGAAGAAACAATTCCGTTGGAATAAATTGCCAGTCAAACTATGGTAAAATTTGGGTAGCGTTAAGATTACATTGCGTGTTAATATTTATTTTTTATAAATAAATAAAAATTTCAGAGTATTTTTTTGATAAATAACAATATTTTTTTATTTACTTATTGATAGTCTGTATGAAAGTATTTTGATTATAAGTTATAGATTTGGGTAATGCTATTTTTATAATCCTTACTAGTTAGTCGTTACGGATTTCAAATATCTTGTAAAAAAATCTCAAACCACACGTATTTCAATCTGTAGTTGGCTATATATAAAATGTATTGTATCGTAAAACGATTCAGACGCCGCCATACGAATGTTACGAATATAAGCTACAATGTTACTTACTGTCCGTAGCATCGCAGCTGCTACGAGAATTGATAGGGATGCTGTAAAAGGGATCTTATTTTGAAGTATAAAAGCCTGCGACTTTTTGACTACTTCTACTACTATATTGCCTGTAGCTACCTGCAAGAACAAGTATAGAAGTTTTAGTTACTATTAACGGTCGATTTACAATAGGCTGTCCATCCACGATTTCGCCTACTAAAGATTGAGACGAGTATTAAGCTTATAATTATATCAATTTTTATCTCTATTAGGAAAATTCTATAATAGATAGCTTATTTAAAACGGCTGTAAGTAAATAACCTTGATTAATAGTATATCAACTCAAAATGTGCATTCCGTAATTTTCAATCTCGTTCCCCGAAACACTAAACGAATTTCTGGTGGTGTACTTGAAAATAATTGTAGTATAATCCCGTAGGTAATTGTTTAGCCGAGATAAATATTTTAGCGTAGTGAATACATTGATTAAAGGATTTAAAAGTTGTCAAAACTTTAAAATGGCGCTAATTTATGCGACCGACAGCGCTATGTGCTGTACCGAAATGTATGAAGCACGACGCCATATTTGAGAAATTTTTGGCTTCAACATACGTCACATCATCACCGTCCTCTTAGCGTAGCGTATTTCGTCATTGAGTGGATACGATAATATAGAAGTTGAAACGTCTTGAAATTTAGAAGTAATTTATAGCAATGCTTACGGGTACATTTGCAGTGTTCGCTCGAACATTTCAACCCAATGTCCTGCTCTAGCGTGTAGATTGAAATACGTGTCAAGACTCACAATTCCGGCGTTGCCAGTTGCCACAGCATCCTGCACCCTAAAATATAAACAAAATATGCGAACTTAAGGGGGATGGGTGTCATCCGGGCGCGAAAATTAAAAATTTTATTTAGTTTTTCGCTCGTAGTGTAATTTATGTAATTTTTCGCTAATTTGCTCAAAAATACGCATTGAGTTCATAGTGGTTCCCGATAGCTCCAAATCTGGGAAATTGCAAAAAAAAATTCTTTCGGGCACCAATTGAAAAGAAGTGAATGGTAATTTTCGAGTAAAGTTTTTATTAAAAACATGCAGGTGTTTTGAGTAAATATTTCTCTCAAAATATTCTTCAAAATTTGTAATTTTCATATTTTTATAGTAAACTACAACAATATCCAAAAAACATTCAAAAACAGATTTTTGATAACTTAGTACTTACGTACTAGTAATACTTGTAGTAATGCAGTAAAACGTCGTTTTTCTGTTAAATATTCTTCCGCAAGGGTACATGTCGCACCCGCCACCCACCAAAGTGTTCCTAAGAGTGAGAAGGACAAAAATAACTCAAAATATCCTTTTAGCTGCCGTAAGCCTACAATAGCTCCAAATTACTTAACCCAAACAAAATTTAAATTTGGCGGGCACACCCGTTTTGTTCACCTTAATGTACTGTTGCCCGATTCCTGTGTAATTTCGTTACATACATGCCTCTTCGCGGTTATGATGAAATGTCTTTGTGTATGATTTCATGCGAAAATTCTATGGTTGATGGGGAACACCACACATATTTTTGTTGGTTTCTTTAAACTGACTATAGTCAAATAAATATTTCGTTATTTTATAAGTAGCACCAACATGCAAATAAGTACACAATCGTCAACTTCTGTAAAAGAAAAATTTTCGCTTTGCGTTGAATACTCACGTTAAAATTTTTCAAGGTAGGCAGGGACTTTGTCACCGGTTTTTCCAGAAACATTAGAATTTCCCTGTATAGATTTGGAATTAAGTCGGCGCACGTTGGGAAAATATGTAGATTTAAAATATGTAGATTTTGACGGACTTTTCGATTCGTTTTTTTAACCTGCACCGATATAATGATATGATAGAAATTAGAAACCCAAAACTTTTTTACTTTTAAATTGCATCGTATGCAAATTTATCACTGATATTGTGTCTACGGAACCGATTGGCTGTAGCAAGGCCGGAGACAGATTATACCCTATATATATATAGACTCTTTGGTGATAATCTGTTTAGCTCTCAATTTCCATTCTTTAATTATTAAGAAAATATAAATAAACAGAAAAAAAATGAAAATTTCCACCTATTCTATTTTGAGAATAGAAAAAAAGAAGTCAACATATTTGTTAGTTCGCAACTCATCTCGGACCATAAATTCGACTCACGCTATATTGAAAGTCAGAACCATTTATTGGAATCGAAGGTTCAAAGCAAGCACTTTTATCCAGGAAAATGAATGTACCGGGCTCCTCGACTCGAACTCAATGACGCAGACCCGCTTTTTGTTAATCATAATCCATCCCATCCATATCGTGAGTTCGCTTTTGAAGCTCTGTAATTCACTTGCTAACCTTTGTGAATTGTTCAGTTATAATGTATTTTAAGTTTAGTTAAGAGTAAACACGCATTCCTTAGATCTATATATACCTACTAGATCTAAGGAACGCGTGTTTACTCTAACACGTTGAAAGAAAAATGTAGTGGAGATGCGTGCAATTTTTAAAAATTCGTAAATACAATCATTAAAACCGCCTTATTCCGTCGTTACTTATTTATCAATATTTACCTTTGTACAATAAAAATTTATTGAGTAATAAAAGTAGTAACAACACATTAGTAAATAATTGGACTTTGGAAAAAAAAAGGAAAATTTTCATTAGTAATACTGAAAGAAAGCGAAACTCCTTTTATATTTTTGACCTTTCAGTAGAACACAAGTCCGAAGTCACAACATTAATGGGAGCTTCTTTGAATAATTAATTTGTCGAGTCATATCCATTGCTGGCACTAATTTAATTTCAGTCACGGTTTTCGTGTTAAATTATTGTCTTCGTACCTGTTCGAATATCGTCACTATTTTTTTTTTAACTCATGTAGGTAATATTTATTACTTATATTGTATCAGAAATGATTTCCACGAATGATTTCTGCATTTCATACAAACTTCCAAAGCTAGTAGATGTTCTCTTCAGACCAAGACATAATTGAGGTAGTTCCGACTTAGTACGTAATTGAACGCATGTGGCGATATCACCTCACATCACGTGTTGTTGACACCTACCAAGAGGGTGTATTAAGGGGTGATATCGTTATATATTCAGCTATCGAATCGCTTTTTTTCTTTGTGTACCATTGCGTTACAAAGTTCAATATAAAGGTCGACGAGTCTATTTGTTTTCGAGTTCGTTAGCTGCAGGGTTGGTATTTTAGAATTTTCGTCTATTTTTATAGCGGCTTCAGAGTTAGGGGATACGTGTATAGACTGTAGACATAGGCGTAGCAACTAGCAAATAGGCCTAAGCCTGGTTGTTTTAAGCTGTTGATTTTATAGTTACGTACATTCCTTGATGTAATTTTTTATCACATTTTGTTCTAATATATAATTTCAGCAAGTAAATAATTATGGTTTAGTGAAATATTTGCTAGATTTCTCCTTTTTGAAAATCGTATATGAGATTGTATTATTATCTGCCAAAAATGTTTTAAATAAACCGGGGATGTATTATTATCCTTGGTGAATTCCAGTCGTAAGCGTCATGCATTTGGGTCTTGGAATGACAAACTCTGTCGCTTTCAGTAAGCTATCGTCCTAAAATGACATTATTATATTATGTACTTACAATTATACTTTCGAGTTTTAATTATATGCTTCGTGTTAACTGTTCGATAGTCCTTCAGTGCCTTTGTACGGTGTACCGTCTCAGCAGCAACTGCTCTTACCCTGTTCTTATCTAATTAAAATATAGAGTCTAGGAAGCAGCCTATGAATGAATGAATATTAAATAACTCGTATAAATACCCGTCGCTTGAGTAGAAAAGGCGTTGGCAGAAAATAATATTTTAAGGCGAACATATAAAAATGATAACTCTATATTAGGCACTTGTCCATAATATAAAATTCCGGTGTTTGTTCCTCATAATTCATCTCTTTCTTTAACTGCTTTACTGATTTTGATTATATTTTTCTAAATATAGCAGGCAACTTGCCAGGTCAGCAGTTGCAGTGATTGTTAAGCCAATAAGTTGTATACTCGTAAGAAAAAGTAAAGAAACTGATTAAATATGTATAGTTAAAAAAATGAATAACATACGACCATGAAAAGCTCCTAATGTCTTGGAAGTTGGAAGTAAATATAAATACGTTGATTCATAGTTTGTGGAGACTCGGCGTCTGGAGGTCCCCCTGGGACTGAAATTAATAATGTTTAGATGTATTATCGCTATACCCAACTCGCCTTGACCGACATTTAGACGCTGAACAAAGACCGCTTGGCATACGATAGGCATATGCAAAGTAATTAAGATATCTTGTGATTTCTCACGATAATACTTATATAATATACTTATATATAACACGATAATAAATGGCCGTAAACACTTGAAGTACGAGAACCTTCCTAAGTTAAATGTTGATACATAAGATTATGCAACCAATTAAAAGACTACAACCAAAAATTATTATTATAAAACACGCTTTAGTATAATAGTATGTATTCGGTGCTATAATTGAATTTAAAGTCTAATAAACCTTAATTTTCTCCAGCTTGATCTATACACTATTTGACATATACTATTTTAAAATAATATTTTTAGAGTATTGACATTAGATTAAAAAAAAAAAAATTATAATATTTTTAATTCTGTATTCTGTTTTAAATAATTATTTCATTATATAACAATAATAGAATGTATTATGATAACTAAAGCGCAAGTTGTGATGGCCTATAATAGGTTGAGCATTTACCATGAAATTTTGCGAATTGTAATTGTAATATCTATTGTATGAAATGTAATGTATCAACTGTTGGCTATCCTAATGATAAATAAATAAATAAATACAGAAAGTAATTTTCGTGGTTCTATGAAATAATAATATTAAAAAGAAGCTCTTCACTATTCAATATTCACTCCCGTCTCCCATCAATACAAAATCTATATTATAAATATCATTCAGCAATAAATTATATTTGATTACAAGCGATTTAAGAAGCGCTAATTAGCCTCAATTAACTATTAAAGAGAAAATCGAGCAGTTTAGTCTGAAATTGTACAATTAATCCTAAGTGCCTTCGTCTGGCCGTTATTCAATTAGAGACAAAAAGAATATTGCGAGGAATTTAATATATTATTAGCAGGGAGTTTGGCTTTCCCTTTTATTTCATTTCGGTAAAGCCACGCCGACCCACGGGCTTTGTAATGATTGCCTACATGTTTACGTGTAAAAGTTATGGTGAGCTTAATTGCCTATAAACGAGTAGATAGCGGTGCCAATTCTGTTGTGTAAAATGTCTAAACTAATTTGACGCGTTTATTCATAATGCTCCCCATGGAAAAGATTAGCAATATTTTTAGACTATTGAAATTAGTTTAGAGATTTTGTACAACAGAATTCGCACCTGTTTTGCGGTTACCCATTTACCTTTGTAAAAACATTGAACTTTTTCTTTCTGAATAAGTAAAAAACATAAATGAAACTATAAGTGTTTATTTAAAACTTATGATAGAACTGCGGAAATTTTCCTTGTTTATATCAATTCCTTCACGATTTCACGCCGTTTCGTCTTCTCTGTTATGTATAATCTTCCTTAAGGAATCTTAAATAGGACTGATTTAAAATTTCTTTATAAGATAAAGACACAAACGCTCTGAGGCATTATTCAAATACCAGGCTATGAATATGTGAGCAAAGTTTCATTTGGTTTACCCTTTCTCATCCCGGTAAATTCAGGCCGAGTAACGGTCCTTGTGGTCGAGGGTCTACGTCAGTATGGTCGCCCGTGTAAATTGAATAATGGAGAGCCAAACGAGGTGGATACAGTTTTGCGTTAAGAGTCCCATCCGACATCGACACCTGCCCACCTAATATAATCTTATAAACGTGTGAGTTATGAACGTCCTGTGTTTCCAAAGATACCCCCGTTTATCACTTTAAGGTGTTTCGGCCATATAAGCCCGTGAAATTATTATTTTTTTTAGTTTTTCGCAAATATGAGACTAACTACACATTGTAGGTTCATGGCAATAAGTTTTACAAGCACAACATTTATGCACCTACCTACATCTTTTGCATAATGACTGCTCGGAAATTCCAATTCATCTCACATTGGTTCCCGAAAGATTATTATTTTTTGATGTTTTCCGGATTTAAAGCTTGCGGGAACCAATATGATCTAAATGCGTAATGCAATAAATAGCTCTTAATCTTAAAGTAAAACTTCACACATTGACAGTTGTAACTTAATGTAGAATAATTCATTAGAACATTTAAATATTTGCATACCTGTCTCTAGGTAAAAAATCCTACTTTGCTTTGCTTTATTTGTTTATTTTGCGAAATCATGCGTAGCCACGGTAACGTCTGAAGTTTAACATAACGAGGTCATTAACACTAATTAATTTTCACTCCCATAAATTCCCATACCGCGCTATATGAATGTTGAATATAGAAGTGAACTCCGAAACTATGAATGTTCGATAAAGAACTATAAGACAGTATTATAATGAGTAAAGCATCATTTAGTTTACCCTTCCATCCCATCCCAATATATCCAGGTCGAAGCAGGGCCTTTGTGGCCGCGCCAATATAAATTGAATAATGGCCAGCCCAACTAAGTGGATTCAATTTTACTTTACGTGAGCCATCCGATGTCAACTCACGCTAAACTCACTCTTCCATTACACGGGAACCAGGAAATTCTCCCAGCTTTTATGCTTCCCTCGATGTTTAATGTGTATTTTCTTAGTCAAGGTTCATTGGTTTCGTATTTTGATCTCATATTGTTATTTGATAGCTATCCCGCTGTTTTGTTATCTCCGATATTGCAGACTAATGGCGGTTCCAATTATTCAATCGATCCATAGTTTGCCTTACTAGAGATAGAAATTTGACATAACTTGTATAATTGTTTGACGTAACAAAGATTGAGGAACCAACTGAGCGTATAGGTAGTAATTACAGTACAAAACTGTGTGCGTGAACACAAGGTGCATTCATTATACCTCTGTTTTACACTCGCAGCTAATTTCCATACTCCGGGCTGATGTTTAGTATTGTTTGATAGAAAACCCCAATATGTAATATTTTTATTTACCTACCCGACCAGGGGGCGATTCACGTAACGTTTTCACATCCTGAGTGAAGTGAATTAAGAAATAAAATAAAAAATTAACACTGGAAAAATAAATTCAAGTTTATTGGTTCACAGTGTAAAATTGAATGTACATACAACATGTATAAATTGAATGTCTGCATGGGAAATACAATGCCTCAACCTTATCATGCAACATAAATTTTATTTTCATGATTCTCGATCGACTTGCTTTTTTAAACTACATTCAATTTTATGCTCTATGTCGATAGTTGTAAAATTAATTATTCACAAAAATGTTTTGGTTACAATATCGTCTGTTTATAGCTCAATGCCATAAGTAGCCTTTTTAAACATTTCACTTCACGGAATGTAGCCGATGCGTTACGCGAATCGCCTACGAGTACCAGACCAGGGGATCGAATCCCTCCTGATCTGCAGTTGAATATCTAGAGCAACGAGGCAGAGACAAAATAATAAACTTTTCTTATTTCTTGTTTCAGGCGCAAAGCGACGATGACGATGTCGGGCCCGATGACGTCAACGTCCCCGTTGAAGGCGGCTTCATGGACGAATTCTTCAGTGAGGTCAGAGTTGACACGAGTGAATACGAAACATAATTCCATTGCATTCAGTAACCAATTGATCACCAAAATTCACGTGAAATAGGATGGTAGTGATGGTACTATCTAGATATCTGTGAATTTCGTTGAGATTTAAAAGTCCTGTTTCACAATCACCAGATAAATTCTAGCGATTATGTTGGATAAAGTTTATCTGGCGGTTGTGAAACAGGCTATGTGTAAAAAATATTCGGTAATGAAAAGAGTGGACCTCCATAATTTTATTCCTTAATCCTATAATACGTTTCAACTGTTACGAAAGGTTTAACAATAAATAGTATGTTGCTATGAATTTACAAAATGACAAATTCTTAGTTCTATCAACGACTATATAATATTACTAACGTATTATATTGCTGCTCTAAAGCATGAAGATAGGCTTTTACCAATTACTGTATTTACACCTAATCGTATTAGTCAGTCTATTTTCGGTAAATGTTTTCGAGAGCGTTAATTTATAGAATGGTAAATGCTCGTTTTCATAAATTATTGGAATATCGAATTTATGTTCCGTTTGTTTGTCAAAATAATTTGGCATCCCGAAAGCGTGGAAAGGGAAGAGAAAGGGAGTCTTATATTTGCATGGGTCGATAGAGAATTTGAATATCCACAAGTCACAGACGTTATTGCGGGCTCAATGTGTAACGGACAGAAACAGAACACTATATAAACAGGAGATTGGCAACACAATTGATCTTTATTAACTTCCTTTCGCTGCTGTTTTTTATTGCTACAACTTTATAAAAACATTTTGGAGAAGATCTATAAATTCCATTTCGATGAAAATGACCATAAAATAGTAAGTGATGATGATTTAAATATGACTAAAATTATAATATAATGCGCCATTGTGGAGAGTAGCCTAAATATTCCAAAGTAGACTTCTTTCTCCAAACCCAACTTATGGTAATAAAATTATGTTATACTAGCAGAAACCCGCGGCTTCGCCCGCTTAAATTTTAGTTTTCTCAATCAACAGGAACCATCGATTTTCTGAAATAAAAAGTAGCCTTTGTGTTTTTTAGGGAGGAATCTGTCTCCAATAATTTTCAGCCAAAATTTTCATTAGTTATGAGAAGGAGTATATCTCCCACATAAATATCTGTTTTTCACTATTCCCGCAGAAATCATGGATATCCGCGGGGTAAAAAGTAGCATATGATTATTAATCCAGGATATAATTATCTCCGTTCCAAATTTCAGCCAAATCGGTTCCGTAGTTGCGGCGTGAAGAATTTTTCCGTGTGAATTTAATTTTTAACGAATCCCACGAGAACTATGATTTCTTTCGAGATAAAAAGTAGCCTATCATACAAAGCCAGGATACATCTATCTTCATTCCAAATTTTAGCCGAATCAGTTTAGGTAGTTGCGGCGTAAAGGAGTATTTAAACTTGGTAAAAATACAAACATCGGACCCCCGTTTTAACCCCTTAGAGGGTGAATTTCCAAAAATCCTTTCTTAGTGCACCCTTAGACCTCACAAGGAATCTGTGTGCCAAATTCGAAGTCTCTAGGCCCAGCGGTTTGTGCTGTGCGTTGATATGTCAGTCAGTCAATTCTTTCTTTTATATATATTTTTTATATGTATAAGAGAAGTAAAAAAATATTGATACAATATTTATCTAGTTAAAAGACACTACCATAATTATTGTAACTTAAAACTGTAATACAGACATCTGTACTAATCCATTTCATTTAAAATCGAGTGAAATTAAGGCATTTTTGGTATAAGAATTACTCGTGCTAATTCGCGATATAATAAAATATGAGTACTTCAATTTATTTACTAAAGGGAAGAAGATCTAATTTCCATTTTAATTTATACTTCCGGTGTGGTGGCTATATCCCAGTCTGTTTTGAGTAAAGGCGAATAATAATTTCTGAAACAAACAATTTCAACAACATAATCTCTATAATTAGTCATTCAATTATTATAAGCTTGTATAATATCATCTTTGTGAATACTTGAAGATATTAAACGTCTTCTTCTTTACATAATACATGGTTTACATTTAAATGTGTAATAGTTTTTTGAAATCTAAATTAGATAATGATAGCCGATAGGAACCACATAGCGAAATGATACATAACTAACATTCTTATTTTACGATTTATACGAGTACGTTTGCGGTTTACAAAACCTCCAAACATTTATGTTAGCTGAATTAGAGCTTGAAAACATTTAGAGGTATTATTAAATAGCCTGGCTGCCCGTAGGCTTTCATTAAAGCTTTAATACTTTTTCATCTCGGTCTGCGCCTTAAAACAAAAACAGCGACGTTACTTTATCTCCTTTTAAATAAGTTTTTGTCCTCTTCCGACCACTTTAGTAGACAGCGATGAGTGTCGAGTGTCTCTGTAGACTAATATAATCGCTGAAGCTACGGCGGGTCGCGTGAAAGCTTTATGAAATTTATGCAACTAGCCTGAATGCCAGACAGTCGTGTTTGACCTTCACATAGCGACGTCCAAATAAAGTGTTACGCAATCACTATAGTGCCTATAGACTTTAAGGGTCCACTTCCAGCTATGTTTTATAGACCTTATTAGTTGGTTCAATAATCTACACTCTCTCTCGTGCATTCTTCTTTGTTGTTTCGCTCTTTACAGAGCTGTCGTGGTCATCTCATTCGGAAACCTTATTTGAGCAGATATCCTCTTCAGCAGCATACGCCATTAACATGGGCAACGTGTTCTCTTTGATCGTAATTTCATTGGACGACTTTCTTAGGAATTTGGTTGCAGTGGATTCCTTTTTCCTTCCGCACCTAACATTAATAGTAATTATTTTCGATGGTTTCCTCAAGTGAATAACTGGCCATAATGGATTGATGGCTACGGCATAGGGATTACTCTTTAGTCTTCACGTTGTCTCGAATTTATGAAATATACTCCTATATTGCTAAGTCCACCGTAAATAAACTCTTAGATCAAGGCAATAGTCGCTGACCTTGATGTTAATGGTCAGTGAAATTGCCAATACACAGTTGTGTTGTTAAGGTCTTCGCCGATCTTTACAGTTACTAGTTTCAGAAAGAATTTAAGCGTAGCTAGTTGTTAAGCATTCGGAGTTTAGGAAGTTGTTACTATAGTGAAATCTAGGAATAAGTTCAATGTAATGAAATATAATTAAATACACATTATGCAGAGCGAATTGAATATATTTGCTCCGTTTCATAGAAACTGATTGATTTTTTTTTAACGAAGCTACAGCGGTTTTTTAAATAAGTTTAATTAAAGTCTATTTCGATTCTCGTTTCGTGTGGCCATAACTCTAATTTATTTTTGTCTTGCCTCTATATCTCCCTGTTCATAATATAGAAAAAAGATTTTCTTTCTTGAATCTTTAATTGTCTGATTTGAAAGTTGAAATTGTGATTGAAATTATATTCGGGTTATGAAATTATACAGGTTAGTTTCATTTTCCATTTACATCCTTCCCTTTTAGTAATATAGGACTTCACTCCCTCCCTATTTTATGTCATCACGGAAACATAAAAAGATCACTTTCAATACAAACATCACATCTGCAATATTATAGTTTCAATCAATGTTTGAAACTCCATTACATTACGTGTGGTGTATTATTATGCTTATTCGCTTATTCAAATTGTGCAAAGTAGATCAACTGAAACATCGAACTGGATTTCCCAAGCATATGCATACCCCGTACATACAGCGTTATCGGAACAATAACTGTGCAAACTATTGTTCGAAACTCACTCCGGCATGCGTTGTGTTTGTTTTACAATTTGTTGGTGCAAAATGCGAACTGCAATTTTTCTGACACGTTCATATTGAACTGTGGTCTTGTGTGAGTTTTATTTACATTCAAATTATAATTAAACTCTACTATACTACGAGTCCACGTTAACTTTTGATCCCTTTAAATAAATAAAATCGACCACTCGCACTCGCACGAAGGGTTTCGTAGTATTATCTATATAACCACAGAGTACTTTTTATATAGGGGCAAATGTAGCGAGATGCCAGAAGTCCCATCTACTACTAAACAAGTAGTAGTAATGGGTCTACTAGATCAACAAGCAAAAAATCATGTTTCGTGTATAAGAGGAGTCCCCTTTAATTTTCATTTTATTCTATTTTTAGTAGGTATTTGTTGTTATAGTGGCAACGGAAATACATCATCTGTGAAAATTTCAAATGTGTAACTATCACGGTACGCGAAAAAGGCTGATTTTGGATGGTGCAAGATGGTTTTCTGGACAATATTAATGAATTGAAAATTAACTGCCACTTTCAGTGATTAAATAATTGTTTACTGTAGGCTTACTCATTCTGATAATTTTTTTATTTTATGAAACCGTTGTTTGTTACACATGTTGAGATTTTAATTAAAACTCCAATATACAAGTATATTAATTAATTTAATGAATCCAGATTCAGACGAATATTTTTTTCAATTCAGTGACCTTTTTCTTTTTCACTATCCACACTTTTTCGTTAAAAATTAAAATCGCTTAACGTTAAACTAAAAAATCCAAATGTTATTTTATCTTGTTATTGGATAAGCAAACAACAAAAACTCGACTGAGTGAAAAGCTGATGATCAGAAAATATAAATTGCGAGAACTCAGAAACGACAATGAAGCAGATCTTGGTCTCTCGAGCAATATTGTTATTCTGGATCGCAGCACTTTTGTCGTATATATAACGACCACAAACTGTAAATTCAATTATGATTAGAAAATTCCTTATATATAAATTTATTTTATTCCTAATATAATATTTCAACTAGGCTATACGGTCGCGCCGATCGTTGGGGCTGAGTGAAATAATCAGGTCATCTGTGTCAATTGCAGGCGATGAGTTGATATCGGTTTTTATATTTTTCGCTTTCTTGCTGAAAACCTCGTAATGCCAGGGTTGTTTGTTGACATCTCACTTTTCCGTTTTCGAATATAACTGTTTCGCCAGTCACCAACTTGGGAACCTATTGTTAAATATAGACTTAGAAATGATTCATTAATATGCGTACAGATCGTCAAATCTAAAAATGATCGCCCCTCCACTTATTTACGCTTAGGTACACATTGAAAGAATAGTGTAGTGAAGGGGCCTTCATTTTTAAATAAGACGATCAATACGCGTATGATTAATTTAACTTGAAGTTTTGTCTTTGGAAGAACTTAAATATAATATTTATCTATATATAGGTATGTCTATTTGTCTATCAACTTACTTTTCTATGGGCTAATTCTGTTTCGTTCAGTTTGTTAGTTAGCCACCCCTACTGGATTGTTAACTAAGAAACATAGGCAAAAAAATTATTTCGGTATACTTTTTGCAAAAGTTAACATGGTATATGTTAACATGAAACCATACCGACCTAAGTAGGTAACTTGTGCAAAAAGAATTCAAATATATAGGATTTTTGCCTCCGGTTTATTAGATAAAAACCCAGTGAGGGTTGCTAAATAACAACCTAAACGAAACAGAATCAACCCACTGATCTGTGTATAAATAACTAGAGCTCTTACCAGCGGCTCTGTCTGCGTGGATTTTGGTTACATAATATATCCCGTTATAATGGTCAACCTTAAAAGTGTCGCGGACTATTTTTTAGAACTTTGAAAGGAGAAAAATTCCGTCATACATGATTTTTGCGTAAGTTTAACAGTTTGCCTACCCAGCGCACGCAACGGAAACTCTAGAAAAGGAATAACCTTTCCCGGTTTTGCAACATTTTTCATTGAAACTGTGCTCCTTTTAGTCATAACATGATGTTATTATAGCCCATAGCCTTCCTTGAAAAATGCACTATCCAACACAAAAAGAATTTTTCAATTCGGACCAGTAGTTCATGAGATTAGCGCGTTCAAACAAAAATAAAACTTCACCTTTGTAATATTCGTATAGATATAGTCAATTACTTGAATATTCATGTGTGCAATAACATATCAGAGTAACTCAGCGTGACAGTGGCAACTGGCAGCCCTATAACAAGTTCCCATAATAAATCACGGATGCTGGTTCACTCAGGGGTTGGGTGGTAATTGGAAAACGGACGGGACCGTAGCGTCGCGTAGGCTGGGCGGGTGGGAGATATAGATTCTATACCGACAATAAGTGGGCAGCTCAATGATAATAGGGTATGTATAGGTGACGGTTTACTATCTTTAGAAATTGGAAAGGTCGATGGTTCAATACACATTTGACGCGACAATTTCGATTAGGAAAACTAGTTGGCATTTTACGTCGCTAAGTTCTGTAGCGCCATTCTATGTGCAAAAATGAAAACATTTTGTTCTAAAACTAAAGCTGACTTTTCCGTGCTTCATCCAGGTAATCTCGTGATAGTTAAAAAATACTTATCCCTAGTCTATATACTTACCTTAGAGAACCTGTGCTAAATTAAAGGAAATTTTAGAAAAAAAAACCACAAACATGTAAACGAACATTAGCAAGTGTTTTCTATGATATTTTACCTGGATTGTAAAAAGTATTTCTGAAATATAGAAATACGTCTTGGAATATTGCAAACACGCTGCGCTTTCTTTGCTTTAATTTTGTAAATAAATATGTGCATGGTCCCATTATAATATTAAAAAACTCGGCGTTATCTTACAGTACCAAATAGGAATTTGCATTGTGCCGTGGGGCATTATGTGTTGTCTTTAAATATCAGTATTATAAATTGCATTTTATCCAATCAGTTTATACTCCTTCGAGTTTGTCCACGTGCACTTAAGTTGCGAACTTTTGGAATGACGTAATTGGCTTTCGCTTGCGGCATTGCGGACCGAGAAAGTCAAGCTAATTGTGCGATTCGAGCTTCTACTTATCCTGTTTCGATACTTAAGCCACTAGTTAGTTTAAGTTTTTTGCAATAAGGTTTTTGCTGGGTGGAGTATTATTTATTATTCGTGAAGTACTTACTACCACTTATTCACGAACTCGTTTTTGTGCACGTTCCCTCAACATAAAGGAATTTACTGGACTAAAAATTTATATTTTCATCATCCATATCAACAGAAACTGCGTTAAATAACTTCCAACACGTAGGGATATTTCAATGACAAACACATAACATGGTCACCAGTATTCGACATACATCATATTATTCGTGCAGTTCATTTGCATGTTATATGGACGAAGTGACCTGCCAACAGAAACGCATTGCGACTGCATTAAGTGCCTTTGGGCGTGACGTCTTTTTCGCTATTCGCTCGCGTTCGACATCAATTAAAGCTTTCAATTGAAGATTCATTGCTAAAGATTATATTTATTTTATCAGACGCTAAAAGGATGCAGTTAATGATTTCTAGTTGTAACAAAAATTAAATACGTAATATTTATTTTGTGTAGATGTATTTTGGGTATTTAATAGAAACTCTTCTAGAGACAGAAACTCGATTTAGTAAAATGATCTCAAACAGAAAGTTTTCTCAAAAATTTGCTACAATTTTTTTCATTAGTATCAGAAACTTTTAATGTATTTTCTACCTTCTTTGTATCGGTATTAATAGTTTTGTAATACGCTGAAAACAATATTTTGATTTGGTAAATAAGAGAAACGTTTTTTGTGATGTTCGCGCGCGATGAACCCTGTCTCACCCTCACAGCGTTTCGTAAGAGTAAGGCAAAGACTTCTATGTAGTATAGAGCAACTAACTGTTTGGGTATAGGTCTATATTATAGACTCATGAGGTCATGAGTAAAAAGCTCTTTATTTCCTGAGTGACTCAACACGACAACGCACGACAATGGGACGCCGCGCCGGGCGGCGGGCCTACGAGAGACGCCGTCGAGACGCCGGCAATGTTGTGACGTCCCATACTATGATGAACGTTGAAAATATGTTTGCGACTGCCGCCAGAGTAGATCTTATTAAAATCTTTGTATATAAAAACTTTTCCGTCGTACCCGGTATTCCGCCAAAATAAGGGTGTTTTCGAAATTCAAATTGAAATTCGTTTTGCTGAGGCTTTTTCGATGTTCCACGCTATTGGTCAAAACTTTCAGTCGTAGAGGCCTAGGTCACACATATATTAAGTCACACGTAGGCCTAGGACGGATTATTCCAAAATCGATTTAGGACCATTACCCCTAATAGATTAAAACAGAGGTTCACGAAGGCGAAACTGATGTCCGCAAGTATAGTATCATATTTATAGGCATTTGCTTCAAGTGTACCTACTAGGAATGGGCGGTACGGTATATGGTGTACTCTTGCTCCTGTGCTAGCGAGTTACAAGCACATTGCAAACGTCCATTGCCCTCTCATATATTGGCATTGAGATAAAGGAAGACTAGTGAAAGGCTTCCTTTGACTACAATTCAAAGTCAGACATTAGAGGCCTTTAAATGTCGCATCATCCCCGCAAAATAAGTTTAATAATATATTATATCTAGGAAAGGAGTTATAAATGATCAGGCTAACCACCCCGGGAATTTGAAAAATCCTTCCTTGTCTCTTCAAGTCTGTGTTATGTGTAGGTGCGTAATTTCGGATTGGCAATGGCAACGATAAGTCAATGAGTAACTAAATGAATGACTTTTCGTTTTTATATAGAAAAAGAAAGTGCCTACACTTCCAATCACTGCTATTGTACCAATTTGGATTCTAGAAGTCCTTATTTCCAACAATACATTGCCCACATAAATATGACTTCGGCTCGATATTTATTGCTCTTTTAGAGAATACACTGATTTCAACGAATGTTTGGCGCCGTTAATTTGTTTTGCGTGATTAACAGTGTCTCACCATTGGGTCGAAAAATGTTGTAATTTATAATTATTATCGTGGCTTCTACATAAGAAACTAACATAATAGTAGTTTATGAAACGGATGCATAATGGGGGGTATTAAAACATTAGTGTGAGTTTAAAAAACGAGCCGCAGGCGAGTTTTTTAATAGTATCACACGAGTGTTTTAATACCTAATTATGTAGAGTTTCATACACTACTTTATCTACGCTCAAATTATCATAAATCCAAACCATAAAATCTTGCTAACGTTTGTCGTAAATCCTTCACTTTGTTGGTAAAAGATTGTGGGTCATTTTTGTTGCAATGACTAAAATGTCAGGTGGAGTTAAATTTTCTTTAGTAGGTTTCACTGCTAGACATTTTTCCGTGGTAAGTTTTGCAAAAATAACACATTGAAATGTTAAAAGTTAGGTATGGCGCCAAAATTCAGTTGTAAACTGCGTATAGTCTGTTAAAAAAGTCATGAAACAAAAAAGTAGAAAAATATTTATACAAGTCAGATAAAGTATATTTTTGGTGGATAATTAAATAATCAAAAATTATACATAATTCTTTTCAATATTCTGTATGAACACACTTTTTAATCAGTCATATAAGGCAGGGAAAAATTATTGTTTCCGTGAATGAATTGTTGTCTATGGTCGATCATGACCCATCCCATGACTACCAACTTAATGTTGTCTGTGGACTCCATATTTAAAAAAAAAAAACAAAATTGAGGATTGGCTCTACTAACTTTTACCTCTTTGGGCTCTACACTCTCTTTTGGCTATGATGACCACAGAGAAAAGAAAGTTATTCCCTGGTCTGTGATGACGACACATAAAAATACAGGAACCCAGAGCCGAGTATCGTAATATAAATTATTCGACTTTGTAGAGTTATTTCCATAGTACAGCGATGTTATAATGAATAACTTTTTAATAATTATCTTAATATATATAAATCTCGTGTCACAATGTTTGTCCTCAATGGACTCCTAAACCACTTAACCGATTATAATAAAATTCTTACACCATGTGCAGTTCGATCCAACTTGAGAGATAGGATAGTTTAAATCTCAATTCAACTATTTTTTAAATCCCCAAGCGCAAAACAACGTTTGCCAGGTCAGCTAGTAGATATATATAAATCTCGTGTCACAATGTTTGTCCTCAATGGACTCCTAAACTACTGAACCGATTTAGTTCAAACTTCGTGAATACCTGTCATTTGGTCCAACTTAAAAGATAGAATAGTTTTTATCCCACGTGGACGAAGTCGCGGGCATCAGCTAGTAATTATAGAAGTCTGTGAATAAAGTAGGTCAATATGTGACACATTTTGATTTCATAATTCGAACTTTAAGCAATGAGCGTAGATAAATAATTATTTTAATACAATTAATGATAATTACTACGATGAAAATTTGCTTCAAAAGGCTAGCGAAATCAACTAACCAACATTTAAAATTAAAACATAAACAGAAAATACGTAGGTTGGCGAAACTATCGAGCAGTTACGTTGGCTCGGAACGAGTTATCGAGTGCCGGCGAACGATAAGTTATCTCGGTAATCTGATTAATTGATGAGTCACCATTCACCAGCGCGGCTCCGTCGGTTTCGACCCTCGTATCGCCCGATCTCGGCCATGAACTTCAATGAAACTTGCTCGATTAAACAGCCCCCCAAATTAGAAGATAACACTGTTTCTATGGGTTGGGAAATCTATTTTGATTTTATTTTATTACACACATTTGATAACGCAACGGTTTGTTATAACAAGTTCTGTAGCTATAATACTGATAAATAATGCTACTTTTGCCTACACACATTATGACTGGTTTTAGGATTTTATGTGTCAACGGATTAAGTGCAATGATATTAAAACATGAATATTTCGATAACTTTTGGGTTTCATTAGATAACTTTAAGACTAGAATAGTAGTTTATGAAACGGATGCATAATGGGGGGTATTGAAACATGAGTGTGAGTTTAAAAAACGAGCCGCAGGCGAGTTTTTTAATAGTATCACACGAGTGTTTTAATACCTAATTATGTAGAGTTTCATACACTACTTTATCTACGCTCATATTATCATAAATCCAAACCATAAAATCTTGCTAACGTTTGTCGTAAATCCTTCACTTTGTTGGTAAAAGATTGTGGGTCATTTTTGTTGCAATGACTAAAATGTCAGGTGGAGTTAAATTTTCTTTAGTAGGTTTCACTGCTAGACATTTTTCCGTGGTAAGTTTTGCAAAAATAACACATTGAAATGTTAAAAGTTAGGTATGGCGCCAAAATTCAGTTGTAAACTGCGTATAGTCTGTTAAAAAAGTCATGAAACAAAAAAGAGTAGAAAAATATTTATACAAGTCAGATAAAGTATATTTTAGTGGATAATTAAATAATCAAAAATTATACATAATTCTTTTCAATATTTAGTATGAACACACTTTTTAATCAGTCATATAAGGCAGGGAAAAATTATTGTTTCCGTGAAATAATTGTTGTCTATGGTCGATCATGGCGCATCCCATGACTACCAACTAAATGTTGTCTGTGGACTCCATATATAAAAAACAAAATTTAGGATTCTCTCTTTTGGCTATGACGACCACAGAGAAAAGAAGTTATTCCCTGGTCTGTGATGACGACACATAAAAATACAGGAACCCAGAGCCGAGTATCGTAATGGAAATTATTCAATTATCTAGAGATATTTCCATAGTACAATAATGTTATAATGAATAACTTTTTAATAATTATAGAAGTCTGTGAATAAAGTAGGTCAATATGTGACACATGAGCGTAGATAAAAGAAATAAACGCATACAAAGCCCCGGGAAACCGTGAGTTGTTAATAAATAAAGCTGTCGTAAAATTGAAACATTGTAGGCCAACTATATTATATATAAACTTTCAAAGTTCTAAAGATGGAATGTTATAGGATACTTTGAGTATCGATCGTTTTACTTCCTTACTCCTTCACAGCTTTTCTGTTAAAGTTTTATAGGCTTTTAAAATGGTATTCTGTCAGGAGTATTAATATCAGATGTTAATTAATAATAACGAATACCCTGTTTAATTTTTTGTCTGTTTTGCAAAGTACGTTGGAACATTCGTAACCTTAGTCGTCCATTTTTATTATCATCATAATCCCAAATATGTGCGTTCATTAAGTTAATCTAGAATTACTATAAAGAAATTCATAAATCATAGTAAGTTGTGTTATCTTTGTAACTTCTCGGGAAGCAATACAAAATACTTTTCGAGTGTTTTAGGCATAGTTTAGCGGTTGGAAACTTGCCAGCGATCCTTAAACCGAATTAATTATATGGCTTAACAGTAAACAGGCCAGCAACTATCGACCGCTACTCAGTTCCTTTTTGTGGGTGTGGACTTGGACGTGTATTGTTGTTAAACGCGATTTCAGGACAAACTAGTTTCAGCTGATGGACGTCCACCTCTGGAAAAAGGCTGATATCCTGATGTAATGATTTCCAGCCCACATGATCCTACGCCAAATAATAACTAAGCAAAATTAGTTTCACCTGGCTAAACTAATACTTCCAGTACGCGATAGGATTAATTGCTATAGTCTAGTCCTAACAAGTGAAGAACCTAGTCCTCCGGCGACTGCAGGGCTTTCATCATCATCAGCCCATATCAGTCCACTGCTGGACTAAAACCTCTCCATTCGCACGCCATCCGCTTCTACTTTTAGTATGCTGTAGCCACTGACTTCCGGCTGCCCTAACGATGTCATCTCGCCATCGTGCAGGTGGTCCGCCGATGTTTCTTTATGAAGGTCGCGGTTGCATTTCCAGTAGCGCTCTGCTCCAACGTCCGTGTTCCATACGACCCACGCATGACCCGCCCAGTTCCACTTTAAAAGCCACCCTTTTTGCAATGTCAGTTACGCCTTGGGCGTTAGAAGGTGCCAAGGAGCGAGCCCCGAGCTCACACCTTGACACCTTAGGGTATTCCGACTCGGAGAGAACTATGTTTGGACTAGAGACTATACCAATTAATCTTATCGCGTATAGAAAAAACTAGTTTAGCCTAAGCAAAATAAGTTTGTCCAAAAATTGGGTTTGACCTGTACATTTACGACATTCTGTACTGAAGATTATATTATATTTTGTCACCGTACTAAGGTTACAATAAAAAGGTAAAAGTTTCAAAGAATCTTTTACAAATTCTATTGCACGAGATTTTTCAAATCCACCTAATCTTGTTTATTCCCAAACTTAGTACTCTCTTCATTTTCTAACTTGCGAAATACATCCTTGCGATACGAGGCTATATCTTATACTGGCTCTATTCCAAGTGTCAACATTTCTAAGTCTGAAGATAAACACTCAAGCCCAGCCGGAAATCCAAACAGACTTCATATGGTCGAGCGTATAGTTAGTTTGCGTTTGTGCATAGCCTTGTTTAGGAGGCAGGAGGAGCAATGACACGTGACGCTTGAAGGAAAATTTACACAGAAGGAGAGAAAAAGAATTACACAAGTGACAAAGGTAGAGAAAGGAATATGCAGATTGAATTCCCCTACGAATACAAGTAAAGAACGTCTCCATGGTCCGTCACAGATCGGTGATGTTCTAAATAAGGCTGGAGTCAAAAGGGAGAAGAATAACAGCGCGTGAATGAAATTATTGATATTATAAAAGACGCAAGAAATATGTGTGAGGTGAGGACCATGCAAATAAAATCTGTGCGTGCAAACTGGTCGCTCAATCCATCGTCTGCCTAGTGCCTACCCCTGTGTTGGCGTGAACGTGATATGAATGTTTAGTTTTGTAATAATACCATATTCAAAGAATTGCACACACGACAAAACCCAAAAAAACTTTGAAACTTAGTGATTTTGTGTTTTAAATTTTGCTCGTTTCACGTCTTATTTGACCTCAGTAAAGGTTCTGTTTTGTAACAGTAAAGGCCGTAAAACTGTGGAACAGACATTTTAGTGTCTAGTTAACAAAAGAGTAGGGAGGTCAAGTCGGGTGGTGATGCCTTTTCTTACAAAGGCTTAAGCGTCGGAAACAATTACTGTGATCTAACTTTTGTGTCGCTCTCTCCATCAGTTTTTTCGCTAGATAGTAGGTCAATAAAGTATGATAATACGTGAGTAGGGTACGGTAATTTTTTGCATTACATTTACTCATAAAGTAGTTATGGTGTCAGTGTTTTAAAAAAATCGATTAGCCATTTATAGCTGAATGCCGAAAATAGTGTCAATAATTATTTCATAACGATACAAATGCGATTAACATTAGTTAAATTAGTCGCCGCCGACCGGGATTTAAATGGCATTTAAACATTGGATTTATATTTTGGACTACTTTTATAGATAGTTCAATCTACGAAGGCGCGTCTTCGTGGCTTGAACTTCCGTGGATTCTTCCTAACTGATTACGAATCGTACGAAACATAAGCGATTGTGAAGGAGTGGGAATCGTCTGCATGAACTACCTCTACCTCCATGAATCTCCAACAGAGGTTCCATACGAGACTTTTCCTCCTATGGCTACTATAAAAGTTTTCTTTTTATGATGTTTTAAAAGCTAAGCACGTCAATCGACGTCAAAATTGTTGAAATTAACTGTTGTTTTTTTATATTTTGCAGGTGGAAGAAATACGAGAAATGATAGATAAGATTCAAGCTAACGTCGAAGAGGTGAAGAAGAAGCACAGTGCCATTTTATCAGCGCCGCAATCAGATGAAAGTAAGTACTGAGTATCGTCCTAACTTACAACACGAAGCAAATTAATAAATCAAGAAAAAATGGCGAAAAATCTTACAAATGTTTCACTGAACAAATAAAAAGAAGCAAGTTAAGAGAGCTTTAAGCTGCTATTTAAACCCTGTTACAAACAGCAATTTGTCTGGAAAACGACCTCTCTTATATCGTTTGTATGGGAGGTTATGTGTAGGCGAATGTTGTCTCTAAAAATAAAATGGTATGATGCCAGTCTACGAACGTCATAGGATTAGTCGTACTCGTATGCAGCGTGGGATGGAAGAACTTTGTCCTTTAAAGTTTTTGCTTATTCCCTAATTGAAATATACTGGTATAATGGAAAATTCTCGGAATATTGTCTGGGATTAATGAACCTTGTTGTTTTACAAGAGAAAAATACTGGTTATAAAGTACGTCTCTTTAGAGACGAGGTGCCCATTGCCAGGCAAGTCTGCTCTGAAACTCATAAAAATTTATAATTTTCTTACTAAAATCCGCTCTAGATACATGTTAATTGTTCATCCTTAATAGTTGTGGAAATTCAATAAGACCCTGCGAATTCGAGTCACTTTAATGTTTGTGGTTGAGTTAGATTAATAACTCAACCTATTTGTCAGTAAAGCCTTGTTACAGTCAGTATATAAGAAGTTAATAACGGCAGCGTTGATTTTGTAACAAAATATACTGTAATAACAGATTAATCCTATACCTTTCAATATAGTTGTTAATTACGGCGCACTTTCAGAGGCTGTCATTAGTATTCAAAAATTAAATCTTACGCACAAGCATCTTTCTTTTTCGTGGTCGTGACTTTCTTTTCCGAGCTCAATCATTACTTTTGCAGTTTAGTTTTAAGTCAATTTAAAAAGTTTGATAGCAAGGCGTTTTCATATTAGAATAAAATCTGATAGTTTTTTTACAAGGAAAAATTAAAATGATGTATAATTTTAAATTAACTAATTAGTTTCTTGTTTTTTTTTTTCTTAATACTATAAAACTCCTTTTAAATAATACGAATACAAATATGTTTTAAAATATAAATAATGACAACAAAAACTAAAATAAGATCCAAGTAGAGCTTTTGGTACCAGGGGACCATGAATGTAGGAGAGCTCCCTTTATGTACGAGTATGTACGACATGCTCCACCCAGTGAATTAATTCTTTGATTTTTGAAATAAAAACTGCACAAGATGGAATTTTGCCCCCGAGAAAACTTCACCTGTTTGTTTTTCACTAATTTCCACAACTGTATTGAAAAACGTCGTGTGATACACGGGTGTATAGGTTATTGCAAACTCGTGACTCGTCAACTCGTTTGCAAAAACCTACTTTCCACCCTTGTATCACAATGTACTATTCACACTCACGCCTTGGAATTTAACTATGATAAGAAAAAATAATTCATCCATCTTGGCAAGACTGTACCAAGCTATAAATAACAGTATCCTGAAAATTTTAGCGTCAATATGATATTTATAACCGTCTCTCCTTTTTACTTAGGAGGTTTAAATTAGTTTACACCGAAACTACTTAGGCGTCTGATATTGACGTCGATGAAATTGATTAAAGATGCTGGAAAGTGAAGCCAGCGCTTCATAGGATATTAGCTTACACCCACATCCGGCTCAGTGTCCGTTAGTCTGACTTGAAACAAATTATCTACAGTTTTATATTTCGGACTTGTTTGTGGCGTTATTTGCATTGACAAAATAATAGTGTTTCATTCCATTGACAGTATTGATCAATTCCTTCTTTCGTTTCATGCCTCATACGTACCTTCATTAACTGTATAGATATTTCAACCCACTTTGTCAAAATCGCTTCTGTTTCATTCGATTCGCATGGAGTTTGACAGAGTGGGTCGCGTCATCGTGGATTGAAATATCTAAACACTCTCTAACTCTCGAGTCTGTGGTGTTCTTTAATTTCAGAAAATGCTGCTTCCCTAAGTTATAAGAGATTTTTCTTCCAAAATCATTAACATATTTATATAACTGATATTTAAACATTACTTACTAGGTATAAATAAGCATTTACGATTTTACATCATCACATCGCCTACGGACGTCCACTGTTGGATGTAGGCCTTCCCAAGCGAGCGCCACCACAACGTTTCCTGCTTTGTGTTGACGGTCCAACAAGCTGATTGATAAGATTTTAACATATTAAACAAATATAAATCTTGTGGAGCACGACTCAGCCTGGAGTACGCAGAACTATTTCTGGCATTTGTAAGGATCTACGTCTGTGGTGATTACAGTAGAGTTCATCGAAAGTAGAATAGAAATAACTGACCCGGCCCTACTTCGCTCGTACCTACGAGTAGGATAGTAATTAATAGCTTGTCAGGTTGAGTTGTCAATTAAATATGAAGATCCACGTAGTATCCCTTCAATCACTTACAGTGCATATTGTATTTTGTACTTAAATTATTTATTCATAAACTAATTAGTAAAATGAGCTCACGATCGATATCGCTGACGTAGGCGAAGCTTTTCAGGCATATTAAATGCTGTCTCAAGTTCTTGCTTCTATTATAAACATGGTTGCATAATATTCTACTCGAAAATAACTCATACAATAATATTATTGTTTCAATTGTCGCCCATTCTCTTTAGTCTTTCTTCAAAAATAGGTGCAGCCGCTACTATTTGGCTTCTTAATTTTTGTTGTTTATATCTGTCAAGAATGTACTTAAGTTTTTGGAAAATCAACAGGAAATTACATTTATTTTGACCGTGTTTTTTGGTCAAACGATACTATGGTCAAACGTGTATTTAATAGCACTGTGGTACTACTGTAATGTGTACTTATCTTTAAACCAAGACAAAATGCTGTCAAAATACTTGTTTCTAATGAAGTGTCGATATTACAACTTGACCCGAACTAATTACTTCTAATTGGTTATAAATATATCAATTTTCACGACGATACCTACTGCTCATCACACGCCTCCGATATAGACCTCGGTTGTCGCTTATCGTGAATTTAGATCGCTATTTATTCCACAAATTGCCATAGATTACACGCTCTTGCTTTTATACGGATCATCGGGTCGTGGTTTTAGTTTGAATATGGCTTATTATATCAATATTTACCTACGGAGAAATTCGTACCCTGTTAAAGTATTTAGTATTTTATCAGTTTTGTTTTAAGGGTTGTTAAAGTACCTATTGCTTAAAACCACGATTATTTTATGTCGGTACCTATATGATCTATCTATTTCGTGAAATACTAGCTGTTGCGCGCGGCTACGCTCGCATGATTTGCTGTTTTTACATTTGTGGTGTCACGGACTTTTTTTAGAACTCTTAAAGTAAAACAATTCCGTCATACATGTTCCTTGCGTAACTTTAACCGTTTGCTCAGCGCACTCACCGAAAGCTCTTCAAAGGGAATAATTTCTCCCGGTTTTGCAACATGTTTCGTTGATGCTCCGCTTCTATTAGTCATAGCGTAATGTTATATAGCCTAAAGCCTTCCTCGATGGACTATCCAACAAAGAAATATTTTTTCAATTCGAACCAGTAGTTCCTGAGATTAGCGCGAAAAAAAAGCGAACATCTTCTCTGACCAGCAGGACTAGACGCTGTAACATAAGCATTAAGCATTGACGACAGTAGAAAAACGACGTGACCACCAGTACAAAACATATGAAAGCAGATTGTACTCTATGCGTAGCGTTGTTCACTGGCTAGTGCCTGCTGCTGCTGCTGCTGTCGCTCGTCACGCGCTGTATATTTGTACAAGTCTGCGAGAGCGCCAGGGAGCGCTCAAATTGTCGTACTCGATTTTCAAAAACAGCGTGTTTTCCTCTATCTGATGACGTGGTTTGTCTACAGTCACGTGGTTTGTCCATACATTTTTATCTTCTGTCGTCAACGCTAAACGACTGTTACTTTGTCCAGCCCTGCTGTTCTCATTTAATTAGGGTCACCTTCCGTATATCTTCTTAAATATTGTTTTAGGTTTCCGTACCAAAACGGTACTCCCTTATTCGAACTATCTGTAGTAGGTATAGTGCAATGCGGTGAAGTTCAAGGACAGAATCGATAGTAAAAGTGTTACATTTTTTAGCTTCAGCCCAGTGCAGCTGTAATACGCATACCCTCAGTACAATAGATTATTTAAAATTGCTGCTGTTGATAATAATAAAAATGGTTCGTGCCTTTTATTATATCAAGTTATATTCATAGCTTCACTTCACTAACTAGTAGGAATAAGAGTATAGGATCAAAAACGCGTTACAAGTTATAACGTATCACTTTCCCGGACACAGACAGTTTTGTGAATGAAATCCAGACTTCATAGTATACACTTTATTTTCCTTATTACAAGTACTAGACTACTAGCGTATTACATAAAACCCCTTATCGCTATCGCTTATACTTTGACATACATATGCCTTATTTCTTGTATTACGATGCAATGAGTACTTTACATTGTTTTTTATTCATATCAGTACAATATCAATTATATAGTTTTTGCTTTTGTGTTCCTCAAAACAATTCCATAATCTTTCTGCCATAGCCTACTAGATTTTTCATTGGTTTTTACTAGAGACGTTCTCATTGGTTGAGAAAAATGAGCGGGAATTCTATTGACCAATAACATGTAAGGTTTATTTGTTCTCTCAAAATGGCGGTCTACATTGTCACAGACAATCAAAAATATTCATAGGATTACCACAGAATATAAAATTATGCCTTTTTTGAGCAGTCGTGTAATTAAATCATGACAGGAGTAAGCGTTGTAGTCACAGCGATTAGTTTTTCTCCTAACAAGCTCTTTTATTATCAAGTTATACTATTCATCGCTTCACTTCACGTAACTACTAGTGTAAAAGGGCGAAAAACTCGTTACGAGTTATAACGCTAATTGTAGGTATCACTTTCCCGGACACAGACACAGTGGAGTGAGCGTTGTAGTCACAGCGATTAGTTTTTCTCCTAACAAGCTCTTTTAATCTCAAGTTTTACTATTCATAGCTTCACTTCACGTAACTAGTAGTGTAAAAGGGCGAAAAACTCGTTACGAGTTATAACGCTAATTGTAGGTATCACTTTCCCGGACACAGACACAGTGGAGTGAGCGTTGTAGTCACAGCGATTAGTTTTTCTCCTAACAAGCTCTTTTAATCTCAAGTTTTACTATTCATAGCTTCACTTCACGTAACTAGTAGTGTAAAAGGGCGAAAAACTCGTTACGAGTTATAACGCTTATTCTAGGTATCAATTTCCCGGACACAGACACAGTGGAGTGGACGGTGTAGTCACAGCGATAATTTTCTCCTAACAAGTTTCCCGGCAGATGAATCCTGTGATACAAGATCGTAATATTACGAGCTTAGTTTCATCTGGAACTCTGGAGCGGACCCCTCTAGATTGACGAACTTTTCCCAAACGGCCAATACAAATTGATTAACATTATAGCTACTTCTCCTTTTTCAAAGTTTCAGTGTTATAATTTTTTCACTTCACCGTCTCTCCTTGTCTTTCGTTAATGAGAAAGAAAAATAATATTGTCGTTTGTGTTGGCACCATAAATAAATGTTCGTGAATTAATGTCACCATCTCTTATAGCAGTATTATTGTAATATTGTTTTGACATTTTCATACAATTTCAACATGTATGATATAAGTACGATACCTACAACTATAGGTCTGGCTTTTTCTAACTTCCAAAATATTCGTAGTTGTAAAGTACATCTAAAATGTTTTTACATTCGTTATTATTCATGTTGTTAAAAATGGAATTACTTGTAATTGGATTAACTTCTTTGGTATGCATAGCAGGAAAAAGAGCTTGTGCGAATACTTAAACGTTTAATAATACACGGCGGGCTAATCTAATAAGTCAGACCATATTTGTAGTTCTATAAGCAATAGTTAATTATTCCGGATGTACTTGCTCCGTAAAGTACTCGGTATAACTAGAACCGCATTGCATGTATGGTGTATAACATAAATTGCATGTCATAAAACGATGATTTTATCTAAATTTTAATACAAAGTACAGTTTAAGCTAAAGTGAGAGCTCAAGGGACCGATAGGTATCTCTTTTTCTCTTATACCTAAAGGTTTCTCATGCACTAACCCAGTTTCAGAGTTAGGAGGGCAAAATGGCGGGACCTGGCAAATACTCTCATTTAAAGAGTTTTCTCGCTTACCCAAGTTCTGGTCGGCTGTAAACAAATTACTCTTGCTTAGGTACAACTTTCTAACGTATAATTTTAATTACATAATCTGTGCTTACTGCTTGTACTATAAAATACGAAGTTTCTCAAGATAGATGGATGTTTCCTTCATAAAACTACTGAACCGATACAGGGACTAAGCTTTTACATTAGCCCCTTACAAACAAAACTGGAATAGAGATGATGGAACACTCTATATTGTCTTTTTCCTTCGAATTTCAAATTATTATTGTTAATGAGGACGAAACAGAGTATAATTATTTCACCGCTATTCCACGTAAAATTATAAAACAAGCCAAATTATATCTGAAAAACCAGCTTCACAATAATCCACAGTGATGAAACTGCAAAACAAAGGGTTTATTATCATCAGCTTGCATTTGGTGTTCACATTTCCAACATATTTTATGCAATAAGAAAATAGCTAGTTACTACTTTAATGTTTCGTGATAACAAATGTGTTCAGACCTGAAAGAAACACCGCGTTTTAGTAACGTAAACGCAAGTACGTATTCGCACTGCAAGTATAAAAGACTTTATGCCTGTTTTCACCAACACTTTAAGAACGCCTAAGCCGATAGGTGACAGTTTTCACTTATACAAAAACTGTCACCTAAGGGCTTAGGTGTCTCTTAAAATGTTGGTAAAAACGAGCAATAGATTCTTAGAGGAAATTCTTATAAAATAAACTTTCAATAAATAAAATGTAGAGATTACAATTTGTGTGCAAAAGGCGAGATTTCGTATCGTGAGCCGAGAACACTGCAGCCTGCTTTCGAGTTTTCCACGTAGTGATATGAATAGTAAATAGCTTTTCAATTGTGTGATGAAATATTGCACGTACCTATTCGTAATATAACATTTACTTTAGTGTAGTACAGACTGTACTAGATTATTGTGCGTTTCGTACATTATAGGATGTACCTACTCGAATCTTGAAGTACATTTAATTGCTGTTAAAACATCCGAGAATCTTCTAGATATGCCTATCACACTAATTGTTGTTAGAGTAAGAAGTGGGGGACGTCTTCGTATAAGTAAACTCGAATTCTGTTATATACGAGGTGTCAAGTATCTGGTTTGAGGTCGTTATCTTCTTATTAATATTGAAAAAAAAAAACTTTTATATTTTTAGATTTCTTTGGTAGTTATTTTTATATCACTGATGTCCGCTCGAAAAAAAATATGCTGCTTTACAGCCTCTTATTTTTAAAATGGGTTAAGTGTTTGTGAAGAGAATATTTTATTTATTGTTCTGAAACCTCTGCTTTAGTGCAAAATATAATTAATTTGATTAGTTATACTCTATAAGTTACTACTTGTACCTACTTTGCACCATAGTTGAGTACTTTTTCGCGTGTTCATAGAATAATAATAGCATTTTCTTACCAATCCATAATAATATGATAAAATCAATAGCCGTGTCGAATGTTGCTTAAACTAGAAAACGGCCATAGTCGACTTATTTAGATTGATTGATTCTCATTTCATAGCTTATGAAAATCAAGTGATTCTATGTTTGATATGATGCGTTTGACACACAATCTTTCACCCGTGACAAGATTATCTCGATTGAAACCTCAGATGTGAAACTGCTTGCAATCAATGACGAAATACGCTATACGCTGATTGGACGGAAAAGAATAAAGATGCGACGTACTCTTATGAAGCCAAAAATTTGTCAAATATGGCGTCGCGCTTCATGCATTTCGGTACCGCTGACAGCACATACAGCTGTCGCATACATTATAACTTAATCCGGCTTCTGGTCGGAGCCTAAAAATGTATGCGTGACGTCAGTAAGTGCTGAACATTTAATATGATTACCAATGCTTTCAATGTATTATCAAATATTCCTACTACTAGAAGTCGAACGTAAGTCAAAGGCGGCGTATAAGTTGAACCCTATTGTCAACTGATGCCGGGGTAAGTATAGGGGCGCGGCGCGTTCAAGGCGAGACGCGAGGAGATAAATAATACCAGCGCAGACGGTTGCCATTTTGGGTCAACTTCCTTGCCGCCTACCCACCATTCTAATATGAGAGCGTGTCTATTAAAAGTTGAATAAGCGTAGAAAGTAAAACACGTTCTTAAATTTGTTTTTACCCATAACTTTCTCGAGCAGTGAGCACTCTTGAAAGACGAATGGGCTTTGTTATCGCAGCGATTTCCTTGATAGGTTTTTTCAGACGAGTTCTATACCATACGGGGTCGGACCGGGCAAAGTTTCGTGTAGAGATTTCCTCGTATTCCATACAACATTCTTCAATGGTCAAAACGTGAATTGAGTTTTTATGATGTTTTGATTTGAGGACTCTCTCGAGCGGGTTCAAGTACGCACCAGCAAAAATTGAAATACACAGAATTAATACAAACCAATGATTGAATCTTAATTGTTTATGTCCTTCTTTGTAGCGTGAATGTTGCAAATACGACATTTTATTCTATTCTACCAAAATTATGCTGTAAAAACTAATAGGTATAATATCTTACTTAGGCCTGTGCTACACGGTTGCCAACAAGCCCGTATGCAGGGGTGACCTGGTTGGAGGGCCGGTTGGTACTGCCGTCGCGCGTTGCGGCTACACGGCTGCAAACTTCAGTGTGTTTACAACTGCACGACGAGTAGATATGGCTCCCGCGTTATCAAAAATTCAAAAATTGGTGTTTCGCTGGCACTCTTGTGTGCTGTAGATAAAGAAAAAAGCCTAAGAGGATTTGGATGAAGCGATGGCTAAAAGAACGACTACTTCTGAGTCACTCAAATTTAATAGGATTATTGGATTTTGATGATTTATATAATTTTTTGACGAGTTGGTGGAAATGGTTCGACCATTCATAGAAAAAAGGATACAAAATATATGAGACCAGCTATATCTGCCAAAGAATGAATTCTAGTTAGGTACTTTAAGATATCTGGCTACTGGAAGGGAATATAGAGATCTCAGATACAGTTCAATAATATCACATCAATTATTATCAGAAAAGACGTGCTCGCTCATTGCTAGACAGAGCGCGACTGTCTTTGAAGTTGGTTGGAACGCGCGGCTACACGGTTAGCAACCCCGCTCTCCGACCACTGTCGGCAGAGCAAGACTCCTGACCAAGGTTGTTGAATGTCAAATCGGCCAACATTGCAGAAACGCTGGCTACACGGCAGAAATCTGCAATGTCACCCCTGCATACGGGCTTGTTGGCAACCGTGTAGCACAGGCTTCAGTAGACCCAAAAACTCGTAGCCTACTGCTTTATTGAACTGGGTTAGCTTGGCATTACCTATATTGATCAGCTTGGTATGTAACATGGCATGGAAATAATGACCTGCATCTAACAATCCAGGTTCATTTTATGGTCATGTGCAAACTATTAAACAGGCAACTTTGTTTGTAAATGTACAACTTCATTGATATTAGTTAGGTATTCCCCGATTGATAGTTGTTCCGATTTGTGAATTTGGCTTGCAAGCAACATTTTTTAGTCAACCAAGTGCTTGACTAGACCACTTTTGGAAATGAGTTTCGCTAAAGTTGACCTAGATTTCGGCCTGTGTCATTGTCAGCATGGCGGCATACCCTCCATGTATCGCTGCCCTGTCGCGGTATACAATTTAGTAGCAGCATTAATCATGCTCGTCTGCAGCGTTTCATCTGTCAAAATGCGTACGTATATACTCGTAGTAATAGGCCCGGTTTCCACCAAAGCGGAGCTGTGTTTAAGTAACCAATCAGATTTCGTCATTTCAAAATCCCCTCTTCCCTCAGTTTCGGACATGTCAAAATGACGAGATCTGACTGGTTACTCAAACACAGCTCCTCTCCGCTCCGCTTTGATGGAAACCGGACCTTAGATTAGCTCCATGCATAAATCACTCGCGCCCCCTACCATCTCGTAAGGGTCAGTTTATCTAATAAGCCGGCCAACAATGTCAACCCATTTCAGGGTTCCATACCCAAAGGGCAAAAAAGGAACCCTATTAGCGAGACTTCGCTGTCCGTCCGTTTGTCTGTCTGTCACCAGGCTGTATTTCTTGAACCGTGATAGCTACAGACTAGAAATTTCACAGATTATGTATTTTTGTTGCCGCTATAACAATCAACACTAAAAACTAGAATAAAATTAATATTTAAGGGGGCATTCAATTATTTTCAACAAAAGTTATTTTTTTGCTTGTTTTAGCTATATATTGTTAACGGTAACAGGTAGACGCTTAAATTTTACACATAACATATTATAATTATATATTTAATTATTTATTGTAGAAATAAATAGTAAATTAAAAACAAAATGAAAAATTAAAGGGGCGATTTGAAAAAGTGATTTCTTTCTCGTTTTTGAATGTGGTAGGCAGGGGTGTTTAGTTTACTTTAATATTATATGAGAATGGGGCTTGATAGTACGGAACCCTCAGTGCGAGAGCCCGACTCGCACTTGACCAATTTCTTACAGCTTTACTGGACGCGGGTCTCACAATGACATAGAGAAAGGGTACGAGAGGAAAGAAAATAAGAGAGTTCGCAGATCACCACGCGCTGGCCAAGAGATATCAACCCGTATTTAAATAAAAACCGACCAAGTGCGAGTCAAGATTTGCGGATTACCCGTGCGATTTGATATAATATTTTATACAAAGGATCCCTTCCATCCTTCCCTCTTCCCGTACATTTCTCCTGTGTGCTTTCCGACACTCAGCTTATGATAATCCTTCGTATCCACCCGGCAATTTCTACGGAAACACGTTCGTGATTTAAGATTCAATCAAGATGTGCTATGAGCTATCCTTTCCCATGGGGAGCATTTCGATAGGGATAGCACTATTAGTAGACACGTCACATTACGTTGAGATTTTGCACAACAGAATTGGCACCAATATTGCGGTAGACAGTGCAATTAGGGATGCCGACGACGTTGCTCTATGTGTGGGTGTTTTATTATGTAGTAACCATTGATGTATAAACTAAGGTTTTCGGGTCAGCGCTAAAGAGTGTCCGAACCTGAATAGTTACTGAAATAATCGAGTGTGACAGACGGACGGACGGATGGATGGAGAAAATCTCACCATAAGGGTTCCATTTTTACTGATTTGCCGAAAAATTGGGCATTTAAAAAAAAAAAAAAAAAAACTCGAATATCTCGAAAACAGTTAAGTTTAGGATGGAGGTTTCCATAGTGAAATCATTCAGAAATGATGTGTACTACACGCCCTTAACGGATCTAGGTCGACTTTACCTGTAACCCTGTATAACAATAGCTTGCTTTGAGTCAGTTCCTTGTGTCTCCCAGTTACTGGATTCGGATTAGATTCAACAAATCCGGATTTGGCATGTTACCAATTTCAGGTATTGAGTTCGGATTTATGCGTCGAGTGTTTCGAATTAAATTTTTTTTTAAACACGTGTTTATCAACACTAAAGCATTATTTTAATTCTCGTGTCACAATGTTTGTAACCAAATTCCTTCGAAACGGCTTGGCCGATTTTTATGTAATTTTTTGTCTACATTCGATAGGTCTGAGAATAGTTCGTAAGCTATTTTTATAACCCTACTAGCTGATGCCCGCGACTTCGTCCACGTGGGATAAAAACTATTCTATCTTTTAAGTTGGACCAAATGACAGATATTCACGAAGTTTGAACTAAATCGGTTCAGTAGTTTAGGAGTCCATTGAGGACAAACATTGTGACACGAGATTTATATATATATATAACCCTATATGGCAAAGCAGCGTCAGCTACTGTAATGTACAAAATTCTCGTATCACAGTGATAGTAACAAGCCCCGAAGCTTGACCGATTTTTATGTAATTTTTTGTCTACATTTGGTAGGTCTGAGAATAAGAGGTAAACTATCTATTTTTCAAACCCCTCGAGTGAGTAATAAGTTACGCTAGCAAAAAAACGTTTGCTGGGTCAACTAATCTGCTTATTATTTTATTAGACTTTTATTTCCCTGCAACAGTGGATTATGAGCGAATTATTATGACCGAGAAATCCTACTGGGCGTTTCTTTATATTCATATTATACTTGTATGTGCCGGTATTATAAATAACAAATTCATAACTTGCCCCAGCATGATGAAATACTGAGCACAAAATTAATCCCTGCTTAGTTCTGATGTCAGACACGTACGTATTTCCACAAATGGGTTCGACATAATATTGTTTTGTCGTATATATAGCACTATATCGCTGCTTTCGGAGTCATGTGAAATTGTTTACACATATAAAGTTTCGCACAACCTCTTTCTATTACTTCGATAATATTGTTTTATTTGGCTTGGGAGTCGAGTTGTTTCCTCTAACGGATTAGGTTTATTTTGTAACTAGCGGACGCCCGCGGCTCCGCTCGGGTAAATTTTAGGTTGTCGCTTATCCCACGGGAACCATGTTTCGGGATTATAAGTAACCTCTATCTATCTAGGGTTATACAATCTATCGCCATTCCAAATTTCCCTCAAATAGGTGCAGTAGTTGCGGCGTGAAGGAGTACAAACGTATACACATACATACACTTACACAAACTTTTGCATAATTATAATATTAGTGTGCGAAACTGTCTAATGTGTGGCAGTATAAACCATTTCAGGATCCTTAAAATGAATACAGTTAAAAAATGCATATTAATATTATATTCCTTATTAATAATTGAAAAATGAATATTTAAAATGTATAGTGACGCTTGCTTTTTGTTTGGTTTATTAATAAAGCACGTCCAACACAAAATAAATTTTAAACAAAATGTTTTAAATATTTACGACACCTTGATGCATATCCGATTTTTATGGAGCACAGGGAATAATACCTGCCTGCTATCTAAATATCGCTAGGGCATTATTAATGTAACACCTAGTTGCCAACTTTCTTGCATTCTCGTGCTAGGTACAAATTGTTTGAGCGTGATTATTATTCCAAGCCACATTTGGCGAGCTACCAGTTTGATGTATTGAGTTTCACAAAATCAACTCGATTTTTTTTGACTTGATTTACCTAATTTTGAAATAAAAGCTAACAGGCCTTAAGAGTGCGAATACCTACTATGTCTCCATGCATTCGTAATACCAAAATCATTTGTAATTCGCGCATATTTCGATCATGTTGTGATGTTAATCGGGTTCATATAGAAATAATCTATGCTCTTGGCCATATTTGGTTCGAAAATACTTCTTTAAAACGAAATATAAATCAATTTTGATCAAAATGAACCCAAATAACACCACAACATGATCGAAATATGTACGAATTAAAATGATTTTGGCATTACGAATGTATGGAGACATCGTAGGTAAGTGGACTCAAGTAAGCGATATATTACTGTTTTGAAACGAGAAGTGAAAAATTATTAACAAAAATAAGCTTTATTATTTTCGGAATGAAACGAATGTATATTCAAACGTAATCGCATGTTCTGACCGTGTTTTTTAAATAGGGCTTAGCTTTTTAATATCGCTAACGACCTTATAGACCTTGATGATATAACGCTACCTACGCGGGTCTCGGCTCCCGGTTTAATTAACATTTCAAGCCCGACGTGTATAAGTCAATTAGCGTTCAGGCCTGCACATCCACAATATGTATTATAAAATATAAGCGAATTTACAATTCCCATTGAAATCGTTATGCACGTACACTCAAGCTCTTATTCATGAGCATTATTTGGAGTGTCAAATGCATCCGAACTCAAACAGACGGTTTCGATTGAAGTAGTTCAATATAAACGGGAAATTTGGTATAATTTCGAAATGGTTTCGTATAATTTTTGTTTTATTCCTTCCAGAAACAAAGCACGAACTAGAAGATCTCATGGCTGACATTAAGAAAACCGCCAACAAAGTGAGAGGAAAGTTAAAACGTGAGTAAATTAATTATTTTCTTATTAAATTCTTGTGTCACAGAGTTTGTAATGAAACTCCTCCAAAACCTTATTATTAATTTTTTTGTATAAATTTGGTAGGTCTGCGAATTAGTCCTTATCTATTTGTCGTACCCCTAAAAGGCAAAACAAATTTTGCCGGTAAACTGGTAATCCATCAAAGTATCCAGCTTTCTCCCAAATTGTTAGATACTTACTTACTAGGTACTCTTTTAACAAGAAGGCTTTTATTGCAATGGTCAGAGTATAAAGATCAGGCTGTCTTTCGGTTCCTTCTCAACCTTCAAATGAAGAATGAAGAAGGACTGAGCAGTACAATGGCAATTTAATTTCTACGTTAATAATATGCATGTGAAAAAACAGTCAGCCTTTTTAAATCGATTTAAAAAAATCATTTCACAGACATAGAGCAAAACATCGAACAGGAGGAGCACTCGAACAAATCTTCAGCAGATCTCAGGATAAGAAAAACCCAGCACTCGACCCTCTCGCGCAAGTTCGTGGAGGTCATGACTGAGTACAACCGGACCCAGACGGACTACCGGGATCGCTGCAAAAATAGAATACTGCGACAGCTCGAGATCACGGGCCGCGCGACCACCGACGACGAGCTGGAAGCTATGCTGGAGCAAGACAACCCCGCCGTCTTCACCCAGGGGGTTAGTGGTTTGCTTTAGTTCAATGAGAGCTTTACACCTTCATAGCTGGTACGATTAGCAAGCTGAAGTAGCAGTGGGCGGGCCATATCTAACGCAGAACCGACGGCCGTTGGGGCAGACGTGTTCTGGAGTGGAGGCCGCGTAGGTCGACCTCCTGCCCGCTGAACCGACGCTGAAAAAGGTCGCTGGTAGCGGGAAGATGAGGAAGGCGGAGGACCGTGTGTGGTGGCGTGCTGTCGAAAATGCCTTTGTAAAAAGGTCCTCTAGACAGTGGCGAATTATGATTAAGAAGATGGTACGGTAACATCTTCGGCTGCATCGTCAATTACTATAACAGGTAACGCAATTTCTCACAGTGCCTGAATTCTAATCTTCGAAAAGTGCGTGTTTCATTGATGGCGTATGGATTCGCAATATGCGACCATATTGCGAATCCATACGTCCTTCTTATTAAGGCCGATAGTCATATCAGCCTCAATAAGAAGGCTCAATCATACAGCTATGCTCGAAGTATCTGCGTGAGAGCATAGCCGAGATACCGAGATAAGGCAACGTGTCGCTTATTTGAAGTGGTAATAGAATGGGTACATAGCTCGTAGGACCGATGGACGTTAGGCACTCAAGGTGCTGAAGCCATTCCTGCTGCTGAGCTGCGTCGCGGGAAACGTATTGTTGGCAGACACCCCCACTAGTTTGACGGACAACATCAAGAAAGTCACGGGAAGTTGCTGGCTTCAGGCGGTAAACAATCTGAAATCGTTGTGTTTTGCAATTATTTCACAACACGCATAATAGTATTGGTAAAAACTCTGTAACTTACGGGGAAAAATCACCTATGCCCGACTAGTTACGGACTCACACGGAGTCCTTCTTTACGGAGCATGTTTGTCAAGAAGCGTCACGTCTAGTATCACTTGGCGCACGAAGGTGTAGTGGGCAGTGGCCCGCCGACAGATTCCCGTTGGTTTCTTCATCGGGACCCCGAGAATCTCCGTCACATCACATCATCCGCACAGCCCATCTCTTAAGAGATGTCCATCGCCTGAAACGACGCAGATTCCGTTAAACACTAGGTCTCATACGAGTGTAAAATGTTTCCAGATCATCATGGAGACGCAGCAGGCGAAGCAGACGCTGGCGGACATCGAGGCGCGGCACGCCGACATCATCAAGCTGGAGACGTCCATCCGCGAGCTGCACGACATGTTCATGGACATGGCGATGCTCGTCGAGAGTCAGGTCAACACACACTCTCACTATCTGCTACCCTTTACATGTCTCGATATTTTAAAACATGCAAGGAATAACATCGTTAAATAGAAGTCCTGACTGACGTAAAGAAAGAAAAGGGATCAGCAATGATTTTTTATTCCTACGGGATCACCAGGGTGACACACGGGCGGATTAGCTAGTCAGTAGTGTACCTAAATGTTTTCCGGATCGTCCTTATTATTTTGTTTGTGATTTTTTTATTATAGCAAGTAGACGTAGACTAGCGTTGGACAGCAATCTTGCCAGATGGAAAGCAATGACGAGGTTGGAGCGTGCTTGCCTAGAAAATACCTATTCATTTATCTTCTAAAGCACCCGGATCATACTTTGCAACGAACTTGCAAACTGAAAGGGCGATCCATACTTTAGCGATCGAAGCGTTAGGGATAACTTGATTACTTTTCAAATCACTACAAAATCAGGCCACCCAACAATCAGAAGGATTTCACCCGAGCACGATAAAATGAAACCCATTTCGTAACTGCCATGTTATACTCTTCGCACGTTTATAACTTTGCCATAAAAATGAGATACGATCGTACGATGGTGTTCCTTGCGAAAATGTAGAGATAAAATTTTCGACAGTCTAATATTCAGCAATTAATTCAAATGAACATTAAGATAGAGAATTCACATTTTATTGGTTCGCCAAGTTACACTATAATTTTAGTTCTTCAAAATGAGATTTCAATTCGGGGCAAAAATTTCAAGTTCCTAAGACCAGTTTGTGCTAAAATTAGGAAGTAACCAATGAATCAACTTGTTCTTTGAATTTTTTTATCATTGAAATCGGGAATGTATGTTTCACAATTATCATTTACAAATTTTTCGTCTGGTATGTTATCTAAACAAGCTCCCTATGGATACAGGGTGAGATGATCGACCGCATTGAGTATCATGTAGAACACGCTGTGGACTATGTCCAAACTGCCACACAAGACACAAAGAAGGCCCTAAAATATCAGAGCAAAGCTCGACGGGTGAGTTTTTATTACACATGTGTCGGTTCATTCGTTTCTAATGCGTTTTTGTTTTGTTTTTCCTCGTCCTGATTTCCCCTGATCCACGCCCCGTCCCTTGATCCCTCTGTTGTCATTGTGAACGGTTCAACTTCCATGCATTTGTTTTGCGGCGGCGATTCGGTGATTGGTTCACACCTTAATGTTTTTGTTTTTAGTTTTTCATTTCAACCCGTACACACATTATGCATTTTACAAATTGGCTTTCACTGTTGTGTTTCTAACTGTTCATGTAACTCGGACTAACGATCGATGGAAGTGGGCTTCTTAATCTAATCTCATTATTTGACTATGTGTATCACTGATTTGACTTTCATTTGATGTGTGCGTTATTTGCCTTCTGTATATGGGTGCTATATGTTTATATAAAAATTAACCTTCCTGTTAATAGTTTATATACCAGTATGTATTTATTTTACACTTTATTATTGTAACAACCGCAAAAATCGCTGTGGACTAACAAAAATCTGTACTTTTTAATTAAGGTGATTCGATGTAATGTTGTAAATCACGTGTGCATTACGTTATCCTTTTGGGTATTTACACATATATACAAATATATATTTTTCATTTCTAATTCTTTAACCTTTCCGACTGTCTAGTCCTTCGGTCGGTTCCTGTAACACACTTACTGGGTCGTATAACGCGTATGAACCAATCGACCGTATGCAAAAGTTTGGTCGTGCGTCCCATTTCCTCCCAGCGCCACTGACCTTAGCGCGAGCAGGGCGAACTGATAGATCGCATCGAGCACCAAGTGACCTCGGCCAAAGACTACGTAGAGACGGGCGAGAGCGAGCTCGTCTCTGCCTACAAATGGGCAACCAAAGCGAGAAAGGTAATAGAAATCGTTCGATACCTTTCAACCTTCCATACTCTTGCGGAGCTTTTGAACACATAATACTGGTGAAAAACACAACGTCGGTCTACATTTCCGAGGTTTCTGGCACCGCTGGGAAATAACAAGATAAATAATTACCATCGTTTAATAATGTAAATAGTTATTTCTAACTTCTAATCTTCTTTTTAGTTATTTGAACATAATTGCACTTTTTGCATGATGATGAAACCTACTCGTTCCTACTTAAAATGCAGACGTATATATATATATATATATACATATTTTATTAATATATTATATATATATTTAATATTAATCTTCTATAATTAATAATATTTTTGAAGCATGTTTACAGCATGTTTCGGAATGTATGTTTATGTATTAATATTGCAAGCATAGAGCAAAGTAATGTGTTACATAAGCTTTTTTACGCTTTGATTGTATGGTGTATTTTGTTGGGCATTTGTTTGTATGTTTTAGGCAATGTAATAAATGTTTTTCCTTTACCTTTGAATTTGTTATAGTTCAAATTATCTTCGTTTTAAACTGATCAACACATGATATTTGAATTATATCATAGAATAGAAAAAAGCGTATGTATGTATGTCAAAGAAAACCAGATTAATGATAGTTTTGTAGATCATTATTCTTTTCTATATTTTGCGTATGAGTCATGGGCTAGATAGTGAATATTCATTTCACTACATTTAGTAGCATTATCATATACGTCATTATTTACATTCACATATTTGAATAGATATCGAGTCATAATTTTTAGGAATAATTTTATCATGACTGTTCTGAATGAAATATACTTAAACTATTTTTGATAATTTCCTTAGTTACAGTATTGATTGTGCACAGTAATTAGTATACAATGTATTAGTAATCTCAGCTGTATCGAAAAACATTCTAGTCTTACTTGCTGTATCATTTCATTATTATTTACATTATTTTCATCGCAACTTGCAGTTATTTTATTTCGTTTTGTTTTTCTTTGTCATTGCAGAAAAAAATCTTCCTCATAATATGCCTGTCAGTTACGCTGGTCATACTAATAATAGTGCTCGCGGTCGTGCTCAAGTAAGCGGCGCGGGCGCGGACTAGCGATGTCACCGGGCCTCATTGCGATATAATATGGTGCAAAAAACTGATATTTTAACATAAAAACTAATGATCGTTTCCACCAACATTCTAAGGAACCTAAAGTCCTTAGGTGACAGTTGTTGTAAGTGAAAACTGTCACCTATCGGCTTAGGTGACAGTTGTTGTAAGTGAAAACTGTCACCTATCGGCTTAGGCGTTTCTTAAAGTGTTGGTGAAAACGAGCATTATATTCTTATCACTAGTTATAAGTGTTCGCGATATATAACACGTGGTAAAAGATTACAGTGATTTGTGTTAATGCCTGCCGGCTTTTTGTATCGCACAAATAAGCATGCCGTAAAAAGCGCATGGTATCACAAAACTTGGCATAGACAATAGACATGGCTGTGCTGTGTGCTATAATTTTGACATACAAGCTTTATTTGCATAATGTAAAGATGTAATATTTAACTAATTAAACATTATATTATATTTCTACGTGATTTGTATATATGAAATTTTATGTTAACATCAATAGATTTTTTTTAATATCAATACAAACAGATGTTTCGAATTGGCACTGTATTATATAATATAAAAATCACTAGTTTTCCATTATACCTAAAGCGACGATTTAAAATTTTATTATATTATATAAAAATATAATAAAGATTTACGTACACATGAGTTATGTAGTTTCACAGCACAGCCGTCTATTTACCTACTATGGAATACTATAATAATTTATATATTTATATAAATTCTACTAGCAAGTAGATAGAAGACAATATGTGAAAAGTGCAATAAAAAGATTGTGCTTTAGGATAGTTACTATTTAATGTACTTTTGTGTAAATATTGTGTACCTGGTTTTTTCAGTAAGATGAGGAAATGATATATTATTCACATTTTTTTCATATAAACCGTCTCTTATTGTTAATGGCGAAAAAATATATTGTATCTGTTATAAAAGTTTAAAACATAACTAAAGTGATATTCTTACAAACATATAAATAATATGCCTATTTTTCGAAACACAGCAGAGTTTTTACCTGTCACAAATTAATATAATTCTGGAAAATTAAGTTTTTTCTTAATGAGTATATGTAATTAAGTTAAAAAACTTATTTTACAGAATGTTGTGTGTATTTTGGACATTTTAAATGTAAAAATTAGTTTCATAACTTAATTAATATTTCGTTATTACTTTTAATATGAATTTATCACAATAATATTAATAAGAGAATATTAAAGTATTGCCATAAGATAAAACACTTAGTTACTATTCTTCTAAGAACAATAATTGTTTATATTTTTTAAGTTAATTTTATTAGTTGTTTATCAAATTAAATACTAAAAATCCCGATTTCTTTTGCTTGGAAAAAAATATTGTGATTAAACTCTTTTAAAATAATAGCAAAGACCTTTTCATATGTTTTTGTTTTTTTCTTATTTATATTAGTAAAATGCATCACAAAATCGCTTAAAAATAAAAATATACACATAATAATAAAACAACGTCGAAGACAGCTCTAAATATTTTTTGTTGCATTCAAAGTAACCAACATTTAATTTACGAAGTATTTTATAGTTCTGTTTTTTCCTTTTCATTGCTGCCAATACTGATTAATTCAGATCTTTTCATTATGTACTTACATAAATTGTAGTCGTAAAAAAACTGTAATAAATAACTCACAGCAGTAATTCAAGAGTTGTGTAGGTACTAAGTGCAGTCAAATCAGAATTAAAGCTAAAATATATAACGCTTTCTCTAAATTATATGTGAATTATTATGAATATATTACTGCTTACTGCTGCGGGTTTAAATAAACTAACTTATCTTCTATTATCGTATTAAGGTGGATTTGAGAGTGAGCCCGAGAAATTTAAATTTTGTATAGTTTTTTTTACATATATATTAGAATAACACTTCATATTATAGAATAATGAATTAAGCGCAAATAATCACAGCTACATTTTCATAAAATCCCTTGCTCAAAAATTTCCACGATGTTATAATAATTAATTAATGTAAAAAACTAAATAAAATTTGAATTTAGCGGGCTAATCTGCTAACGGCTTACCCATCCACCTTAGGCGTGAACAAAAAACTTTGTAATTCTTTCATAAGAGAGATTTAGTGTAGAGAAAAGTTTATAATATGTAGAGTTTCAGTTAAATTGTCTATCTGCATTATTCTATAAAATTACATTTAATAGAATTTTAAATATTACACTGCATTTTATATTAAAGCCAAACTATATAATATAAACTAAGAAGTATTGAGATAACATATTGCTGCATACTTTATAGACCAAGTGATTAATGCGGCTGTTTCTAGTACACTAGTAAAATATAGGTTTATAATCATTCTTGCTTCCAGTAGACAAATACATATATATTATGTCTATAACTCTATAGCTATAAACTTTATCACATTGCCCCCTCATTTTAGCCACTAGATAAATATCTGCTTCATATATCAGCCAAACTATGATGATTGAGGCAACCTGTGTTCCTGAGAATTCACCATAATGTTGTCAAATGTGCATATATGTACTTGTGAAATTCCACACTTCACTTGAAACTTCACTTCACTTGACCAGTGATTTGGAGGAGATTCGAGATGGTTGTGGCATTGATGAATTCAGGTGGTTAATCGCTTGGTTCATAACATTAATTGAGATAAGTGCATTTAATATTAGCATTTCTTTGTATACTATAATAATTACTTTGTTATAAAAACGGAAGCGCACACTTCATGTAATATTAACGTTAAACCTAGTGTAACTTTTTATTAAATAACTGTGATTGAATTTGTTTAACCTGTCGTGCAAGTTGTTCAGTGTTTCGATTGTACTAGCAATTACGTGTTAAATGTCATTTAGCTTCAACACTTATTTAGGTATATTATCAAAAGACTGCGAAACCTTATTTAATATCAGTATAATTAATATTAATTCTTATACTTAATTAGTTCTCCTATTCGCATAACGTTTCGTATTATTTATTTTCAATTTTCATAGCGTATTTTGAAATCCCTTTTGAAAAGGAACTATTACGAGTACATCCATAGCTGTTTATTATTTTGTTTTTTTTTTTGTTTTGTTATCAGAATTACTACTCGAGGTGTAAATTTGTTCTAGAATTGAAAGAATTACATTTATTTATTTTATTTCGAATTTTTACTTTTATTTTAATACAACCTCATGCGACTGTTATGCAAAGGCAAATGACGCACCCAGCCCGCACTCCCGGAGTCCGTCCCCCGCTCTGTTTCTGTTTAACATTCATAACTTGTGTATGAGACGTGAGACGATATCCACGCGGCGCCAGTCCGTGGGCTCGTATAAAGAGTACTGTTGCATGCCCGCCACTCCACACGACAGAAGAAGATCATGATCCTACTGTGCCTGCTCATACTGGGGCTCATGGTCGTCGGCTACGTGTCCAGCTACTTCATGTAAGGCGCGCGCCGGCCCTCGAACGCTCAAAGGTAACCGACTCGCAGCGAGCGGCGCGCTCCCCGCTCCCGCCGGAGGGCGCCGCTCGCGACCCGTACTAGTCACTAATGTGTGTTGTATTTGTCCATTGTGCAGAAGAAGATTATGATTATGCTGTGCCTGCTCGTGCTGGGCCTCATTGCGACCGGCTACGTGTATAACACATTCTTCTAAACGGTTCCGAGGGGCAGGTTTGACGCGCTATATCTTCTGCGTTTCCATAGACAGCATCCATAGTTAGATATACCGTACCGTCATCGAATAGATTACAACGTTCGCCATCACATGCGAGTAGGTAACGACATTATCGCTTCTTATGAATCGATATTCCGCATACGCTGTCCCATTCGATACAAAAAGTATGTATGTAGAGTTCGATGACAAACTCGATTATTGGATTACCAAATTTGCATGACACAATAATATCATGTGGATTTAAGCATTTTGTTTCCATAACGATCATTGGAGAGATAAATGTAGCATTGTAATCATAATAATTATCTCGAATGGATAACCAAATTTGCATGCAAATGAATCATCTGGAATAAGCTTTTATGCTATTTGCAAGAATGGTAGCAGAAAATCAGTTGTATTTTAGGCTAGGTATAGGGGATATACTGTAAATAAAATGTTTTAATTCTTTGTTTATTTATAATAAAAGTAATGGGAAAAACTATTTGTCTAATTGTTGCAAAGGTCAATAGGTATTTCATTACTCTTGTTTACGAATTTCCAAATACTTACATAACATTGTCTTGCTCGATTTCGACGAGCCGTTTCGTTTTAACGTCGTCAAAATTTTTGTTTTTTTTCTGAATTTCCAGAAGTAAGTACTTATATCCTAACTTATGCCTCTTGGTAAGGTATAACTAGGGTTCAATTGGATGAATGTTTTTTTTTGCATTGGACATCTTTTAACATTAGATTTTATAAGTTTGAGTCTGCGTCAATAAATGTGCTAATCTGTCCTTGAATGTTGGATTCATTTTTCGTCATACAGTAAGCTAGTTCTTAATTCTACTTTGTTGGGTCTGCCACTCGATCAGATCGATTTGACATAGCCCATAAATGGACCGTTAATTTTCAGCGCCCTATCTTTATTGCCTTTCTGAAGCCATGTAATGCCATAATATTTTTATAACTTTTCCCACATATTATATCCACATAACAAGCCACGCAAATATTTTACAACTTTACACTGCACCTACCGATTAATTATTTATTAATTAAAATTTTAATAAACAACGCTATATAATCTAGGCATGAACACTGCATGAATCATATTATTATATTTCTTATGATGACTGACCATCATTAAAATGTGGTAAACATAGAATATAATACATTCTCAGCTAAGTCTAAATCAGTTTTTTTAAGTGACCTGAGAAATATTTAATATCGCTTTAAATTAATATTTCTGTTCACTGAAACATGAACTTTAGGAATAAATCAGAAGAGATGATAAATAGACTTCATAATGTTTTCTAAGTGCCATTTATTAACTTTAGTTAGTTTGACTGACTTAAAAAAAAATTATAGATAAAATATAATTAAAATATTACCTATGTACACGTTAGAACAATTCCTAAGCATAAAGTAGCTTATTGTGACTTATAACGTAAATTCGTAATTAAATATTGTAGTATGAATACATGATTCAATAATTGAAATTATTACGTACTGAGAACGTTAATTAAATTAATTTTAAATGAATGCATGTGAATTCCAAATATCCTTCATTTGTCACATAATATATTCTAAAACATATAGTATCTAACACTACATTTATATTCAAACAATCATTCTGTACCTACAAAATTACGAAATTCTAATTTTAAATTATATAAATGATTTAATTTAATGTATAATTAAGTATACTAAACTTTATATATATGGACTTCTGTATTTATTCTAATTTTCATTATTCTCCGTGATAATCACGTATTTCAAGCAATTGTTAGTTCGTAATAAAAGTAACTTTTCTTTTGTTTTATATATTTTTTTTAATTTCACAGGACAGAGAAGCAAAGAATCAGCTACAGTGCTTGGTGCCTGCAACCCGCCCGGCAAACTACACCCGTCTGCCGAGTTCATTATTACACTACACTAAACTACTTATCATTTGTGGTTAGAGATTCTATCGCTAATATTAAGTTATTTATATCATTATTATCTGATTATATCATCCTATCGGGACAATGTTTAGCTGTTACCTATAGTACCTACTTATAATAATTGTTGAATTTGGTCACTCTCAAAAGTAATCTTCGACCGTTGTTTACTCCGTAAATTATTTATTGTTCTAACTGAATGTAGCTAGTTATAAAACCTATTGATTCGTTAATTTGGCTCAACTTTTGTAACACTTAATTGGATCTTTTCGGCAATCAATATTTTGTTGTATTTTTGAAATTTATTTGTTAATCAAGATTTTTGAAGATGATTTAACTGTTTTGAATGAAAAACAGTATTCAGAAGTGAATTTATTCAGCTGGGTTTCTAGTTGGAAATTTTAATTTTTGTTTAAGTGCCCTTGAGTGTTGCAAAACTTAAGCACATTTTACATTTTAATAATTATACATACACATTTAAACATTGCATAAATATATTATAATAGTACATACAGAATAAACATGTATGGACAGAAGAATCGACTTAAATCGTGACGTAAAAAACCTGAATTATGCGAACGTGTACCAGGTATAATTATATATATTCACGTTTTACATAATACTCAAAATAACTTGTATAATTTTTAGTCCATGTATAATTTATTTATTTACGTCACCAATATTTAAGTTGATTATTTTGTCCATTAGTTCATTTACGTAGTACTTGCATAACAGTATGATAAAACTTTCAAAATCATTTTACACTGCAGGCCCCTAGTTTCCTTGCCTTTAATGAGAAATTACAAATTGCCTGTGGAATTAGTAATAATAAATAATTATAATATTAAGTACAATGTTGGCTACAAATGATCGGAACGTTCGGTTCCCATCGAGTTCAGCCGCGGTATGTCGATCCATACCTGTGATACATCGTTTAATACACATTAACACTATTTAATAATTACGAGTATAATATTAAAAATAATATCATGAAGGTAATTTACGAAAACATACAATCACGCTACATCAGATAGCTATCGAAAAATTGCAAACAATCGATGTGATACAATTTGTCATCATGATCATGACGATCAGACCATACTAATTGACAATGTGACATGACATGTCAAGTCATAACAGATGGCATAGAGCACGCGGGTGCAGTGGTTGGATAAAGTGTTCAGGCGGCGGAGATGACGTCACAGTTTTAAAAGACGCTCGGGTCGTGATTTGTCTTTGAGACCGGGGCTGTATGGATGAGCCTTTATATTATGTGCTATGGCTTTATTAGCTAGCCATGCAGGAAGGTTTAAATCAGCCTTATATAGTTCACGAGTTTCAGTCAGTCTCAATTTATGTGATAGCATTCAAAAAATTGGTAAATGGGAGTAGGTACCTACTTTCGTTCTCGGTGGAATTTGGCCCATGCAATCGTTAAATCTTTAACATTTGACGTAAGGTCGAATCGATACAAAAGCAATGGACCAATGAGTTGTGAGTTTTGGTACGTTCGGTATTAGGTACTGTGAGTTTTTAGTTTCCACTGATGAAACGAAGCCATAAAACATTTCTAAACGTTTCTCTCGTATTGCCGCGTTGATAGAAAACCATAGTTTTCAGCATGTTCATGATTATGTTGTCACTGGAAATTTCAAACCCATCGTAAGGTTGTTCTGTAGAGCGTCGTGTGTTGTCGTAAATCGGATGAAGTACGTGATACGTCGATCATCCGTCGCGCCGTCGTCAGAAGAAGCATATCGCGCCGCGTGCCGTCGCACTAGCAATAATAATGATCAAATACAATTTGTAAAATTGTTTTTAACTTTCGAATGTGTGATAGTAGATGCAGTTGTTGTTTAGTTAATTATATTATAACTATCTTATAAATAATAATACATATTTATAAATTGATTGTTATTGTGAGTGTAACGTTTATTACAGTAAGATTTTCAAGTGTAAAGACGGTTAGTTTCGGCGTTTAGACGATCAAATTTTTTGACGAACGTATGGAAGATTTTTTCGTTTAAATTAATTAAGATGCTCTTCGTTGTACAGTAAAACGTAACGTAGCGGTTTTAGATAGGGTAATTTTTTTAATGAATTAAAGTTACCGTCTCCCCGCTCTGGAGCAGCACGCGGGCAGACACCGAGCGGGGTCCGTCGACGAAGACGACACGCGGTAGACTAGAGAGAACGCTCGGCAATTTAAGCACCAAATTATTAAATTATTAGCATTTTCCTAATATAATATTGATAATGTTTTGCGTGAATATATTATAAATATTGATATTTGATAGTGAGAGTCGTGACGCGTGTTGTAAAAATTTGAACGTTCACCGGATCGGCCGCGGTCCAGCGGGCAACAGGCGAGCCGGCAATAGCACTAAAGCAAGGGCGGTGGCACACCTTCGCTGGGTAATACGAGTCGCGAAACCGCTGGATGAATTCCGCTGCGATCAAGAGTAGCGGAACAAGGCGCCAATTCAGTTACGAAATGCAGTTTTTAATAGAGAAGAGACTAAATAAGTAGAGAATAGGTCTTTTTCTGAGCTCTTGAATTAACTTTATCTTGAAAAATTCGTCAAAATCGACAAACACGTGCGCAAGCAACGCGGCACAGCAACAAAATGCGCGGAAGACTGTGGTTGGCTTCCAACTTCCAAGCATATTTACGAAACCGCACGTGGAAAGAGATAGAATTATTATAGTCGAAGACAGTTTCGCTAGAGTTCCGCTGCTCTTACATACGGCAAAGACGTCATGGCGAAATTACTGCTGTACAGCTGACTGTTTCGCAGCAGAGGTGTGATACCGCCCTGTGTCCAGGCTCAGCCTCGAATCCAATCGCGCGCGGTCGCATATAAATATAAGAAACTTAAGCAATGTTAATTGTAACATTAATAGCATAATTAGATTTTTATCCTTAAGAGTAGGATTTCATCTAGTTGCCTTCGTAATAGTAGAGAAATTAGGTGATACCTTTTTCTCGTTAGCTTAATGAGCGGGGAGGTCAGCGGCCAGCGCACGCGCACGTCAATTTTCCGCTCGCGAGTCGCGATCGCGGCGACGAGCTAGATGCATCCCTCATCGTATCTAGACTAAGACAATGGCCTCGCGAGGCCTGTACCTGACACCAATCTTACATTAATGATAGTAGCTAGTGGTTGTTGCGCGAGTGCGCAGCCCGTGCGCTTCACGACGAACGCACTTCGCACAAGTTGTCGGGAGGCGGACGCCGCCCCCGGGCGCGATCGAGTGTAAAATATTTTAAGAGTAGGCGTAATACAAATTCTAGTCGGCTTTCATTGATCTCTATTATTCCGATAATCTTAATCGTAATTGCAGTTTTATTCTTCTGTTACCTAGTGTATATCGTAAGGTAAGTGAAGTTCTCGTGTTCAACCGCGGCGGGGCGGGAGTCGCTAGTGGCGTGTTCGCCGCTCGTTCGCCGAACGCCGCGCGCCAACGATTCGATTCGTGCATTCTAATCAATCTTGATATCGTATTGCATAGATATTTTCGTAACCGATAGTATGCATATTGTTATTGGATTGCTAATTTTGTATACCTAAGTACACAATTAGTATAGTTTATATACTTATGTGTCAATTCTTATAGCGTTTTATTACATTACATTATACATTTAACAGAAAATAGCTAGTAAGTGTTAAAAAGAGTAATTCGAGTAACAGTGTTGTTTATCCGAGCTTTTGTTTTATTTGATTTTATATTAAAGTGGTTATTACCTAAAGTAAGCTATCATTGTTTTGTGTAACATTGAAATACTTATAATTTTGTATTCATAAAATCATATAATATTGTATTTACCCAGTTCAAATTAGTAGCCCTATTCAAAGACCGTATCTCATCGTAGAGTATCCGAGATCGTACTCGTATCTCATCTTAATATTGTTCTTGCTTTGTGAATTTATGGGACAACGAACACATTAACCAAATTAATGATATATTTATAAGCATGTATTGATATTAATGAATTCATTTGGAACTTAACTTTGACCTCGTCCATGAGAACGGCGTTCACTTGTGTAAAGCACAGTTTTCTGCTATTCAGATTTCGAAGATTGTATTCATAACTGAAATGAAACGCTTTACTCACACCTACGTGTAACGTGATAATGCTAGCGGCAATGTTCCCTTACCTTATATATTGCATATCCGCCGTCTAAGTGTAGAATAGATAGTTAAGTATTATATAGGTGCGCGGCAGTGCTCTTTTTGAAAATTGTTTAGTTTTGCGCTTTGTTCCCGTGCTCTTGAGTTTACGCAGGTGTGGGTGATGTTCGTCACATTCTTACACATAACTTGGAAAAGTTGATATTTTTCCGAAAAGCGAGATTACGATTCCCTCTACTTGTGGTGGAGCCTCGCGATTTACATATAAACCCAATTGACTTACAGTAGAGTCGCTAGACTTCAATTCGTAGTTAACTCTTTACAAATAAATATTCAAACAAACTATTAATGTTGCTTGGCATTAAATGATAATATTATGTGGGACATTGAAATGATAAAATATATAATTATTTAATAATATAAGTTATTACGGTCGTGCGCAAATTTTAAACCATTGGGTCTTGTAATCAGAAACACCGTTATGTACATACCCGCAAATTATGAGTGGTAGGAACCATTCATAATTGTTGCATTTCGTGCCTCTTGATCATGCAAAGATGTCTTAATTGATTAATTAAATGACCTTCGGGCCTTATAAATAAACGTGGAAAAACTGACATTCGAAGAAAGAAGAAAATAAAGAAAGAAATAACAAAATAAAATATTCCACCTGTATTCCAATTTTATTTGTGAAGGGTTTAGAATCTAGCCTTACTAACCTACTTATTCTAAATAAGTATCTTTCCTTCGAATATTAAAATCAGTCAGATCGTGTTTTATATTCAGTGGAGGTGGCATTATTGAGAGATGCCGCCATTGCCTACTGTTTCAGTCTGTATTACTCTGTTCTTCTCATGGTAATTTCTATGTAGGAACCTAAATTTCATCTCTCAACTACGCGATCCTTCAATGAAATAAGTAATAACTATGTATATCACCCTTTCTTTCTTACTGTTGCCGATAATCGGGTCCAATTGTGAAAAATGTGCGATACGCCTACGATGTTGTTTTTAAACGTAGGTACATGATGTTGTTTATTTAGTTGAAACTTGAAATTATTGTTACATTATTTCGTTATTTAGAAAGGTTTTTATTTATAATAAAATTATTTATATTGCATACAATAATTCCTCTATTATGAAAAAATCTTGTAATCTTGTAAAGGAATATAAATTACAGTTAAAATATATTACTAATTATTAACAGTGAGGTTCTGAACACATTGTAAAATTCAAGTTAGATTGGTTTTATAGTCATTCTGTATGTAGGTTATCAATCTGAAATTTTCTCATAATTATAAAATAAACGGTGTTTTCTGCTGTGAACTGTTTTTTTTTATTCCTACCTTTAAAATATTTACTACTAATTAATAAATATTCTGAATCTGTGCAAGTAAAATCCAGAAAAGGTAGTTTCTTTTTATGTTTGTTTTTTGCAGTTGTATTATTGCTATTATAACTAAACTCATGAAAAAGATTTAATAAAAAGAGTTTGCAAATCTTACAAACTAATGACTACGAAATATTATCAGAAATAGAATTCATAATTATAAATTATTTCAGTCCTACTACCTATGCTTTCTTTTTCCGGTTTTCGTTTCCCGCCATTATTGTTACTGTCCTATATTCAATTCACTCTCTATGGATACTGTCGGTACTGTCATATTCGTATTCAATATACTCTATGGTTACCTACTGTCATTTGAAACCGTAGAATATCCAAAGCCAATGGACCTACCTACATGATACATAACAAAGCCATACAGACAATTTTCGTCGAGGTAGGTACCACATACCATATCTATTTTGCTTTTTCCATGTGTAATTTTATCACTAGAGATTGGCTACTGAAAGATGAGACTGTAATCGCCCGGCAAATTAAAAAAAAATCGGAGGATGCCCTCCGATATTTTTTGAATTTGCCGTTTTTACACTAGTACCTAGTAGTTTTTGTAGTGTAAAAACTGAAATAACTCAACTTGATACTTGCAATAAAAAGAAAAGAAACCATAAAAAACTGACAATGGCTCAATCGCTCTACGCGCGGAGCCAATACTTGAGGTATATATTATATACAAGAAGTGTTAGTAGTCTATGATCCCTATTGTGTTTTGTGTTAGTAGTCTAGGGTAATGATGTTCGTTACTGGTAGGTAGTCTATGATGTTCATTGTTCTGTATCTGTGGTTAGGCCTTAAAGGACTGGTATCCAGAGCCGTAAAATAAATTAAAAAAAAATGTGTCTGTGGTTCACACTTCACAATCACAGGTATTTATCTATGGTTATTTATTTTTATTTTTTGTTGATGTTGGTTGATACTGCAAAACTGCAGTGTAATAATTTTCTCTAAATTACATCGGTATTTCTTATTAAAAACTTTTCCGATCCAAAATGAACGCACCACCAACATTTGAATCATTTCTTTTGTATGATGGAGAAAAAAAGTAAGTTGTAAAATAAAAAAAAACTATCGAGCTAAGTATTTCGCAGAACAAGTACTCTAAAGTTACTTTCTTTTAGGGTTCAGAAAGAAGAAGACACAAAAGTGACAAATGCGGCTATATTTACTGTAAACAAAGAGGACCATACACTGGGAAATATGATTCGACAGTAAGCATAATATTATCTCAAATGTTGTATTATTATTACCTCAAATGTTGTATTATTATTGTTACCTAACCAACTTGTATGCTGGCCACTTCATAATGATTTTTCCTCAATGTACAAGGTAATCTAAAAGGCCCTACTCAAAGCAATGCCTGCAGAGCCTGCTTGCAGTTACTGCCGCAGAGAATGTTGCTCCACAAAGCACTGCAAATCATGGCGAAATCAACGACTCTGCCCGCGAAATTTAAAATTTTCGTGGATTTTTCAATTTGTACTATCTAAGAATAGATGAATCAGTCTTTGAAGATTCATTGAGAATGTATAAATTAATATAAAATTTATGGTATAAACATGATGACGGTCTAAATCGGCCCGACCGTGTTACACATGTCCCTGATTGCAGTTTACGGAGTGGGGAGATCGTGTCAGGCTGGCAGAATGACACTGCAACCCTGCGACAGAGTGAACAATTAAAATATCGGCCCTGCATGCATACATACAATAAGATCGGCAGTGGCACTGCAAGCAGGGCCCAGCAGGCAGTGCTTTGAGTAGGGCCCTTAAGCGAAAGTGTTCTCACTTTGTAGTCTACTTCGTCATTCTTTATAATCTGCCGTACTATTCTGCAAAACACCGAGGAGCGTACATCTCTGCATCTATGAACTTGTCAGTTGTAATAGAGTAAAATTTTGCATGCCATCTTCGGCTTGGCAGCTGTCTGGCAGCTGTTTCAGAGATGGACATTTTGTACAATAGCACTGCTGTTCACCTATTTCAAGATTGACTATTTTGTACTTGATGAAAAGGTATCAAATAAGAAAGCTTCCAAGAAAGTACAGATTTGTAAAACATTAACTTTAAAAATTACTTATTTTACCAATATACCTATTCCTTTGTTCCAGCCAACTTCTAAAAGATCCCAAGGTGCTGTTTGCCGGATACAAAGTGCCGCATCCCCTTGAACACAAGTTTGTGTTGCGCATTCAAACCACATCAGACTACACTCCACAGGAAGCTTTCATGAATGCTATCACAGATCTCACATCAGAACTGTCTCTTTTTGAGGAGAGATTTAAAGTAAGTCCTTTAAAAGCCCTTCTACATGATGGTCCATCATGCAGCATGCTGGCCCACTAACATGGTGATTGGTGACAGTTGGCTTATAGAGCACAGAATGGGTTTTTATCATTGATTAAACATATAAAGCTCAGCACTTAGTGACTTCGCAGATGTATGTATCCCTGAAGCATCTTTTTTAATTTGTCAAAATGGTGCTAATGTAAGCCACAACATTATATGCTGTCATCGGTACCATAATGTTGTGGATGGTAATGATGCCATATTTGAGAAATTTTTGGCTTCAACGTACATCACATATTTCTCATCCTCTTAACTATTAAAACCAATGACAAAATAAGTTATATTTTGTCATTAGTTTTTATAGTAGACCAATGAAGGTGGCACCACATAGCCCATTCCAGTGTGTACTTGAACACAGTTAGGTTTATCCATCACAAACTCTAAAATCACAACTGAAGGTCTCCATAAGAACTTGTTTCCGCCTTTGCATGGAAATCTCGCTAGTCAATGGGGGAACTAAGACTTACCAAGCTTTATAGTGATAATGAAGTTGACTGAGAATTATTTTTTAATCTTTTCCAGGAAGCAATAAAAGAGAAGAAAGATGGCTTAGATTGAAGATGGACAACTTACTTTAACATTGCTGCTGTCATATTTTAATGTAATTTACTCCCACAATTATTAAATTAAGTATGAATTATAAACATACATAGTTGTTTCTGTAACATTCATAATAATTTTGAACAGTTTACTCCCAAAATTATTAAATTAAGTATGAATTATAAACATAGTTGTTTCTGTAACATTCATAATAATTTTGAACAGATGAGCACAATTCTAATAATTTTTGCATATGGCTATATAAATTTCAATGTTTACGGTTTAGAGAGTTAGTAGGACTAGTGAATCCGGCTAGATTCATAGTAGTCCTAGAGAAAAAATATATTTTCACACCTAAGTTAATAATATCGACTGGTTTGTGCAACTGAGATTTTCTTATCTTTTATTTTTTATTAGTCTAGTGCTTAGAGCGTAGCATTGTTCTATCGTGCCTGTCCTGTAACATTATCTATCTTCTGCAGACCTTCCTTACCCACATAGATGAGTTATTTGTCTATGAATTGGCAATAAATAAATAATGTGCTAACATGATTTCTACTGATAATACAACATGATTGGTTGGTGATGCAGTTTTAGATACAAGAATCTTGACTTGAAGGGGTACCTATAATTTATTTTAGCTTCACAGCCAAAGATAAAAATAGTCAAGATTTCCATCCGAACATTTTACGTAAACGTTCTTCATACAAGAAAATGTAGCGCCATCTGTCGAAACTCCTGCGAAATACATGTTTATTTTTTTTTTTATATAATATGTGTCTGTGGTCACCTTGCCTGCAATATTATTATTAATAAAAAAAATATAGATCTTCACCTATCTACCTATACTGACTACTGCCGGGGGGATGCAAAATAGTCATTCGCGCTGTTCGCACTTCGCCCTGTCTTTAGTATACAAGTCTGTGTTCACAGCCTATATTGATGTTTTCATATGTATTTGTGGCCACACAGGCATTACTTTTTGATTTTTGACCTGCGTAATTACTGCCCACAAGATATGTGACATACTTGTTCAAAATCTTTTAGAAATATCAAACAGCAATATGAAACTTACAAATTCAGGGCATGTAATAAATTTATTTAATAGTCTAGTCTAGGCTATGTTATAGAGTAAAACTGCAATAAAAGTTTAAAATCAGTATATTGTATTACAAAATTGTATGTAATAATCTGGTGTTTATTTAGTTGTTACATGTTACATGGTATATAATTATTGTGTGATAATGTTTAAAAGCATGATTGTGAACAAAACTGATTTGCGTCTAAAATATCTTTCCTCAATATACATTATAACCAGATAATGCACAAGAAAAAAAATAACACCATTACCTCTAAAACATGCTAAAAATAATAAGTTATCAAGTGGTTTTCCTTATTTACAAATTACTTCCCTAATTTCATTAGATATTAAAACAACGCACCATGAATGGTAAATAAATAATACCTACAGAAAACGAGTAACATTAACAACGGTAACATTAGAATATAACTAAATCAATAAATAAGTAGTTATTAAAACGTTTCTTCCTCATCACAGTTCTCTGTAGCGTGCCCGAATACTGCAACAAACGAATACAAATTAATGCCATTGTTGATTGCTATCGTTATGAATATGAGGATGAACCACTGATCTTTATTTAATGGATTTATCATTCTTTACATATATCTGACAATTATTTTTAGTGCCGATTTGAAGCGCCACTCTCGAACGTCCATGGTACTAAGTTGCCTTTTGTTGGTAGTGACCGTCGTTTTGAATGTCATTTTATTTTAGTTTCATACACGCTAACGCCAGGTTACGCAACAAGTAGTGCCAAAATGGCAAAAATCGTGTTACCATTTTATGTTGACAGTCAGCGATCCATAGAATATAGATCAGTGGGATGAGCCCATCTGAATATTTCTCGTAAACTTTCTTCATACACGAAAAAAGTAGCTTCATCTGTCAAAATTCCCGCTATACGCCACAATATTGCGGAAACCTTCCCTGTGAAAACGCGCGTGACGACTAATAACAAGTGTACCGCGGCTCCATAGACACTGTGGTCGACTGACACCGTTGGTGTCAAAAATTTTTGACACCAATAAATTGTTTTTTTTTTTGCGTTCGCCGGATGCTAACACTATATGGCTAGAGGCGGTGACCTTGTATAGGGCAGTCAAAAAGGGTTGGCAAATAAAGTACCTACCTTCACAGATCTCGCAGTAGGGTCTCGCGGGTGGGGGCACCTTCTTGGTCTGCGGCGGCGCGTCGGGCTCCACGGACTGGCGCGGGCAGTCCTCCGTGTCGTGTGCGTCGAACACGTCGCAGATGTCGCAGAACAGCCGCGGCGCCGCCGACCGCGCCGCGCGACCGTTGCTGGATGAATGATGGCAAAAATGATTAGAAGAAAATGGGGCGCCACTGTCTAAGCATAGGCGATTTATATTCAAGTAATTTAGGCAATGTATATAATGTAGAAAATATTAGTCACTAAATGTTATTAGAAAAACAATATATTTATATTATTTACGATTTTAAAATTAACATTTTAAAATGATGACAGTATTATTATGGGTCTGTATTATGAGTCTGAAGCAGTTTTTGCCAGCGATGAAAAACCAAAAGATCACATTTCTACCACTAGTACGATCGTGGACAAATCTGGATAGGTCACTAACATGCATACTAGTATAATAGAGATCAGTGAGATAGGTTATTTTATTTCTGTATTATAGCGCCATCTATTCAGTTTGGGTAGGTATTCAAAATTTAAAAGCATATACCTATTCTACAGATACTTATATACAAAGTTGTCAATAGCAATGTCGCGAATTCAATGGTATTTCCCATCTCAAAGAGTGCCCACTTACAAAAGCGGAGGCTCGGCCGGCACGGTGGACCCCTCCAGGGCTTGCACGCGCGCCATCAGCTGCTCGTTCTTGCGCTGCATGTCGACTATCACAGAGTTCAAGAAGCTCACTTGACCGTCTATCATTTCCTTATCTTCTAACCTGTAGAAGATTATATCAGCCTTTGAGATTAACAGCTCTGCCCCTAAATTGTGTAAGAAAAAAGTATTAATCGTTATCGTAATCGTTTACAAAATCTGCCCGCTGATTGCTTCCCTGATTTACGTCAACCAATCGGGAGGCAAAATTGGGTAACGATTATGATAGCGAAGAATGTTTTTCTTACGCAATCAGACCTCAGTTCTGTGGATATACGTTTATTCAACCCCTACAGAGATTTACGAGTTAATAAAGAATTAATGCATGTAGTCGAATTGATTTATATCAGTGTGACTTGAATCCCTACTAATATTTGAAACGCGAAAGTTTATCAGCATGTATGGGTATTTCAATCCACGAAGACGCTCCCCAGTCCCTCACAAGCGCTTTGTTTTATACGATTCGTAAGGAGTTAGGAAGGTGTGTCTTCGTGGATTGAAAAATATGAACTTGATGTTTGGTACTCTTTCACGCAAAACCGACTGAACCTTTAAAACTTGTCATTTCCATATTATTTTGATTGAGCGAAACGCCTACAGATTGTTAGAAATTCGATGTGTAAAAATGTGTATCTTACTTTTGCGTTGCATTATCGCCTTGTCCCAGTAGACCCATGGCATTATTGTCGTTTTTATCGCGTATGTCCTGACCTATTTTTGCCATTTCTTTCTGTAACATGAGTTTCTCTCTCTCCGCTATTTCAACTTTAGCTTTAAGACTCTGAAAAAGAAAAGTTAATAAGTCAATCGATTCTACTAAAAGCAGCATAAGTATATTTGTAGATACTAAACGTATCTTTACCTTGAGATCTTCTTGCAATTTTACTATTAAATCATCTTTAAGTTTAATATCTTTAATATTATTATCTACGTCAGTTTTCAATTTAGTTATAATTTTCTCGCTATTAGATAACGCCTCAGAAGTTGATTTCCTCGTAGCTTGTAACTCTAAAGTTAGTTTTTCTAACCGATCATCTTTACTAATTTCACTGTTCTGTTGAACAGTTAATAATTCCAATTTTTGCGATAGCTCTAGTACATTTTTCTCAGCATCAGTAAGTTTATTCTGCAGTTTGCTCTGATTTTCTGCTTCCAATGCAATTTTATCTTTAGAATCCTTCAACTGATTTTCATAATCGTTGATTTTATTCCTAAGTTCATTTCTAATGGTTTTGCTCTCCTTTTTGTATTCGTCGAACTGGGTTTGTAATTGTTTATTTAAATCTCCATAGTTCAATTTTTGTGCTTCATTTATATTATTCAATTGTTTTATATCATTATCCGATTTCGATAATAGATTTTGTAACTCAATTACTTTTTCTTTTGAAAGTGCCAATTCCTCCAGTTGTTTTTCTTGATTTTTCAAATTAAATTGTAGTGTTTTTATGATTTCGTTTAGAGATTCATTTTCGCTAGAGTACTTTGTTTTTAATTCGGAGTTCTCTGATTCTAAAAGCTTCATAGACTCCATCATTTTTTTTGTCTGCGCTAATGTATCCTCGTTTAATTTATTGAATGCTAACTGTTTTTCTTCTAATAAATTGTTTTTATTTTTGATTTCTTCTTGCAGTTTTGTAATATCTCCTTCTAATAACAAACTTTTATCTGTATCAGTGTGGTTTTTCTCGTTCTGAGATCTGATAATATTATCTTTTTCACTTATGACATTGTGAAGAGCACTTATACTTTCGATACACTCCTTTAATTTTAATTTGCCATCTTCAAGTTGCGTCTTTAGAGTTGTAATTTCATTCATACATTCATTACATTTAGCTTCCAATGAAGTCTTATCATTGATCAAAGATGCCCTTTCAGTTTTAATTGCTTCAAGTTGTCGTATCTGCTCTTTTAACATAGATTCTTCTGCAGAAGTATTATTTAAAAGAGTTTCATATTGCTGTTTAAGTGAAGTAGTTTCCAGAACTGATTGATTTAATTGTTCTTCAAATTTATTTTTAATTTCAGTAGTTTTATTTAGCTCCTCAGTGACTTGAGTTAACTGGCGATCTTTTTCAGATACCATTTCTTCATTAGATTTAATATCTATTGCTAGCATTTCTATTTTTAAGGTTAAATCTTTAATGCAATTTTGTTTCTCTTCCAATAGTTCTTTTAAGCGGGTTTCTTCAACCTGCTGCGTTTTTACGCCTTCATTGACGGCATTCAGCTGAACTTGAAGCTGATTCAATTCCTTTTCGTAGTGACTTTTCTGGTTGTTTAATTGCGAAGTCATATCATCTAAGACTTTTTGTAAGGAATCTTCATGTTTTCGAGCTTCTTCGAGTTTGTTATTCAAGTCATTTTGAGCTTCCGTTAACTGGTCTACCTTTTCCATGAGTTTAACTTCCGATGTAGCTCCATCAGCTTTTAATAAGGTTATCTCTTCCTTATACCGATCAATATCTACTTCTAGTTTCTTTCGAATTGTGTCATGTTCTGTATTAAGATCATGCTCTTTGACTTTAAGACTCTCAATTTCATTTTTTAATATAGAATTTTCATCTAATAATTTGTCATTCTGAGCCTCAAGTTCTTTCAATCGGTTATCAGTTTCGGCAACAAGTTGTTCAAACTCTTTAATCTTATTTTCTGCAGCTTCCAATTTAGCTATGTTTTCATTAATGGATTCTAAAAGCCGACCTCTCTCTGAGGAAAAGTCTTCATGCATCTTTAATATCTTTTGCTTAAATTCTTGTTCAATCCGCCCACAGTTGTTGGTGGCTTCTCTATATTTATCCTTTAACTCTTGCAACTCTTTTTCCGTATCTTTTAAATGTTTAGAAAGTTGATTATATTGTTCGTTCGAATCGGTGGCTTGGCCGGTAAGATTTAAATATTCCTGTTCTACCTTCTCTTTAGACTTTTGTATTTCATCACATTTTTCTAAGGCGCTGTTAAGTTGTCGTTTAAGTTCACCTATTTCTAACTCCATAACAGATAACTTATTCTTAAGTTCACTATATGCTTCTGTGATTTCAGTAAGGAATTGTTTTAATTTTTTATTTTCTTCTTTCAATGAGTTTAATTCATCTACATTTATAGTAAATTGTGTATTAAGAGTATCGAATTCTACTTTACTTTGATCTAAAGCGATCTTATGTGTTTCGATTTCTTTTAATAACTGCTCTATTTTAGAGTTCCTATCCTCAATTTCTTTTTTATGCTCTTCTGCTATTTTACTGTGCTTAATATTGAAGTTGGCTGTAGTTTGTTCGAATTCATCTTTTAATTTAATGATTTCCTTATCTCTTTCGTGGATAGTTTGTTTATATTCATGAATAAGTTTTTCATTTGTGCTGCTAGAGTTCATAGTTTCGTTGAGTAATTTTTCATAGTCTTTTGTTTTGGCACTGAGGTCCTGTTGCAACTTCAAAATTTCCAATTTATTTTTTTCTTCTTGTTGTGAAGCTTCATTTAAAAAGTTTTCATATTCGTTAACCTTACTGGATAATTCTTCTTTGATGCGAATAACTTCCTCTTGCAATGACTTACATGTAGATTCCTGCTTTTTCTTAGAATCTTCTAGCTGTTCTAAGTCTAAAACTTTAGCACTAAGTTCCATTTTTAATTTAGTTATTTCTTTATTAAGATTAACTTCATGTTCCTTGCTCGTACCCGTTACTGAAAATGAAAAAACAAAATTTGATTACGGTAGAAAACAACGAAATTATAGTCGCAGCATTATAACGTAGATATCGCATACCTTTATTTAATTCTAGAGTCTTATCATCAACAGCTGCCTGAAGTGATACTAATTTACTATTTAGATCTATTATAATTTGGCTATTTTCCTTATTTAATCTTTCTACGTTTTGTTTCTCAGTCTCTAATTTCGATTCGGCCAGCTGCAGCTTAGCTGTGAGCACCGACAGTTGCGTTTCAAACTCAGTTTGAGCTATTGCTATTTTAGTTCTTGCTTCATTGAGTGCCCTTTCAGATTCTGCCTTTACTTTACTCAGCTCTTCTGACATGCTCTTGCCGAGGGAATCTTTTTCGCTTTCCTTCTCTTTGAGAAGAGCGTAAGCTTCATCGAGCAATTTTTGCAGTTCGGAAGATAACGCTGTAAATGAAAAGCAGATTGATTAATGTAACAGAACATAAGAATTTTTGCCATTGGATATTTTATAAATAATTACGCGTGGGTTAGATTAGCTTAACTACATCTTATCCTAATAATAATATTATAAAGGCGAAAGTTTGTGTGTGTGTTTGTTACTCCTTCACGGCTCAACTACTGAACCGATTTAGCTGAAATTTAGAACATAGGTAGCTTATAACCCGGATTAAAACATAGGCTACTTTTTATCCCGGAAAAATCCGTAGTTCCCGTGGGATACTCAAAATACCAAATTTTCTAGAGCAATCTATAGCTACATCTATAGATAGATTGTTCAAGCGAACTTGCTTGAAAGCATGTTTAAAGGTTGGAATAGGGAACGATAACGGGAAAATGACGTTTCCCTTAGGATTCATGAAAAAGCGAATTTGACGGGGCCGGGCCGCGGGCAAAAACTGAATCTATTATCACTGTAAATGTGAAAATGGCCACTATGTAGGTTCTGAACATAGCACTGTACGCATTTAACAAGTGTGTTTTAGTTGAACAAGGGGAGGGATAATAATGCTATAAATAATAATGATATAATGCTATAAATAATGCATAATGCTATGAATGTGAAAATGGGTACCCGTATTATAGGTTCCGACATAACAACTGTTTCGCTATTAGCATTTTGTGTTTTAGTTGAGCAATGAGATACAGTTTAATAATATTATAACTATAAAAACGGGTAGTGGGTACCTATATGATATACTGTTTCGTTACTGACAATGTATGTTTTAGTTGAGCTATGGGATATGGTAAAGTAATTAGTAATGCTATAAATGTGGAAATGGGTACCTACCCATAAAGGTTCTGAAAGTACAATTGTTTCGCTATTTATAATGTGTGTTTTGGTTAAGCAATGGGATACAGGTTAATAATGCTAAAAAGGTGTTCCTGTATAGTTTCTGATATTAGAACTGTTTCGCTATTAAAAATATGTGTTTTAGTTGAGCAATAGATTATGTGATAGTAATTATGCTATAAATGCGAAAATGGATACCTATAAGGTAAAGGTTCTGAAATTATTTCACTCTTAAGCGGATACGTTGATTTTATTTTCGTCCTTCTCACTCTGTTGAATACGTTGGTGGGTTAGGTTAGGTTAGGTTAGTATCCCCCCGATGGATTCCAATCTTGTCGCGATGGGGGGGCTCAGTAGCCGTGGTTGGGCCCCACGGTGAAGCCAAAAGGAATCCAGGAGGGGACGCTCGGAGTGGGCCTGGAGATGGGCCCGCTCTGGATGCGTCCAAGAGGGGTGCGGGGGACAGAGTTTTCTGTCTCCTGCAGCCAGGAGGGGTCGCGGGAGGAGAGGCGTGTCGGTGTGTCGTTGCCGCTCGCCCTATCTCCCGCGACCAAACGGTGGCGCACCGTTTGATGCGTCGGCGGCGGGGCCGCAGGGGAAGAGGAGTGTCGGTGTGTCGTTGCCGTTCTCCCTGTCCTCTGCGGCCGTTTGGTGGTTTGCGGCGGAGCCAAAGATCAGATCCGCCGCGGGGTATGGGAGGTAGATGCCTGCGAAGTGCAGGAGCAAGCTTCGCAGGTATCGGCTTACCCGTGCCCACGGCCCCTGGGTGGCGGTCCCGGGGGGTCCGTCGCCTTACGGATGGGCGCCGAGGAGGTAAGGCCTGCTTAGGTGTTTCTGGCCGGCCTTGCTGTTGGAGGGGAGCTCCATGCTCCACCTCGTGGAGGGGCTGCGCAAGCGGCCGGGCACCGGCGGGTTCGCGGAGGTTTGCGGAAGCGTTCCCGTGTTCCCGTCATACGGTGCGAGGAGGAAACACCGTGGGGTTTAGCCGGTAAGAGTCTGGCATAACCCAGCCGCTCCCCCGGGCGACTGGGTATCCATGAGGATTCCCCACGATAATAAAAAAAAAAAAAAAAAAGTTAGGTTAGTATGCAGCGTTGCGGAAGAATATAACAGAAAAACGTTGTTTTACCTAATTACTTCAAAAACTAAGCCAGTTATTTAAATGTCGTTCTGAGCGTTTTTGGGAATTATTTTTTACCGATACATTAAAATAAAAATTACAATTATGTCCATCGTAGTTTTCGATGGAAATTAGAAAAATGGAGATTTTGGAGCAATTTTTGGGAGAACTTTTTGGCGATAAATTTTTATCCAATCGTGTTTCCGAAGTTAGGTTAACACATATGCTGTTTTTTCCCCAGAAAATCCAGGACTCCCACGGGATTTGTAAAACCCCGAAATTCACGCGGGCGAAGCCGCGGGCAAAAGCTAGTTTTAACTATATCTTTGATTTAGACTCCGAAAACTTACCCCCGTTTCGTAATGTTCGGATTAAAGCGCATAAAATTTATAGCGTATATTTTATGAAATGAAATTAAATGTAGTATTATGAAATATTAAAAGTATCTAAAAACGTAACATGTATAACTTTTATAAAGAAGTCCAGTAGTTTAGTTTGTCGGGAGGTATTTATAATTTAATGGTTAACAAAAGGCTTTGCCTCGCAATTTCAATGTGCGAAAAAAAATAAAAAACTAAAGCGGGTGTGGCTTTCGGATTGCAGAAGTGTTAGAGTGGGTCCGGATTAAATAGATCCTGCTGTAATTCTGTATTCTTAACGTCATGACAGTTTCCCTTACTCTGTGCAGCTGCCAGTTCTTCTTTATGTTGTTCAGCGATGGCATTCATCTCTGCCGTGCGCTGATCTTCAAGCGCTCGCAGCGCTGCAGCAGTCGTCTCAGCGCGCGCAGCCTGCAGCGCTACTTCCGCTTCTAGATCACGTATCAATTTCTCTCGCGCTTCTTTCTCTAACTATAAATATTCGTTTCTATTAAAAATAATCAAAAATTCTACCCGATTTTTTGTGGGCCTTCCTCAACGCCTAAAAGTTGAAATCTTAATTTCAAGTCAACAAATATTTAACTGATACATACTTTATCGTCTGCAGCTGCATCATTAATAGTTCATAATTAGTATCAATGTTATTATTTCATTTGAGTCTTAATAATTCTTTAGTTTAATAAAACAATATTTTCAATTCCTGTCTTATTAAGATATACCTATCAATTATCAATCGTACCTTGGCTTTTACCGGTTTCTACATCAAAGCTTTTTGAAAGGGATTTTCAAACAATTCAGGGAAACTAAGGCAGGGGTGAAAACAAAAGATTGAAGACCCTTGCGACACCCATGGTGTATTTGCTTAGGCGGGCTCCAACCTGCACCCCTAAAATATTTCCACCAGCTTTTTGTCAGTAATTATAATTCATAACGTCAGTCGAAATTTAACCTAAGTGCTCCTAAGTATAAGTCGCAGTATATAGGAGTTTCGTTAGGATACGATGGAGGTAGCTGATGTTACAAGACATTTTACCGATAGATTTTTAATAGTATAGCTACAGAGTATAGACGTACATACCTCCATTGCTTCTTTGTATTTCTGAAAGAAAAAAATAATTGGTTAGATCAAAGTATACTTAAGAATTTTATAAATAAATATAAATATATAGTGGACAACATCACATACATTGCTCCGATCCCTTAGTAAGTAGCTTATGCACTTGTGTTAAGGAAATCAGAAACAACGAAGGTACCACAACACCCAGACCCGAGACAATGTAGAAAAATTATTTTTATACATTGGCCCGACCGGGGATCGAACCCGGAACCTCAGATATGGCGGCGCCTTGAAAACCAAAATTTGAATAATCATTGTTAATAAATCAAAGTACTTACGTTGTAATCCTCCTTATTAATGTTTTCTTCTTCGTTCCTGAACATGAGATCTTCAACCTTCTGTCGTTCGTCTTCGAGCATCTTATTGAGTTTGTCGAGTTCCGCCTTCAGTTTAGCATTTTCATTGTTTGCCTGCAAAAACAATAAAAGTATATCAAGTAATTTAAAAAAAGAAAGCTTCATATCAAAGTCAATACATACTTAAATATGTAGTTAAATCTAGATTTTTATTAATTAGTAAACCGTAAAAATTGGTCATGATTCAACCGTAACTAATTTGAGCTTTACGACTTTCTGCAGTCCTTTTCCTTTTTATGTTAATGTAAGGAAATAACGTATACAAAATAAACCTCCGCGTGCTCCTAAATGTGTTCTCCGCGTGCAACGACGCCTTGGTGAGCTCCGTGCGGTCCAGTTCACTCTCACACAGGAGCCGCTCCAGGTTAGGGACAACCCTCCACCACCCATGGCCCAATCAACCTCGCGGTTATGGGGGCCGAATCACGGGAGGGCGCCCGTTCGGTACTTGCTCTTGGCGTGTTCCCGGGGCGCCTTCTTGACTCCCTACAAGTTGTTTCCTCTCGCTCCTTGTCCCTATGAGCCGCTCCAGGTGTTGCTGCTTTTCTCGTAGCCTCTCCTGTCCTATTGGCAGTAATATAAGGTATATCAACTATACCTGCGTCGCTTCTTTCTTCATCTGGGCCAGTGCGCTCTCCGTGCGCTCCGCGTGCAGCGACGCCTTCGTGAGCTCCGTGCGGTCCAGTTCCCTCTCACGCATGAGCCGCTCCAGGTGTTGCTGCTGTTCTTGCGCCAGCTCCTGTTCTATCTGTATTAATATAAGGTATATCAACTATACCTGCGTCGCTTATTTCTTTCTTTCTTGATCTGGGCCAGCGCGCTCTCCGTGCGCTCCGCGTGCAGCGACGCCTTCGTAAGCTCCGTGCGGTCCAGTTCCCTCTCACGCAGGAGCCGCCCCAGCTGTTGCTGCTTTTCTCGCAGCATCTCCTGTTCTATCTGCAGTAATATAAGGTATATCAACTATACCTGCGTCGCTTCTTTCTTGATCTGCGCCAGCGCGCTCTCCGTGCGCTCCGCGTGCAGCGACGCCTTCGTGAGCTCCGTGCGGTCCAGTTCCCTCTCACGCATGAGCCGCTCCAGGTGTTGCTGCTTTTCTCGCAGCATCTCCTGTTTTAATTAATTTAAGTTCTTGATGTTAATGAACCGGTACTTAAAATACAATATTTTATCCCTTACGCCTAAATACTCTCGACGTATACGATAGTCGACCTGTTATAGTCGACGCTCATGCTGACAAAACTTTGCCTACCCACTGCCGAAGTCATTTTTTACTGAAAACAGTATAATGATCTCTCAACCTGGGCCTACCTCTAGCTCTTATACTTACTTAAAGCGAATAACATTTTATCATGCACCAATTAAATGACACAGAAGAACGCTAATAAGAGTTGGGTATACTCGTACCTACTTTATAAATTTTAATCATGCTCCAATCATCATAAATTACGTGTGCTATTATCCTATTATGAATTGTGATGAAATCATGGTGTTTACATTAATTTATATGATTGATAATAAACTGATGTGATGATTTCATGGTACAAAGACAAATGTAAATAACCATTTTATAGTAAGAGACTAAAGTTATAGAACAAAAATAGATTCTTACTCTACAATCAATAGTAAACAAATTAAAACTTCTTTACATTTTTGCTTACAAAGCACAATTAGACGATTCAATACAGTATAACAGTGAAGAAAAGTCAATCTAGAGACAACGATTTTGCAAATGCAGGCGAAAACGAATCATTTAATTGTGCCATCACAGTTCACGGAATTTTCATTGCAAAAACCTTTCCAGACATACGATATACGATAAGGTATTATTAAAGAACGCGATTCTATGTAAAAATACACAAAAAGTATTTAAGTAGGTAGGTAGAGTATATCTTATAAATAAATTAATTAAAAATAATCCAAGCCTGAGAAAAGCAACAGGTATCCATCTTGATTTCTTCTAATGTTAATCCTGTCTTCTACTGAAGTACTGAAGTTCTTCTGAAAGATCACTTAAGAAGTATCGTATAAGATATACATGATTGGCTTTTGTCGAAGTGCAGGTTACATTCAATTCCAACTAATATTCATTGAATACACTTTTTAAAGTAAATATTAGTACTTACCTACCTAAACATGTCCAGAAACATTCATGAGCTATGAAGCTTAAGAGGCCCGTGAACTACGATGTCTCCATTAATGCAAAATACCTACGACTTTCCTCTCGTGAAAACCAAGACTTACCAAGTCTTAAACCTTTCAGCTTTTTATTTCAGTCTTAAGAGTCCTGTGAACTACCATGTCTCCCGTAGAAACGTAATACCAAAATCATTTGTAATTCGTGTATATTTCGATCATTTTGTGGTGTTATTCGGATTCATATAGTAATAATCTATGCTCCTGGCTATATTTGGTTCGGAAATACTTCTTTAAAACGAAATAATAATCAATTTTGATAAAAAATTTTATAACTTTGGTCGAGTTCCGTAATACCAAAAATTATGAATGAAAACTTGTAACTTTCTTTATTAATTGGTGTTTTTTTTAGCTGGACAATAAAACTCTGCTGAACTAATGCGACGTGAGATAGTGTTGTTTTTATTACAAAACAAATAAGCAGAAAACATGTCCTCTTTGACATAAAAATAAGCAAAACTAAATTCGTTTACAATTTCATTTAACAACAGTATTTCGGAACCAGATATGGCCAGGAGCATAGATTATTACTAGGTATACGAACCCGAATAACACCACAACATGATCGAAATATACACGAATTACAAATGATTTTGGTATTACGTTTCTACGGGAGACATGGTAGTTCACAGGACTCTTAAGACTGAAATAAAAAGCTGAAAGGTTTAAGACTTGGTAAGTCTTGGTTTTCACGAGAGGAAAGTCGTAGGATTTTCGATCTACCTATTCGTAGTTTATCAATGGCACGAAAAAAAGTGCTGGAAATATCAGCGGATCCCAAGTTAGTCACCAACATCTTTAAAATCCCGTACTCGAGCAACATGATCCTAAAGAGTCAGGCATACTTAGGTGGGAAAAATCAATTGTAATTATCATGATTAACGATTCCTATTGCAAATTCGAATGGAATCGTTCCATCCTTAGCATACTTACTGTATGTATACCCTATGAGATATCATAACTATGGAGACGCCCTATTCATTCATTCTAGTCTATCCTTGCGTGACATGCGGCGCCATTATGAGCGCCAAGATCTGTTTTCAAAATTTCATGTACCGAGTTACTAGCCTAGGTAACACCATCTTATACCACTTGGCTGATTAAAAATAGCCACGTAAAATTTTGTAAAGGGGGCATATTGTTTCCTAGGTATACTCCACATTAAATGAAATTCGCCAAAAAAGCAATTACGATCTTTATCCAAATATTGCTATTAAGTATATGCGTTGCCGATACAGTTCGATTGCGTGTCCGGCCAAAACAAACGGTGTCTAGCTTTTGTCAGGCTTCTTACATTTCGCGAGTTTGAGCGAGCGCCGGCCGTGGTCGAATAAATCAATGGTGTAGGATGTCCGGCCTTTTTATCCAAACGTCCGGCCAAACTTGCTGGTCTGGCTGGTCCTAAATATCAGGTTTGGCGACCTGGCAACCGTAATTACAGTAAAAATTCAAACAGGATTATTTTTCGCCAATCAACAGTCGCATCTGATTACATTTTGTTTTGCCCATCTCTGGCTCTAGACATATTGTTTTTTCGAGAGGCTTCCGGTATCATAGGTGGGTAGGTACTTAAATAGGCTGATAATGATGATTATACAGGGTTATATAAAAATACCAAATCGCTCTTGACCTGTATTTGTTTACATTAAAACTTAACAACTTTTGTTCTACGACTTTTTTTGAGAAATATCAATTATTCAATATTTTACAGAGATACTCTACTTGTAGGAACAACTTGCCGATGTTACATTACAGAGTAGGAACTCTGTAATGTAACATCGGCAAGTGGCAACAGCGCGGACCGTAGCGCGGCGGCGCGCGAACTTGCGGCGCGAAATCGCAACAGTGTAATGTCACTTTACAGAAATAACCACAGACAAAGGAATAACTTTATATTGACTAAAATAACATTTTCTTGTATGAAATACTTAATACTGAATTTAGAAAATTCGTATAACAAAAGTTGTTGAGTAGTTTTAATGTAAACAACTACAGGCCGAAAGCGATTTGGTATTTTTTTTATATAACCCTGTATACCATCGTGTTTTCGTAGGAACACTGTTGTTGTACCTATGTAGGAGACGCGGAACTAATAACAAGATAGCCAATTAGTCAATCACTAGATTGTTTTTGCTCGTTTGTGCTTGTTACATAGATATCTCCTTGGGTAAAGAAAACTCGTTACAATACAACAAAAGTTACAATAGGTAGGTACCTACATCGATTCTGTTACGTATGAATAATGAAAATCTTTATTTTTCACATAGGTTTTACTTCGTTACAGCCAGGCTCTTATGAAAAGTCAAGTCACATCTTTATCGCCAAGTTCGAAAAGCAGGTTTGCACCGAGAAGAAGTGGCAAGAAACTCAGCACTTGCTCTTTTGAAACTGATATCACGTTCAATTTTTCTTACATATAATAATATGATCTTATGATATCTCCTGAAGCGTATCCCTGTTCATATCATTCCCAGCATCTCCACCATTTAGGAATTGAGACTTGAGCCTGATTAACTTCATGTCTTTTGAGAGTTATTTTAAACCTGTGCAAAGGTACTTATTATTATTATTTTGTGGGACGTGGAAGCTACAAATCCACAAACGCTTAGGCATTCATAAATATGGCAACAACCCATTGGGTAGGTGAAAAACTGCGCGTAGGATGTTAGATATTACCTAAACACTAATATGGCGTGGAAACGTGATCGTACGCAGCCGCAGGAGTTATGCTAGCGCATTATCACCCGCCCACAACTGCGTGTCACATCTGTATTCACCACTAATTTTCTACGTAATGTCTATCTTTATGCTTATGCTGATTCTATAATGATCGAAATTACGTAAGTATGACTTATGGGTCTGTACCTACTCTGTATCTAAGCATAATGTTATCTAAGTAGGTATCTTTAGGTATTAACCTAGTTCTATTCTTAGAAATATCTAGTCCTGGAAGAATAAACAAATCATGAAACTTCATAACATCATGTCCTGTACTTACTAAGGTTCTGATCCTTAATAATATATTTTGACGATAGTGCGGGTTCAAATCCCACTAAGTAAGTACTGGAAAATGTTTCTGTGCTGAGCTTGAATTAATTGAATGTTGGGTGTTTTTCTATATATTAATTATTATTATTATGTAAAGTACTTATTATATACTACACTATGTTTATCAGTTATCTAGTTCGCGATGTGTCCTCACTCCTGATACAATCAAACCAGGTTTTTTTTAATTCTTCAATGTCTTGGAGACGCTAGTGTGCCCCAGACAGATAAACCATACTTCAATAATAACATCATTTGGGAAAAATAATGCAGAATAAGGAAGGAAAGCCTATCATTAAGAAACTTCCTTAGATAGGTACCTAAGTCTGTTGAAATAGAGGCGAAAAAAATAGGTCGAAGAAGCCAAAAAAAAAACTGTAAAGCGGAATTTTATTCACGCGCGAAATTGCCGCAGAGATGCGCGTAGAGTGTGCTCAAACGCAAAAGAAAATCTTTAGAGGGAATGAAAAAGGATTCTACCTACTCCGAGCAACGTAGCTAGTTGGATCCCTACCTACAAAAGCCTCTTAAGAAATCCCAAGCAAAAAGAAATGCGAGAAGTGAGTCGAGGAGTTCCTTTTGAAGCTTTCTTTATTTTAAAGTTAAGTAATTAAATAGCCACTTAAAAGGGACCTTTGGTACGCATTTAGTCAATAATTTTTTTTTCAGCTAAAATTATGATTTCTTAGTTATTTTCTAAACAAACTCTTGTAATATATTTCTAGTTACAGACTTCTTAAAAAATCCATAAACTATCAATTATGTAAACTCATTTTATATACAAGAAAAACTACAATTTATAAAGAAACCTCCTTCTATTTAACTTGTAGAACCTCATAACCATAGGTACTGAACAATTTTAAAATCTATCAATTGGTTAAATCAAATCTTTGGTTAAATCCTAAATTTAACCAATTGATGGATTTTAAAATAACGATTAAATAACGAATAGAGGATCAAACCAGATTTAGAATACCAGAAACTGTAAGAAATATATTTATAATTGGAAAAAAGTTAAAAATTTGAATCAATAAATAAAGCAACAGACAGGGCAGGGCAAAGCGCGTTAGAACCCTCGTAAACTTAGCTTGAAGTCGTGAAATAGTTATCATCATAATAGAGGTATTGCAAAATAAAGTGACTCGTCACAAGCGCCTGCAATTTAGGCCTATACTAAATGAAGTATATAATAAGTGTACTGACTTCGAAAGTTTTAATCACACGGGATTTGCGGCACAAATTCTCATACCGCATGAAGCTTGGTGCAGAGGCATTTTCATTTCAATGAACTTAGAATGAACTTAATACTGAATTTCGGGATCAGTTGGGCCACTGCCAACGCCGACATAGGGAGGGGACCGCCGTCTGGAATCTATATAACATTTGAGTTACATTCGATCGATGTTTGGGGTTGAAATCCTCTTTTGGAAAAATTGAATACTGCGTTTGTTATACGCCGGGACCTACCTGATCTTGATTTAAGATAGGGAAGCTTTACTAAACAACACGGAATTTGAAAATTTAACTTAAAGTTAATATAAATACAGGATCATCAACTGTAAAGTTAGTTTAGATAATATAATATAAGTAGTAACTTGTATTTAACACGCGTATTAATTCAATTTATCCTAATTTTATATTTTACTACTAATCTATCCTACATCATAAATTCCTAGATATAAAACTTTATAATGGTTTCATTAAATATTTACAAACTACTAATAACCAGTACCTATACCATACCTAAGATAAATAAAATAATAATAGGTATTACTAAGAACATGCCTGCCTCACAGATTATGATGTCAAACATCTATCAGTTCATCTAAGAGGAAAACCTTTCAACAAACAGCCAATTATATTTTACTTTGTCCGTTTTTCTTTAAACAAGGAAGGACATTGTGCAACAAAAAGTCAAGTGAGATTTAATCTCGACTGAAAGACGAAAGAAATAAGAATTTCTTAATAAATCCAGTGTCAGGAACTTTACAACTTTACTGTTTTACTGATTACCGTAATCATCACCAGCCTATTAACTTTCCAGTTTGGTACAGGCACTGTACATCAGACATGGAATACAAAGCTAAATTTTATAGACCATTTACCAGGAGAAACTTTACCTAATTGTTTTGAATCCACAGCATCTTCGTAGTTTTTGAAATACTATCCTATCTTATGACGATAGTAGAAGAAAAATAGATAGATATAATTTACCCACCCAGTCCACTTTTGATACTTACGAGGGGCGGCTGAAAAGTTCTGAGCCTAAAGTACTTGCAGTCGTACTATTTACTCATCCGGTAGGTCACTGCTTGAGCGACATCTGCCCACTATATAAGCGAAGTTTCACGTCATTAGCTTCATTACGCTTTGAGTAATTGAACCGTAAACATCACCATGTCTGACTCATCGCTGCAATTAACGAAGATTGAGCATCGCGCCGTCATCAAATACCTCGTAAAAAAGGGGAAAACAGCAAAAGAAATTTTTGAAGAGACTTCTAGTGTTTACGGGGAATCTGGACCGTCATCAGCCACGGTTAAACGATGGACACGCCTATTCCAACAAGGCAGAGAGACTCTGCAAGATGACCCCCGCTCGGGACGGCCGAACACCGCAGTCACAGATGAAAACATCGAAAAAGTAAAAAAAAATGTTCTGGACGGTCGCCGAATAAAATTGTGGCAGATAGCGGAAGAGCTGGGCGTCAGTAAGGAACGAGTTGGAGACATTATGCACAATCATTTGCACATGAATAAAGTCATTGCGCGTTGGGTGCCAAAAATGCTCACGCCACTTGACAAGCAGCGGCGCGTTGAAACTTCCGAAGAATTTTTAGACTTGTGCAAGGATAATTTGGAGGAAATTTGCACTCGTATTGTCACCGTTGATGAAACGTGGATCCGACAATATGACCCAGAATCAAAACAGGAGTCAATGCAGTGGATAGAGAAGGGGGAAAAGCCGCCGAAGAAGTTCAAGGTGGAAAAATCGGCTTCCAAACTCATGGCCACCATTTTTTGGGATTGCGAAGGAGTTTTGCTCCTAGATTATCTTCCAAAAAAAACTACAATGAATGCAGAGTATTATTCTGGGCTTTTAAAAAAAGTTCGCGAAGCCATTGTTGAAAAAAGAAGAGGCAATATCAGCAAAGGAATTTTGTTTTTGCAAGACAACGCGCCGGTTCACACGGCGCGCATTGCGAGGCAAGCCTTGCGAGAAACTGGCTTCGATGAAGTGAACCACCCTCCCTATAGTCCAGATCTGGCACCTAGCGATTATTTTTTATTTAAAAATTTGAAAAAAGACCTACGGGGACGAAGATTTGGGGATGATGAAGAGATGAAGGCGGCCGTTTCTAGCCAAAGACGCGGGTTACTTTTTA